>CM021103.1:243949293-244239857 GCA_007115665.2 Sequoiadendron giganteum
TCTCTCTCTCTCTCTCTCTCTCTCTCTCTGTCTGTCTCTGTCTCTGTCTCTGTCTCTGTCTCTGTCTTTGTCTCTGTCTCTGTCTCTGTCTCTGTCTCTCTCTCTTTCTCTCTGTCTCTCTCCCTCTCCCTCTCCCTCTCTCCCTCTCTCTCTCTCTCTCTCTCCTCTCTGTCTCTCTCCGTCTCTCTTGTCCTCGTTGTCCTCTCTCCATGTCTTCTCTCTCGTCTCCTCTCTCTCCTCTCTCTTGTCTCTCTCTCCTCTCATCTCCTCTCTCCTCTCGTGTCTCTCCTCTCTCCTCATCTCCCTCCTCATCCCCTCCTCTCCTGTCCTCCTCCTCGGCCTCTCCTCCATTCCCGCCCTCTCTCCTCTGCCATTGGCCTTTGGGTCTATGGCGTAAATCGGGATATCGATTAGGATGGGATAATCTAATTTGAGACTTCATGTGTGAGGCTGAAATCTCTCCCTTCTGTCTCTCCCTCACCCCTCTCCCCTCTAAGCTCTCTCACTCTCCCTCTCCCTCTCCTCTCTCCCTCTCCCTCTCCCTTTATCTCCCTTCTCTCCCTCCTCTCCCTCTCCTTTCTCTCCTATCCCACTCCTCTCTCCTAGCCCCCTCTCTCTCTCTCTCCCTCTCAATTTACCACTCTTCCTCTCCTCTCCTCTCTCACTCTCCCAATCTCCTCTCCTTTCTCCCTCTCGATCTCACTCTCCCCTCTCCCCACTCTCTCACTCTCCCACTCCCTCTCCCTCTACCCCTCTCCCACTCTCCCTCTCACTCTCCCTCTCCCACTCTCCCTCTCCCTCTCCCTCTCTCTCCTTATGTAATGCCCCGCCAAGTGACCTTAAAGGAAGTTGCAATTAACGTCATAAGCGAACCAATTTTTTTTTTATAAAGTGCATTTAACATACACATTCACTTAATAATTAACAACAACCTCTAAGGCTACAAGGTTAGGATTACCTAAATCCACACATACACATTACATAAAACCATAGCCTTATGAACTTTATGAAATAAACTTCATACATCATAAGAATACCACATAACATAATAAGATAATCAACCAAGGTATAATCTCATAATCATTATCTTAATCCAATAGTTACATCACTCATTCCCAGAATGAGACAATAGTACAAATGTATTACAATTACATAACTCCACCTCATAACAAAAGAGGGATAAAATATCTTATACAAATTGAAATATTACAATGCAAGAAATTACAAGAAGAACCACGAGCTGTCCATCTGGATGTCTCACCACCAAGTACTGAAGATAGATGGGGATCCAATGGTTTTGGTGCATGTTCCACCCAACCAAGTGGTACTCGAAGGCCCACCCCCCATGCTAGGAGATAGTAACAAAGTAACATGGAAAAAGATCTACAATCCACTAACCAAAGGCAGACTCATACTGACTCAAACTGACATAACCAAATAAATGCCATCAATAAGTACAAATCTAGTTCAACTCAAGTACAATACAAGTACAAATCAAACATAATTGACATAGGTCACATTGCTTCAAGACATAATAATAATCAAATATGTTCAGAGAACCATACACATAAAACAATTAACAACAGTTGTCCTAGATAGAGTGTCATCACATAGTAGTCATGGGATCTCCTCTGGGCATCCTTCATAGGCTCCGGTAATCCTGGTGGCCTCAATCGAATCCCGACACTCATACTCACTCATGCGGCATCAAATACCTTTCGTACTAACAAGATAAATGACTATGCCATTCCAGGCCTTCTCACTCATCCCAAGTCTAAATGAGTCCTTGTGCCTATGAGTGAGGATTAGTTATCTTGATTAATGTGAATGCATCCTAATCATATAAGTATATTAATTTAGTTATCACTTGATTAACCCACTTCTGAAGGTTACCCGGTTTACCACTTTGGGCTCCGGCCCCTAACAACAGCCACTCTTCTATTCGACAACACACACCCAAACAATCCACCTAGAGAAACACAAGTACATACCAACTAAGCATCATAACCACTCCAACAAAAGGAGGAAACAAATAAAAGAACTCACTCCAAACATCTTGGAGGCAACAACACATAGTCCACTCCTTTCACAGGAGGTACAAAACATCCCCGTTCATGGAAACCGGGTAAAACTAAAAAGATGCCATGCACTACCCAAGGAAACAACTAGATGGCATAAAGATTCAACCACTCTTATCTTCTAAGTTCTTCTAGAAGACTTATAATTTAGTACTAACACTAAATCCCAAAATCCACAATGCAACTTGATGACATGCTAACAAAAGCATTCAAGTCATTAATCAAATCTAATATTTGGATTTCCTAAATCCATATTCATTCAATAGGTAATGTTAACAAGGTCAAAGACACACTTACAGGGTTAACTCAAATAATCATATACCCATATTTTTATTTCTATTATAGGAAGTCTCAAATAATTTAAACTTACATCCCTTTACAAAGTACAGAGAAACTAAAACATTTAAGACAATCACGAGAAAATTACTATTTTTGTATATACTAAATCCATATCTCTTTCATATTTCATTCACAATAAATTAATTGCTCTAATTGAAATATAATAAACTAAAATAACTATTTGCCTCATCAATATAAACAACTTCTTAATTTACTTTAAAATCGACTTAAATCCATGCAAGTAAACTCTTTCTATTTCCTAACCAAATCTTACATTTCATTCAATTTTCTTTTTAGAACATGCAATCACTTTAATATAATAAAATATCGTTTCTATACCCATTTACCCATATACACTAATCAATCCATTTTAAATATCTATTCAATAATATATTGCATATATCTTATTAAAATGAAATACGATAATGAATTTACCCTTAACATATTTTTATATGCTCCATATTATATATACACCAAACATATATATTAATAAACTCAATTATATAGATTCTTTAATATTCCAATCACAACGATTAATTTGCTCTATGAAAATAAAACATAATAACTATTGCCCTTTCAAAATTAATTGAAAAAAAATAAAATAAGTGCCTTTATAATAAGTGATAGACTAGTTCAAATAATTTATGTCAAATCCATTGTTTTCCTCATAAATCTTCTACAATAATTTTTTTCAATTTCCTAACCCAAACCTTATATTTATTTTATTTTTCCAACAACACCCTATGTTAATCTCATCTAAAAGTTTCCCTTTCCAAACTCTTATTACATACATCCATTTATTCAAACCATAAAATATACATTCTCAACAAATAAATTGTTCAAATAGAAAATGATTAAATTAAAATAATTAATTGTCTCTTCATAATTATCAATTCTTGAATTTACTTTTAAAACAACATGATCCCATGCACTACCAAGAGAATTCACAACAGGTTGACATCACAACGACAACCCTCACAAACAACAAATCATCTACAAGACTTATAAACTAACAGGTATTCAATCCATTCTCAAAGCATAAACACGAAAGACATAATCATTGAAGGCAATAGAAGAAACTACATTTGGGTACTCTAAATCCATTTCTCATTTCATTACGTAATTCATTATATTGATAAAACTGAATTAAAAATTCATCTTTCAAGATAGGGGAGAAATTACACTAATATTTTATTCTCTAATTGCTCTTAACAAAATAAATATTTTCAACTATAACTCAAAATATTTCGCTTTAAATTAAATAACCAATTGCCCTTGCAAATTAAATCATTATAAAATTAATCAAATTAACATTTGGTCTCTTCCATAACTTATTGTGTTAAAATAAGATCAATATTTGGACTATAACCCAATATCATATATATATTTTTCCAATTAAATCAAATTAATAATTGGACCTTTTACACATGAATTTAAATTCCACAATTAAATTTTAAATTATGCATTATTTAAATCAAATATTTAACTCCTTCAATTAAACTTTAACATGCCATTTTAAAATAAACAATAATTTCCCCATATGTTTATAATTTTAATTCCACTAATCTAATATACAAATTTTATTTAAAATAATATAAATAAATATAATACTTTAATATTATAAATTATAATATAAAATATTATTAAATAATATTTTAATATTATAATAACAATACATAAAATATTAATATTTATAAATATCAATTTATTATTATTTTATTATCAGAGCGGCCATGGGAAAATAACTTAACAGCAGTCTCGTGTTTCAAGCATAACTCAAAAACTACGATCTGAGTATTTGCAATTTTTTGACAGGGATAAGAAAATTATAATGTGCAGAAACCCTTTAAATTTCCTGACAACCCAGTTTGTGTAAGTGGAGTTATATGCAACGCAACTAGACCATTTTACCATGAAAAATATAACTACCCTACGGATTTTAAAATCCGATTTTTAATAATAAACAGAGGGTTTCATTTTCTAAAAAAAAACATTATAAATGCTTCGTTCAATCTCTATGTTTGATTCCAATAACAAAATTATTGATTTCTTCAAATAATTTAAATTCAACTAAGGTTTTCACAATTTTCACTCAAGAATTTTCACAAAGCAAAAGCTGTAAATTTATTTAATTCTTTTCTTCTAATAATAAATTTATTTTCTAAAACAGATTTAACAGACAAATCTTTAATCACTACTATTTAAAAGTAACCAAGAACAATAAAATACAAAGAGGAAAACCTGGTTCAAGAAGCTACAGGAAGAGATGAATTTCTGATGAAAGCCTCCTCCAAAGATTTCCTAAATTTTCTTCAATCCTCCAATGAATCCAATCCAAAACTCAACAAATGCAAACAATCTTTCCTCCAATCAATTCAACAATCAAAACTTTTTTCAAACCCTTCTTTGTGCAAATTTTTTCAAAATTTCTTCTCTACTGTAAAAATAATTTTTTCTAAAAACTTTCTCCCCCAAAATTAAAACATGTATTCTTTATAAATCAAAAATACCTAATACAACCCTAATTCACATTACATGCAAATTAGATATTAATTTCAATTTCAATTTTTACAACCCTAATTCACATTGAATGCAAATTAGATATTAATTTCAATTTCAATTTTCGAAAAACCCACTTTCAATTTAAAATGTAATTTCAAATAATAAATTAATTTTCCAAAGTTGAAACCAATTTCCCAAATAAACATTTAATTACAATTTCTAATTTAATTCCCACATGTTGAAATTAAATTCCAAAATTAATTTTAATTCTTTTATTTCCTTTCCTTCTCTTGCATCACGTTTAATTAATTAATTTAATTATTTAATAACTAAATTCAACCCCCTTGGATTAAATTTTATTTAATTAAATAAATTAAATATAATTAATTAATTTAAATATAAACTTGTATCCCCATTGCATAATTTAAATTAAATAACCATCAACATGATTTAAATGCAATTATTCTGAATATCTATTTCCAAATCAATAAACCTTCAAAAATAAATAATATTAAAGCAAGACAAACAATGACTCGACACACACGACTGATGACACACTAAGGCTAGGGTGTAAACTTGACATATGTTACCTAGCTACTATCTCTCATTCAACTTAACCATTGGATCGACATGCTCAAACCTGTGAAACCAGGTGGAGTCGATGTCATGTACCTGCAATCCTGAAACCAAGTAAACAACATCATACAATATATCTAGTATATAATACACACCATGAAGAAGGAATTACGGATTCGTAGGGCGCTCGCAAGCGAGTGATGTGAACTCGTCATTTTCACCCATACACTCATCAAAATTGACACTTCCATCATAATTCCAATAATCTCATAATAACATCTCATGCTAACTCTGCAATATCATTAATGCATACTGCATGTGAAACAATAATCAGATAACCACATCCCACAATAATAGTTGTCGTTCAATAGTAATGATCAAAACATCATAACAAAATGTATCCAGTATCAAAATGACTACAACCAAATATAGCATAAAACAAACCGAACAAGAAGCAAAACAGAGGGGCATTACACCTTATCCTTACCACACCCTATCCCTCCCTCTCTCCTTCCCACTCTCCCTCCCTCTATCTCTCCCTCCCACTCTCTGTCTCTCTTTCCTTATCCCTCCTACACCCTATCCCTCCCTCTCTTCCTCACACTCTCCCTCCCTCTGTCTCCCACTCTCTCTCTCTCTCTTTTCCTCTCTCCCTCTCCCTCTCCCTATCCCTCTCACTCTCTCACTCCCACTCTCCCTCTCCCTCTCCCTCTCCTTCTCCCTCTCTCCCTCTCCCTCACCCTCCCTCAACCTCTCTCTCTATCCCTATGTCCCTCTCCCTCTCCCTCTCTCCCTCTCCCTCAACTATAAAACCTCTCTCCTCTCCTCTCCTCTCCTCTCCATCTCCTCTCATCTTTCCTCCTCTCTCTCCTCTCCTCTCTCCATGTCCTAATCCTCTCTCCTCTGCTCTCCTCTCCTCTCTCCCATCAGCTCTCCTCTCCCTCTCTCTCCTCTATCCTGTCCTCTGCCTCTCTCTCCCTATCCTCTCTCCTCCTCTCCCTCCCTCTCCCTATCCTCTCTCCTCTCCCTCCTCCTCCCTCTCCTCTCCTCCTCTCCCTCTCACTCTCCTCTCCTCTCTGTCCTCTCTTCCTCCCTCTCCCTCTCCTCTCTCCCTCTCTCCTCTCTATCTCCCTCTCGCTCTCCTCCTCTCAGCTCTAAACCCTTTCTCCTCTCCTCCTCCTCTCCTCTCTGTCCTCTCCTCCCTCCTCTCTCTCTCTGTCCCTCTCTCCTCTCTCCTCTCCTCTCCCTCCTCCCTCTCTCCCTCTCTCTCTGTCCCTCTCCTCTCCCTCTCCTCTCACTCTCTCCTCTCCTCTCTATCTCCCTACTCATCTCTCCACTCCCCTCTCAGCTCTAAACCCTTTCTCCCTCTCCCTCTCACTCTCTCACTCTCCTGCTCTCCCTCTCCCTCTCTCCCTATCCCTATCATTCTCTCCCTCTCTCCCTCTCCCTATCCCTCTCTCCCTCTCCCTCTCCCTCAACTCTAAACCCTCTCTCCCTCTCCCTCTCCCTCTCCCTTTCCCTCTCTCCCACTCTCTACCATTAACCCTTAGGTCTATGTTTGTAAAAATCGGATATCCAATTTGGGAAACTTTGATGTGTAGAGCCAAATCTACCCGTTGCAGAACATATTTTAGAAATTGGATATCCAACTATATCAGATATCAGATTTATGGATCATAGAAAAACCCCATGTAGGCCGTGTTTGTGCATTCCAATGGACCCTACATTCTGTTTGTAGCACTTTGCAAGCGACAAACGCGCGGTTTCAGATATGAAGAGACAAAGATCAACTTTTTGGAGCATCTTGTACTCAAATTTGTCATAAGGAATGATTTTTTAGCATCTTTTATGAGGTATAATGGGGAGCAGTAGTTGTCGAAAGAAAAATCATAAGAGAAATCTTACAAAAGAATAAATATCAGAATATAGACAAAGAGATAAAGAAGGTCATAGGAAGAAAAGACAAGGTATGTTAAATATTGGTGAACCTGAGCCTTATGGTCTTTAAAGTGAAACGAAAATTGAATATGTTCAAGGTGAAAATGTAGAACATGATATTAAAATTGGGAATGAAAATGTTCAAATTGATATTTTAAAAATTTTCAAGGTGAAAATGTTGGAATTGAAGATGTTGAACATGGTATTGAAATTGGGAATGAAAATATTGAAATTGATAATGAAAATGTTGGAATTGAAGATGTTGAACATGATATTGAAATTGGGAATGAAATTATTCAAATTGATATTGAAAATGTTCAAGGTGAAAATGTTCGAAATGAAGATGTTGAACATAATATTGAAGCAAGTGTAAATTATGTTTCACCAGATTACATGAAAAATGAAGAACCTTGTGTGGAAGAAAGACATATTCCAAATTCAAGACCTTCAAGGTGTTGGTATGTGGCGACTAATCATTGTATACTGTACACTCTTCATGTATCCTCACCTTAGAAAAAAAATTTGTCTTACTTTTTCGTGGAATTACCGAAAAAGGGAAAAATCACCGAAAAGGGGAAAACCCCAGCTTTGTATAACCCTAATCCGGAAGCTTCTAAAAAGCTAGTTATAAGGGGTTTGTAATAGAGTTACAGTAGGATAAGAAAATGTGATTTTCATGATATTGTAATAGGGTTTTACACTGGTTAATAAAATCATTGGATGGCTGCGATTTGGTGGATGTAGCCCACATTGGGTGAACCACGTTAAATTCTCTGTGTTATTTTTCTGTGTGTTTTATTTCTGGTTTATTTGATAAAATCTGCATTTAGCTTTTAGATATCTGCCTTTGAAAACCTAACAAGTGGTATCAGAGCGAGGTTGTTTTTTATTATCATCTGCAGGAAAGTCTCATGGTTGAGTGGGAGTCTCACGGTTAAGTGGGAGCAATGGCGAATGAGGGTAAGTTGAAGGTTGATAAGTTCAATGGGCAGAACTATTAGTTATGGAAGATGCAGATGGAGGATTATCTCTATCAGAAGGATTTATGGCGGCCATTGGAAGGGAAAACCAAGAAACCTACAACAATGCCGGATGAGGACTGGGATATTTTGGACAGAAAGGCACTTGGCAGTATTCGCTTATGCCTGGAACAATTGGTGGCATTCAATATTACAATAGCAAAGACAACTCTAGAGTTGATAGAAACCCTAGCAAAGTTATATGAAAATCCTTCCACTTCGAATAAGGTATTTCTTATGAAGCGTTTATTTAATATGAAAATGGTAGAAGGTGGATCAGTTACTGATCATTTGAATGTATTTAAGACGGTTACCAGTCAATTAAATTTTGTAAAAGTTAACTTTGATGAAGAAGTTAGGGCTCTTTTGATTATGTGTTCTTTGCCTGAAAGCTGGAATAGCTTGGTAATGGCTGTTAGCAATTCTATTTTTGGTTCAAATAAATTGAAATTTGATGATGTTGTTGGTGTTATTTTGAGCGAGGAAGTTCGTAGGAAAAGCTCAGGTGAAACATCCACATCAGGCAGTGTTTTGAATGCAGAAAGTAGGGGCAGAACAAACGAGAGACGAAACAATTTTGGGAGTCGTGGGAAATCACGAGGAAAATCAAGAGACAGAAGGTCACAATCTAGAGACAAGAGGGATTGTTGGTACTGTGGTAAGCTAGGGCATGTAAAGAAAGATTGTTGGTCTCAAAAAAATAAAGAAGGAGACAAACAAGAAGGAAATAAAGAGGCAAATGTGGTAAGTAATAAATCTGATGAGGATGCTTTGATTCTTTCTCTTGACAATGTTGATGATTCTTGGGTATTAGATTCAGGGGCTTCATTTTATGCTACGCCTCATAGAAATTATTTTCTTGATTATGTCCAAGGGGATTTTGGGCTGGTTTATTTGGGAGATAATGAGCCCTGTCAGATTGTTGGAAAGGGAAGAATCAAGATTAAGTTGCAGAATGGGAATCATTGGCTACTATATGAGGTAAGGCACGTTCCAAAGTTAAAAAGAAATTTAATTTCAGCAGGGCAACTAGATGATGAAGGTTGTGTTGTTACATTTAGTGATAAAAATTGGAAGGTTACAAAAGGTGTGAAAGTAGGCACCTTATATCTTTGTACAGGTCATACTATTCCTTCTACTTTAGCTATTGCAGATAAAAATCAATGTTCAGGAACAGCTATTGCAGTTCAGCAAGAAGAAAATCAGATAGTTGCTGTGAATTCTGAATCAGCACTATGGCATAACAGACTTGGGCACATGAGTGCAAAAGGTATGAAAGTACTTCATTCAAAGAATGTTTTACTAGGTCTAAAATATGTTAATATGGATTTCTGTGAAAGTTGTGTTTATGGAAAACAAAAGAGAGTTAGTTTTCTCAAGGATGGGAAACAAAAGAAAGATGAGAAATTGGAGCTTGTGCATACAAATGTATGGGGACCAGCTCAGGTATCTTCTCTTGGTGGGTCTCATTATTATGTCACATTCATTGATGATGCAACTAGGAAGGTATGGATTTATTTCATTAGGCAGAAATCTGATGTATTTGAAACTTTTAAAAAATGGAGAAGCTTGGTTGAGAATGAGACAGGTAAAAGGTTAAAATGTCTCAGATCTGATAATGTAGGTGAGTATTGCAGTAAAGAGTTTGAAGATTATTGTTCTTTTAATGGTATTCGTAGGCAGAAAATGGTTCCAAGGACTCCATAGGAAAATGGAGTGGTTGAGCGCATGAATAGAACAATAATGGAGCGTGCACGGACTATGAGATTGCATGTTGGGCTGCCTTTAAACATGTGGGTAGAGGCTGTAAACACTGTTGTTTATTTAATTAATAGAGGTCCATCTAATCCTTTAGGTTGTGGTATTCCAGAGGAAGCATGGACAAGTAAGAAGGTGAGTTATTCTTTTCTAAAAACCTTCAGTTGTGAAGCATTTGCACATATAGATTTTGAAAATAGAACCAAGCTTGATGCAAAATCAAGGAAATGTATATTTTTTGAATATGGCATTGATGAATTTGGTTTTAGGATTTGGGATTTTGAAAATAAGAAAATTGTGAGAAGCAGGGATGTCATATTCAATGAGAAAGTGTTGTACAAAGATCATTTCAAGCAGCATGAGAAGAAAGAAAATGATTATGCAGTGTTGGATGATACTCCAAACAATGAATTTTCAGTGGATCCTCATGCTCCGCAACAACATCAACAAGAAATACCACAAACTCCAGTGAATGTTAGATGATCTTCAAGGTTAAGTAGACCTCCAGATAGATTTTCTCCCTCTTTGTACTCTATTTTATTAACTGATGCTGGTGAACCAGAATGTTATCATGAAACTATGCAAGTGGATACCAAGGTTCAGTGGGAGCATGGAATGGAAGAAGAAGTGGACTCCTTGCTGAAAAATCAGACTTGGGAATTATGCAAGTTGCCTGCAGGTAAAAAGGCTTTAGCAAACAAATGGGTTTATAGGATGAAAGAGGAGGATGGAGGTAAGAAAAGATTTAAATCCAGATTAGTTGTAAAGGGATTTGCACAGAAACGGGGTATTGATTTTGATGAAATATTTTAGCTAGTTGTTAAAATGACCTCTATTCGTACTATGTTAAGTATTGTGGCTATTGAAGATTTGTATTTAGAACAACTTAATGTTTAAACTGCCTTTCTCCATGGTTATTTAGAAAAGGAAATTTATATGGAACAACCACAAGGATTTGAGGTCAAAGGTAAGGAGAAACTAGTGTGCAGATTGAAGAAAAGTTTATATGGCTTGAAGCAAGCACCTCGACAATGGTATCTTAAATTTGATAGTTTTATGGCCGATCAAGGCTACAACAAGTGCAATTCAGACCATTGTGTTTATTTTAAGATACTAGGTGAAGATAGCTACATTATTTTATGTTCATATGTTGATGATATGCTTGTAGCGGGGTCTAACATGGATCACATAAAGGAGTTAAAACAACAGTTAGCAAATTCATTTGCTATGAAGGATTTGGGGGCAGCAAAGCAAATCCTTGGTATGAAGATTACAAGAGATGGGAAAAATAGGAAATTGTTTTTATCTCAGGCTGATTATGTTAAAAAGGTGTTGTAGAGATTTCATATGGAGAATGCAAAAGTTGTCAGCACACCTTTGCCTAGTCATGTAAAATTGACTAAGGATATGTGTCCAAGGACACAAGAGGAGGAATAAAAAATGTCTAAGGCACCATATGCTTCAGTTGTAGGTAGTTTAATGTATGCCATGGTATGCACAAGACCAATTATTGCACATGTTGTAGGAGTTATTAGCCGTTATATGAGTAATCCAAGAATTGAGCATTGGAATGCAGTGAAATGGATTCTCAGGTATTTGAGAGGTACATCAGATAAACATTTATGTTTTGAGGGCTCTAATATAGATTTAAAAGGCTATGTTGACTCAGATTTGGCAGGGGATATCAATACTAGGAGGAGTACCACAGGTTATGTATTTACCGTTGGTGGGACAACAGTAAGTTGGATATCTCAGTTGGAAAAGGTTGTTGCTTTATCCACCACAGAGGTAGCAAAGGAGATGATATGGATGAAATTTTTCATGGAAGAGTTGGGAAAACAACAGGCTAAAAATTACTTGTTCATAGACAGCTAGAGTGCTATACATCTTGCAATGAATTCTGCCTTGCACTCTAAAACCAAACACATACAGTTGAGGTATCATTTCATTTGGTCAGTGTTGGAGGATGGACAAGTAAAGCTGGAAAAGATACATACAGATGTAAATCCAGCGGATATGTTTACTAAGGTGGTGATAAGGGAGAAGTTGAGCTCCTCTTTATCTTCGATTGGCCTTCAAGGTTGAATTAAAGTATAACAAAGCAGCAGGGTCCAAGGTGCTTATTTCTGGTGGGAGCTGTAAGTGCAGTGGTGTCATCCAGGTTCAATCTCCAAGTGGGAGATTGTTTGGTGTGGAGCCTGATCAGTCTCCAAGTGGGAGATTGTTGGTATGTGGTGACTGATCACTATATACTGTACACTCTTCATGTATCCTCATTGGGGTCGGGGGCCAGGCCGGGCCTTGGGTGGGGCTTCGGGGGCAGAACCCCGAAAATGGGGTTCTGGTAGCCCCGAGAAATTTTTTTGTCTTGGTTTTTTGCGGAATTACCGAAAAAGGGAAAAATCACCAAAAAGTGGAAAACCCCAACTTTGTATAACCTTAATCCGGAAGCTTCTAAAAAGTTGGTTATAAGGGGTTTGTAATAGAGTTATAGTAGCATAAGAAAATGCGACTATTCACGATATTTTAATAGGATTTTACATTGGTTAATGAAATCATTGGATGGCTGCGGTTTGGTGGATGTAGCCCACATTGGGTGAACCACGTTAAATTCTCTGTGTTATTTTTCTATGTGTTTATTTCTGGTTTATTTGATAAAGTCTACATTTAGCTTTTAGATATCTACCTTTGAAAACCTAACAACTTGCACTCAAATTCTCATAAGCAATGACAAAACCCAAATTTCATAATAATGAATTTCAAATCATTTCATTTGCATTTCAATTTCACTTTCAATTTCAATTTAAATAATCTTCTATCATAAACATTAAAAATCTTATGATTAATAATTGCATTTAAATAAATGACAAAAATCAGCACATGATAAGTGGATTATCATTCTAGATCTAGCTTCCACTAACATTGCATTAGGGTTTGCATTAGTTAATTGGCATTCTAGGGTTTCTAAATTTTGCAGTAGTGAAAGTGCATATATGTTCTATTCTTGCATCTTGCATCATTGCAAATCATCTAAAATCTACATTTGCACTTAGCATAGAGATTATCCAAACCAAAAAGCATAGTAATCATTCAGTTTTTTTTAAAATTAAAGAAAAAACCCTAGACTGGGACTCATACGCCCCTTTGGGAAATTTAGTCTCATTACAAATTTTAAATTTTATTTTGCAGCATTGAATTCTTTGTTTCTGAGCTTCTATTTGTTGTTAGTGTTTATGTTATATTCATTTCATTGCATTTAGCTTGCTTCATTGCATCTTGCATCTTCTTGATTGTCCCTTATATGAGCTTTTCTAATTGGTGTCCTATTGCTAATACTATAGTGAGATGAAGTTCAAGACTCATGGCATCCCATGATTGTACAATTGTTGTGGATCTTGGGTTGTCTAGCTGTTTTACTACTAGTGTTGACATTAGTTCACTAGGTATGGACCATACCCTTAACAACTCTTTGCCTTCAAGTAGTGTGTCACATGTTGAAACAATGGTTGCTAGTGTTCCACGAGAAAATATAATCCAAATTCATGAAGACTTAGCAAACTTAAACAATCAAATAGGCACTATAAAAATTTCAACCACTGCCATCCCTACCATAGATAACATACACTTACTCACTTGAATTGTAAACCACTATTGTGGCTTCACCCACATTAAATGATTTAAATGGAATAGAGGGGTGATCTTATGCATAACATAGTTTAGATTTTTGGACCATGTCCTACATCAACCACTAGTTGTCCTTTACCCTTGAATAATGTTACAAGTCAAGGAGGAATTTTCAAATCCCTCCTCCCATAATAATTGCCTCTATTCTTACCTATACCAACCCTCAAGTTACAAAAACAATTCAACCTACTAGTAATGTGATTCCTTCCTTGGGTATTTCTGTTGGCATCCCTAATACCTTTGTGGCATCACAAGTCATATCTCCTACCACTTTGCCTCCTATAAGTATTCCATTCACTTGTCCATTAAACACATACACACCTCCACTTTATTCATCATCATCTCAAAATGCAAACAATGATCCTCTCATGTAAACCAAATTTTGCAAACAGTTTCATCCATTCAAAAACAAGTTTCTACCATAAACCAAAATCAAAATGGTCCACCTACATATTATGTCAAAAGCTATCCCTTATCCTTGGATATATTGAGAACAACAACGCCACGAGGTATAGAGGTGACTAGATTTGACAAATATGTGGGGAAAAGATATCCTACTAACCATGTTTCCACTTATACCACCTTATGTAGTGACTTTATTCTTGAGGATAAACTCTTGGCTAAGATTTTCCCTAGACCTTTGAAGGATAGCACATTAGAATGGTTTTCCTCATTACCGAATAACTCAATTCATTCATTCAATGAACTTGATGAGGAATTTATAAAACATTTTCAATTGTATATGACTCCTAAGATGACATTAGATGATTTGATGTGATGTAAGCAAAAAGAAGAGGAAAATATTACCGACTTTATTTCACGCTATCAATTGGTTTATTCCCAAATTGACCTAAAATTTATTGAACCTCATCTTCAAAGGATGTTCATTGAGAATTTTCAAATTAAGATACAAGATAATCTTACCATGATGAATTTCCTCTCCTTTGTACACTTGTGTACTTTTCTTCATGATTATCAAAATTTAGTTAGTAGTCGAGAAATAAAACCCACCTCTACCTGATTTGAGAAGTTTGAATCTACAAAGAAAAAAAATTACCAACCTTTTAGAAAATACAATAAAGGCTTCATTCAAGTAAATCCCCCTTAAAAAATCTCAACATGTCGATACCCAAGTGGATGTTGTAAAAGATATGATACCCTTTAACTATGGGGACCCAGAAAGGCAATTCACTCCCTTACCCAATACCCTCCATAACACAATGTCACAACTTTTAGAACATAATATGATCACATTGCCTCTTGTTAAGACTCTCGATCCTAATAAGCCTCTCCCTTTGAAATTTAGATCAAATGCCTATTTCCATTATCACTAAAAAATGGACATGACATAGAACATTGTAAGTATCTTAAACATCTTATGCAAGATCTCATTGATTCTGGTCGTATTTCGGTTGGTAGTGTTAATGACCAAGGAAATAAGTTTGTTTCCCCTCCTAACCAAAACTTATAAATATTTACCAACCCCATGCTTAAACATAATATTTCATTTGTCAAAGCTAATGAAACTACAAAGATTGATGTGATGAATGTTGACATGGATTCTTAGAATATGGATACAATTCAACAAAGTCCTATGTATACTAATCAACAAGATCATATAGAACAAAACTCTATCGATGGTCTGGTTGTGTTGATCAAAAAATCAACATCCTAAGGGTAAAACTAAAAAGCCACTTGACATTGCTTTCTTATCTAAAGATATACTTAAACATGCACCTAATGTTCCTCTATACATAACCGACCAAATCAATGACAAGCCCCCTAATGGTATATTCATTGATCCTGCCTATGGAGAGAATGTGATAATTGAGTAATTCTTACTTGTTCATGAGATCTATCAAGAAATATATGACAAACCAAAAGCATGGATAAAGACGCATAATGGTTTCACTTGTCCTACGATGGGATCGATCACCTTGCCTTTACAAATAGGACCAAAAATATTATTTGTCTCATTCTCCATCATATTGACATCAGATCAATTATGTGTGATGCTTGGTTACCCATGGCTATGCTCCATGGAATTCATCCCATCAGTTGTGCATAAATGCTTAAATTTTCCCTTCGATAATGAAATATTTATCATACACCATAGTGGCTTTAACCCTTTGTCTTCCCATGGAAACTTTTCATTAGATCTCTTTTTGCCTGAGCCTATGGAACCTATTAAACTTTGTGAAGACTCTCTTTTCAAGTCCAACCAAAAGTTCAATGTGAAATGCATAGAAAAACTATACATTAAAAACATGCCTCTGCCTATGACCGAGCCTACCATTCTTGACGAAACCATGATTGAACCTAAAGAAAACCCAAAAAACCAAGACCAACCTAAGACAAATCCTTTGCCTATTTCCTACAAAAGACCAAGAGATTACAAAAACAATCCTAGGTATGTGCAAGATCATGATGGCCCAAAAAGTGGCGATATGATGGGTATGTATAGGCTATGTGGCTGGCAACTTTTTTTTATCCAAAATTGATGAAATGAAAAGGGTTTTTAAAGGATATTCTCAGCTTTCCACCAATATAAATTATGCTTTACTTTGTATTTAATAAATAATTATTATTCATTTTCTATTTTAATTATGACTAAAGTCCCGATTGACAAGCTGATTGAAAAACATCTATAGCTTTCAAACAATATCACATTTTTTGAATCTAAAACATGTGTCACATTCTATGCTTCGCATACTATAGGATTAAAAAAAAAAAAATTCATGAATTTTTGACCAAGTTAAGGTGGTCAGACATACGAGTTTTTATTTTTTTAAAAAGTTGTAATAAAAAAATTATAATTAATTATTTACTTGGAAAAAAATTACAAAAAAAATGCATCACATCGAGACATGAGTCCTCTACTTATATTTAAAATCTTATAAAAAAATATTATAATTTTATTGTGGTTAGGGTGGTTATATAGACACATACTTCTTATCTTTTCCCTAAAATTTAAGTGCTACTACATTGAAATTTGAAATTTTCACCAAATAGATTTAAAAAATAAAAATAAACCTATTAGCTTAGAAACTACATTCAATTTTCTATAGATTCTATTCTTACATATTTTTGAAATAATATAGATAACTTATTCAAATTTTTATGTCAATTTGCCTAACTCTGATTTTTCTGAATTTTTTGCCACTTAAGGGTCTGCTTTTTCTATGATGATCCTACACATACCCTCCTATCAAACCTCCTAAAATAAAATAGGTTTACAAAGCTAAAGAGAAATTTGTTTAACAACCTCCCATGGTTCCTTCCATTCCTCCCCTTAGCGAAGAAAATAAACCTATGGCTGATCAACCTGCTCTTACACAAACACAACTTGACAATCGTACTAAAAGAAATAGAAATGCTAGAGAGTGGAGGCGTAGATGTTGTGCCATTTCTCGAAGGTTAAGCAAAGAAACAAAAAAATAAAATCACAATTCAAGCTTGATTGAAGCAATGCACGATGAGTCCCCCTCTTTGTTGAAACAAAAAGATCCTATACTGTAGCCACAATAGGAGTTAAAACCTTCTTTGGAAATTATCATTAGACCTCCTATTGTGATTATTTTGGATGACGACGAGGAGATTACTAAAATTGATGAAGAGGTGCATAATAAATTGAACACATTGTTTTCCTCTTCCATGAGCTTAAATGCTAATTCTCCTAGGAAGATTGTTGAACTTGGTAATGACCCTAGTTTGGTACTTACTATTGTACCTTTGACTAGTTGTCCACCCTTTTTATATGATGAACATGATTGGGATGCAAACAACCTGCTAATAGGCTGAATCACATATGCCTTACTAGTGTTTTGTATTAGTTTTTTGTTTCTTTTGTGTGATTTCATGTGCATAATGCAATCCCTCATGATGTTCTCTTTGATGTATCTATCTCTCTCTCTTTGTGGCATTCCTCTATTTGTACCTACATTCCTCTTTATGTTGTAAATCTTTAACCATTTCCCTTATCTTTTCTCGGTCTTGTGTTTTCCTTTTGGGGATGAGGCAAGGCATTAAGACATTCATGTCTCTTCCATGTTTACCCAAAAGATTTCCCTTTATATTTTCTTGGTCTTGCGGTTTCCTTTTTGGGATGACATAAGACATCAAGACATTCATGTCTCTTCCATGTTGACCCAAAATATTTTCCTTTATCTTTTCTTGGTCTTGTGTTTTCCTTTTCCAGTTCTGACACAAGTCCTCAAGACATTCATGTCTCTTCCATGTTGAACCAAAATATTTTCCTTTATCTTTTTCTTGGTCTTGTGTTTTCCTTTTGGGGATGATGCAAGGCATCAAGATATTTATGTCTCTTCCATATTGACTTGAAGGGATTTTTCTTTTTTTCCCCTCTCTTCATGTCATCATTCTAGTTCTATGAGTATTTTTGGAATGATTATAGTTCTAAGCTCTCTAAAAACATTGTTCCAAAGAACATACTGACCCCAAATCCATGGATCCCTCATGTGTTTGGAGTTTTATTTTGGGGGCAAACCCTTCTTTTTTTTGCATGATGTAGCTTTATTTGGAAACATATGACTTGGCATAGGGCTTTCCAAATTGGATCTAATGTCCTCTTTATTATTAGCATTTACCATTTGCTACTTTAAAGTAATTTCTCACAGCTTGGTGTTTAGAAATTTATTTAAAGTGGGGGCATACATTGGAATTATTCTTTTCAATTTCATGTTTCATTGTGTAGTCTTCTTACTTCATGTGATGTTTCTTTCACTTTTTGGTGACATTGGGTGTTATGCCCCTCAAGATTGTCATCTCTCTTAGTATATTATATTCCTCTTAGTGGCTTGATGCGACACATTGCATCCCCTAAGTTGTGAATCTTCTATTCTTTGATTGGTCCTCTCTAGGAGACAATAGGCACAATGTTTCCTAAGCTAAGACCTTACACGAACTAAGCAAAACTCCTTTGAATGTTCCCTACACTATGTTGAAAATTTTGGTTATATGGCCACCTAGCATAATACACTTTAATTGCATGTGGGGCCATTTTTTTCTTTCATGAGCTCCAAGAATACAAAACTTTCCTTGCCTCATTAACCTAAAAGTTCATTATTGTGTGGAACCTTATCGAAGTTATCATGAGGTCTAACTTTGGTCTAGTTGGACGGGAGGCCGGTACGAGGCATGAATTTCCCATAGCTACTCGCACGTGTGTGTATGTGTCTCACCTTTTTGTATACTCACCCAAAGGACAACCTAGAGTTACATTTCCTTAGAGTGAGCGTGCATTTTTGGACAAATATCCTAGATCTAATCCACATCATGATGGACAAATGGTCAAAGCTTGATCCACCCCTTTTGTTTCAATTTTCCTTTCTTTCTTTGGCACTGTATGTTTGTGCTTTTTTATTGCTCCTTATATCATTTTTGTGTGTGTTCTTTTGTGGCTATTTTGGTTTGTCACAAGATCTTGATCCTAGGGGCTTGATCATCCCTCCTGATCGAATTATCATCCTATCTTGTCAAAATTGGTGCACTTCAACCCCTCTTGATGCGATTTTGCCTACTTTAGTGTGAGTTCAAAGAAAGTTTCTCCTCTCACTAAAGTGGGGGCTAAATGTGGCAATGAAAAAAGTATCCCTCTACTATTCCTTTATTTTTTGGGCCCTCCTTGTTAAATTAAACATAATGTTTCCTTGATTTAGTGTTGTAATGTATTTAACACATTCACATTAGGTCTTGGGCCCATTTGAACTAAATGAACTTAATTGTACCTTATTTAAGGTGTTGGAAAGTATTGTTCCACACTTTCATACTAATCTAAGGTTTTCATCATTTATTGGGCTTCTTTATGCCATATTCAACCTTCTTTTCCATCCACAAGCCTTAATTAATCCATCTTTCCGAGGATAATCCTGACATAAACCAACATCCAATCATAATTCATTTTTGGATTATATGGACTAGATTTAGTGATCTATAACTCATACACCACCTTGTATGTATGGGTCCCACTTGCGTTTTGGGGCCCTAAACCCGATTTCACATGAATCTAGGCATTTTTGAAAAATGTGTCTCATAGCTAAGCCTAATGAGACTCATATGCCAAGTCTAGGATATGAGTCCCATGTGGCCAAAAATTAAATTTAATTCAAATTAATGGCAAGATTTTATCCTCCTAGATCTAATGTTGGCTTGTAGTGTTGTAATTTTGGGAAATTTGGCATAAACAAGTATAAATACAAGGTTATTTCACTCATTTTTCTCCTAAACATCAATCAAGTGATCCAACGAATTGAATGGGAATCCTTATAGAAAATTTGAGTTCATAAGAGCATTCAAGTGTTTACAAGAGAATTCAAGAGTCTTCAAGAGCTATTTATCATGTGTTTTGGATCATTATTCAAGTGCCAAGCATCATGCCAAAGTATTTATGGATCATGTTTGTTTTTGAGCTAACAATTATGATGTAGGGTTTCATGATTCAAGCGAGCATTCAATTCAATATCTATCACATTCAAGAATGAGTCAAGATCTACATCCATTTGAGCCACTTCATAAATGTTAGTAGAACTTTATTGCTAGTATTTGGTGAGTTGCAACATCACATTTTGTTCATTCATATTCTTTTATCTCATTTGATTTCATTACAAGGTTTGATTACCAAAATGGGGTTTGACCAAGTCAAACCCCTTTCCACTAAGAAAACAACATTTTTCCCTCTCCTTAGTGTGTGATTTGTAGATCTAGGTTGAAGAATTTGGAAGGAAAAATATTGGAAAGAAGTTGTCAATTTGCAAATTCATTCAAGTTGTAACATCACCCACAAGATCATTAGAGAACACCTATAGAGAAAAAGTTTCACATTCAAATCCAGAAACCAAGTCAAGAAGGAAAAGCAGGGATTGAAGAGTAGATTCGAGTCTTGATTTCCATAAAATACTAACTAGATTGATAGGCCACTTCTGGCACATGAGTCCCAGTTTAGTGATATTTCAAGATTTCAGGTGTTTCAGACATATCTCTGCCAGATTTTTGTTCCTACCTCAAAACCCTGATCTGAGATTAAATCACCCAAACTGGCGTATGAGTCTCAAAAGAAATTAATTTCAGCATATTCAGCATTTCAAGTCTTCATTTAAGCTCCTACAGATTTCTAGGTGCACACCTCTGAACTCTCAACTTTTTGTTGTATTTTACATACATTTCTAGGTCATTTAGTGAAGTTTTGCATCACACTAGGTTTAAACATTAGGTCTTGTATTTCTTTAGTCTTTCCAATCCCTAGCTTGGGGGTGAATCCCTCTTTAGTTTCTTAGTAGACCCTAGGACACCTTATTGGCATCTCTCTTTCCCCTTTCTACATTGAATTGAGATCTCTAGGGTTTCCTTGAGTGAAACAAGTGTGTCAAATAGGAACCCTTCATTTGTGATTCATCTCCTAAAAGGTATAACACAACCTATTCCCATTGTTTCAAGTAGTATAAACTTGACTCATAGGGTATGTGCAGGATCATGATGGGCCAAAAAGTGGCGATATGATGGGTATGTGTAGGGTATGTGGTTGATGACCTTAATTACCCAAAATTGATGAAATGAAAAGGGTTTTTAAAGGGGATTCTCATCTTTCCACCAATATAAATTATTCTTTATTTTTAATTTAATAAATAATTATTATTCATTTTCTATTTCAATTACGACTGAAGTCCTAATTGATAGGCTGATTGAAAAACATATATAGATTTGAAATGGTATCACATTTTTTGAATACAAAAAATGTGTCACATTCTATGCTTCACATACTATAGGATAAAAAAAATGAATTTCATGAAGTTTTGACCAAGTTAAGGTGGTCAAACATATAATTTTTTATATTTTTAAAAAGTTGTGATAAAAACTTCATAATGAATTATTTACTTGGAAAACAATTACAAAAAAATATGCATCACATTGAGATGTATGAGTCCTCTACTTATATCTAAAATATTAAAAAAAAAATTATAATTTTATTGTGGTTAGGCTAGTCAGACAGACACCTACTTCTTATTTTTTCCCTGAAATTTAAGTACTACTCCATTGAAATTTCAAATTTTCACCAAATAGATTTAAAAAAAAAACCTAGTAGTTTAGAAACTGCATTCAATTTGCTACAGATTCTATTCTTACATATTTTAAAATAATATAGATAATGTATTCAAATTTTTACGTTAAGTTTCCTAACTCTGATTTTTCTAAATTTTTCACCACTTAAGGGCTTGTTTTTTCCATGATGATCCTACACATACCCGATAGTTTTTAAACAATTCTAATACTTTGTCTAATATTTTATTCTATCCTTAGTATAAAATATCAAACTCAAGTTATAAATTATCTTTTGATATTCATAGTCATGCATTCACCATAGGTATTAATCTTATGTTCCACCATTTCTATCAACTATCAAATTGAAGTTATAAATTATTAATTGAATTTGTAGTTCCATATTCATGTATTAATTGAGAAAGAAGACTTCTATTTTTGTATAATCCTTAATGACATGTCACATTTCTTGTCATTAATAGTTGTAAAGTGTATCTAACTTGATGTGATGGGAAAAAACATGATCTCATTTTTAAATCACACATTTAACCCATTTTGTATTTGGGGGACACAAAAATAATGATAAAATACCACTTGGATATTATCCTCAATGGAAGAGCCAAAATAGTTGATCAAGATTTTTGTCCCCTTTTTATGGTTACGAGGTTGAAATTGATTTGGATGTGATGTGTGTGATGCAAAAATAAATTAGGCTAATTATGTAACTACAAAAAGTGATGCGAATATAGAAAAATGCATAACTAAAATACATAAAATGATGACCTTGGCATGTAAATAAGGGATTAGAATGCAAAGATAGAGGAACCTATAATATAAATTGAAGCTAAAGTTTCCTGTTCAGGGGCATGGGATCCCTAGATTAGAGAATACTACTTTTTGGAATCTTTGAATAGGTATCAATAGGTTGTAGTATGTAGGTTTTTTCCTCTTGGAATCAACTTCAAATATTGTATGTTGATGGATAATTCTCCTTTCCCCGATTCATTGAAAGAGGATGCTTGAATATTGGATCTTGCAATTAGGTCTTCAATCTTCTCCCAAATTCTCTTTAGATCTATTGTCTACACAAAAGAAAGGGGAGAAATGGTTGTTTGATATAGGGGCTTGCCTAATTCAATCCCTATTTTGGTGTTTCTACCTCCATAATGACTATGATGATGTAAAAGAGTGCTTACCCTTGGTCACATAGAGGAAAATAGATAAAATTAAGTGACAAATTGACAAGTTTTGCAACTTACCACTCACATCTAATCTCCTTGATGGACTAAATTCATAATATCAAATGTTAAGAAATGAATATTTTCTTGTTTATTGATAATCCTATAGGTGTTAGTATTCACAAAATAAATGATCACAAAAACATGAACAATTTTAACCATAAACTTGATGCATTGCTAATATGAAACTTGACTAATTTGTAAATGTTGTAATAAGGCTACTTATTCTACTATGTATTAATTTTACAATGCTAAAATTGTTCATGGTTCCTTAGATTGCTAGATGTTCAAATGGTGAAAAAGACATATTTATATGCATTTATTCATTTTCAAAAATAATTGTTTTGAAAAGTAGAAAATTAAATTTGAATTTGTAAAAACAAAATTATGAATAATAAAATATTAAAAACTGAGCCAAATGAAGTTGTTCAAGGGCATGGGTGCCCTAGACTAGGCCTATTTTATAATTTCAATTATCATTAAATTAGTAATGTTTTAATTTCCACATTTATTTTGAATTTCTAAAATGACTAGAAAATGGGAAAATTATAAGAATAATTAGGTCCAAGCATAAAGGAGGAGCCAACCATAGTGTAAAATGTTTGGGTTTGATAATTTATGTCACCGCATTTAGCCCCTACTTTAGTGAGAGTAAAAAACAACACAAGCTAGTGAAGTTTGATATTATTTAGGTGAGTTTCTATAAAAGGTAGAAAATGAAAATGCACAAGGGCTAGTGAACTTTGATAGTCACTAGATGATTGCTCATGTCAACCATATCAAGAATTATACTCTAAATAATTCAAACAAGGTGCTATAAAATATGATCAAAATTCCACAGACACACCAAAAAGTTCCAATTATGTGAAACAATGTGAAGCACATAAAAAAATGGATGCCTCCACCTTAAAGTAATTGCTAACACCAACTAGAAGCAATTTCCTTTAACATAGAATAAAAATGACACTTTTAAAATGACAAGACATGAGATCTTATTGGAAACCCCTATAATAAATGATATGTTCCCAAAGAGCTAACTAATGACAAGGAGTTGGACCTAAACAAAACCATATGACCAATACAAAAAAGAATCACATAAGGGATCTATAGATCCAAAGTTAGTATAAACAAGAGATAATATATAATATGGCCATTCTCTATGCTAACAACATTCCCAAAATACTTGTAAGACTATGAGTTCACAAGGAAGGAATGAAACATGAAGATAACAAAAAAATATTTTAGGTTAAAATGGAAGAAACCTAAATATCTCAACACTTTGCATCATTCCTAAAAGGAAACAAAAGAGACAAAATATAAAAAGACATATACAACATAAAGAAGAATAGAGATACACAAAGAGGAATGTCACAATATATTTTTTTCTTTGTATCATTGTGCCAAGAAGAACATGGATCATCCAAAGAAAGCTAACAAACATGAATTCATACCAAGCAACACATTATAAGTATATAAGATTATGTGCAAGAAAAAAAAACAAGGATACAAAGGTAATATAGATGCAAACATATCTATAGAAAATCATCTACATCCTAATCTTTCTCATCACAAATGGAAGGAGGGAAAGAAGCTAAAGGAACTACAAAAAGTGAGATACAAGAAGAAGAACTTGGTTCAAAACATGGTGGGGTACTTTCTAAAGGAGGATCATCATGGTTGCCCCTATCTAAATTCATAGATTTTTCAAACATGAGAGATAATTGATTTTGGTCTTCTTATTCCATTTTATATTCTACCTTGCTATCCAAATGTATCACAATAAGATTCATATTAGTGTTACTAGCATGATTTCATGCACCATTATTCATTTGAGTTCCTTATGAGATTTTTATTCTTTGTTTTGGTTGGGATAAATAAGGTTGGACTCTATTGTTTGGTGAGGGAGGTGGGGTAGAATTAAGCAATGAAGAGGATGGATGGATGAAAAATATCTCATTGGAATTAGTTTGTATGGATGGAGGATTATGAGGTAATGGTTTGTTAGCTTCAACAAGTTGATGAGCCATAACATGACATCATCTTTTACGCTCTTTTATGCTTCAATTTATTCTCACTTGAGCTTCAACTTGTGAAGAGGGAATTGATGAATTTTATAACATTGGTACCTATTCTTCCTTATTAGGAGGGGGTATGTGCAAGATCATCATGGAAAAAATAGGCCCTTAAGTGGTGATGAAAATTTAGAAAATCAGAGTTAGGCAACTTGACATAAAAATTTGAATAAGTTATCTATATTATTTCAAAAATATGTAAGAATAGAGCCCCAATAGGTTGGAGGAGTTGGTTTGAGTCTTGATTTTTCTCCTTGAGGTCTTGGGTTCGACTCTCTCTAGCCCAAAAATGACCCCACCATGGATGCTAGGGGGCTATGTTGGTTACCTTGTGGCAGTAGGGATTAGTCTTTCCTCAAGCTGGCCTCGTAAAGGGAACCTATTGGCAACACAAAGGCATAAAACTAAGAGGGCAGATGAATCAGTTGTCATATAATTTCAAACTTATTTAACCCTAGTAACCTTTAATCTCAGATCTGATTAATAACAATGAAAGCATGAATCAACTACACATTAGAAACACACATAACACCAAGATTTTTTGCATGGAAACCTTGTTAGGGTAAAAACCATGGTGGAGGTTAATCCACAAGTTATACCCTATTAAAAGTATAAGAAAAATGAATAAGGAATGCACATGCATTCATAAACACTACCTAGAGATCACTGCTCAAAGGAAGACTCATTGTCTTACATAAAAATTACAAATTAAATCCATTTGAAGAAATTGAATTGAGAAAGTAGCATCTGCTAATGCCTGAGTACAGTTCTGGTTAAGCACAATAAGAATTCTTCACTCTATTTCACTCTTCTTCACACTCTGCTCTTCTTTCGAATGATCTGAACCTTATTCACACATAGCACACACACACTTCACACCTTATGCTTCTCAAATGAGAAAACAATCACTTATATACATTTGCAACAAGAAATTGCATTGCTTCATGTCGACTTCAACAAAATAATAGAATGAATGTAAACTATTAGCCCGAAACAATAAAGGTTATCAATGCACTCCAACCAAGGTCAACCACAACATAGTAGAGACCTAAAAAAAGTCTTCGAACATGAAACACCTTCAATTAATCCTCCTCAAAGATCCACAACATGCTACAAGCACCTTGTTGGACATGAACATGAAAAACATGAACACACAAGTGAAAATATTGGATCACGAGCACAATGATCAATGCAAATGTGCAACATAGTTATAACATGATCTAGAAACATCCACAAACACTTCAGATTGATAAAAACACATTATCTTCTTTTGTGAACACCATTTCTAGTAACATAATAACTATCAAAAAATAGAACTTTATAACTTGCTCAAATATTCATGCGCAACTCTGAAACTTATGGAGTAGGAACTTCATACATAGGAAAACAAACCTTTTAATACACAACTTCTCACAATCAACATCCTAAACTTCCCAACACATTGATCTTCACTATTTCACAAACAACCTGTAACATATTATTACAATTTTCTCAATATCCTCAACATATACAGTCTTAAAGATATTAATGCTAATAGTGTTGACATCAATGATAACCACATATGAGAAATACAACCACAACATACAACAATCTCCACCTTTGTCATTGATGGAAACACATGATGTGAAAAATACACCATCAATGCAACTAACTCTTCTTCCAACAATCTCCCCTTTACACATTGCTCTTCTCATACTGTTCTTCTCCCCCTTAGTTTTTCACATTACTCTTCTCCCCCTTTAAAATCAATGGCAAAGGTGCACAAGCTCTAAACCACATATATGAATCATCTGACTACTCCCCCTGAGTAGCAGCCACCACATCATCAATCCAGATCAAGATATGACTATGAATGCACAAACTGATGCAAAGACTATGCATCTTAGTTCTGATTAGGAGGGTTAATCACCCCTAACTTCTTTCCGAGATACTCAAAAGTATCCTTAGGCAAAGGCTTAGTAAAGATGTCTATAATTTGTTCCTTAGTACACACATAGTCTAGTCTAACTTCTTTATCACTCACTTTATCTCTCAAAAAGTGGTACTTGATAGATATATGATTGGTCTTTGAATGCAGCACCAGATTCTTAGAAATGTTTATAGAACTTGAATTATCACATAATATGGCAATAGGTTCATCATACACAACTCTGATATCTTTCAGATCTTCTTCATCCATAATACTTGAGTGCAATTTTTTGCAGCAACAATGTATTATTCCTTTGCAGTAGACAATGAGATGACATTCTTCCTTTTACTTAAAAATGAAATCAACTATGTCCCCAAGCAAAATGTGCCACCACTAGTACTTTAATTGTCATTTGAATCTCCTTCCCAATCAGCATTAGTAAAGGCACTTAAAGTAAGATCATCATCTTTTGGATACCATAGGCCAAAATAAATTATTCCTTTCAAGTATCTAAAAATCCTCTTCACAACAGTCACATGAGATTCCTCAGAATCAGCTTGAAATCTAGTAACAATTCATACAACATTCATGATGTTTGGTCTAGTTTGAGTCAAATAATGAAATCCACCAATCATTGATCTGTATCTAGTTTAATTTTCCTTCAAAGAATCATCATTTTGCGTTAACTTGCATCCAGTCATGATGGGTGTACCAACTGGATTTGAATCTTTCATACCAAATTTCTTTAGTAATTCCTTCACATACTTGGACTGAGATATAAAGATTCCTTAATATATCAAAGTAATTTGCAGTCCCAAAAAGAATTTCAGTTCTGCAATCATTGACATCTCAAACTCATTCTGCATCTCATTAGCAAACTTCATGCACAAACCATCATCTCCTTCAAAAATGATATCATCAACAAAGACTTCCACAAACAAATCTTTATCATCATCAATATTGAAATAAAAATTACTATGAACATTACCTTTGTTAAATCCAAGCTTCAACAAGTATTTATCTAGTTTTGCATACCAAGCTCTAAGGGCTGGTTTGAGTCCATACAATGATTTCTTCAACTAACAAACAATGTCTCCCTGATCAGTCAATTGAAATCCATTAGGTTGCTCAATATACACCTCTTCTTCTAATTCACCATTTAGAAATGTTGACTTGACATCCATCTGATACACTTTGTAGTTTTTGTAAGCAACATAAGCAAGAAACAATCTCATAGCTTCAATTCTAGCAACATGAGCAAAAGTTTCTTCAAAGTCAATTCCTTCCATCTGAGAGTATCCTTTGCACACCAATCTTGCTTTTTTTCTGATAGCTTCAACTTGTTCATTCAGCTTGTTTCTAAAAACCCATTTAGTTCCAATTACATTTTTGTCTTTAGGCCTAGGAACAAGAATCCATGTATTATTCTTTTCAATTTTTTGTAGTTCTTATTTAACTTATTTAATCCAATGTTCATCTTTGCATGCTTCATTGACATTACTTGGCTCAATCTTTGAAATTAAACAATATTCTTCTGTAATTCTTCTTCTACTCTAGACACCTTTATTCTTATCTCCTATAATCCGATTTTTTAAATGATTTAATCTCACATACCTTGGAGTCTTAGGTTGTTCTTGAATTTCAAGCTCTTGTGATCTCTCTTTGGTTCTTTCACTAGTCTCTCCTTCTTCTTGATCTTCTTGATTCACCGGAATAATCTGAACTTGATTTGAAGTCTGACTCTTGTTTGTACTATCATTCTGATCATCAGAATCATATCCACGGGTTTTGGAGGGTCTAGCAATGTCTTCATCAACCTTAACATTTGCACTTTTAACCATTTTCTTCAATCTCTTGTTGTAGTACTGGTAGGCCTTACTCTTAGTAGAATAACCAAGAAATATTCCTTCATCGTTTCCTATATATTCATCTCTCCTGATATAGTATTTACTCCCAAATATTTTGAAGTATTTCATAGTAGGCTTATGACCAAACCATAATGTAAAAGGAGTCTTACCAGTATTACCTTTGATTTGTACCCGATTAAGGATATAAATTGCAGTACTTACAACTTCTCTCCAATAAACATGAGGGACATTTCCTTCCATCATCATGGTTCTAGCAGCATGTAGAACTTTCATGTTCTTCCTTTCCATAACTCCATTTTGTTGAGGGGTCCATGGTGCAAATAACTATCTCTTTATCCCATGTTCTTAAAAAAAAGAATTAAACTCACCAGAAGTGAATTCAACACCTCTATCTAATCTTAGACACTAATCTTCAAACTTGTCTTTATCTCAACCATAGATTTAAAAATCTTGAACTTTTCTAGAGCTTCAAATTTCTCCCTTAATAAAGTAACCCACATCATCCTAGAGTAATCATCAATAAGAAACATGAAAGACCTGTAATCTTGCAAACTTTTGATTCTAATAGGACCACACAAATCAGTATGCACAAGCTCCAACAATTCATTTGAACAATATTGTTTGTTGTGAAATGAAATTTTAGTTTGTTTTCCCAACTAACATTCCTTGCATATGACACTAGTAGGCTTCACCGATTTAGGAAGATCTCTCATAGCCTATGAGACACTTATCTTGATAATAGTGTAAAAGTTCACATGAAACATTCTTCTAGGCCACAACCAAATCTCATCAATTTGAGTAATCAAACAACTTTTACTACCAACATTCAGATATAAGATGTTACCTTTTGCTTTTGTACCAGTAGCAATCACATTTCTAGAACTTCCTAGTATGCTACACTTTCCATCTTTGAATTGAAGATTATATCCCTTATCAACCATCTGCCCAACACTCAAAAGATTATCCTTCAAACCTTCAACATAAAGAAAATCATCAATATTATGCTTACCATCAAAATAAATACATCCTCTGCCATAGATTATACCACCATTTTTATCTCCAAATATTACAACACCACCATCATAATTTTCCAGGCTTATAAATTTTCTTTTATCATCTATCATGTGATGTGAACATCCACTGTCAATTACCCATTCATCTTTTTCTTCAACTTGAGCAACTAGGGCTTTCTCGACTTTTGTACAACTAGAAAATCTAGTAGACATGGGATTATTTTCATTGATAGCAATAAACACAAACTCATCTTCACTTCCATTCCCTTTTTCAGATTCATCATCTATCACACCTTCATCATCAACATAATAGCACTTATTTTGAAATTTAGGCTTGTAAGGTCTTGGCTTAGGAACTCTTTCTGGACACCTTGAATCAAAATGACCTATCTTACTACAATAAAAACATTTTATAGGAAACTTTCATTTATACTTACCTTCTCCTCTAGCTTCCCTTTTCACAATAAGTGCTTCAAGCTCATTCAATTCTATCTCTTCTTCTTTAATATGTCTCATTTCTTCCTCATACCTGAATATCTTTCTAGAAGAACTTTCAGCTGGATCATATCTCTACTTATCTCTCCTAGAAGTAGTAGCTTTAAATGCAGATTCTATCTTAGGAAGGGCATCACTGAATTCACTCAACTCAAAAGCAATCAGTTTCCCAACCAACATATCTTTGGTTACAATTACAATAGTTTGGAGCTCCTCAATGGCTACAAATTTGATTTTGAATGCATTAGGCAATGATCTAAGCACTTTAGCAACAATATCTAATTCATCCCCCTATCCACTAGCACATCTGATACCACACACAAGTTCATTCACTCTTTGCATGTAAGTAGCAATATTCTCATCATTACCCATCTTCAAGTGTTCATATTTTCCTTTCATACATTGTAGCTTGGCCATCTTCACATTACCATAACATTCATATAGAGTTTCTAACTTTTTCTAGATCTCATAAGCAATTTTTAGATCCATAACATTGGTCATCTCAGTATCAATCAAAGCACTCAACAATGCCTCCTTATCTCTGATATTATACTCAGTATCCCTAATCTCAATAGTAGTAGGGCCACTCTGAGGAATAACATAAGGTCTATTACATGTAATGTTCTAGTAGGATTCACCAATGCACTTCAAATGAAACTCCATTCTAACCTTCCATAGTGTGTAGTTTGTTCCATCAAATCTCAGACTATCTTTCTTGTATGTCGCCATCTTAGATCACCTCAAGTTGTTAGAATTCTTTCAAGGAACCTTCTCTAATACCAATTGTTGGAAACACAAAGGAAAACAATTGAGAGGTGGGGTGAATTAGTTGTCACATAATTTCAAACTTATTTAACCTTATTAACCTTTAATCTCAGATCTGATTAATAATAGTAAAAGTATGAATCAACAGCACATCAAAAACACACATAACACCAAGATTTTTTGTGTGGAAACCTTGTTAGGGGAAAAACCATGGTGGAGGTTAATCCACAAGTTATACCCTATTAAAATTATAAGAAAAATGAATAAGGAATGCACATTCATTCATACACACTTCCTAGAGCTCATTGCTCAAAGGAAGACTCATTGTCTTACATAAAAATTTTAGATTAAATCCATCTAAAGAAATTGAATTGACAAAGTAGCATCTGCTAATGCCTGATTATAGTTCCGATTAAGCACAAGAACACTTCTTCACTCTCTTTCACTCTTCTTCACACTCTGCTCTGCTTTCGAATGATCTGAACCTTACTTGCACATAGCACACACACACACACTTTGCACCTCATTCTTCTCAAATGAGAAAACAATCACTTATATATATCTACAACAAGAAATTACATTTCTTCATATCAGCTTCAAAAAAATAATAGAATGAATGGGTATGTGTAGGATCATCATGGAAAAAATAGGCCCTTAAGTGGATTTTTTTTTAGAAAAAATAGAATTAGGCAACTTGACGTAAAAATTTGAATAAGTTATCTATATTATTTCAAAAATATATAAGAATAGAATCTATAGAAAATTGAATTTAGTTTCTAAACTACTAGGTTTATTTTTTATTTTTTAAATATATTTGGTGAAAATTTGAAATTTCAATGCAGTAGCACTTAAATTTCAAGGAAAAAATAAGAAGTGTCTGTCTGACCACCCTAACCACAATAAAATGATAATATTTTTTTATAATAGTTTAGATATAAGTATAGGACTCATTTCCTGATGTGATGCGTATTTTTTTGTAACTTTTTTCCAATTAAATAATTAATTATGATTTTTTTATTGCAACTTTTAAAAAATATAAAAACTTGTATGTCTGACCACCTTAACTTGGTCAAAACTTCATGAAATTTAATTTAATTTTTTTAATCCTATAGTATGCAAAGCATGGAATGTGACACATGTTTCAGATTCAAAAAATGTGATACCGTTTGAAAGCTATAGATGTTTTTCAATTAGCCTATCAATCAGGAATTTAGTTATAATTTAAATAGAAAATAAATAATTATTATTTATTAAATTCAAAGTAATGCATAATTTATATTGGTGGAAAGATGAGAATCTCCTTTAAAAACCCTTTTTGTTTCATCAAATTTGGGTTAAAAAAAGGTCATCAACCACATACCCTACACATACCCAACATATCGCCACTTTTTGGCCCATCATGATCTTGCACATACGCGAATGTAAACTGTCAGTCCAAAAAAATAAAGATTATCAATGCGCATCAACCAAGGTTAGCCACAACATAGTAGAGACCTAAAATAATTTCCTCGAACATGAAACACCTTCAATTAATCTTCCTCAAAGATCCACAACATGCTACAAGCACCCTGTCGACCATGAACATGAAAAACATGAACACACAAGAGAAAATATCGGATCACGAGCACAATGATCAATGAATATTTGTAACATAGATAGAAAATGATCTTGAAACATCCAAAAACACTTCAAGACCATACACAACACTTTATATTTCCAAAAACACATTATCTTCTTCTATGAACACCTTTTCTAGTAACATAATAACTGTCAGAACACAAAACTTTATAACTTGCTCAAATCTTCATGTGCACCTCTAAAACTTATGGAGTAGGAACTTCATACATATGCAAAAAAACCCTTTAATACACAACTTCTCACCATCAACATACTCAACTTCCCAACACACTAATATTCACTATTTCACAGACAACCTGTAACATATTTTATTACAATTTTCTCAATATCCTCGACATATACAATCTTAAAGACATTAATGCTAATAGTGTTGACATAAATGACAACCAAATATCAACAATACAACCACAACATCCAACATAACCCGTTGGGCTTGAGTCATGGGGATACCCTGACGACACCAAAAATAAATAAATAAATGTAAGAATAGAATATGTAGAAAATTTAATGTAGTTTCTAAACTACTAGGTTTATTTAAAAAAAATCTATTTGGTGAAAATTTTAAATTTCAATGTAGTAGTACTTAAATTTCAAGAAAAAAATAAGAAGTAGTTGTCTATCTGATCACCCTAACCACAATAAAATGATAATATTTTTTATATGATTTTAGATATAAGTAGAGGACTCATGTCCTGATGTGATTCATATTTTTTGTAATTTTTTTCCAAGTAAATAATTAATTATGATTTTTTTATTACAACTTTTAAAAAATATAAAAACTCGTATGTCTGACCACCTTAATTTGGTCAAAACTTCATGATTCTTTTTTTTATCCTATAGTATGAAAATCATAGAATGTGACACATGTTTCAAATTCAAAAAATGTGATACCATTTGAAAGCTATAGATTTTTTTCAATCATCCTATCAATTAGGACTTTAGTTGTAATTCAAATAGAAAATGAATAATAATTATTTATTAAATTCAAAGTAAAACATAATTTATATTGGTGGAAAGCTGAGAATCTCCTTTAAAAACCCTTTTTGTTTCATCAAATTTGGGTAAAAAAAAAGTTGTCAACCACATGGGCCATCATATCACTTACATATCACCACTTTTTGGCCCATCATGATCCTGCAAATACCCGATGAATGGAGGGAACTATTGTTAGAAAAAAAATAGCACAATAAATATATCAAATAGAAAAATATACATCTTGGTGTAAACCACATATGGAGAATAATATTGTAAACATATCATCTAAACTAGGGGTGTCATGAATGGGTCACATCCCATCACATAGATATGTGTATACAAGAAGATATGTCATGCCAAAATATAGAGAAGAGAATATATGTAATAGTCAGAGAGAAATATATGTACAAAGACTAATGCATTGAAGGATAAATGTATAGAGATTAAATATGAGTTAAATAAGAGTATAGGGGAAGATATTACAATATATTTATTTTGATGTAATTAATAGAATGGATACAAAATTTCTAGTTATATGATGTTATTTGTTATTCTATGGATCTATAAATAGTTATGCATATGTCTGATTGCATCGGTGTTCACCTTTATGTTACTAAGTCTAGGGTATAAAAAACAACACTTAGAAAATACTTGGGTCTTAGAACTTAGGTTTGTGTTTCCCTAAATTTCTTGCTAATACTGATTTCATTTCCAAGACCCTAGTTAGGCTATATAAAGAACATAACACCCTAAAAAATTTAAACTTAAAATCAAAGACTAGAATAGAGAGATACTAAAAATAGGTATGAAAATCTAAAGGACTATCTTCTTGGTTCTTACCTTGTGAGAGAGGGTTAGGCACCAAGGGGATGGGGAATGGAAAGGGGGAATATTCCAGAAGGTATCCCTAAAGAGATGTGACTCCTAAGAGAAATGATATCAAGTAACTACCATGGGAACTGATAAAAGGATTAATGAAACTCAAATTCAACTTCACCCATGGAAAGAGGAGATAAAAAACCACAAGAAATACTAGAGAAAAAATTGATTTTATTAGAAAAGTAAACATGGCTATCCCAAATGGGGAAGAGAAAAAACAATAAAGGATCAAAAGAGAGAAGAAAGACATTGTAGAAGAATGGGGACTACAAAAAGAATGTGAAGTGAGTGTACCAATGAGGGTAGTGTTGATCACACCTGTAACACCCCTTTGTTTTTCTCTTATGTTAGATTAATATGCTTTATTATTTGATCATTTATTATTGAGGAATACGAACTATGTGTGTTATGAGATGTAATTTCCTCGATGTTATACTTGACATGCTTTGATTAAAATAATGTTGGTTTATTATGGCATGATTATTGCTTATGAATTTTATTAATGATGGAAGTGTCAGTTTGGTGATACTGTATTGGTGAAGGGGACAAGATTGCATCACTCGCTTGCGAGTGCCCTGCGATTCTGTGATTTCCTCTTCACGGTGTATTTTATAATGATTTTATATCCATGTGCTATTGATGCCTTTGATATAGGTTTACAAGTACATGACATCGACTCCACCTGGCTTCACAGGTTTGAGCATGTTGACCCAACGGTATGATGATTGAGAGATAGTAGCTAGGTTACCTGTGTCAAGTCTACACCCTAGCCTTAGTGGGTCGTCAGTCGAGTCAGTTGTGTCTTTGTGGTGCTTTTTTTAATGTTATTTTAATTCTAAAGGGCTCTTGAGTATGAAAATTAATACTTAGAATTATTGTTTTAAATAGTGTTGATATTTATTTAAATTAAAATTATACATTGTGGATAGAATTTTTTATTTAAGTTAATTAATTAATTTTGATTTATTTAATTAATTAAATTTAATCCAATGGGTTGAATTTATTTATTAAATAATTAAAATTAATTAATTAAATATGTTGTTGAGAAAATTAAAAGAAAAGGGGAAATTAATTTAATTTTAAATTGTAAATTTAAAATAGTGTTAATTAATTTCAATTTGGAATTAAATTGTAATTAGAAATTATTTTAAGATGCAAAAGGCTTTGAGAAAATATTTGTGGTTGTTGAAAAGATATTTTTAATTTGACATGTGTGTGAGAAGAATTAATTATTTACTTTTGGTTGAGAAATTTTTGGAGGGAATTTAATTGAGAGAGGAAATAAGTTTCTTCACGGGAAATTTTTGGAGAGGAAAGAGATTGTTTTTTTGGAGAGAGGTTTTGGTTGAAAATTGAAAAAAAAGGGGGGATTCTCAGGAATTTTGGGGGTTTTATGTATTTTTACATCTTCCTGGAAGTGGTGATTTTGGGAAAAGCTTTGGAATTGATCTCTGAAGGGGAGGCTCTGCTCCAATCTTCATCTTCTTCAAGCTTCAGGAAATCAGGTTCCTTCAAGTTTTATTTTATTTATTTAATTGTTTGAGAAAGATTGTCTGTACAAAAGTTAATTTTGTAGAAGCTTTGCTTAAAATGGTTTAATTGAGATTGAAAGATTGTCTATGCAAGAAGTTTTTGTGTTTTGGTTGTAGAAGCTTTAAATTGTTTTCAAAAATTGTAAGGCTTCTTTATTGTTGAATTGTTATAAAAATCTCAGAGGAAAATAATCTGTGGTTTAAGAACTTATTTTAGTTTTGAAAGCCTCTGTGGGATTTGTTTAAATTGGTCTATAGAAGTTTGTTAAATTTTATTATGAAGAAGTCTGTGCAACTTTTCTTTTAAAAGATTGAAGTTGAAATCCTCTCATAAATTTGGAAAACGGTTATTGTTTTGTGAAAATTCCACTCAGAAAAAAAATTGGTTGTCTAGTTAAAATTGCCTGTAGATGGCTTTGTTCAAAAACTTTTCCCCAATTTAATTTATTATTGAAATTCAATAAATATATATATCTACCATTTATATATTTATCCCCACATATATAATATATATATATTTATTTATATATGAAATGTTTATTTTAAAATTTAATTAAAATCACCGTACGACGAGCGGATGAAACTGGGACGAGTTATGTTTGAATTTAGTTTTGTTTCGATTCATATTTGGGTGTGAGAGGCACCACTGCCATTGGCAGCGCCCGCCACACAAGTGTGGAGGAAGCACTGCCAAGGGCAGTGCTATCCCTCACCACTCCATGGTGGCCGCACCCTTGGGGAGAGGGTTTGGTTGTGCAAGCACAGTCGCCCCTCCCCACAGTGTTATGCGGTAACTGTTTTATAAAAACAGTGAACTCATGTTTCGTTCGCCCTTATTTTAATGGGTTTTGATTTTATAAAAAATAAATAAATTTAATAATATTGCTTATTATTAAATTTATAATGCATAATTTAGTATATTTTGTTTGATGTTGTAATATTTTAATTGGTAATTAAAATATTTAAAATAATAGATTTATTTTGAAATATATGCTATATGTTTAATGATTATATAATGGATTGTATATAAATATATATATATATATTTGAATATATAAATATATATGAAATGTGTATATTGCATGTGAATATATATTTTAATGTATAATTCATGTTTTGTTTTATATATATATATATATATATATATATATATATATTGTGCATGCAATTTAGTACAATTGGAGATATAAAAGGAAGAATAATTTATTTGCATGTTTTGGTCTATTAGGGAAATCGGTATTTAAGTAAATAGAGGAAATTGATGTTTTTATAAATGTAATTGTGGAATGAGATATTTAATTATATAATATAATCCTTTTGTAGGAACCAATGTTTTATCATCTAAAATTGGTGAAATTGGTGAAATAGATAGTGGGATGTTATTTTTAATTAAGAGGTGCATGTTCGTGTTCAAGTTGAGTTAATTCTAAAATAAAGAATTCTTGTAATGAAGAAACTGTTTTCGTTTAAATGATCATTGGATTAGATGCATGTAAATGCATGTATTAGGTGAAATTAAAATAGTGTGTTTTTGGAAAAGAGAATATTATAAAAAAAATTATATGATGTAATCTGTTTGAGGAAATAGATATTTTATTAGTTTAAAATTGAGGAATTGGAATTATAAATGGAATGATGTTCTTATAGTTGTTTAAGTTAAATTGAGATATTTGAAGAGCCTTTTAGTTAATTGGTTGAATTTTCTCCTTCGTCTTTATAAGGATTCTTATTAAGTTAGAGAAAATTGTGTAACTTGTCTTAGTATTCCTGCTTATCACTGAATGTGAAAGGATTTAGTAAATCCAAATCTTAGATTTAATTATTGTGTTGATTGCCTATGTGGTTCATCTAATTGTAATTAGAGGAAATGAATAATTAATTAAGTGTATTGTGGGAATAGGTATTTAAAAGATATATATATATATATATAGTATGTTAGTATAAACAAAGGTTTTATTATTTTAAAATTGAGGAAATAGGAGAAATGGTTAGTGTAATGTTTATCTCTATTTGGAAGAGCCTTTATAATTAATTAGTTAAATTGGGGTAATTGAGTGGTGCAAATTATTATAAGTTATTTCATTGATTGTATGCAAGGTTGTGATAAATTAGAATATTGTAAACATTAAACTATTATGCCTTTATGATGTGCTTGAGATATCTTATGTGGTATTTAGGGGTAATTGAAAAGAGGTATTAGATGAGGTATTGTAAGTCTTCCTATTTGGGTATGATAAATTTGAGAGTATCATTTCATGGTATTGTCTTTTGTAGTTCTCTATGGTAGTAAGGTTTGTCATTTTCAGTGAGTCACCCAGTTTCTACGAACGAGGAATGGTTTCTTCTTCTTTGAATGGATTGTTGGATATTTTGTACCTCCTTAGTTTGGAGTGGTGATGAATCACATGATAATCGTAGGAGGGTGAAGCTCAATGGGGGCTGAGATCTGAAATGATCTGACGGGTAACTCATGTACCTTGAGTGGCATTTCTCCTAGGCTAGTAGTATGTTTAGGTTATTGGTGAGTCATATTGTTAAACTCTGATAGCAATGTATTTTTTGAGTTAGTATTATTTTTGTGGTGGTTTTTTTTTGTGTGGAGTCAGTTGTGACTAGAGGTTGTAGGGATTGTCCTTGTATCCATGTTACTATCTCCTAGCACGGGGGGTGGGCCTTCGGGTACCACTTGGTTGGGAGGAACATGCGCCCTACGCCGTTGGGTCCCCTTTTGATTTGTAGATTGTGTTGCGAGGTTTTCCAGAGGAGAGCTTGTAGTGGTTTCATTCTTTAGTTTAAGCTTTCTATTTACTTCAATTTAGCTCTTGTAATTATTATTCCCCTCAATTGTTTTGGAGGAGGAATCTTGTAATTGTAATAGTTAGGTTTGATCTACCTCATTCCAGGAATGAGTATTGTAATCTACTTTTAAGTTAATGTAATATGGAACTTATTATATGTTATCCTAGTGTTAGAATCTTTAATGCTTTGTGAGTATGTGCAATTAAATGTAAGGTTACTATTTTAATAAATGTTTTGAGTGCAAGTGGTGTGTATGTATTGGTTATAGATGTAATCTTGTCATGTTACCTTAGAGGTTGTTGTGAAGTATTGTGCATCTCCTTTGATAATAATGCACTTTTAAGAAAAAAAATTGTACGCTTCCGCATTGATTTGCAAATTCCTTTAGGGTCTCGTGGCGGGGCATTACAACACCAAAGGGGGTTCCACTAAGGAGAAAGAAAAAGAGAAAAAATAAGAGAACTGGGAAACTCTGAAAGGATAAGAAAATTGTTGGGAGAAAGAAAGATAACTAATAACTAGCTTAAATAAGAGTATTAATGACTATGGAGAGTCCAATAGATTATTATTAGGACCTTAAAATAAGATATAAACTCTATTATTATCCTAACATTTTGAAGGTCTGACAATTAGACCTAACTTATCAAACCTTACAATAAACTTGGATGAAAAATTTGCAGAATTTCTAAAAAATCCAATGAAGACACTATTCATTGAAGGAAATTATTTAGAACTACTCAATAGAAATATAAAAAAAAATTAAAAGAACAATAAATAATAAAAATAAGAGAGAATATATTGAATTTGGGTGAAGAATTATGTTTACAATCAAATAAAATGACATTAACAAATAAGAAAAAGAAAAGATATTTTGAAGAGTCATAACCCCCTAACTAGGATCCATCCCCTCAACCATATAAGAGTCAAATAATTCTAAAAGAAGAGATACCACTGGATAGGAAAACAAGAGAAGAAGAAGGAAAAGAATACTTTGATATTTAAAACTAGCAAGAGACAAAGGTAGAGAGAAGAAACCCTCCATAGTAAAAAAAGTAAAGAAATAAATCGAAGAAAAACCTAGGCCATAGTTCTAAAAGGTTGGGATTAATCAAAAAAGGAAAAAATGGATTCTTCAATTAAGATCCCTATATTTTGAAAATATATCATGGAAGCAATAGAGCTCACATATTCTTATTAGAATATCTATGGGAAAGACAAGATACTGATGAAGATAAACCAAAACTATTCGAATTTGTATCCTAACTCTGGAAAGATGTTTTAGATTTGTATAATAAGATCTAACCTAAACATGGTAAAATTTGGAAGAATTTAAAACAATACTTTATAATTTTGATACTTTGAACATCCCAACAAAGAGTGTAAGTAAGATTATAGATCTAATACAAAGGGAATATGAACCTGTAAAAGAATATGATAAACAATTCAAATAAGTTTTGTGCAATTTAGGCGAACCATTAACATAGAGGCAAATGATAGAGTGAATTATTTATGGAATACAAAAGGATACATGAGTAGTTTTGGATAAAAAATTATTTAACACCTACACATATTTAATCACCATGGCATACTATATTGAGGATAAAACTTGGTGCAAACCTCAAAAGGATGATATGAAGGTGTAGTGTTGAAAAATATCGTCATTCACATTTTAACACTTAATCTAGGAATAATTAATGATAAATTGGACTTGATAGCACCTTGATCTAGTGTTGTGATGTGTTTTTCACATCCACATTAGGCTTTGGGCCCTTTAAAGCTAAATAAACCTAACTTTTCCTTAATTTAGTGTTGTAAAGTGTATTTATTTACACCTTCACATTAAATTTAGGAGGCTTGTAAACTAAATGGACCTAATTTAGTGTTGTAATGTGCCATACACATCCACATTGGATTTAGGGCCCTTTTAAGATAAATTGACTTATTTTTCCTTAATTTGATGTTGTAAAGTATATTTATTTACACTTTCACATTGAATTTTGAGACCTCTTGCATTTCTGACCTTAATATCATCATTAATAGGCCCCTAAGACCCTATATTATGTATCCCAAGGCATATTTTAACTAAGATCTAGACAAGATGAACATATAAATTAATTTATTCACTCCCCAACATTCTCTCTCTTCAAATAGGACCTATGGTACCCATATGCTACCTTGGGCATATGAGTACCTTTGGCTTGTTTTTAAGGTTAAATTTCATGAATGTCAGCCTGTGGGATCTAATTAATGAGATAGATGGATTTCCTATAAAAACAAGGTATCAAATAATTATTTCACATAAGAATTCATGATATCAAGTCAAGCACTCAAGAGTTAAGCATTCTAAGACCTTACAAGATCATCAGGAGAGCATTCAAGGGCACAATTCTTTATTAATTGTTGCAGAAATTCAAGATCCATCATCATGTCAAGATTATCAAGCATCAAGCATGTTATTGATCTAGTGTTGTGATGTTGCATTCAAGATCGAAGGTCAAGAATTGTTCTACACTTATCTTAAGATCTAGATCTACATCCTTCATGACCATTTCATGTTAGGTTTCTAATTTACAAGACATCATTCAATGTATCATTTCTCTTGTTTCATGTTCCATGTTTCATGTTTCATGTCCTTATTTCATTTTCTTATCATTTGGTTTAATTACCTCAAAGGGGTTTGACTAGGTGCAACACCATTTTCATGTTTTATTCACATTTCTTTCTACCTTTCTCTCCCAACACAAAGAAGAGTTGAATTTCTACAAAACCCTCAAAGGTTATTCAGTGAGGCACAAATTTGTCCCCCACTTGCTAGATTTACCATAAGGTTGTCAAAGACGTGCAAGTTTTGATGATCAATAGTAATTAAACCAAATGATGAAACAATGAAACAAGGACATGAAATATGAAACATAGGACATGAAACATGAATAATGATGCCTTGTAAATGATGTGCTGTAAATATTAAACTCAACATGAAATGGCCATGAAGGATGTAGATCTTGATCTTGACAATAAGTGTAAAACAATGCTTGATCTTGAATCTTTAATGCTAGATCACAACACTAGCTCAATAAAAATTTTGATGCTTGATAACCTTAACATGATGATGTATCTTGGATTGATGAAATAATTGATGGAGAATTCTTCCCTTGAATGCTTTAATATTGACCTTGAATGCTCTCTTGAAGATCTTTTGAAGTCCTGAAATGCTTAATTCTTGAGTGCATGTCTTAGTCTCATGAATTCTTAATGAAATAATGATTTGATACCTCATTTATATATCCAATTCTATCTAAATGACCATTTATTAGATCCCAAAGGTTGACATGGAAGTAATTTGAATTTAAAACCCTGATTGCCCACTCAAAACTCAAAAAAGGAGCCAAATGGGACTCATACGCCCAAGGTGGCATATGATTCCCGATTGGTGGGACTCATACACCCAAGGTGGCATACGGGTCCCAAAGGGCCTTTTTGGAGAGAGAAAGTGTCAAGGTGATGAGAAATTAAGTTTATTTGATGTCTATGTTGGGTTTTTGGTTAAATAATGCCTTGGGATGCATAATATCGAGTATTAGGGGCCTATTTTAAGGTCATAAATGTAAGAGGGGCTAGAATCCATTGTGAAAGTGTAGATAAATATACTTTACAACATTAAATTAATGCAAAATTGGGTTTATTTAGCTTAGAAGGGCCCAAAATCCCATGTGAATGTGTGAATAAACACACTTTACAACACTAAATTAGGGTAGAGTCAAGTTTATTTAGCTTAAACATGCCCTAAATCCAATTTGGATGTGTACAACACATTACAACACTATATTAAGGAAACCTTAAGTTTATTTCAACATTAATTATTCCCAAATTAAGTGTGAAAATATAGACGATGACATTTTTCAACACTACATTTAGCCCCCACTTTAGTGAGAGGATGAACTTGATTCAAACTCACACTAATGTAGATATTCAAGAGGGGTCACATTGTACCAATGTAGATGGTCTAGGATAAAAAATATCAAGGAGGTGGTCAAGCCCCTAGGATCCAAGGTCCTACATCAAGCTAACATAACCACATAAATGATACACACAAAGGTGTATAATATGTAGTGTCAAGATATGAAAACATGCAATGCCAATAACTAAAAGAAAGAAAAACAAAAATAATAAAAAATAAAAATGAGGTGGATCAAGCTTTGACTGTTTGTCCAACACTATGTGGATAAGATCTAAGTTTTTTTTTTAAAAATGCATGCTCATTCTAAGGAAACGAAACTTTAGACTGTCCACTGGGTGAGTAATCCAAGAGAGTGAGACACATACACATGCAGTCAATATGTGCTCATAACACACATGAGTGGCTAAGGGAAAGTCACGCCTCGAATCAACTTCTTGTCAAACCATACCAAAGTTATACCTCATGATAACTTTGATAAGATTCCACACAACAATGAACTTCGAGCTTCAAGAGGCAAGCAAAACTTTGTATGCCTCAAACTAATGTTTCAACAAGATGGCTCCATAGGAATGAAAAGTGTGTTATGAAAGGTGGCCATATAAATAATATTTTAAATGCAAAACAGTGTAAGGCACATTTGGATTTTGCTTTCGTAAGGAATATTGTGCCTAATGTCTCCAAGAGAGGAAAAGTTAAAGAAATATAGTTCTCTAAGAGGAAATCAAACTTAATGATACCACAAAGAAAAGGATGCATCACAAGAATAAAGAAAAAAATAGAGTGAAATATGAGTTTCAATGTATGCCCCCACTTTAAAGCAGTTGCTAACACCATTGCTATGAGAAATTGCTTTAAAGTAGAAGAAGACATGAGAGGCTATTCAGAAAGACCCATGCCAACTCATATGTTTTTGAATCGAACTACATCATGAATGATTATGTCACATGTGAGCCAACTTAAGGCATTCCATCCACATCCCAAGATTTCTCTTATATATACATGAAAGGTGATCAACTAGTCAAAAGAGACAATAGTGGCATATGAGGACAAAGCTACCTAGCCCCTTGACCCCACTTAGTGCATGACAAGGATGAGCTGAATAAGATGAAAATAAGTATCAATTAGAGGAACCAGGTGCTTCAACACAAGGAAGAGCACCATGATCCCTAATATGTTGAATTCGATTAGTCAAATCCTTACATTAGTTAGTAGAATGACCATGAACTCTATGATATGCACAAAATTAATGCTTGTAGTAAAATTTATTTCATGTTCTTTGAGGGAGAGATATCAGATGATCTTGGAGGAGTCTCATTAATATACTCTCTTGATCAAAAGTAGAAGATGCTCCTTTATTTTGTGACAAAGATATCTGTTTATTAGTACAAGATGTCATACTTACACAAGACTCTTTAGATTGCATGATTTTGTTCACACCTTTACAGGAGGTTGTAAAACCTAACAAATTCAAATCATTAGTGTTTTGCGTGATGATATTAACATTGAGAAAGGATTTCCTTATTTTTTCAATTCTTTAAAAGGATGATAATCAAGATCACTAGTGTCTACCAATTCAAGATGCACTACTATTAAAGTCAGCTTAAAAGAATCTTTTGTAAGAGTGTTGATATTGGGTGAAGGCTTGATTATTTCTTTTGAGGGACAATAACCAAGACCACTAGTATTTTCTTATGTGTGAGGCTCTATAGGGACATAGATACCTTGTTCTCTAGAACTACATCCTTTTCCACTATATCCTAGTTGTTTCATAAGTTCATAACCTCTTTCGTAAATATTTTTCATTTCTTTAGGATTCAAAGGTTGTTGATAGCCAGTTTCTTCAAAGTTTGTTTTATATGTTGTCTTTTCTTCTAAAGTGTTTGAGGTGGATGCTTTCAAAGGGTCTTCTGAATTTTGTGTTGACATTACCACTTTTTTATTTTCCCTTGTTTGATTTTTTGTTTACGATCTTTTATTCTCCCACTAATGTTGGTTTGAAGTCTAAGGAACCCCCATCATCTTCTAATAGTGTTGTGACTTCCTCAATACATTTTTATTTGTCTTTATGTTGCATAGGTTCAACTTGTGTAGTTGGTGTTAATGTTGCCAAAGGATTTTTCCTTATCTTTGTCAATGTTCAAGCAACTGTTTGGTTCAGGGTCAACTTTGATTGTATATACTTTTTTGTTATAGACATATTTCATGATACAATAAAGGGTAGAGGGTACCACATGCATCTCATGAATCCATGGTCTTCCTAAAATGAGGTTGTATGAAAGATCATGAGGCATAACATGAATCAAGGTTTGTAATGTGGCCTTTCCAACTATTATAGGCAAAGCGATCATACCAAGTGGTTGTTTTCCTACATTGTCAAATCCCTTAATAGATAAAGAGTCAAGTTGATTTTTTTATTTATCCACACCAAGTCTGCCCAAAAGGGTTACACTACACATATTAAGGGATAAGCCATTGTCAAAAAGGGTTCTCTTTATCCCTAGCTGACTATGTATAGCTACTATCATGAAAGCATCATTTGGTTTTTGCACTTCCAAAGGAGGGAGGCCACTTTGGTGGAAAACAATGTTAACGTTTATTCCTTGAATCAGGCTACTATGTCATTCGATTGTGCATTAGGGGGATAGGAACTTGTTGCAAGGCACTTTGAGTCATGCTATGATAATGAGGGGAGGCTTGAATAAGGTAACATAATGATATATTAGCAAGAGTATTCTTTAGTTGTTCAACAAGGTCATACTCCTTTCCACTTTGTGGAGGAAAATGAGGAGGACCTAGTAAAATAGGGTTAGGCAATGGGAGGGATGTTGAAGGTGTTTGTATTGCTTGTATTGTTTCTAGTGTTATATGTATGAGAAAAAATATTATAACTTAGCTGCTATGAAACATTATTCTTAGGTGGGTAAAGGATAAGTTCGGGTTTGTTTTGAGTTGGAGGATTGTGTGAAGGTGGGTAAAGGATGAGTTGAGGTTGAAAAATATTAACTTCCATTAGTGAATGAGAATCTAATATTACTTCATACTCTTCATCTAAGGAAACTATGTCACTATTGTCAATGTTATCATTTTTTTGCACCATGATATCCTTCATAGGAGAGTTCTTAGGAGAACTACAAGCTTTATGTTCATGAAATTCAAGGGTTAGTTCTTCTAAAATGACTTCATCACAAGTAAGGGAGTTATAAATGGCTGGATTGTCTTTTTTGTTAATGATGTCATTTTCTCGTTCCAGAATGCTTTCCCTAGGGGAAGAGAGGAAACTAATATATTCATGACTTTCAAGAATTGTACACTCTAACATCAAAGTATCTTCTTTAGTAATAATAGAGACACTAGGAGAAGGACAAATGTGATCATAATGATTGTTCATGATTTCATTCTTGTTTTCTAGGGTCTCATTCTCTTGTGCCATACTATCTACCCTAGTAGGAGAGATTGTAAAATGTTCATCACATTCCTTGGTTAGATTTTGTAAAGAAGTTTCATCACAAGTATGGGAGGCATGAAGAGGAGGACAACTATAATTTTCATTCTTACCAAATAGATCTTTCCAAATTGTAGGAGCATTAGGGAAGGGAGGAAAAAAAATCTCATGACTCTCAATAAGTGTATTTTCTAACACCAAACTATCTTCTTCGTATTGAGGAGGGATATTAGGAGAAGGACAAATTAATTTGATTGTCATGGTCACCTATGATTTCATCGTCTTTCATTAAAAATTTCTCATAAGAAAGGGATGAATGGAGTCTAGGTAAGGTGATGTTTAGAAATGTTTCTATGATCTTATCTTCATGTTTACTAGTATCTTCTAAAGAGGGAGGAGGAGAGGGAAAATCAATAATCGCAATGCTTGCATCTTCTTTGACCAAGATACCTTCATCACTAATAGGAGAGGTATCGAGAGAAGAACAAGTATGATTATTATGATTGTTTGCACTTGCATCCTATTTTGTTAGGAAATTATTACAAATATAATAGATTTTAGGATGGTATCCCACATGCTTACCAAAGGTTTTACTTTTCTTTCCTAGATTATGCCCATGAGTAGGTAAAATAGAATCATATAAACTATTTTATATTCTAGAAACACTAAATTGTTGAAGATAAAATATGTTAACATGAGAAAGTAATCTATCTAAATTATGTAATGTTTCTAAAATATAAACAAATGTCCTACAAATCTTAATACTTAAATGGTTTTTGAAATGCTTTAAAAATGACTTCACTACATGGATAATTTGACCTAGATACATAAAATATATGTTCTTGAAACTTTCCAGACTTATACTATATGTTACTAGCAAGCTTAGGAAGCACAAAAATGAGGTTTTTTATGTTGTAAAAGGTAGTTTAAAATGTATACTAGTACTAACTCACCCAAAGGGGCGTATGAGTCCAAGTTAAAGTTTTTTTCATAATTTTCAAGAAAATTTAAATGTGTTTGTATGCTTTAAGGTTTGGATGATGTCTGAACTAAATGCAAATGAAAATTTCAAATGAATTTTAGTGATTTTAGATGCAAAAATGCAACCTATATGCACTTTCACTAATTAAATATTTTGAAACCCTAGATACATATTAACTAGTGAAAATCCTAATTAAAAATTAATGCAAGCAAGATCTAGGATGATGATGCACTCCAAGTCAGAATTATGATATTCTAAATGTAGGTTCACCAAAATGAAAGGATTAAAATTATATGCTTTCTATGCTTTGGAGATAAAATAACAATCTTCACACTCTCTCATTCAAGGAAAGCCCTAGAGATCTCAATCCAATGGGGAAAGGGGATTGAGATCTTGCAATAGGGTTCTCCTAGGGTCTGATTGTAGACTAGTGAGGGCTTCACCAAAAAATTTAGTTGAAAAATGGATGCTCTAGGGTTTAGGACATAAAACACCACTTTTCTCCAACTAACATTCAAGGATGCCCTAGAGATCTCAATCCAAGGATGCAAAGGGGAAAGGGATCTACTAAGGGACTATCCTTGGGTCTGATTGTAGACTAATGAGGGGTTCACCACCAAGATAGGACTTGGAAAAATGTACGAAATGCAAGATCTAATGATTGAACTTGGTGATGTAATAAACTTCACTAAATGAACAATATATGCAAATAAATCAGAACAACAAGTTGGAAAAGCAGAGAGGAGCACCTAGAAACCTAAGAGAGCTTGAATTTGAACCATTGTAGGAAAATGTGTTGTGTGAAAGGGACTCACAATACAAGAAGGGAATCCCTAATCCTTAATTTTCCCTTTTATTGTTGGAGGGTGGTTCATTCAAGGAAACCTAGAATCCCAAATTAGATTGAATATCAACAAAAAGGTGAGACAATATCAACAAGGGAAACCTAGGAAGATTCCTTAGGCTTCAAAGGGTTCACCACCAAGAATTTTTTTGGAAGAAACAACTTGATATTCAACTCACAAAATCTAGTAATGCAAGCCAAATAATGAGTGCAAATGACAAAATTAAGTAATAGAAAATTAGGATGTATGTACATGGAAAGTCTAGAAATGTCATAAGGATTCTGGAAATACAAAAGTACTGTCAAAATATACTAGGGAAGACAAATATTCCCTTATTGTCTTCTTAGTCCCGCTACTATTTTTTAGGGTAAATACATAATCTTCGAATGTTAGAACAAAATCTGAAAGAATCTCTGTGAAATAACTTCAAGATGACTAAGAAACCCTTATTGTTTTCTTAGTCTTGATCTAAATTCTACAATTTTGAAATGTGATCTTGAGGTCCAAGGTCTACACTTCCTTCTTCTCAGATCTCAAGTTCTAAAACTTCCAGATCTGGCATGTAGGTGACTTTTTGTGAAGATGACAACTTTGCAATACAACTTTGCAACTTTATAAATTTGCACTTCAAATTATCTTCAAGTCTTCAACCTAAATATGCAAGTACAAACATACAAGAGAGGAAAAACTTGCTGATTTTTTAGAAAATAGGGGTTTTCCTTGGTCAAACCCCTTGTTGGTAATTAAACCTTGGAATGAAATGGAATAATGAAGGGAAATGATGAATGAATAAAATTCTATGTTGCAACTCACCAAACCATTGTAATTAAATATATAAACTTGTGTGAAGTGGCTAGCTTGAATTTAGATCTTGAATTGGATGAATGCTTGATAAATCTTGACTTCAATTGCTTGCTTGAATCAAAATCCTACATAAAAAATGTTAGCTGAAAAACACACATGATGCAAGAATATATTTGACATGATGTTTGAATCTTGATGATGGCTCCAAATGCTTGATTAATTTCTCTTGAATTTTCTTGGATTCTCTCTTGATCACAAATTTGTTATAATGTATGAACAAAAAAATTGGTAGTATGAAAATGAGTGAAAGAACCTTGTATTTATACTTATCCATGCTTAATATCCTAAAATTACACCACAACAAGTCGACATATGAAATCATTAATTAAAGGAGGCTAAATATCACTAAGATTTGAAATTAAATCCCCAAAACATAAGGGGGACTAAGACGCCCTTAGTGGTGTCTTAGTCCCAAGGCTTGAAACTCAGGGCACAAAATCCAAAAAGGATGAATTTTAAGATGCTTTTGAAAAGAGGCTCCCAAGACCTTTGGAGGATAGAGATTCCCTACATGGAATCTTAGTTCCAGTCCAAAAATCAAGGACACACAACCAAAATCATTAAATTATCATTTATCCTTTGATTTTTGTTGGGATTAGCCATAAAATGATATAATTTATTAGGCTTTTGGATACAAAATAGGACCAATTAAGGCATAAATAAGGATTAAAAAAAGGAAGGTGGGCCTAAAAAAGTGTGAAAATGCAAGGGTATGCATTTTCCTACACTACATTTAGTGGCCACTTTAGTGAGAGGATGAACTTTCTTCAAACTCACACTAAAGTAGTCAACCATGCAATCAAGAGGGGTTCAAATGTATAAATATTAGTAAGATAGGATGACAATAACCAAGAGGGTGGCCAAGCCCCTAGGATTAAGATCCTATGATAAACCAACATAGGCACAAAGTAACACACTTGTGGATGATATAGAAGCCATAACTAGATCACTGACAATCACCATCAAAGATAGAAAAAGGAAAAAAAGGAAAAAAAGGAAAAAGAAAATACTAAAATAAAGCTTCGATTGGTTGTCCAACGTGTTGTGGAATGGGTCTAGGTTGTATTTAAAAAAAGGGGTTTAAAAGTGGAGTGAACTTACCACTATGTAAATAAAATGCATGCTCACAAGGGATAGTGAAGCTAGTTGTCCACTAGGTGAGCCCCAATAGAGCCATATCAAAGTCATACCTCCATGAATATGATAAGGACAAAGAAAATGCATGCTCACAAGGGATAGTGAAGCTAGTTGTCCACTAGGTGAGCTCCAAAGAACCATATCAAAGCCATATCTCCATGACTTTAATAAGGTACAAAAATGCAATGTAGAAAGAAAGAAAAATTTTTGAAGGGGTTTTTCTTAGTTCATGTGTGGTGTTAATATTATGGGACATTATTCCTATTGTCTCCAAGAGAGGACCAACCAAGGATAAAAGATTCAAAACTTAGGGAATATAGTGTGTGCATCACTACTAAGAGGAATGTAATTAATATGATGAGATAGATCAAGCTCTTGAAGGACATTACTCCCAATGTCACCACAAAGAGAAAAACACATCACATGAAGTAAGAAAACCACATCAAGGAACATGAAAAGAAAATGCAAATGTATGCCCCCAGTTTAAATAAATTTCTAAACACCATGTTGTGAGCAATTACTTTAAAGTAGACAAACATGAAAAAAATTGGAAAAGAGGGTTTCCCTTGAGAAACACATAAAGGATCTATGGATTTGGGTTCAATATCTATCTGTGCTACAATGATATTAGAGAGCTAGAAACTATCACCATTCCCCAAATACACATAGAATTGGAAGAATGACATAAAGAGATTTAAAACAAATGAAAAAACTTTTGAGTCAACATGGAAGAGACATAGGGTGTCTCGATGCCTTGCATCATCCCCAAAAGGAAAACATAAGACAAAAATGAAAGGAAAAGAAAAGATAATGAAAAATATTTTGTGTCAACATGGAAGAGACATAGGGTGTCTCAATGCCTTGCATCATCCCCGAAAGGAAAACACAAGAAAAACATGAAAGGATAAAGAAAAGAGAAAGAACAATGAAAAGGTAAAAACTTATGACATATAAATGAATAAAGGTACAAATAGATGAATGCACATAGAAAGGAAACATCAAAAAATATGGGGTATCACATTACAAACATGCAATCAACCAAAAAGAAAGAAAAAAAGGAAAGAAAAAAGACTAGTAAAACACATCCAAGTCAACCATCTGACAGGTCATCCACATCCTAGTCTTGTTTAGTATATGTAGAATGCAGGAAACTAGCCAAAGGGATGTAGCATCAAGTGTTGTACAAGGATAATCACTAGGTTCAACACATGGTGAATCACTTGGTTTAGAAGGATCAACATGGTTATTTTCGTATAAGCTCATAAAAGAGGAAAATAACAAATTCAACTCATAAAGCACTACCTCATCAATTTTAGTAGTCTCTTCATCACCATCCAAGTTAATCACAATAGGAGGATGAATGATAATATCCATATAATGTGTTGGTCCTTGTTGTTATGAAGACACAGGATCTATTGGTTTTGGTAATGGAGGAGACTCATCGTTTATTGCTTCAGTCAATTTTGGATTTTGATTTTCTATGTTGTTCTTTTCGTTCATCTTTCAAAAAATAGCACAATGTCTATGCCTACACTCTAACATTTTGGTTTCTTTTATTATAGTTTTCAAGTTGTGTTTGTGTAGGAGTGACTTTGTCAACCATATGTTCATTTTCTTCTTATGAGGGAAGAATGGAAGAAAACATGGAAGTTTGTTCAAGCCCTTTCTCTTTGGATTTATAAATCTGCTTAAGAGGGGGATAAGGACTTGTTTGGTTCTCTCTTGGCCTTTTGTAGGAAATAGGCAAGGGATTTTCAATGGATGGGTCTTGGTTAGTTAGGAGGGATTGAAGCTCAATATTATTTTCTTCACAAGTCAAAGAATAAAATTTTCAAGGGATAACTTTTCTATGGATTTTTATTTAAATTTTTGGTAGGATAGGAAAAGGAAGTCCTCACAGAATCTTAGAGGTTCCATGGGCTCAGGCCAAAAATAGTCTAAGAAAAAATTTCCTTGGGAAGAAAGAGGTCTAAAGCCACTATGGTTCGTAGTCAATATTTCATTGCCAACTGGAAACTTTAAGAACTTATGGACAACAGATGGGACCTTAAATGAAGAAAATGGTGACCTCCCTCTAGGGCTTCTAGGGTTTAAATCTAAAAGGAGAGAGCTCAATTTTCTACTTGGGTGTTTCACTCAAGAACTAACCCTTGAGATTTCATTGCAAACGAGATTGAAATCTAGGAAAAGGGAATGATCTAGGGGATTGAATGATGTCAAATGAGGGGTTCACCATCAAGTGTAAACTTGGAAAAAAAATGTTTGAGAACATAGTGTAGTATGGAAAATGACCTAGAAATGTAACTAAAATAGAATAGGAAAACAAGGTATGAACAATGTGCACCTTGAAACCTTCAAAGGATTGGAAACAACTCTGAAATTCTAGAAATGTTGACTTTTTGACCAATTGGGACTCATTCACCAACTTGGGAAAATCAGTCCTAGATCTGAATTTCTATGTGGAATCCTGTTTGAGGAAAAGGGTATCAAAATTTGCAACTAGATCTAATAGACAACAACAATGGGAATTATTCGACACCCTTGGAAAATCAATCTTGTTTAGCTTTTCCAAGATTTGAAAAATCTGATCTGCACTTTAACACTTGCTCTTCCCTTGCATCTTGAGTTTCATATCTGAATCTATGAGAAAAACCTATAAAATAGAATTTGACTTGATTTGCTAATTGGGGTTTTTCCTTAGTGAAACCCCTAGTTTTGTAACTAAACCTTGAAAAAGACAATAAAATGTGCATAAAAACCCTAGCCTCAAGGGTGTCTAAGACCAGGAAATCTAAAACATGATGCAATCCTATTCTAGCATGAAAGAATATGATGCAAGAATGGAAATGAAGATATGAATGATTCACTTGTGATGATCTTCAATCACCCCAAATTAATCCCAATGATGCTTGTACCTTCCTTAGGCTGAATGTAGAGTGATACTGGAGGATGGAATCACTTAGGAAACAAGTTTTTAGGATTCGCTTGATGGCTAGGTACATCTCCCCAACCTAGAATCCATCATGATTCATCATAAACATCCATGATCAATCCTTGGAAATGCTAGATCTTGATTGAAAGTGAAGCTTGTAGACCTGTAAAAACACTTTCATACTGCTCCAAAGCTTTAACCTTACTTGCTCTTGGAATTTGAACTCTTGTGAGAACTTGCTTGAAGATTCTTGATGCTTGATACTTGAAAATACTTGCCTAAAGTGCTTAAAGATTGATAAAAATGACTTAGAAGCTTGATTTTATAGGCATCAACACCTAAATGACCATTATTTAGATCCCAAAGGCCAAAATTCATCAAAAACCTAAATTAAATTGATGAATTCCCGCTCACATTTGAGGATAGATGTATGTCCCCCCTTCATTTTGCTTGCTCTTTGAAGGTGGAATCAAGGTAGCAATCTAGCCACATCAAATGGGTAAGTCATATCATAGGGCATTTCCAAGTACCATTCCACATAATGATAGATGATTGATGATGTCAGGAGCAGAATCATGATTCCAACGCAACAATCATTTCTAGAAATGGAGCTCTCTAGAACCCATTATGTTGATTTGATTGAAATGCACTTTTTAACCATAATGTACTAAAAATCCTAACTTCAACTTACATAAGAGTGAAAAAGTGAAGAAAATTCTTACTATTTTGCCATTTACCTTTTGTAGCTTGATAGTGATTGAATAATACTAAAAGATGTCTAGTAGAGGAGATTATAGCCCTACGAGACTAGACATGTTGTGGGACCAGGTGGCACACAACGAATGTCATCATGAGGTAACTCGATTCTTGTGCCTTTGCTTTGTCCTTACATAGTAATTTTATGATTTTTATGTATTTCTAGATTAATTTAGGGCGTTGAAAACATATTTCGCAAAGCGTCCCCTTTTTTTATATAGTGTCCCACTTTTTGACAAAGTGTCCCGTTTCTTCGTGAAGTGTCCCAAAAGGGTTCTAAAGTGTTTAGGTACTTTAGGAAAGAAAACTAGAGAATATTTAGTACAATTTTATGATTATTGATGTAAAAATTGAGGAGATTAGACTACTTATAGGATATATTGTTGTGTTTTTGTTAGGTTCCCACCCATTCATGTCAACATTTGGGTGGTGGTAAGATTAGTCTAGTTAGAGATTTATTCCCCACTCTTTTAGTGGAGGATACAAAATTATTATAGACTATTTGATTTTACTAGACATACCTCATGCCCCCAATGAGGTATCATGATGCAATGTCGATGGTGCTAGAAGAGCGCCAGGATTCCAATACATGTACATTTCATTTGTTGATTGGTGAGATGTCGATCGCACTAGAGGATGTATACAACATACTCTAAGTTCCTATTCAGGGTGAGTGATTACAATTCTGAGTGGAGCAGACATTCTATGAGATGAAATATGACACACAGTACTACCTTGGAAGACCAGTACATGATGAGAGAGTGAGAGCATGAATAGAATTATTGATGCTTCTATACTCATGAGCCCCACTGGTTAGGGAAATTATGATGCTGATAGTTGAACTAGTGCTCATCCTTGATGGGTAGGGAGTGAACCTAGAGGGAGGATTAGTACATATGATACGAGGAATGGAAAAGCACTAGACAATATATGCTTGGGGGCATTGTATCCTAGCTCATTTGTATTATGATCTTAGTCGATTTGTTTTTCAGGAGGTGGATAGTATGGTACATTATACACTTCTATAGGTTTGGCACCTTGAGCATATCACTTGTACTAGACCTACCGGCTTCATGTGTCTAATAGCCTTGTGGTATCCTCAAGCCTTCAATTATCCTCTACGATGGTTTTGGAAGTATGGTGATTTACATTTTTGGAGAGTACGATTTGATTGCCTAGAGGAGGATGAGATCCTTTGGAGACCTTATTAGCTTGTGCTTCAATGGGAAAATCATAGATAGCCGATGAGGAGATTATAGTTAGATAGATTTTTGGTTGGCAGACATGATTATGCAGTAAATCATTTCTACTATGATCGGGTGATGCGAAATTTTGGGTAGTTGTAGATAGCACCTAAGGAATGACCCTTCTTCAAGAGATCATTTGAAAGTGGTCAAAGACATGGTGATACTACACAGTTTACTATAGAGGATGTTGTTCATAGTGACTCTGGGTATTCAGATCACGACATGTCTCTGATCTCCAATGCAGATGGCATCGATGCCAAAGATGACTATGAGGAGTGGTGGATAGTATCATGACCAACCCTTGTGTTTCCTATGGAGGAGCCGATAGGTGATGCAAGACCACTCCCAAATGAGGGAGATGATGTAGAGGAAAAATCTAAGGAGACACACTATAGGGCTACACACATTTATAGATATCATAGATGATTACTATAATCATGAGAATTGGTTGTAGCAAGCACCAATACCTATAGTCATGGAGAGGCTAGCACATCCTCCATGCCCCTACACGGGATGAGGCTGATTTCTCATAGCCTACCAAAGATATAGGTGAGTAAAAGTACAAAGTTGTGTCACACTTTTATAAAGGAAACAACAAACACTGATCTAACTTTTAAACTTGAATCACTAGAAAGTGGCATATATATTTTAAATTTTGAGATGATGTAAACTAATAAAATGTTTATTTTTTAATATATTTATTTTTGTATTTTTTTGATAAAAATAATAATTTGTTTAAATATAGTTTTTTATAAATTAGTACTGTAATTTAGTTGCTGATAAAATGATGAAAAATGATGTTGCAAGAGACGTCAAGATTTATATAGTAAATTTTCTTTATATTCCTTCAAATTTTTTGTGCATATTTATAACTTGAAACTTTAAGGCATGGATATATTTTCTTTTCAATTTTAATAAATATATATTTTTAAATAAATATTTAAATGTGTGGGTATTAAAACACAGTTGTTTCCACTTGACATCAACTTTATATTAAATATTTATCTAAAATAGAAAACAAATTATACTATGTTAATCTAGATTCTTTTATCTAGGGCATTAGTTAATAATAATAATAATAATAATATTTTTCTTGACATGGTAATCAACCTAATATTTTTGTGTTGATAACCTACTTTTAGTAAAAAAATATAAATAAAATATAAATAATAATTAAACTATTAAAATAACTATATATTTGAAAACTACACTTATGGGTCTACAAAAGGGTATTTTTACATTTAAAAAAAATGTTATTTATATAAGTAGGAGTTGTTAAACATTAAATTTTTCAAATAATTTCATTTTTTAGTCAATCGGCCTCAAAGTGGTTCTACATATGCATTTAGCCAACAATTTTAGTTGGAAAAGTTGTAGTCATATTTAACTTATCTAGAATGAATCTTGCTAGATCATATGTTTGAACAAAATTGGTTTTTAGTTATAAATACTAAAATTCACTCGTGTTGATAAGTTGGCCAAAAGTGTGACATAGTTTTGTACTTTTACCTAGGTGATGATATATTATTTGTTGTTATACTTTCATGCGTGTGCTTAGTCTTTATATATATATCATGATGTGTATTGATATTTTATTATTTCTATCTTGTAGGATCTATGAGAAACTTTAGGGATCTCTATCGATAGACAACTGTAGAGATAGTGCCCCCATCAGTTGACAAGGAGGCCACAAACTTCGACTATGTGGCCCCACCCATTTTGGATCAGGACCCAAAGTCGATCAGGCCATATGTCATACTACGGGTAATGTATGAGAGTTTGAGGAGACACGTCCACCAAGCCCATGTTACCCTAGAGGCACAGTTATCCCAGACCCCTATAAATTTTGAGAGACTAGAGGCAAAGGTAGACAGGCTATAGGTGGAGAGAGACTAGATAGAAAGAGCACATCAGGAGGCCCTTGGATAGATACAAGGTTTAGAGTTTTCTCTTGGTACACTCAGTGGATCATGATCACGATCGCACACCACTGTCTCCTGATAGACTACTACCAGAAAAATGTGATCACTAGGTCTCAAGGGATCTAGTAGCCATAGGCCTCAGTAGTATTGTATATTTGATGATATGTACACAAAACTTATATATATATATATAAACACTTGATGTTTTATTATTTCAGTTGGAATGTTAAATATCAATGTGATTGATTAAACAACCTTTGTGATATTATTTAATAAATTCTTCCATGATTTAACATGCTTTATGTGATCTAAACACAGACTTACTACAATTTCTCTTAGATACAACATTGTGATGAAGTATGTTATGTTAAATTAAATGCACTTATGATTTAATTAAGGAAAAATAAATTCTTATAAGGATCTAATCTAACATAACACAATAAATAAAATTGAATAGTATGAGACCTAAATTAATTAAATAAAAGAAAATTAAATAATCACTTTAGTGTTCAAGACACCCAAATAATTGCTTGTCAAGAACAAAGCAATGCGAAAGCCCATGGAATATAATCCAGTAGCTCTAACAACACCACTTACCATTCATACTATTCAAGGGGATTAGACACAATACTGGCACAAATGTACATCATTGATAGGGTATTTGAGGGGTGTACCATCCATTTCTATTAATGTGTATACACTAGACCTGTAAATTTCAATAATTATGTAAGGTCCTAACCAATTAGGACTGAATTTTCCTTTTTCAAGCGGGTCGGCATGAACGTTTCGCTGATTTTCCTACAAGACCAAGTCACCTTTACTAAATACATGAGGGATGACATGATTACTATGGTTACATTATAACTACTTAGCATAAGCCTGGAAATGCTCAAGAGCATTAATGCGATGTTCATCAACCATCACAAGATGATGCAATATTTGTTGTTTGTAAGTGTCATCATCGATGACCAAGGGCATTACTGCCTTCATACCATAGACAAGGTTATAGGGAGTTGTTCCCATTGGTTGTATGACACTAGTACAGTAAGCTCGTAATGCATATGTCAGTTGCGTATTCCAATCCTTGTTATGTTTGTTAACTATTTTTCTTAGGATTTGTTCGAGAGTTTTATTAGTTTCTTTTGCTTGACCATTAGATTTTGGGTAGTAGGGTGTTGAAAAGTGATTTTGAATATTAAATGTGTCGAGGAATCTCTTCACATCATTTTTCTTGAATGTTGTTCCATTGTTTGAAACTAATGTGGAAGGAAGTCCAATGTGAGAAATAATGTGTTCCAATATGAAATCACATATTATGTTAGCAGTTGTGGATTGAAGAGGAATGGATTCTACCAATTTTATGAAACAATTTGTTGCTATGATTATAAAAATATGGCCAATACATGAAGGTGGAATTTTTTTTCCAATTAGATCTAATCCCCATATTGAGAATGGGAAAATAAGAATGTAGGCATAGAGCTCAACAGCAGGAGCATGAATCAAATTTCTATGTCCCTGATAATTATGATATTTCTTAACGTAGCAAAGAAATTTCTTTCCATATGTCTCTAGTAATATCCCATACGAATGAGTTTTTGCACTAAATATCTTCCTCCAAAATGACCTCCATAGGCACCCAAATGTGCCTCTTCAAGTGCTATGGGGATTTCAAATTCGTTAAGACATCTAAGAAAAATACCATTAAAGGATATTCTATATAATATGTTGGCTAGAATGATGTACTTGGTTGCTATTTTTTGCAAGCGAAGTCATTTATTTGTTGTTGTGGGCTCGGAAAGAGTACCATCTTTCAAATAGTTGAATATTTTAGCATACCACTCACTCGAGTCTTGCTAAGTCCTTGCTAACACTTCTTCAAATTTACCATCAATGGATGGTTTCATGATTGGGTGAATAGTAAATGTGACATCTTTTGAAGGATCTTGAGGTGATATAAGAGAGGTTGCACTCACCATTACATCTACATGTTGATTGTCTTTTCATAGGATGTTGTAAATGGTGAATGATACAAACTTCTCTAATAATTTCATTGTGAGATCCTTGTATTTGGATAATTTGTCATGCTTTGCTTGATATGTTTCATTTGTTTTTTTGATGACTAATTGCGAATTAGAATGTAACCCAGTGAGCAACGCTTCATAATCAATAGTGTTGTTTGTACATAGGAAATTTAACTAATATGAAAAGGGAACATGCTTGCCTATGGGCAAGATTAATATAACCCCAACTCCCGAGCTTGTTCTACGCTTAGATCCATCAAATTATAATTCCCATGTATTAATTTTGATTGTCAACACATTATCATCGAGGAAAGAGTCATTACTAAGTAATGCCAAAGGGGAAGGAGCATCAGCTAATTGGTCAGTCAAGGCTTGACCCTTAATTTCTTTTTGTGAAACAAACGTTAGGTCAAACTCCGTCAACAACATCACCCACTTAGCTAGACATCTAGATAAATCTATCTTATTAAAGAGATGTTTGAGAGGGTCAAATTTTGTCATCACTTATATTCTTGCATTCAACAAATAATGTCACAATTTACTTGTAGTGAATACAAGGGCCAAACATTATTTTTCTATTGTTCTGTATCATTTCTCATAGTCTATCATGGTTTAGCTAATGTAATAGAATGGATACTATTTACTGTTTGCATCTTGTTGAGCCAACAATGTTGCGAGAGCATGAGCTGAGGTGATGATAACAAGTATAAATGGTTTTTTCTGCATAACAGGTTATAAAACAGGTGGAGTTGTGAGATATTCCTTCAAACTCTCAAAATATTTTTTACAATCGTTGTTCTAGTCAAAGTGCACATCTTTTTTGAGAAGATGTGTACATGGTAATGTGTGATCGACTAAAGATGTGACAAAATGACAAATAGGTTGAATTATTCCTTGTAGCATGCGTAACTGAGAAATATTTTCAAGGGGTGGCATGTTGACGATAGCATCAATATTCTTTTTATCCACCTCTATGCCTCTATGAGACACAATAAACCCTAAAAGTTTTCCACTATCTACACCAAAGACACATTTCTTTGGATTCAACCTCATGTTGTATTTTTCGCATTTGATCAAAGATTCTTTGAAGGACATTCAAATTGTCTTGTTTTGTTAATGATTTGGCTAGAATTTCATCAATGTAATCCTCCATGATCTTATGTATATAATCATGGAATATTTGTTTCATAGCTCGTTGATATGTTTTTCCCACATTCTTTAATAAAAAAAGGAATCATAACTCAACAAAATGTCCCCCAAACAGTTGTAAATGTTGTTTTGTATTGATCTTGAGGGTTGATGAAGATTTTATTATATCTTGAAAATCCATCCATGAATGACAAAAAAGCATGTCCCTCAGTTAAGTCTACTATCATATCAATATTACGAAGGGGAAATTCATCTTTTAAAGATGATTTATTCAACTCCTGAAAATCCATACACATCCTAATATGATTCTCTGGTTTTGCGATTGTGACAATATTTGAGATCCATGGAGAATAATCTATAGGTCTTATGAAGCTGTCACCAAGGAGTTTTTAAAGTTCACCTTTAACAAGAAAATCTATCTTAGAATTAATCTTGTGTATCTTTTGTCAAACAAGCTTGGCATTTTCAACAAGTACAATGTTGTGTATCACTATCTTTGGATCTATTCCTGGCATATCTGAATACTTCCAAGCAAAGAGTTCGGGAATGTCATGAATCAAGGCTATAGTATCTTCTTATTCTTCATCAGTGATGCATTTTACAATTTTAATGACTTTCTCTTCATCCATTATATCCATTGGTATGTCAACTTTATCCCCTAAAGGGAGGGCATTTGACTTTGGAAACTTAGGATTGTATTGTTTTGCATTTGTATCATTCTCATTACTTTCACCTTCGACATATTTTGGCTTGGTACTGACCATAAAAAATGTAACCTTTTTCTTGGGAGGAGTAGATGGTGTATCATAAAATCCTATCATTTATTTCAAGGTTTCCTCATCTTCAAATTACTCTCATGATGGTGGTAAATCCATGTCAAGCAATTCACGATGTTGCATTGTGAGGTTGAATTTTGGCTTGAACATAATAGTATTGATGTTTAACGATGGTCACTTTGTTGCTTGTGTAATTTTAGAAGGACAATATACCAAACTAGTCTTTATCTCTTGTATGTTAGGCTCTATAGGAACTTGAATTCCTTGTTCTTTCTTTCCACATCCTTTACCATTATAACCCAATTTCTTCACAAGTTCATAACCTCTCTCATGATTTTTTTCCATTTCTTTCAGGTTTGGTGGTTGTTGGTAGTCTATCTCATCAAAGTTTGTCATATAAGTTGTATCTTCTTCAGGAGTAGGGGAGTTAGATATTTGTGATTGTTCTTCCAAGTTCTAATTTGACATGACCATTGGTTTCTTTTTCTTGTCATCTTATTTTCTTGTGATTACATATTCTCCCATAAATGAGGGTGTGAAATCCAAGGAACCCCAATCATCATCCAATAATTTTGACACTGTTTCAATTGCTTTTTAATCATCTTTTAAAGGTTCTATATTAGATGTGGGAATTAATGTTCTTAGAGGACTTGTAGTTCCTTTTTCCACTTGTAGGAAAATTTCATGCTTAGAGTCCATTTCAACTTGGTATACCTTGTTGTCATAGACACATTTCATAATAAAATGAAGAGTTGAAGGCATCACATGCATCTCATGAATCCATGGTATTCCCTAAAGAAGATTGTATGAAAGATCATAAGGCATAACATGAATAGGGGTTTGTAAGGTAACCTTTCCAATTGTAATAAACAAACTAATTACACCGAGCAGTTGCTTTCCTACATTGTCAAATCCTCAAATAGATAAGAAGTCAAGTTTAATTTTTGATTTGTCTACCCACAACCTATCTAAGAGTTTCACATTGCACACATTAAGGGTTGATCCATTATCAATCATGGTATTTTTTATTCCTATTCTATTAAATTAAGAAATGATCATGAAGGCCTCATTTTTCTGTCTCAATGCCAAAGGGGGCAGCTCGTGTTGGTGAAATGTTATGTATACATTAAATGTATTCATTCCTTTTTTGAGAGCTACCACATCATTTGCATTTGTACCAGGAAGAACCACTACTTGTTGTAAGGCTATTTGAAGCATACTATGATAGTTTGGGAAATTCTGAATTAAGTCCCATAGGCATATCTTTGCAAGAGTATTCTTAAGTTACATTCAACAAGATTATACTTCTTCCACTATGCAAAGTTAAATGAGGAGCACTAGGTAAGATGTTATTAGTTAAAGGTAAGGGTGTTGGGGTTGGTTGTTGTGGTTGTGGGTTGTTTCTAGTATTGTATGTATGAGAAATGGTATTATGACTTGATTTCTGCAATACATTATTTTGAGGAGGATAAAGGGTAAACTTAGGTTGTGGTTTATGTGAAGGTGGGTAAAGGATGAGTTGAGGTTGGAATATGTTAACTTCTCTTGTTTTTGGTTTCTCATGACAAGCATTAGTGGATGGGATTTGTGAGATGAAGTCCTCAAGGGTTCCATCTAGCATATCAAAGTCATCACTACTAAAAGGCTTGAGGGTTAAGTTAACTTTGTTTGGTTCATGCTTTTCATAACAAACCTTATTGGATGATTCTAATGAGAGGAAGTCCACAAGGGATTAATCTAACATGTCTAGGTCATCACTACTAAGGGGCTTGGATGAGATGTTGTTTCTAAATTTAAACATTTTTTGAAGTGGGTCTTTTGATGTTTTTAGTTTTTTGTTTTCATTTTCTAATGAATTTGATCTAAGGGAACTAGGAACTAATGCTGAAAATGAAAGGTGCAAAAATATAATCCTATCCATAATTTCCATGAATGTAAATGATGTTATTTCTAATGATTTTCAATGTAACAGAAAGTAGCTAAACTGAAACAAAAAAGTAACAGAGGAAAATAGAAGCTTAAAAATTGCAAATTTAATTTTGTACACAACAGCTAAAATTTTGCACTGGGACTGATTGGCCCAAGGTGGCGAATGAGTCCCAGTATGGATTTTTTTCAAGATTTTCATATTTTTTTGGTTGATTTTTATGTTTTCTATGGTATATGACCTAGATCTAGGATGCACATGCAATTTTTCAATACTTTTTTATGAAATTAAGCTCAAAAATGCAAGCTAAATGAGATTTTCACTAATGCAAGAATTAAAACCCTAGAATGCCAATTAACCAATGAAAATCCTAATGCAATGTTAATGCAAGCTAAATCTAGGATGTAAATGACTCAAAATCAGAATAATGATGCTCTAAATGCAGGTTCACCAAAATGAAATGAAGAAAATGGTGACCTCCCTCTAGGGCTTCTAAGGTTTAAACCTAGAAGGAGAGAGGTCAATTTTCTACTTGGGAATTTCACTCAAGAAAAAAACCTTGAGATTTCAATGTAAAGGAGATTGAAATATAGCAAAGGGAATGCTCCAAGGGATTGAATGATGTCAAATGAGGGTTTCACCACCAAGTGTAATCTTGGAAAATAAAATGTTTGGAAACACTACAAATGCAACTAAAACAAAATAGGAAAACAAGGTATGAATAGTGTGTGGCACAAAAAGTATGAATTTTACTTGATTTGGTAATGGGGGGTTTGCCTTGGTCAAAACCCTATTTTGGTGATTAAACCTTGAAAAAGATAATGAAATGTGCATGAAAACCCTAGCCTCAAGTGTGTCTAAGACTAGGAAATCTAAAACATGATGCAATCCTATTCTAACATGAAAGAATATGATGCAAGAATGGAAATGAATAGATGAATGATTCACTTGTGATGATCTTTAATCACCCCAAATGAATCCTAATGATGCTTGCACCTTCCTTAGGCTGAATGTAGAGTGATAATGGAGGATGTAATCACTTAGGAAACAAGTCTTTAGGATTGGATTGATGGCTAGTTACATCTCCCCAACCTAGAATCCATCATGAATCACCATAGGAATACATGATCAATCCTTGAAAAATCTAGATCTTGATTGAAAGTGAGATTGAATACCTACAAAAACACTTTAATTCTACTCCAAAGCTTCAACCTTACTTGCTCTTAAAATTTGAACACTCTTGTGAGAAATTTTTTGAAGATTCTTGATTCTTGATACTTCAAAATACTTGCTCAAATTGCTTAAAGATTGATAAAAATGACTTAGAAACTTGATTTTATATGAATAAACACCTAATTGACCATTATTTAGATCCCAAAGGATGACATTCATCAAAAACCTAAATTAAATTGACAAATTTCGCTCAAATTTGAAAAAGGCCCCAAATGGGACTCATTTGCCACCCATAATCAATGTGTCCCACCTAAGGGGACTCATTTTCCCAAGGTTGTGAATGAGTCCCACCTTAAGTTTCTAAGGTGGGTTTTTATATTTTTTGGGATTTTGACAGACTTTATATGATTTCTGAGTGGAATGGGCCTAAAAATACAAAATAATGGGTCCTAGGGGCCTATAAATGGTGATTTTAAATGGTAATTAATGCAAAGGTGCAAAAATCGGTCCAAATTAAGTGTGAAATCACCTCTTTTTTCAAGAGTGCATGATTTTCTACACTACAAGACTGAATTCATGGAGTAAAACCATTTGTAGCCTAGCTTCACTTGAAATTGATTTGAATTAGAGATGATAGAGAATGATACATTTAACTTCATCAGTCCTACTTGTAAAGGGAGTGTGATTGATCCCATTGTAGCATGAGAAAAACCATCATGCATTTTAATCCATACTATCAGTTTGTAATGTCTATCTTGAGTAAGGTCATTGGCATATAACAGTTCCTCTTTGATCACATTCTCTCTACAAAAGAGATCAATCAAAATCCTAGGAGTGGGCATGTCATTGATTCTATTGGCTATGTGAAGAGGACCATCAGGTGCATTTTTTAGTATCTCTTTTGAAGTGAAAGTAATGTCAATGGGCATTTTGTTTTGGTGTTTAGGAGGCTTGATTCCAATCACTCCTATCATTATACTAATAGGACTTTGGTTATTAGTATCCATACAATTTTTTTCATCATCATCAATAGGATTTTGTTTGTTATTGTTCATGATATCATCATTCGTGTCAACGCTCACCACATCAGGTTTAGTTTCACTAGCCTTAACAAATGAAATATTGTGGTTAGGCATGGGGTTGGTAAAAATTTGTATGTTTTGGTTAGGAGGAGATACTGATTTATTACCTTTGTCACTCACACCTCCAATTTGAATATGATTAGAATCAATGATCTCTTGCATAATATGTTTAAGATGCTTGCAATGTTCTATATCATGCACTTTTTTGTGGCGATAAGCATAATAGACATTGTTTCAAAATATCAGAGGTAACGACTTGCTAGGGTCAAGAGGTTGAACAAGAGGTAAGGTAATCATTTTCTTGTTTATTAGCTAAGTCATGATATTTTGTAGTGTGTCAAGTAAGGGAGTAAATTGTCTTTGCAAATCTCCAAAGATAAAAGGATTACTCTTCTTTATAGCAACTACTTGGGTATCAACTAGTTGGGTAGGTTGGGAGTTAGAATGTAGTTGAAGGAAAGCTTTATTTTGTCTTTTCAAAGGTTGGTAGGTGTTTTGGTTTGAAGATTCAAAATTTTCAGGATGGGTAGAGGTGGTTTTTGCTTCATGGCTACCTATGAAATTTTGATAATCTCGTAGGGTAGTGCACAAGTTTAGGAAGGAAGGAAACTTCATCATGCCAAGCCTATCATGAATAGTAGGTTATAAATTTTCTATGAACATTATTTGAAGGTGAGGATCAGGAATCTTCAAACTAATTTGGGAATAAAGCAATTGGTAATGTGAAATAAAGCCAGGGAATTTTTCACCATCATTTTATTTACATCTCATCAAATCAACTAATGTCATTTCAAGAACCATATGCACTTGGAATTGTTTAATAAAGGATTGAAAAAGTTCATTAAATGAATGAATTGAGTCATTTTGTAATGTAGAAAACCAGTCCAAGGCGATGTTTTTCAAGAATCAAAGAAAAAGCTTAGCCAAAAAAATTTCATCAAGGATAAATTCACTACATAAAGTAGTAAAGGAATTAACATGATTAGTAGGATCTCCCTTTCCTCCATATTTCTCAAATATAGGGATCTCTCTACCTTGTGGTACCAGAGTTCTCAATATCTCCAAGGATAATGGGTTGCTTTTGACATAGTATGAAGGTGGACCATTTTGATTTTGATTTATGGTGGAAACTCGACGTTGAAGGGATGAAAGGTTTTGTAAAAGGTGGTTAATGATAGGGTCATTGTTTGTGGTTTGAGATGGAGGTGAATATGGTGGTGGTGAGTATGTGTTGGAAGGAAAAGTGAATGGATGGATTGTGGGAGGAGATCATATGATGTTAGATGCCGCATAGGTATAAGGAGCACTAGTGGAAATGCTCGAGGTAGGAAGGAGATTACTATTTGGTTGCATCATTGTGGTTATTTGAGGATTGGTATAGGTGGGAAAGGAGGTTATGGTTGAAGGGGGAGGAATGTGTATTCCTCCTTGGTTTTGTAGATTGTTTTAAGTTTGAGCACCACTGGTGGTGGAAGGAAGATGTTTTTCAAAGATTTGAACTATATTACACACAACTTTTAGTACTTCATCACTTTCCATCATGTGGTGAATACTATCTATGGTAGGTATAATAGTGTTGGAAATTTTTTCATTACTCATCCTATCTTGTAAATGGGCTAGGTTTTCATGCATTTTCATTATGTTTTTCTAAGGGATATGATCAATCATTGTTTAAACACTTGGCATAGAACTTGTAGGTAAGGTAGGCATAGAAAAAGAGTTAAATCAAAGGTAGGATCCATACCTAATGAACTAGTACAAACACTAGGAGTAAGAGAGCTAGATAAACCAAGGTTCACAATGAGTGTTTTATCATAATATGCCATGAGTCTCACACTTCATCTCACCACAATATTAGCAGTGGGACAACAAGTAGTATATCTCATGAAAGGGATAAACCAAAGAAAGTGTAATGATTTTTTTTTGAAATAATAGTAATTTTGTAAAATATAATTTTTTTTTGAAAGAAGCCAATAGAAGCATAGAAAATCAAGTTCAAACCTTGAAAACTGCAGCTTCAAAATCAACAAGGACTAAGATGCCAACAAGGGCATTTGGGTCCTACTAATAAAATTTTGAGGTTCCAAAAACTAGAACAAAAAGCAAGCAACCCAGATAGGATTCTGAGGCAAAAAACCACAAAGGGACTAAGATGTCAATAAGGGTGTTTCAGTCTCAGTAGAGGTTTTTCTTAGAAAAACAACAAAATATGATTTTTTTTAAGTGTTTACAAGTTGCCTACTCAGGGACTTGATGTTTAGAAATAAAAAAGTGTACAAATGAATGCAAGGTTGGATACATTTTTTTCAATTTTTAAATGCAATAACAATGTTCCTAAATGCAATTAGAATAATTGACAATGCACTTTTCAATTTTTGAATGAGATAAGATGATGCAAGAAAGGAAAAAATACAACCTATATGCACTTTCACTAATGCAAATGTGAGAAACCCTAGATGTACTTTCACTAATGCAAGATGCAATGCAAGAATTAATGTAACCTAGATCTAGGACCTTAGTGAACTCCAAATCAGAAAAATGAATGCCCAAGATGTTGGGTTCACCAAAATGAGCCATTGGTGGGAAAATGTGTTGTGTGAAAGGGACTCGGGTGATCCCACAATACTGGTTTACAAGTTTTGGGCAAACTAGACACTGAACTAATTTTTTTAACTAAATCTTCACTTTTGAGCTCCTATAGCAGCTAAACCGTGAGGAATTTGAAAATGATGCAAACTAGTGATTTGTGAAGTTTTTTCTATAGATTCCAAATATATTTTTTTCAAAATTTTTGGAATCAGATTGCACTTCTTTTTTCATCTCCTTCGAAAACTAGTTTTTATCAATAAATGACATTTTTAAAGAGTGATGCTCAACCTATACAACATAACTTTTTTTGTATGAAGGATAAAATTCTATTTTTTTCAAATTTAGATTTGTAACTACAATATCTAACCAGTTCATTTGGTTTCATAGTGTTTTATTAAATATTTTCTCCTTAATCAAGTTTCGAAGTCAAACCAATTACAATTCAAGCATAGGTGGACTGTATACAACATAACTTTTTTTTTAATGGATCAAGGACATCAATACCTAGCCTAAACATATTTTTCAAAATTTTATTTTGATAATCTACTATTTTTGCACATGTGCAGAATAAAGAGCTTGATTTTTAGTGAAAAACCTACATTCACAAGAAATAAAAAATAAATATAATAATCAATTTAAATTAAATTTAAATTATACTTTATTGGAAGTTTATGATAAGGACTACATAAAAAAATAAAATTTAATGAATTAATTTGATCCCCCAAAAGGTAAATCAAAAGTGTTTTTTTATCAGCATTTTGATAGGTGTAAAGGAGACTTCATTATAGGTATGGTTTAAAACTAGTGGGGTTCTATCCAAGGGGTTTTAGTCTAATGTGGTTTGATCAAACCCTCTTCAATTGGAATCCTTTAAATGGAACTTTTCAAGGCTTAAATCATTTTATTTTCTAAAAATATTTGATTTTAGCAAAAATTGGATCTCCCAGAAAGTGTAAACCACTATTGTGGCAGCACCCACTCACAATACAATAAAGAAATCCCTAATCCTTAATTTTCTCTTTTATTGTTGGAGGATGGTTCATTCAAGGAAACCTAGGATCCGAAATTGGATTGAATATCAACACAAAGGTGATCCAATTCTCAACAAGGGAGACCTAGGAAGATTACTTAGGCTTCAAAGGGTTCACCACCAAGAAAAAGCTCAAAAAAGACAACTTGATATTCACCTCACAAAATCTAGTAATGCAAGCCAAATAATGAGTGCAAATGATAAATTTAAGTAACAAAAAGTTAGGATGTATGTACCTAGGAAGTTTGGAAATGTGATAAGGATTATGGAAATACAAAAATACTATCAAAATATGTTAGGGAGGACTAAGATTCCCTTACTTCTTCTTAGTCCCGTTGCTAGTTTTTGGGGCAAACACAAAATCTTCATATGTCAAAACAAAATCTGAAAGAATCTTTGTGAAATATCGTCAGGAGGACTAAGATGCCCTTATTGTATTCTTAGTCGTGATTGAAATTCCTACAATTTTGGAATGTCATCCCAAGGTCCAAGGTCTACACTTCCTTCTTCACAATCTCAAGTCTTGAAACTTCCAGATCTGGCATGTAGGTGACAAATTTGCAATGCAACTTTATAACTTGTCACTTCAAATTATCTTCAAGAACCTAAATTTGCAAACACAAACATACAAGAGAGGAAAAAATTGTTGATTTGTTAGTAAATGGGGGTTTTCCTTGGTCAAACCCCTTGTTGGTAATTAAACCTTAGAATGAAATGGAAAAATGAAGATAAATAATGAATGAATAAAATGCTATATTGTAACTCACCAAACCCTTGTGTATGAAATATACAAACTTGTTTGAAGTGGCTAGCTTGAATGTCGATCTTGAATTGGATGAATGATTGATAAATATTTACTTGAATTGCTTGCTTGAATCAAAACCCTACATCACAAATGTTAGCTAAAAAACACACATGATGCAAGAATATATTTGACATGATGCTTGAATCTTGATGATGGATCCAAATGCTTGATGAATTGCTCTTGGATGCTCTTAGATGCTCTATTGATCACAAATTTGATATAATGTATGAATACTCAAGTTGGTAGTATGAAAATAAGTGAAAAAACCTTGTATTTATCCTTATCCATTCTGAATATCCCAAAATTACACCACAACAAGCCGACATATGAAATCATTAATTAAAGGAGCCTAAATCCTGCCAACATTTGAAATTAAATCCCAAAAATAACTAAAGGGGGAATAATACATCGTGCCCTAGGTGGCATCTTAGTCCCGAGGTTTGAAACTTGAGGCATAGACTCCAAAAAGGGTGCCTTTTAAGATTCTTTTGAAAAGAGGGTCCCAAGACCTTTGGAGGAAAAGGATGCCCTAGGTGGCATCTTAGTCCCGGTCCAAAAATCAAGGACACAACCAAAATCATTAAATTATCTTTTATCCTTTGATGTTTGTTGGAATTAGCCATAAAAAGATATACTTTATTAGGCTTGTGGATGCAAAATAGGACCATTTAAGGCATAAATAAGGATAAATAAAGCATGACGAGCCCAAATAAGTGTGAAAATGAAAGGGCATGAATTTTCCTACACTACATAATGGAATCCTAAAATGATAAATAACCTAGAATTCAGGTCTACTGGGACTCATACGCCAATCTGGGCATATCGGTCCCAGATTTGGGTTTCTATGCAGGAACTGGTTTATGGGAAAAGGGTATCTGAAACTGCCAAAATTTGAAAAATGACCTAAACTAGGACTCATATGCCAAACTGGTTTATGATTCCAGTTAGGGTTTTCTAGAACTTCAAGATTTGAATCTGGTCTTCAATGTCTACTCTTTCTATTCTACTTTGTTTCCAGATTTGAAACCCTAATTTTTGGGTTGTAGGTGACATTTAAGTGAATATTACAACCTTGCAAATAAGGAGACAATTCCAACAACTTTCTCCAAGCTTGTAACCTAATATTCAATGACCCTTCATGGTCCAAGACACCTAGATCTACAATCAAACATATAGAGAGGAGAAAACTTGTTGATTGTTAGTAAATAGGGGTTTGCCTAGGTCAAACCCCATTTAGGTAGTTAAACCAAATGATGAAACAATGAAACAACGACATGAAACATGAAACATAGGACATAAAACATGACCAATAATACCTTGAATGATTCCTTTTAAATGATGTCTTTTAAATATATAACTCAACATGAAATGGCCATAAAGGATGTAGATCTTGATCTTGACAATAGGTGTAGAACAATGCTTGATCTTGAATCTTCAATGCTACAACACAAAACTAACTTAATAACATGTTTGATTCTTGATAACATTAACATGATGATGGATCTTGGATTTTTGTAATAATTGATTGGGAATTCTTCCCTTGAATACTTTAATATTGACCTTGAATGCTCTCTTGAAGATCTTGTGAAGTCTTGGAATGCTTAATTATTGAGTGCTTGTCTTAGTATCATAAATTATTAATGAAATAATGATTTGAGACCTCATTTATATAGGGAATTCCATCTAAATGACCATTTATTGGATCTCAAAGGCTGACATGGAAGAAATTTGAATTTAAAACCCTAATTTTCTACTCAAAACTCAAAAAAGGAGCCAAATGGGACTCATATGCCACCTAAGGCATATGGGTCCCATAGGGCCTTTTTGGAGAGAGAAAGTGTTAGGGTGATGAGAAATTAAGTTTATTTGATGTCAATGTTGGGTTTTTGGTTAAAATATGCCTTGGGATGCACAATATAGGGTCTTAGGGGCCTATATTAAGGTCATTAATGCTATGGGCACACAATCTAATGTGAAAGTGTAGATAAATATACTTTACAACATTAAATTAAGGAAAAATTTGGTTTGTTTAGCTTAGAATGGTCCAAAATAAGTTGTGAATGTCTACAACACATCACAACACTAGATTATGTCTATTTAGTTTACAAGCCTCCTAAATTTAATGTGAGGGAATGAATAAATACACTTTACAACATTAAATTAGGGAAGAGTTAGGTTTATTTAGCTTAAACAGGCCCTAAATCCAACATGTATGTGTACAACACATTACAACACTAGATTAAGGAAACCTTAAGTTCATTTCAACATTAATTATCCCAAATTAAGAGTGAAAATATACACGACAATATTTTTTGACACTACAAAAACAAATTTCACCAACCTTGATATCAACAAGAGGCTATGAGACTTTGACTACTATGAAATTAATAAAGGAGTAGCAATCATAATTGATGAAAAATTGTATTAGTTAAGAAGACAATGATTCAATGAGAAAAGGGTAGTTTTCAAAGGGACATTGCATGATGAAGATAGTTTGAGTTTGAGGACAATCCAAATGCATAGATTACAAAAGTGGATCTATGGAATGGTAGATTGCTAAGAGTTGAGTTTTAAGGTCATGAAAGGACAAGAGAAATCATCCCAAAAAATACTATGGTGTTAGAGTTTTAAACTATGTTAGTGACTCCATCAAAAGGAAATCCATTCAAAGAGGAAGTTTGTAGAATAAATGGATAGTCATTACAATAACATCCATACTAATCACCATCAAAGGATTTAAAGATAGTCTAAAAGGGTATCAAATGAAAAGGAAAAACCTAGAAATATGACAAAGAACTGTCATTTAGATGGACAAAGTCATGAAAAGTTTCTTCACAGTCATGGAAAGTACTTTTATAGTCCTATGTTTAAGGAAAATGATAGTGTTCAAGCTATTAGAGGAAAGTGGCATACAAAGATAGTATGAAAAAGGATATGATTCCCAACAATGCACTATGACTCTGAAGAATGATGAAGGGATAGTCATTCTCATGGAAAAGACTTAGAAAAAGGCACTGATAAGGATGATCATGGGACAATTAAAATGAAAGAAGATAGTCATATGCAAGTTGAACAGTCACCATACAAAGATAGCAAGATTTTCAAAGGGATTTTTGGAAAAGTGGATAGAGTTTGGAGAGCATTTGAATAGAATTAAAAGTAGTAACATTCACTATCTACAAATTCACCTTGTCAGGGAAAAGTAGGACGATTATGATAGTCAATGAAGGACATAATTCATGAATTCAATACATCCCTATAAGCTTAGGACAATCAATAGGAGGGAAGTGAGAAAGGTAAATAAGCTATGGTAGGTTACTATAACCAAGGTTGAAAACAATCCTATAGGTGCTAAGAGATAGTGAAAAGTGGCCATGTTTTCCTTCAAAGGCTTGAATACAAAGCTAGGTCTATTTTCCATTCAAGTTAAAAGTCAAGGATTGTGCAAAGGGTTGATAGTTAATTAAGACAGGATAGTGATAATGGAAAATAATTATGAATAAGAGAGTTAAGATTGACTTCAAATGTCTTTAGGTTCATAATAAATAGCAGGTTTGCTACAATTATTCAATAAGGACAACATTTTGTGAGCAGATGGTCATAAGGAATAAAGCATGAGGTTTGTGGATAGATGTGTAGGTAGTGAGCAACAAGGAATGAAGAATGTATGGCTATGCTAGGGTATACCATATATCACTTTGAGAAACATTTTTATGAAATTTTCTTTGAAGCTAATCAAGAAACTAAAAACATAGGTCTACAATAGTTGAGAGATAAATAGTGATCAAATCTGAAGGACGAGCTATAGAAGATAGGGTATTGATGTTCATACCAAAGAGAGGATAATTTTAACTATTCATAACAGTCCTTTGATCATATAGAAATCAGCCATAAATAACATTCTTACAATAAAAAATAGTAGTTTGTTGGTATTAAAAAGAGCAGTAACAGTTATATGAAGGCATCAAATTGATAGTGGAAGTGTAAAAGGCATATGTCGACAAAGGATATGAAGAAGGTGATAACCTATAAAGAAAGGATAGTAATCTCATGTTTAAGGGGTGTTTTGGTGTAAATAAGTGTTCTACCTATCTAGGTCCTAATTACATGTTAATTCCACTTAGGTCCTAGGAGAGAATCTTTCTAGATAATGTGAGCTGTCACTAGATCTTATCTTATCTTTTGGAATTTAATGCTTTGTCTTAAATCATTTAATATTTTTGAGGTAGTTCTCTCATTGTATAATATTAAGACACATGTAAACATCTTGTCTAATATTATCTCATAGGTTTCCTTTACAATCAAATTCAATTCGGAAATCTTGCATCCATAATCATAAGTTGATATTTCTGGCATTTCTCTCCTATGGAAGTTATTATTGTCTTGTAGGTGATCCTAGGGTGGTGAGGAGTTCACCATAAAATCCTACAAGTAGGTAGAAGAAGTGATTATGTAGGAACTTGCTTCTATCTCTTATGTTTGCAAACCCTTGTAGTTTTTTGGAGGATTTTTTCCCTCTACTTTTCTTTCCATGATCATTAGTTGGGACATAGTATTTTAGTGGAACATGTGTACCTCATAGTTGATATGTTCATTTAAATCTTCAAGAAATAATTACTTCAAATTTTCTTGTGTAATATGCTCAAATCTTAAAGAAAAAAGTGTAGAATTGTATAATATAGTCCTTGAGAATACCTATTTTCTTTAATTTGGTAGTTTTTTAAAAGTATCTAGGCATAAGATTATCCCGATAATATGTAGTGAGTTTTTATTTGAAACTAAAGCATGTGACACATCCATTATTTTTCTTCTCTTCACATAGCTAATGATAAAAAATGAATTGGCCTATTTCCAAGTATAAGTATTTCATCTCTTAACCTTCAATTGGCTTGGAGAATGGAGATTAAAGTACTATTATAGCCAATTTCTAGGAAAATTTCCATGAAACTTTCCCATATCCATCATTAGTTTTGGGTGGTGATATATCTTTACATATAATTCAAACTCAAAAATATCATATCCTTTAAAACACACATCTTCCTCCCAATTCTTTTTCTATAACTGTGTTGGAAATCTCAAGAACCTTGACATGGAATTATTTGTTTGACTATTTACCTAATATCTCCTATCTTAGATACACCTAGAATTTACTTTGTCCCTTTTTATAAGAATGCATCCTTCATCTTGTATATTTTATCCTTTATATCATGAATGGCTATGGTATTCATCTCTTCTTCTAATAGAACCTCTTTGTTAGGAATATTTCTAGGAGTAACTAGATTCCTTCCATTACCTCTTAATGTGTGCCCCACCATGATTCTTCCAAAAGAGTTTAAATAATAATGTACACAAAAAAAATAGAATAATGTAAATATTTCATTGTAACTCATCAAGGCCTATATCTCATTTAACACCCAATATCTCTAAGAAATATATTGATTTGCAACCTTATGAGCGAATTTGGTAGAAGCCATAAACTCACAATAAATCCTTCAATTATACTCCAAATGATCATATGTATGGATTTTAGTATATCCAATATACTCTTGATCAACCCTTTAAAATTTAAAAAATGTAATTTTAAAACCTTAAGAGTGAATTTAGTGGAAATAATAATTTCACAATATCCTATCAAATCAAATCCAAATGATCTCAAGTCTAGATTGTAGTAGCTTCAATATTTCCTTGATCAACCCTCCAAAAAATAGAAAAAAAATCAACAAATTGAGAACTATATGCACTTTCTGATCCCACCTCCTAAATAAATAAATAAATAAATTTTTATTTCCTCCCAGATGTAAATATGATGCTCCAATACCACTTCTAATGAAATAAGATTCAAAAGGGAAGAATATAATAGGAAATTGTAGTGTATAAAAATGTATCCCTTTACATTTTCACACTTGTTTGGGACCTCCTAATTAAAATGGACTTAACAATGCCTTAATTTAGTGTTGATAAATGTATCCCTTTACATTTTCACAATTATTTGCCCCTCTTAATTAAATTGATCTTAAATGTGCCTTAATAAGCCCTTTTATTCATTTACAAGCCTAATAAATTACATTTTCTAAAGGGGAAACCCGACAATAATCAATGCCAATATATAACACTTTACCTTGAGTGATGTGTGTTGTAGGAATAGGGACCTAGGACCCATTCACCCAAGGGTGAATGGTTCCTCCGTAGACCATTGGACATAAATCTAAATTATGTTTTTGGTTATATTTTAACATCTCCAAATTCATATTTCAATGCCACCTTGTGATATTTAAATTTTGAAAAATTAAGGATAGATACCTATAAATACAAGGTCTTTTTATCAATTCAAGTCTAAGTTTTTCAAGAAGTTTCACCTAGAGTTTTATGAGCATTATTCTAGCAATTCAAGAGAAATCAAGGGCATTGAAGAGCAGATATATCAAAGATTTATTGCAACATTCAATATATATTCATCATGTCAAAGTCTTCTTGCATCATGGATTTTTTTGGAGCAAACATTGTGATCTAGGTTTTAAGATCAATTCAAGCATTCAAATCATTATTCAAGTATCAAGATGCACATCCAATTATGTCATTACATAAAATTTGTAGACTTCCTAATATCTCCATTATCAAGGTTTCTACAAGGTTTTGTGGAGTTGTAACATAGCTTTGTTCATTCCTCATTCCCTCTTTCATGCTTTATTTCAATTTAAGGTTTGATTACCAAAATGAGGTTAGACCAAGGAAAACCACCATTCACCAAAAAAAAAACATTTTTCTCTCTTGTGTGTGTGATTTTAGATCTAGTTTGAAGAAGGATTAAAGATATTTTGAAGTTAAAAATTAAAAAATTTGTGAAAGTTGTCAAATCATGGAATCTAGCCTATAGATTTGATTTTCAACTTTTTGACATTGAAACCTAATATCCTATAAAATCAAATCCAAATGATCTCAAGTCTAGATTGTAGTAGCTTCAATATTTCCTTGATCAACCCTCCAAAAAATAGAAAAAAGCATCAACAAATTGAGAACTATATGCACTTTCTAATCCCACCTCCTAAATAAATAAATTTTTATTTCCTCCCAGATGTAAATATGATGCTCCAATACCACTTCTAATGAAATAAGATTCAAAAGGGAAGAATAGAATAGGAAATTTTAGTGTATAAAAATGTATCCCTTTACATTTTCACACTTGTTTGGGACCTCCTAATTAAAATGCACTTAACAATGCCTTAATTTAGTGTTGATAAATGTATCCCTTTACATTTTCACACTTATTTGGCCCCTCTTAATTAAATTGAGCTTAAATGTGCCTTAATAAGCCCTTTTATTCATTTACAAGCCTAATAAATTACATTTTCTAAAGGGGGGAACCCGACAATAATCAATGCCAATATATAACACTTTACCTTGAGCGATGTGTGTTCTAGGAATAGGGACCTAGGACCCATTCACCCAAGGGTGAATGGTTCCTCCCTAGACCATTAGACATAAATCTAAATTATGTTTTTGGTTGTATTTTAACATCTCCAAATTCATATTTCAATGCCACCTTGTGATATTTAAATTTTAAAAAATTAAGGATACATTCCTATAAATACAATGTCTTTTTATCAATTCAAGTCTAAGTTTTTTAGGAAGTTTCACCTAGAGTTTTATAAGCATTATTATAGAAATTCAAGAGAAATCAAGGGAATTGAAGAGAAGATATATCAAAGATTTATTACAACATTCAATAAATATTCATAATGTCAAAGTCTTCTTGCATCATGCATGTTTTTGGAGCAAACATTATGATCTAGGTTTTAAGATCAATTCAAGCATTCAAAGCATTATTCAAGTATCAAGATGCACATCCAATTAATTCATTTCAAAAAAAATTTAGACTTCCTAATATCTCCATTATCAAGGTTTCTACAAGGGTTTGTGGAGTTGTAACATAGCTTTGTTCATTCCCCATTCCCTCTTTCATGCTTTATCTCAATTTAAGGTTTGATTACCAAAATGGGGTTAGACCAAGGAAAACCACCATTCACCAAAAAAAAAACATTTTTCTCTCTTGTGTGTGTGATTTTAGATTTAGTTTGAAGAAGGAAAGATCTTTTGAAGTGAAAAATTACAAAATTTGTGAAAGTTGTCGAATCACGAAATCTAGCCTATAGATTTGATTTTCAACTTTTTGACATTGAAACCTAGACAAATCATAAACTACATATCAATGCTAGAGGCTCTTGAAATTTATAGAAAAACCTTGACAAAAGACCCATTCACCCATGAGTGAATGAGTCCCAGTCAGCCTTCAAAAACTCAATTTTGGTGACTAGTAAAACACTTTTCTGCCCTTCTCAGATATGCAATCTATTTTCTAGTTCTACTAATGTTGAATTTAATATTTTTTTTCAAGTGTTATATTGCATTTTGGAATTGATTTACTATTTTTTAGTTCTTCTCCCAAAAGTGTTGTTTGACCTTGACCCCTGTTCCTTCAAGCATAAGGAAATTTGAAGATTCTGACATTGGGTCGATTCACCTAAAGGTTATTAGTCAATTCTTCATGGGGATCTCATTCCCTAACAAAATAGTGAGAAATAGGTGCATCATAATCCCCCTTTTTATCATTGAGAGGTTCAACCAACTCAACATATTGATAACTTAGTGGATACTATAAAGATGAAAAATACATACACATTTGAAGATAGAAATAGAGAATTCAGCCCTCTACCTGATACCCTTCATAACACCATGTTGCAACTCTTAAAAAAGAACTTAATTTCCTTACCTCCAAACTATAGACAAAATAACTTTTGCCATTTTCACTGACAAAATGGACATGATACAAACCATTGAAAGTGTCTTAAACATATTGTGAAAAACCTCATTGATTCTAATCATATTCAAATTAGTGGTTTTAATGATCAAGGTAACAATTCTATAGCCCCTCCTAACCAAAACTTGCAAATCTTTACTAATCCTATACCAAACATAACATTTCCTTTGTCAAAGCTAGTGAAACAAAGAATGATGTGATGAATTTTGATAAAATGAAAGACATGGACAATATGATTAGACTCATTCAAGTTCAACCTCATAAGGGCTTAATAAAAATTCCCCTTGAAATTATTTTCTCACAAAATTACATAATTAAACATGCACCCAATGGTCCTCTTTACATAGCTAGAACAATCAATGACAAGCCTACTAATGGGATATAAATTGATCTTGTTTGTGAAGAGAATGTGATCACTAGACAATTCTTATTTGTGCATGAGCTTTATCAAGATACTTATGAAAAATTGAAAGAATGAATCAAAACATATAATGGTTTTTCTTTCCCTTCGATAGGTTTGATCACTCTCCCTCTAAAAGTTGGACCAAAAATATTAAGTGTCTCATTCTCCATCATATAGTCCTCATAACAATTTTGTGTGATGATAGGCTACCCATGGCTTCACTCCATGAAATTCATCCTATTAGTAGTGTATAAATTTTTTAAGTTTCCATTTGGCAATGAGATGTTTACTATTTACCATAGTGGATTTATTCATGTTTCTTCCCATGGGAATTTCTCATTGGATTTATTTTGGCCTAATCCTATTGAACCTATTAGGCCTCATCAAGACTTATTTTTCAAATCCTATCAAAAATAAGGAAAAATTTATAGCATAATTATCCCTTAGAAATATACCTCAACCCACTATTGGGCCTCCTAGCATTGACAAAACCATGATTGAACCAAAAGCCCTTCCAAGTAACCAGGATAAAAACATAGCAAGTCCTCCACCTATTTCCTATAAGAGACCACGAGATAACCAAATAAGTCTTGTTATGCCTCCTAAAATCAAACAAGTTTATAAAGCTAAAGATAAAGTGGCTGAACAACCTCCCATGGTTCCTTTTGTTCCCCCCTTAAGGGAAGAAAATAAACCTATGGTTGATAAACCCACTCCTACATAGTCACAACTTGAAAATAGAATGAAAAGAAACCAAAATTCTAGAGAGTGTAGGCATATATGTCATGTTATTTCTCACTTGTTACAAAAAAAAGAAGAAAAGAACAACATAGAAAATTGAAAGTCTGAACTTACCTCAAGAAATGCATGATGATTCCCCACCTTCGTCGAAACAAGAAAATCTTATATCTCGAACACAACAAGAACAAGCATCTTCTATGGATATTATCATTAGACCTTTTTTTCTGATTAACTTGGATGATGATAATGTAATTTAAAATATTGATGAGGAATTCTATAATGAGTTAAATTTATTTTTTTCCTCTTTCATGAGCTTAAATGATAACAATCATGTTGACCCCCCTAAAATGGGTGATTCACCACGTGTTGAACTTGGTGATTGTCCTAGTTTTGAAACTTGGCATTGTACATTTCGCTATTTGTTCACCTTTTGCATACAATGAACAAGATTGGAATGTGAATGATGTTCTATAGGTTGAACCACATGTGCCTTACTAGTCTTGTCTTTAATTTCTTTTTCATGTTCTTTGTTTGATTGCATGTGCGCAATGTGATTTGTCATATTATTCTATTTGATGTGTCTTCATGTTCATTCCTCTATTTGTATCTATATTCTTCTATATGTCATAAACCTTTATCTTTTCTTTCATCTTGTATTTTCCTTTTGGGGATGATGCAAGGCATCGAGAGATTTAGCTCTCTTCCATGTTGATCCAAAAACATTTTCCTTGTTTTCACTCTCTATATGTCATTCTTCAAGTTCCATGAGTTATTTGGGGAATGATGGCCTTTCTGAACTCTATAATATCATTGTAGTGAAGACATATGTTGACCCTAAATCCATGGATCCCTTATGTGTGTTTTGGATTTCATTTTGGGGGTGAAAGGTGGAAAACTTTTGTTCTTTTCTAGGCTTTAGGACATAGAATGATAATATTCACTCTCTCATTCAAGAACAAACCCAAGAGATCTCAATGCAAAGGAGAAAGAGATCTTTCAATAGGATTGTTATATCGGATGAATGTAAACTAATTAGGGGTTCAAGACCAAGTTAAGACTTGGAAAGAAAAATTCAATGCAAGATGTAATGATAAAACCTAATTCAATGCGAATTTTGACTAAATGACCTAGAAATGAAAATGAAACATAATAGAAATCTACAGAAAGGATTGTGGGCTCCTAGAAATATGGAGATGGTTGACTGGAGGTTTGAAATGTTGGAAAATATTATCTCAATGTAGAATGGGACTCACTCATTGAGCTGAGCGAATTGGTCCAAAATATAGGTTTTTGTGTGAGGACAAGAATGTGCCAAATGGGTATCCAAATTTGTAAAAATCTAATTTTTGACCAAAACTAGGACTCATTCACTAGAAGTGGAAAATTAGACCAGTTAGGGTTTTTTGGAACTTCAAGGTTTGACTCTATTCCTCTCAATTTGCTCAATCTTTTTTTGCAAATTTCCAGACCCAAATATCTATAAATCAACCTATAGGTGTTCTCCAGTGTTCTCCAATGCTTGATGACAATTTTGACAACTTTGGGCACTTTGAAAACTTTCTTCAACCTTGCTCCTCAATTGTTCTTCAATATAAACTTGCAAATCACACACTAAAGAGGGGGGGAAATGTTTTTTTGTTATTGGATAGGGGTTTTAGTTGGTCAAACCATTTTTTGGTAATCAAACCTTGAAATGAAATGAAATATGAATTAATAATTGTGAATGAACAAAAGAAGATGTTGCAACTTACCAAAATCTAGCAATAAAGTGCTAAAAATATGTGTGAGATGGATCCAATGGATGTAGATCTTGAATCTTGGTTGGATGGGATAGATGTTGAATGAAATTCTAGCTTGAATCATGAAACCCTACATCACAATTGTTAGCTCCAAAATGAACATGTTGCATGAATTCCTTGAAATGATGATTGATGCTTGAATAATGCTCAAGAATTCTTGATAATATGCCCTTGAAGACTCTTGAATGATCTTGTAAACACTTTAATTATCTTGTTAACTCAATTATGATATTATGAATGCTCTCACAAAAGTCTTAGATAAAAATGAGTGAAATAACCTTATATTTATACTCAATTATGCAAGAATTTCCAAAATTACAACACTACAAGTTGACATCAGATATAGGAGGATAGAATCTTGCCAAGAATTTGAATTAATTTTTATTTTGGGCCACATGGGACTCATTTTCCCAAGGTGGTGAATGCGTCCCATTAGGCATAATATATGGGACCAAATTTAGAAATGCTTAGAAATGTGTGAAACTAGGTTCGAGACCCAAAAATCTAACTGGGACTCATTGTCCCAAGGTCATGAATGAGTCTCAGATCACTAAATCTATTCCATTTAACTTAAAAAACCTAAATTATGATTGGGTAGTGACTTTTGTTAGGATTATCCTCGAGAAGATACATTAAATGAGGCTTGTGGATGTAAAATAAGGCCAATTAAAGCATTAGAAAGCCCAATTATTAATGACAGCCTTAGAAAAGTTTGAAAGTGTATTACAACACTATACAACACCTAAAATAAGATAGGATTAAGTTTATTTAACTCACAAGGGCCCAAGACCTAATGGGAGTGTGTTAATCACATTACAACACTAAGTAAAGGCAACATTAAGCTCAACTGAACAAGGAGGGCCCACACAAGTGTGAAAAATGTCACCGATGACATTTTTCGACACTAAATTTAGCCCCCACTTTAGTGAGAGGATGAACTTGCTCCAAAATCACACTAAATTAGATGAACTCACTTCAAGAGGGGTCAAAGTGTTCCAATGTCGATAAGATAGGATGAAAATGATCAAGAGAGGTGATCAAGGCCCTAGGATCAAGATCCCATGGAAAAACAACATAGGTACAAAATAACACACACAAAAATGATATAAAGAGAATCATAAATGCACAAGAATACACTATCAAAGATGAGAAGAAAAGATAAAATAAAAATATCGGATCAAGCTTTGACCGTTTGTCCATCGCAATGTAGATCAGATCTAGGCTATTTGTTTAAAAAATGCAAACTCAATCTGAGGCAACGAAACTTCAGGTTGTCCATTGGGTGAGGATTTGAAAGAGGTGAGACACATATGCACATGACCGGTATGCACTCACACTCACATGTGGGTGGCTAAGGGAATGTCATGCCTCGATCTGGCTTCCCATCAAAAACCATACCAAAGTTATACCTCTTAATAAATTTAATAAATCACCATGAAAAATGATTTTTGAGCTTCATGAGGCAAGAAAAACTTTGTATGCTTGGAGCTCATGAAAAATGAACTTCGATCTTCATGAGGCAAGCAAAACATTGTATGCTTGGAACTCATGAACAAACAAGATGGATCTACAAGCATGCAAGATGTATTATGCAAGGTGGCCATATAACAAAAAATGCAAATGAAACAATAAGGAATGTTCAAGGGAGTTTTTCTTAGTTCATCTGAGGTCTTTAGCTTAGGGAACATTGTGCCTAATGTCTCCAAGAGAGGACCAGTCAAAGAATAAGAGATTCAAAACTTAGGGGATGCAGTGTGTGGCATCAATCCACTAAGAGGAATGTAATATGCTAAGAGAGATCATGATCTTGAAGGATATCACACCCAATGTCATCCACAAAGAAAAAAATGCATCGTATAAAGTAAGAAGACTATACCATGAACCTTGAAAAATAATAATGTAAAAGAATAATGCCAATGTATGCCCCCATTTTTAAAAAATGGCTAAACATCATATTGTAAGCAATTACTTTAAAGAAGCAAATAAAAAATGCTAACAATATTGAAGACATGAGTGGTAACTTGGAAAGCCCTATGCCAAGTCATATGTTTTTGAGTAAAGCTATGTCATGCAAAAGAAAAGAAAAAGTGAGAGATTGCCCCCAAAATGAAAACACCAAACACATAAAGGATCTATTGATTTGGGGTTAGTATGTTCTTGCTACAATGTTTTTAGAGAGCTCGAAACTATCATCATTTCTCAAATACACATAGAATTGGAAGAAAGATATGAAGAGATCAAAAATAAAGGAAAAACCTTTTAGGTCAACATGGAAGAGACATGAATGTCTTGACACCTTGCATCATCCCCAAAAGGAAAACAGAAGACAAAATAAAAGATAAAGAAAAATCTTTTGGTTCAACATGAAAGAGACAATAATGTCTAAATGCCTTGCATCGTGCCCAAAAGGAAAACACAAGACAAAAGAAAAGGTAAAGATAAAGATAAAATATTTACGACATAGAGAAGAATGAATGTGCAAATAGAGGAATACCACAAAGAGAGAGAATATTAAATAGATCATCATGGGGGATCACATCACACACATGCAATCACATAAAATAAAATTAAAAAAAAATCATATAAAACACTAGTAGGGCACATGCAAGTCAACCTATGAGCAGGTCATTTGTATCCCAATCATGTTCATCGTATATAGAAGGTGGAAAACTAGCCAAATAGACAATAGGATGTGTTGAACTACGGCCCTCACTAGGCTCAACAATCTTCTTAGGATAATTTTCATTTAAGCTCATAGAAGAGGAAAACAATGTATTCAATTCATTATGCACTTCTTCATCAGTTTTAGTAACACCCTCATTGTCTTCTAAGTTAATAATAATAGGAGGTCAAATGATAATGTGTAAGGAAGGGTTTATCTCTTGTTGTGGTTGCATTATAGGATCTTTTTGTTTTGGCGAATGGGGAGACTCATCATAGCTTGCTTTAGTCAAATTTGGATTTTGATTTACTTTGTTTATTTTTTCATGTAACTTTCGAGCAAGGGCATGATGTCTATGCCTATGCTCTCTAACACCTCTATTTCTTTTATTTCCATTTTCAGGTCGTGCTTTTGTAGGAACGGGTTGATCAACCATAGGTTTCTTTTTTTCCTTGAGGGGAAGAATGGAAGAAACCATAGGAGGTTGTTAGACCACTTTCTCTTTGACTTTGTAAACTTGTTTTATTTTAGGAGGTATGACATGGTTGTTTTCATTGTTTCTTGGTCTTTTGTAGGAAATAGGTGAAGGTTCTATCTTAGGTTGGTTTTGGTCATTTGGAATTTATTTAGGCTAAATCATGGTTTTGTGAAGGATGGTAGGCTTAGTGGTGGGTTGAGGCATGTTTCAGAGGGATAATTCTGCTATCTTCTTCACCTTGAACTTTTGATAGGATAGGAAAAATAAGTCTTCTTGTGGTTTGATAGGTTCCATGGGAGGACAAAGGGTTCAAGCCACTATTGTGGACGGTGAATATTTCATTGTCAAAGGGAAACTTTAAGCATTTATGTATGACTGAAGGCACAACATTCATGGAGTGAATCCATGGATATCATAGCTACACATGAAATTGGTCCAACTATGGGATGATGGAGAATGAGATATCTAATGTTTTTGGTCCTATTTGTAATGGTAAGGTGATTGATCCCATTGTAGGCAAGTGAAACCATTATGTGTCTTAATCCATGCTTTTGGTTTATCATACATATCTTGATAGAGTTCATGTAGAAGTAAGAATTACTCAGTGATCACGTTCTCTCCACATAAGGGATCTATTAATATCCCATTAGTGGGATTATCATAGATATGGTTGACTATGTAAAGAGGAGAATTAGGTGCATATTTAAGTATATCTTGTGAGGATAAAGCATTCTAAAGAGTCTTTTTAGGTTGGCCCTTATGATGTTGAGTTTCAGCCAATGCAACCAAACCATCAAAATTATTTTGTTGTTCAATTCTATCTATACATTCTCATCATTTGTGTCAACATTCATCACATCAATATTTGTAGTTTTTCTAGCTTTGACAAATGAAATGTTGTGTTTTGGCATGGGGTTGGTGAAGATTTGAAAATTTTGGTTGGGAGGGGAAACAAACTTATTTCCTTGATAATTAACACCTCCAACAAAAATTTGATTGAAATCAATGAGGTCTTGCACAAGATGTTTAAGAAGCTTACAATGTTCCATGTCATGTCCAATTTTCTGGTGATAATGGAAATATGCATTTGATCTAAATCTCAGAGGTAAAGGTTTATTAGGATCGGGTGTTTTGATGGTAGGCAAGGTAATAATTTGCTATTCTAAAATTTGGGACATCGTGTTATGAAGGGTATCAGGTAGGGGAGTGAATTGTCTTTTTGGGTCCCCATAACTAAAGGGTATCATGGCCTTAATAGCGGCTACTTGTTTTTTGGTATTCTAAGTTTTTTATTGAGGTGGATTGAATTGAAGGAAATATTTATTCTCCTTTCTAAAAGGTTGGAAATTTTTTTGGTTTGTTAGCTCAGATTTCTCAGTATGACTAGAGGTGGAGTTTGTATCTCAACTACTAACAAAATTTTTATAATCACGGAGGGAAGTACACAAGTGCATAAAGGAGGGTAAATTCATCATTGTAAGCTTGTCTTGTATCTTACTTTGAAAATTTTCTATGAACATCTTTTGAAGGTGAGGATCAAGAACCTTGACATCGATTTGGGAATAAATCAATTGATAGCGTGAGATAAAGTAAGTTATCTTTTCATCTTCTTTTATCTTGCATCTCATCAAATTGGCCAAGGTCATATTAGGATTCATATGCACTTGAAAATGGTTGAAAAATTCCTCTGCAATTTAATTGAATGAATGAATTGAGTTGTTCGATAAAGAAGAGAATCGTTCCAAGGCAGTATCTTTCAAGGACCTAGGGAAAAGCTTAGCCTAGAGTTTATCATCAAGGAAAAAGTCACTACATAAGGTTGTATAAGCATTGACATGGTTAGAAGGATTTCCATTTCCTCCATATTTCTCGAATCTAGGCACCTTTACACCTTATGGCATCGATGTTTGCAATATCTCCAAGGACAATGGGTTGCTTTTGACATAGTATGTAGGTGGGCCATTTTGATTTTGGTTGATGGCGAAAAATTGATTTTGGAGGGATGAAACAATTTGCAGAAGTTGATTTATGAGGGGGCATTGCTTGTGTTATGAGATGGAGGTGAGAAAGGTGATGGGGTGTATATTTTTGAAGGGAAAGTGAATAGAATTCTTCTAGGTTCTAAGGTAGTAGGAGATATGATGTGTGATGCCACAAAGGTACTAGGTATGCTAGCGGAAATACCCAAGGAAGGAATCACATTAGTGGTTCATTGCATTGTTGTTGTGACTTGAGGGTTGGTATAGGTAGGTATTGATTCAATTGTTGTGGGAGGAGGAATTTGAGTTCCCCCTTGGCTTGTGACATTGCTTGTAGGTAAAGGACAACTAGTGGTTGAGGTGAGATTTTTTCCAAAGTTTTGAACTATGTTTTTCATAAGGTCAAGTCCATCTTCACTTTCAAGTATGCGATGAATGTTGTCTATAGTAGGTATGGTGGTAGTTGAGATATTGTCGTTTTGTACTTGATGTTGTAGGTTTTCTAAGTCCTCATGGATTTGAATTATGTTTTCTTGTGGGACATTATCATTCCTTGTTTTAACATACATCACACTACTTGAAGGAAAATAATTGTTAAAGGTATGATCCATACCTAGTGTACTATTTTCAATACTAGGAGTGAAAGAGCTAGACAACCAAAGATCCCCAATGATTGTGCTATCGTCAAATGAAATGAGTCTTAAGCTTTGTATCACTATAGTATTAGCAATATGACACCAAATACTCATGCAAGGGATCCTAAATGTAAGATGAATGCAATATAAGGTAAGAACAATGAAATGACTATAACATAAATTTTGTAAACTAAAATATGAAGCTATAAATAGAAAACAGAAAATTAGAAACATAACTTTAAATTTTGATAAATGTAGTGCAGAATGTGCATAGGTATTGATTCATCCAAGGTGGCAAATGAGTTCTAGTTGAATTTTTTTTTGAAAATATTCACAAAAAATCAGTTGATTTTAATTATTTTTATGTTGTATGATCTAAAAACTAAGTGCAAATTCAATTTTATTTTTATTTTCAATGAAATGTGGTGCAAAAATATAAGCTTTATGAGCTTTCACTAATGTAAAATTTGAAACCCTAGAATTCCAATTAACTAATGCAAACCCTAATACAATGTTAATGCAAGCCAAATTTAGGATGACAATTCATTCCAAAGAAGAATTATGATGTTCTAAATGCAAGTTCACCAAAATGAAAGGTGGAAATTGTGTGCTTTTCTAGGGTTTAGGAACTAGAATGAAAATATTCACTCTCTCTCATTTAAGAACAAACCCAAGAGATCTCAATGCAAAGGAGAAAGAGATCTTACAATAGGATTTTCCTAGAGGCTAAATGTAAACTAATGAGGGGTTCACCACCAAGTTAAGACTTGGAAAGACAAATGAAATGCAAGATGTAATGATAAAACCTTACAAATTTTGACTAAATGACTTAGAAATACAAATGAAATAGAATAGAAAGCTACATAAAGGACTATGGGCACCTGGAAATATAGAGATGGTTGAATGGAGCTCTGAAATGCTAAAAAATATAATCTTGATGCTAAATGGGACTCATTCACCAAGCTTGGTGAATCAATCCAAAATCTGGGCTTTTGTGCAAGAACAAGAATTTGCCAAATGGGTATCTGAATCTATAAAAAAATGAATTTTGACCAAAACTAGGACTCATTCGCCAGAAGCGGGGAATCAATCCAGTTAGGATTTTTTGGAACTTCAAGTTTTGAATTTGTTCTTCTCAGTTTTCTCAATTTGTTTCTACAAGTTTCTAGAGCCAAATCTCTGTAAATAAACTTGTAGGTGCTCTCCAATGTTCTCCAATGCTTGATGACAAATTTGAAAATTTTTGGCACTTTGACAACTTTCTTCAGCCTTGCTCTTCAATTTTTTTTTATTTAAACTTGCAAATCACACACTAAAGAGGGGGGGTAATGTTATTTTATTAGTGGATAGGGTTTTGCCTTGGTCAAACCCCGTTTTGGTAATCAAACATTGAAATGAAATAAAATAGGAATGGAGAATGATGAATAAACAAAACAAGATGTTGTAACTTACCAAACTCTAGCAATAAAGTGCTAGAAACATGTGTGAGATGGCTCCAATAGATGTAGATCTTGAATCTTGCATGAATGGGATGATCTTGAATGAAATGCGAGCTTGAATCATGAAACCCTACATCACAATTGTTACCTCCAAAAAAAACATGATGCATGAAGTCCTTGACATGATGATTAATGCTTGAATAATGCTCTAGAATGCTTGATAATTTTCCCTTGAAGACTCTATTGGAAACATAAGGGAAAACAACTAAGAGGGGGGTGAATTAGTTGTCACATAATTTCAAAACTTATTAAACTTATTAACCTTTATTCTCAAATATGATTAATAAAATTGCAAGCATGAATCAACAACACATCAAAAACACACACAACACTAATATTTTTATGTGTGGAAACCCTATTAGGGTTAAAACCGCAGTGGAGTTTAATCCACAAGTTATACCTTGTTAAAAGTATAAGAAGAATAAATAAGGAATTGACATGCATTTAGGAACATTGCCTAGAGCTCAGTGCTCAAAGGAAGACTCACTATCTTACATAGAAAATTTAGATTAAATCCATCTGAAGAATTTGAAATGAGAAAGTAGCATCTGCTAATGCCTGAGTATAGTTCTAGTTAAGCACATGAACACTACTTCACACTTCTTCACTCTTCTTCACACTCTGCTATGCTTTGAAATGATCTGAACCTTATTCATACATAACAAACACACTTCACATCTCTCTCTACTCTTCAAATGAAGAAACAATCACTTATATATATCCATAACAAGAAATTGCATTGCTTCATGTCAGCTTCAACAAAATAATTGAAATAATGCAAACTATCAGCCCAGAACAATAAAGATTATTAATATGCATCAACCAAGGTTGGCCACAACATATTAGAGACCCAAAAAAATATCATCAAACACAAAACACCTTCAAATATTCTTCCTCAGAGATCCACAATATGCTTTAGTCACCTTATCGGCCATGAACATGAAAAACATGAACACGCAAGAGAAAATCTTGAATCACAAGCACAATGAGAATGCAGACAAGAAAAACAGATAGAGAATTATCTAGAAACATCCACAAACACTTTAGGAACATACAGAACAACTCAGATTACCAAAAACACATTATCTTCTTATGTGAACACCATTTCCAGTAGCAGAATAACTGTTAGAACACAAAACCTTATAAATTTCTTAAATCTTCATGTGCACCTCTAAAACTTTTGGAGTAGAAAAGAGATAGGCTTGAGAACAAACCCTTTAATTTGTCACATCTTACTATCAACATAGTGAACTTTCCAACACATTGATCTTCACTGCTTCATAGACAACCTATAACATATTTTATTCCAATTTTCTCAATATCCTCAACATATATAGTTTTAAAGACATTAATGCTAATAGTGTTGAAATCAATCAAAAACACATATCAGAAATACAACACAACATCCAACAATATCCCCCTTTGGAATTGATGGAAACACATGATGTGAAAAACTTCATCAATGCAACCAACTCTTCTCCAACAATCTCCCCATTAGATATTGCTCTTCTCTCCCTTAGGCCTTTTAAGGTTTTTCACACTGTTCTTCTCCCCCTATGGTTTTTCACACTACTCTTCTCCCCCTTTGACATCAATGGAAAAGGTACACACACTCTAAACCACATATCCGAATCATTTGACTATTCCCCTTGAGTAGCATCCACCACAACATCAATCTGAATTAAGATATGACTATGAAGTGCATGGACTGATGCAATGTCTTGCATCTTAGTTCTAATTAGGAGGTGTAATCATCCCTAACTTCCCTCTAAGATACTCAAAAGTATGTTTAGGAAAAGGCTTAGTAAATATGTCTACAATCTGTTCCTTAGTAGACACATACTCTAGTCTGACTTCCTTATCACTCACTTTGTCTCTCAAAAAGTGGTACTTGATAGATATATGCTTGGTCTTTGAATGAAACATTGGATTCTTATAAATTTTTATAGCACTTGAATTATCACATAATATGGAAATAGGTTCATCATACACAACTCTAATATCTTTCAACATCTGCTTCATCCACAATATTTGAGTATAATTTTTAGCAACAACAATGTATTCTACCTCTTCAATGGATAAACAAATGACATTCTTATTTTTACTTAACCATGAAATCAACTTATTTCCCAAGAAAAATGTACCACCACTAGTCCTTTTCCTGTCATTCACATATCCTGCCCAATCAACATCACTAAAGGCACTGAAAGTAAGATCATCATCTTTAGGATACCATAGGCCAAAATCAACTATTCCTTTCAAGTATCTGAAAATTCTCTTCACAATAGTCACATGAGATTCCTTAGGATCAACTTGAAATCTAGAAATAATATATACAACACTCATGATGTCTGGTCTAGTTTGAGTCAAATAAAGTAATCCACTAATCATTGATCTATATCTAGTCTGATTTGACTTTAGAGAATCATAATCTTTTTTCAACTTACATCCAGTCACCATGGGTGTACCGACTGGCTTTGAATCTTCCATACCAAATTTCTTTAGCAGTTCTCTCACATACTTGGACTAAGATAAAAAGATTCCTTTATCTAACTGAGTAATTTTCAATCCCAAAAATAATTTAATCTCTCCAATCATTGACATCTCAAACTCATTCTACATCTCATTATCAAACTTCATGCATAAACCATCATCTCCTCCAAAAATTATATCATCAAAAAAGACTTCCACAAATAATTCTTTATATTCATCAATCTTGAAATACAAATTACTATCAGTAGTACCTTTGTTAAATCTAAGCTTCAACAAATACTTATCCAATCTGGCATACCAAGCTCTAGGGGCTTGTTTGAGTCCATACAATGCTTTCTTCAACCAACATAACATATCTCCTTAATCAGTCAATTGAAATCCATCAGGTTGCTCAATATACACCTCTTCTTCTAATTCACCATTTAGAAATGCTGACTTGACATCCATCTGATAAAAAATTTAGATTTTGTAAGCAACATAGGCAACAAATAGTCTCACAACTTTAATTCTAGCAACAAGAGAAAAAGTATCTTCAAAGTCAATTCCTTCCATTTGTGAGTATCCTTTGCATACCAGTCTTGCTTTGTTTTTGATAACTTCACCTTGTTCATTCAGTTTATTTCGAAATACCCATTTAGTTCCAATTAAATTTTTGTCTTTAGGTCTAGGAACAAGAATCCATGTATTATTTTTCTCATTTTTTTGTAGTTCTTCTTTCATTGCTTCAATCCAATGTTCATCTTTGCATGCTTCATTGACATTACTTGGCTAAGCCTTTGAAATTAAATAGTATTCTTCTACAATTCTTCTCCTTGTCTAGACACCTTTGTTCTTATCTCCTATAATATTATTTTTTGAATGATTTAATCTCACATAACTTGCGATCTTAGAGTGTTCTTGAATTTAAGGCTCTTGTGATCTCTCTCATGTGCTTTCACTAGTCTCTCCTTCTTCTTGATCTTCTTGATTCACCAGAATGATCTGAACTTGATTTGAAGTCTGAATCTTGTTTGTACTATCATTTTGATCATTAGAATCATATCCATAGTTTCTAAAGGGTCTAGCAATGTCTTGATCAACCTTAACATTTTCAATTTCGACCATTTTCTTCAATCTCTTGTTGTAGCACTGGTAGGCCTTGCTCTTAATAGAATAACCAAGAAAGATTCCTTCATCACTTCTAGCATCAGAATTTCCTATATCTTCATCTCTTCTGATATACCATTTACTCCCAAAGATTTTGAAATATTTAATAGTAGGCTTGTGACCAAGCCATAGATCAAAAGGAGTCTTACTATTATTACCTTTGATTTGTACCCGGTTGAGGATATAAACAAAATTACTCACAACTTCTCTCCAATAAACATGAGGGACATTTTAGTCCAGCATCATAGTCCTAGTGACATCTAGAACTATCATGTTCTTCCTTTCCACAACTCCATTTTGTTCAGGGGTCTGTGGTGCAAATATTTTTCTCTTTATCCCATGTTCTTCACAAAAAGAATCAAACTCATCGAATGTGAATTCACCGCCTCTATCTAATCTCAGACACTTAATCTTCAAACCTGTCTCTATCTCCACCATAACCTTACCTTAAAGATATTGAACTTATCTAGAGGTTCATATTTCTCCCTTAATAAATTAACCCACATCATCCTAGAGTAGTCATCAATAAGAAACATGAAATGCATGTAACCTTGCAAACTTACGATTCTAGTAGGACCATACAAGTCAGTATGCACAAGCTCCAACAATTCATTTGAATAATGTTTTTTTCTCCAAAATAAAATTCTAGTTTGTTTTCCTAATTGACATTCCTTGTATATGACATTAGTAGGCTTCACCAACTTAGGAAGATCTCTCACAGCTTGTGAGGAACTTATCTTGATAATATTGTCAAAGTTTACATGACACATTCTTCTATGCCACAACCAACTCTCATCAACTTGAGCAATCAGATAAATTTTACTAGCAGAATTTAGATGAAAGATGTTACCTTCTATTTTAGTACCTACAACAATCACATTGCTAGAACTTCCCAATATTCTACATTTTCTATCTTTGAATTGAAGATTGTATCTCTTATCAACCATCTGTCCAACACTCAAAAGATTATTCTTCAAACCTTCAACATAAAGAACATCATCAGTATTATGCTTACCATCAAAAGAAATACATCCTCTGCCACATATTATACCACCATTGTTATCACCAAATCTTACCATACCACCATCTTACTTTTCTAGGCTTAAAAATTTTATTTTATCACCTGTCATGTGATGTGAACATCCACTATCAATTACCCATTCATCTTTTTCTTCAACTCGAGTAGCTAGAGCCTTCTCCACATTTGTACAACTAGAAGATTTAATAGACATAGGATTATTTTCCTTGATATCAATAAATACAAACTCATCTTCACATGCATTCCATTTTCCAAATTCATCATCTTTCACACCTTCATTAGTAGCATAATAACCCTTTTTTTGAAATTTAGGCTTGTAAGGTCTTGGTTTAGGAACTCTTTCTGGACACCTTGATGAAAAATGACCTATCTTATTGCAAGAAAAACATTTTATAAGCAACTTTCCTTTATACTTACCTTCTCCTATGGCTTCCCTTTTGACAATAAGTGCTTCAAGCTCATTCAACTCTCTTTCTTCTTCTTCAATATGTCTCATTTCTTCCTCATACTTGAATACCTTTCTAGAAGAACTTTCACTTGGATCATATCTCTACCTGTCTCTTCTGAATGTAGTGGCTTTAAATGTAGATTCTATCTTAGGAAGGGCATCACCGAATTGACTTAACTCAAAAGCAGTAATTTACCAACCAACATATATTTATTTACATTTATCACAATCTAGAGCTCTTCAACACTTGTAGCTTTAACTTTGTATGTGTAGAAATCTAAATTTGTTCACTTCCATATGATCAAAATCATCTACTCTATTCATCTATGTCATCAATAGTGATTAAATAATTTATTTAATCATTATTTCATTTTCTGCTTAAGGTTCCTAAAGTATGTAATTGAATAAATTAAATACTTTACCTTACACCTTTTCTTCTCTAAATTAAATAAATAGGACAATTTATTTAATTTAGTCATTTGACCTATTTGGATTAAAACTAATTTTTAATTCCTCTTTTTCTCTCTCCTTGTCACATTCTCCATAATCCTCTTTTAATCCGGATTAAATTAATTAATCTATGATTAGGATGTGCACTACTTAATTAAGATTAGTGTCACATCCTCCATAATCTCCCACTTGCCTCTAATCTGTCATTAATTATCATAATCATGTGTTTGCACAACCTTAATCAAAGTCATTAGCCACATTTAGCATACCTTTTTTGGTCAACCTTTCCATTTGCCTTTCTTTTCCTTGACTCTCTTTCCCATGTGAATTTTTAATTCACATTTATTCACCCAAGGCTCCTCTCTTCCCCATGTGAATTTTTAATTCACTTTTATTTTTTCAAGGTCTACCCTATCCCCATGCAAATTCTAGAAGACTTGACTTGTCACTTTACATGTGCCAAAGACTTCTAGAACCTTTGACTTGTCACATCACTCACTTGTGACAAATCCCCAACCTTTTGGAAACCCTTTCTTATTTAATAGACTCTCCTAAGCATGTGAATTTTTAATTCACATTTATTTCTCCAACCACTTCCCTTTTTCCCATGAATATTTTTGAGGAATTCTAAAATTCCTCGAGTGTTTCTTTCATTCTCATTTGGGGACAAGAAGTTCCTTTTTGAGGAAATCTTCTCATCCCCCAAGGTACCTACAAAGTACGTGTCCTTCATCCACATCATGTACCTCTCTTCCACCTCATTTCCACATCATCCCACCCTAGGCCATCTCACATTCCACATGTCAATATGTGAGGGCTTGTGAGTCATCAACTCACCATAGCCCTCCATCTTGATCTTGTTGACTCAATCTCAACCATTGAATTCTTTAGAGAATTCAAATTGTTCTATAAATACCCCCTCATTTCTCTCATTTTGAAGAATCAATCTTTTGCTATCAAAACTCATGCAAAGTTGTCATTTGAGCTCTCATCCTCCATAGAATTTAGCATTTCACCCATCTTGCATATCACTTTGCATATTTATTTTTAGCTTGTCATCCAAAGAGCATACAAATATTCAAAGATCAAAGGGCCAACCAAGGAAGAAGCAACATGAAGGTATAATCAACCTTAATTTATTTTATCTTGCTTTCATGTTTATCATTTCCTTAGGATAATCATTGAGGTGTCCTCTTTGTGTTATTTCTTTTATTGCATCATTAGTTTATTTAGCAACTCAAATTAGGACATAACATTTTAAGGGATTACATTTCTGGCACGCTCGGTGAGACCCACAAATGGGTCTCTTTGTTGTATGTTTGTTGTTGTTTAAGTTGTTTGCAGGTTCAAGTCGTAGAGGGGTAGATTTGCCCCGTGGAGGGGCAGACTTTCCCTCTCAGGCGCTGTAGAGGGGTGGACTTGCCCTGCAGTCTACTGCAGAGGGGCGGATTTTCCCACCCAGTTCAGCGTTTTCTAACTTTTTTTGCAAAGGGGTAGATTTTCCCACCCAGCTCAGCGTTTTCTAACTTTTTCTGCAGAGGGGCGGATTTTCCCACCCGATTTAGCATTTTCTAACTTTTTCTGTAGAGGGGCAGATTTTCCCACCCGGTTCAATGTTTTCTAACTTTTTCTAGAGAGGGGTGGATTTGCCCACCCAGTTCAACGTTTTCTAACTTTTTTTGCAGAGTGGCGGATTTGCCCACCTAGTTCAATGTTTTCTAACTTTTTCTACAGAGGGGCAGATTTGCCCACCCGGTTCAACATTTTTTGACTTTTTCTACAGAGGGGCAGATTTGCCTACCCGGTTCAACGTTTTCTAACTTTTTCTACAGAGGGGCAGATTTTCCCACACGGTTCAACATTTTCTAACTTTTTTTGCAGAGGGGTGGATTTGCCCACCCGGTTCAACATTTTCTGACTTTTTCTACAGAGGGGTGGATTTGCCCACTTGGTTCAGCGTTTTCTAAATTTTTCTGGAGAGGGGCAGATTTTCCCTCCTGTTCCAACATTTTTCACTACAGAGGGGCAGATTTGCCCTAAACAACATGTTCGGGAAGGTAAAAAAGTTGCATTTTAGCTTTGTTTTTGCCTCTATTTTTTGCTTTTTGGAGTTCTAACCCTCTAACCCTGTTTGTTGGTGGGTGAAGTCAAATTTCTTGCTGATACTTTGCGGTATTTTTCTAAAATTCACAAAGGAAAAGAAGAGAAAATAGCTAACATTTGTTTGCAAAACCATCTATTTACTCGAATTTTAAAGTTTTTTTCCTTGTTTTTTTATCTATGCACTTAGTATAATTAGGGGGAAGTAATACTTGTTGTTTGTTGTGTCTATTTTTATTTGTGTTACCCTAAGGAGGCATTAGTTTTTTTTCACCTTCCCCTTGCACTTTGTGCGAACCACGGGGGTGTTGGAAATGATTAGTGTCTTCTTTTTAGAGGGACCTGCTTGGGGATTTCATCACCCCAAGGGATGATCTCAACCACGCATATTGGCAGGGTATAAAAAGGGAGGAGAGCCAAAGTTGTACCCCAATTTAGTTGCGTCGTAATTTGTGGAATGTCGAAGCTAGGGTGATACCTAGATAGATGTGAAGAGTTGGTTTGAGTCTTTCAGTATCTCACTGGGGTTTCCTGACTCACGCTTGTGACAAAATGGTGTTCACGGTTGTGCCTCACGTACTGAGCATATATCGAAGACTCCCTAGAAACCTTGTGCATCCTAGAGTAAGACCTTTGCTAGCCATACCCCTTAACACTAATCATAGGATTGTGCTTGTTCAATGTCTTTCTGTGAAAAACCAATAAATATTGATAAGTCAGCCTCATTGAGTTCTTTCAAGTCCTTGCCATAATCTCTCATCCAAACCATGTCACTGTTTTTCTGTAGAGGGGCAAACTTGCCCCTTCTTCTGACATTTTCCACTGCAGAGGGGCGAACTTGCCCCCCTGTTCTGACATTTTCCACTGTAGAGGGGCGAACTTGCCCCCCTGTTTTGACATTTTCCATAGTAGAGGGGTGGATTTGCCCCCTGTTTCAACATTTTTTACTATAGAAGGGTAGATACACCCTCCTGATCCACTATTTGACTGTAAAAGGGTGGATACACCCTCCTGAATAGATAGTTTCATCCATTTGACTATTCCAAACCTCTTTTTAACCACTTCAAGTCTTCGTTTGACCGTTTGATCATCCTAAACAATCCAAACATCCATTTTACCACTCTAAGCCTCCATTTAACCTTTCTAAAACGTGCATTTGCCACATTCACATTGATCATTTCACAATTTGGGAACCCATTCTACCATCTTACCGTGTGACCTAAAAATTTTCACTTTCCAAAAAGATCACCTCAACAACACATCTTTCATTTGTATTCATCATCATCTCTCAACACAAAATCCCTTAAACCTTGTTTTAGGAGTTATCTCCCGAATTGACCAAGGCGTTAAGTTTGATCGTTATCCTACGTATCAATCCTTGTCTTCAACCTAATCAATTTGCTTCTATCTTGAGGTACATTTGTGTTGTAAGTCAACACCATTGGCCCAAATCAATCCCCTTTTATCTCAAAGCAGATTCGGCATCGTGATCAATGATTTAGCTAGCTCAATCCAATCAACCAATGTTATAGGTCACTTAGGGTGATTTCCGAATTGGGTTTTAGGATCCCCTCCATCATCCAATCCAAAGCAATCTTATCCAATCGATCCAAACAATCCAATCCAATCTATCCCAATCCAATCAAAATCCCCTCATCCAGTCAAAATCATCAAAATAAATCCAATCCTTATCCAAATCATCAAATTGATACATCATCAATTAATCCAAATAATCCAATCCTTATCCAAATCATCAAATTGATACATCATCAATTGATCCAAACAATCCAATCCTTATCCAAATCATCAAATGATCCATCAACCAATCCTTATCCAAATCATCAAATTGATACATCATCAATTGATCCATCATCTTATCAATCGGTCCAACATCCAACCCGATCCTACAATCCAAATCATCACCTAGATCATCCTTTAGAAGTTGTGTCTTGAAATCACTTCGTTGTTTTGCACTTTCATGCCCGTTCAGACCCATTCACAAACAAAAAAGAAAATGGCAGACCAACAAACCCAAGGTTTCTAACCAAATATCCCTCAAGATCCCAATAAAATTCCAAATAATCCACATGATCCCCATAATGGTGTCTCATCCCAATCAAACACTAACATCCAGAATATCACACCACCCAGTGATGAAAACATGGTCAATCAACCCGAAGTCACCGTTGACGAATATCTCAGTAATCCTACCAATGTCCAAATGACATATCATCTCCTAAATGAATGTGGGAATAAGATCCTTGCCACCCTACTCTTGAAGGGAGTCAAACCACCATCATACTTTGATACCTCACCATATGTCCTTCCAATAGTTGTTGATCCGCAAGCTTTGCAAAATTCTCCAAGAAATCCCTACGCCCTCGAGAGTGCACCTATGGACAACTAGTACCACCCTGAATTTGGAAATGTTGTCATCCATCAAGTCCAAGAGTATCCCTATATTTCTACCACAACATCTACCATTCCACCACCTGATCCTAATGATCCCCATACATATGGCATGCCATCATACATCCCATCTACTCCATCACTTCCTCCTCCATATTCTAATATTGGGGGCACACTTACACTTACCAATTTGCTACCTCCTACATTTCGACAACCTCCAAATAATCCATGCCAACCCACCACACTACCAGCACCACCACAACATATTGCTACCACTTTAGCTTCATCTCAACCCTTGCATCCACAACATCCACAACACACTACCATTCTCACACAACCATCACATCAAGTAGTGCAGCCTACCTCACAACCACAACAACCACTGCATAACCCTTTCATGGTCACCCCCCAGCAACAACATATCTCATCTCACCCATCTCATCAACAACAACCACAACAACAACCCCCACAACAACATGTGCATATCCCTACATAAACACACCATAATCCGCTTACTAAGTACCTTTATCATCCCTCTAGCACATACATTATTCCATCCCATCTCAATATGAATCCTCATCAGAATGCTCAAAACCAAAAACATACCCAGCCACCACCTTACACCAATCCTTCGCAACCTCAACATCATCCCCACCAACAAACATCGAATCCATACCCATATGCCACACAACAACCCACCATTGTGCAACAATACCAATCCTATCCACCCTACTTTCAACAACAACCACCTCATCAACAGGGGGAACCTTACACATCCTATTACCAACAACCATCATCACATCAACAAAGAGGCCCTACCTCCACATATTACCAAAATAATACACAACAACAAGTTTCATCCCTTGCTTCCTACTATCAACAATAAATGGCTCCCACTCATCACAATCAATCATCCAACTATCAATCCACTTATAATCAACAAACACACTCCTATCCGACTCAAACCATCTATGATCCGACAATGGTAGGGCCATCCTAATCATATCCACAATAAAATCCATACAATCAATCCACTTTGACTCCCATGACTCCTGTCAATAAGGACTTGGAAGAAGTAAAAGCAACATTAAAGAATCTACAAGCTAGAGTGGGTAAACAAAAATTCAAGTTTGAGCACATATGTCCTTATCCTTTTGATCCCTCCATATCCTTGATTCCTTTTCCCAAACATTTTGAGATACCAAAATTTGATAAATACAAAGGAACCAGGGATCCTAGAGCCCACCTTCAAGAATTTTATGCCCATTGCCAACAAGTCATGCATAATGACAATTATCTTATCCGAATTTTCCCTAAAAGTCTACAAGGAGCTGCCCTTAACTGGTTTATGGGCCTTGAAAAAGGATCTATTAAAACCTTTTCACAGTTATCCGAATAGTTTGTCTCCCACTTCTCTTTTAATCTAGAGAAGGATATTGACACACTTGATCTCCTGAAAGAAAGAAAAACGTGATGGAGAGACCTTTGCAAGATACATGCAAAGATGATGTGCCTTGGCCAACAGGATGAAATTCCCACCATCTGAAAAATACATGGTCACGTTATTTATCAAAAATTCCCACCCAGATATGGCTCATAACTTCCAACTCCATTGTATCACCACCTTTGTAGCACTTGTAGAGAAGGGCCCCATCTTGGAACGAGCCCTTGTTGCAAAAGGGCAAGTCAAACATTTTAATTTTGATAAAGAGAAATCCTTTGGGGATAAACCTTGTTATTCGAATCAAAATAAAAATGTTGTTAATGATGGTGTCACTAACACCAAACATGTTCAAGTGGCCACCGCCACGCAAAGATACCCTCCTTAGCAACAACTGTCAATCCAGAACTCCATATCCTTCCCCCAAGGGGCACCACGACAACAATCCAACCAAAATAACCAAGGGGGAAAAAAATGACAGTTCACTCAGTTGGGAGAACCCCTTAGCGTGGTGTTAAACAAGCTTCTTCAAGCTAATTATCCCATCACATATCCTATCACCAAACCTCTTGATACATCTAAACCCAAGCCTGCTTGGTTTAAAGACAATGAATATTGTGAATTTCACAAGATTAAGGGACATAACTTAGATAAATGTCAAGGCCTAAAAACCTACATTTAAGGCCTCATCGATTGAGGTGAAATCCATGTAGATGCTAACACAACATCTTCATCCAACGCTCAACTCCAGATATATAAACACACTTTTCCTAACCACAATCAGGGTCCTAGTACTTCCAACTCTAATCCTGGATCTAGCAACAACAACAAGAAAGGTAACAACACCAATAACATCAGCTATAAAAATGTGCCATACAATTACCAAGGTGTGGTCTCATATGTAGAACAAGTAGAGCCACGTTTATCCATGATACATGTCAAAGGAAAAGATCCACAATGTGCTATTACCACTTAGCGAACTCGCATCACAGTCCCTGCAACTCCTCCATCTACCCAATGGTCATCCATCAATTCACTATACAACATACTAGACCACCTAGGCAAGACTGCAGCCCAAATATCCCTCTTAGATCTACTTAAGTCATCTCTCATGCATCAATACATCTTGACTAAGGCTTTGCAAAGCATAGAAGTTCCCGATGATATTGACCCTACCCAATTTCAAGCATTGGTAGGAAATATCTCATCAACCTATCAGTTAGCCTTTAGCCAAAAAGACATGCCACATCTTGATTCAAGCCACAATCGCCCCCTCCATCTCGAGGTTGCTGAAATTGTCAAAAATTAAAAAGGGTATTGGTAGATAATGGTTCAGCCCTAAGTCTTTGCACATTAAAATTCATACAATAGGTTGGATATACCTAGGCTGATTTAAGAAGTCAAGTTATCACCATCAAGGCATATGATAATGTAGAGTAGGACTTTGAAGGAATTATTTGCCTTCCTATTCAATTGGGTTCCATTGTACAACACACTATGTGTCATGTTTTGGACCTTGAACTCCCATACAACATCCTTCTTGGCCATCCATGGATTCATTCTATGCAAGCCATCCCATCCACCTATCATCAATGTATAAAGTTCCCATTTCAAGGAATGGAGGTTACCATACAAGCTGATCCCCAACCTTTTGAATATTGTCATGCCTTGGAAGCTTCCTTTTCACATTCACATTACTGCCTGAGAGTCAAAATGGGGGCATCCCCAACATCTGATTTTGACCCATCCACCAATACACTAAACACCTCATCTCCACCATCATTTGCACCTGCTTCCACTGTCACCAAGGTCCAAATCATAGACAAGGGATGTGGAAAATACAAAATGCATACCAAACTAAATATGGCAACCATGCCACCCTCACCTTGCACATATGGACAACTAGTTCTACTAGTACCAAAAGTGGAAGAAAAGACACTTACACTCACCTCCAAGAACATGGGTTCGACAACATTCAATGATCTGGGATCCCTTCAGGATCAAATGGAAGAAGATATCAGTCAATGGGTTTATCAAGAGGAACCTGAGCCACCACGTCCCATTATAGAATACTTTCAAGAAGTTTATCCACATGCCTCCAAGTTCATTGAAAAGTGTCATTACCAAGGCAGAGGCCTCGACACAGAAGAACAAGGAAAACGACAGCCCATTGAAGCAAATACCATCTGAACAAGAAATTTGGGCTTGGGTTATGATACTAAACAGAAGGGTCCTACGACATCCTCTAGCACTTATAACAATGTTAGTGTTGACGACGGTTCCCTTGAAGACATACCGGAAGAAGAGTCCATCATACACACGTATGATGATTTGAATCACGTTGACCTCCCTGCCATGTTTGAATGCTTGTCCGTTTGCACCATAGCCTTATCCCTCAAACATCCCGAAGTTATAGATCATGACCTACAAGGTAGCACACCTGTCAACACATTTCCCTCAAAGGATACCTACATACATCTAATGGGATTGGGGGAAGATGAACACCCTAACCACAAAAGAAAAAAGAAACAAAAATAAAATGGGTCATCAAGTGAAAACCTCACTGAGGCACTTTTTGATTGGGAAAAAGTAAAAACAAAGGGTGTATCTGACAGTGAAAACCTTAATACGACACTAGAAGATGGGGACATTCATCTTCCCCTTGTGGGAACAAAAATATCTGAGCAATCTTCTATTCTCATTGAAGAGATGCAAGAGGTAAATTTGGGGACAGTAGAAACTCCAAGGATCACCTATGTGGCTAAATATTTATCAAAAGAAGAATATCTCACCACTTTCCAAATTCTCCAAGAAGGGGTTATCAATTTTGCAAGGGCATATTCTGATATGCTCGGCCTAGGTCCTAATCTTGTTGTACACTACTTGGATGTCCGTCCAAATGCCAAACCTGTCAAGCATAAGCTCTGAAAGATGCACCTGCAGGTAGCACTATTAGTTAAAAAAGAGTTGGAAAAATTACTAGATGTTGGATTTATTAGGCCCATTGATTATTTAAATTGGATTTCCAATATAGTACCTATTGCTAAACCTAACGGAGACATCAAAATTTGCACAGATTTCTAGGATCTTAACAAAGCTTGTCCAAAAGATGACTTTCCATTTCCTAATATCGACATGTTGGCCAATATTATAGTGGGACATGAGATGTTATCCCTCATGGATGGCTTCTCTGGCTACAATTAGATCTGAATTTCCCCTGAAGATCAATACATAACCGCTTTTACCACGCCTTGGGGTACCTTTTGCTACAATGTCATGCCCTTTGGCCTCAAAAATGTGGGGGCAACATATCAACAAGCAATGACTATTATATTCCATGACCTCATCCACATTATCTTGGAAGATTATGTTAATGACTTGCTGGAAAATCCAGAACTAGAGAAGAGCACCCTGCCATCCTGAAAAAGATCTTTGAGCACTTGGAGCAGTACAAGCTGAGACTGAATCCGAAAAAGTGTGTGTTTGGTGTCACGTCAAGGAAATTGTTGGGCTTCATAGTCTCTGAGAGAGGCATCAAGGTTGACCCTGCTAAAGTAAAATCTATCATGGATATGCCTCCACATAGAAACCTAAAACAATTAAGGAGCCTTCAAGGAAAGCTACAATCCATCAATCAGTTTACAGCCCAACTTGCGGATAAATGTTAGTCATTCACTCATCTTCTAAAGAAAGACACCACCTTCAAATGGAATCAATAGTGTTAGTTGGGTTTTGATATGATCAAAGAATACTTGGCTCAACCACCAATCTTGATGCCACCTATCCCTGGAAAACCCCTCTTACTATACATCTTTTCCACTTTGGTTGCATTGGGGGCGTTGTTGGCACAACATGATGAATCCTCAAAAGAATGAGGAATCTATTACATTAGCCAAACATTGGCCGATTATGAACTTAATTACTCACCAATGGAGAAATCATGTCTCACTATGGTCTTTAGTACACAAAAATTACATCATTATATGCTTAGCCATCTGATAAAGTTGATATCAAAAGTGGACCCCCTCAAGTACCTATTATCTAAGAAGCCCTAACTGGCCGAATGGTTAAATGGATCATGCTATGGATAGAAAATCCATCAAAGGAGAGGTAATAGTAGATCAGTTGGTAGATGCTCCGTTAGTAGATTCCTGCCCCATAGAAGTCAAATTTCCAAATGAAGGAGTCTTTGCAGTATCAGAAGCTACCACATGGACACTATACTTTGATGGATCACACACTAATAATGGATCAGGGTAGGTGTCTCACTTATCACCCCCCAAGGTGATTACATACCAAAATTATTCAGACTGGATTTTCCCTGCACCGATAACATCGTCGAATATGAAGCCCTTCTCACAGGCCTTAGAATCATAGTCCAATGGAACATCACTCATTTGCAAGTTTTTGGTGACTCTCAGTTGGTTATAAAATAGGTCAATGATGAGTTTCTAACAAAAGATGCAAATTTGTTGCCTTACAAACGTATGGTGGATGACTTCAAAAAATATTTCACCTCCATCCAATTTGATCAGATCCCAAGACTCCAAAATAAGGAAATAGATGCTATGGCCACCATTGGTTCTCTCCTCGACATGCCGAAAGACCACACAGATTGTCAGTTCCTTGTCGAGCAACTTATAATCCCACCGTACGATATCCCTGAGAGTGACATGGTGTGTGATATTGTAGGTCCTGAATCCCCTTGGTACCACAAATTTTACACCTATATTCATGACAAAACCCTCCCGCCTGATCTCATGAGAAACCAACGTAAATCATTTATCCAACGCACTGCCCATTACACCATCATTGATGATACACTTTATCGATGTGGGTATGATGGAACTCTCCTCCATTGTTTAGAAGAAACTGAAGCCCGCACGACATTGACAAAAGTGCATAGTGGTATTTGTGGGGCTTATTCTAATGGTATGGCCTTAGCCAAACAGATTCTCAGAGCAGGATATTACTGGCCTACAATGGAACAGGATGCTTGTGAATATGTCAAAAAGTGTCTTTTGTGTCAACAAAATGCAGATTTGATTCACGCTCTAGCACAGGAGCTACAACCTATCACGACACCTTGGCCGTTTTCACAATGGGGTTTCGACTTGATTGGCAAGATCTACCTTCCATCCTCTGATGGTCACACTTTTATCATCACAGCCACTAAATAATTCACCAAGTGAGTGGAAGCCATACCACTCACTCAAATCACTGGTGTTCAGATCTCTAAGTTCATCCTCTACCATATCCTCTGTAGGTATGGTATCCCCTCTGCCATCATCACCGACAACGGAAAGCCATTAAAAAATAAGTGTATGAAGCTCCTTTGTGACATGTATCATATCCAACATCATTAGCCCAACCCCTACTACCCCCAGGGTAATGGACAAGCAAAAGCAACAAACAAAACATTGATCAAAATCATTAAGAAGATAGTCAATAGCATTGGATGAGAATGGCACCTCCATATCCATCCTGCTCTTTGGGCCTACCGTACATCCATCCGCACCCCTACCGATGCTACTCCATATTCTCTTGTCTATGGCATTGAATCCATATTTCCAATTGAAGTTGAAATCCCTTCACTCTGAATATCCCTCAAAAATCTCATCACTGACGAAGACACCCGAGTGGCACGCCTAGCACAATTGGAATTGCTGGATGAAAAATGGGTCAAGGCTTATAACCACCTGCAAGCCTATCAACACCAACTCAAAAGGAGCTACAATAAGAAATTCCAACCTTGCCAATTCAATGTTGGTGATTTTTTCCTTAAAGAGAATCAGTGGAATCAACAAGATCGAGAGAAAAAGGGTAAGTTTGAAGCAAACTAGTTGGGCCCTTATGTCATCACCACAAAGTATGGTTTTGGCACCTACAGGCTCTCCACCCTTGAAGGGTAGCCCTTCGAAGAACCCATCAACATCATGCACTTGAAGAAGTTCTATACTTAGGTCAGCTGGGGTATCCTTCCTGGTAAATCTCAAAAAATACAAAAAAAATCAAAAAAGTCAAAAAATACAAAAAAATCAAAAAAAGTCAAAAAATACAAAAAATTCAAAAATAGTAAAGAGAAATAATTCATCCTATGGTGAAAACCACCTCTGCGTGGCACCTTGGATATGTACAATTGGTGAAAACCTGGCAACAGGAACCTCTCGTATAGGGTTTAATCATTATCTACCTCGCGTCCTAGTTACTTTATGGCTTATCCGCCGATTCCTCAATCTCCATATCCTCCCATTTGCTTGCATCACCTCATCACTTGGTATACTTCTGGTTGAGCATTGGACGACAGTCATTCGCTATCTGACACCTTGAGCTTATTATCCTAATCTGAGCTTGTGTCATCTCATTGTTATGGTTGTCTCTGTCTAGGTTCACTCCTCGTGTCCGTCTCCATCTAGGTCTCATCATGTCTTCTCTTGAACTACGACACCTCTACGCTTGCACGTAGGCAAGGCTAATCTTTTGATCGGGCCCCAAGGAATTTTTTCCTTCATCATTTGTCCTCATGGTCCACTTTTCTAGCTTGTCCATCCTTGGTCTTTTGTCTTGTCTGAACTATGTTGCCCCTATGCTTTCACATAGGTAAGGTTGATCTTTTGATTTACCCCCGGGGCCTCTGTTTGTCTTGGTCATCCTTCAGTTTCCATCATCCTCTTTCCAATCTTTTACCGTGGTATTTTCCTGAACTATGAGGGCTTTGCACTTTCACGTAGGCAAGGTTGATCTTTGATCAACCCTTGAGCCCCTAGGTCTTTAGGTGGTGTCTTTTCCTGTCGTTGTCTTGTTGTCAAGTATGTCCCTATTATCGCTGATTCTTCACAAACAAGATCTTCTTGTATCAAGAAATCTGCCCAATGTCTATTATCCTGCGTCATCTATGTCACTTTAGCTTAGTATCCATCTTCGATCTTAATAGGATGCATCCTTCCTAATAGACCACATCAACCCCACCCATCCTTGGGATCTTATGGCACAAGATCCTTGTAATTGATCATGATCTTTTGGTAATTTTTGGCTTTTGTTTATTATTTGGGCTCCCTCTCTTAACTAGTCAAGATTGCTATGATCCATCATATTATGGTGTGTTTTTCCTAGTCAACATAGGGGCATCTCTTGACTATTTTATTGTTTCTATCTATTGGGATGCTCCACGTAGTACCCACTAGGATTCCTCCTGGATCCTACGTTATGTTGGGGCATCCCTTTGTGCTTGTGGTTATTCCAATACCTGGCCCAACCAAAGTCATCGCGACTTTGGGGTATTGGGATAGCCTTCTTGTTTGTCGTGTTTTTTTTATGCATTCGACACTAATCCTTCTTGGTTTACATACCCTAACGCCCTATGTCTTATGCTATAGAAAACACTAGTGCTCTAAAGGATGACAAATTGCATTCATATTGCATTTCATCTCATTGCATATTCCCCTTCATCCAATCTTGCTCCTACATCTATGACTCTTGATTTTGGTTGTGCAAACTCTCATTCCTTCTTACTGACTTTCTTTCTCAGGATCCTTACGGTTCTTGGCAAGTACCGTGCCCCACACACCCTACACCTATCACCTACCCATTGATACTTATGTCTACCTTACATTTAATGTGTCAGTTCATCATTTATCCATTTGCATCAATTCATTTAGGTTCATCATTTATCCATATTGCATCAATTCATTAGGTTCATTCATCCATACATTTCCATATATTTTCATACCCACCTATGCATCATTGTTAGGACCATATTAATTACATCATATATACAATTGCATTACCATTCATAAATCATTAACATCATCCATAATCATATCATCTGAACATGCATAAGTAAATCATTAACATCATAACGCAACATCCATATCAACATAACTCATCATATACATGTGCATAACATACATCATCCATCACAAAAATGTTTGGCATAATATCAATGGAGACCATCACATATCATCATCAAAATAATACAATGATCATATCCAAAAATATAGTCACATCATAACCACCTACATATCATCCTCAAATAAGAAGCATAATCTCATAATATGTGCTACACCTCCATCCGATACCTATCAAAACACCTATATCCTATCACCTACCCTTTGCATGCCCTGAGTTGCCCACACCTAACCTCTAAGGAGACTTAGGCACCAGTCCCCTGTGTGTTGGAGTCCCCTGTGACTCACGCGCTGGAGTCCCAAATCAAGAAGGAGTCAGCTAAAAATCACTCTACCCTCTGGTCCATGTCTCTAAAGACTGGGACGGTATCATCTGTGGTACTTACCTAACATACTGCACTGTACGCTACGATGGATCTGGCACTGCTTGCTCATCGCACATCTCCAGTAGCCTACCTCATGCATATACTCATCTCTCTGCCTAGCTTAGAACCGGGTGGCATTTCGCTCATACCTGTATCTATCTCGCTCTTTGTTGATGGCTCGTCACTCCTGCTCCCATGCCTCCTGTGTCACTGTCAATAGTCATACCTTCTCTGCGGTCCTCTCCCTCTCTACTTGTATAGTGTGTAGCTCTGCCTGCAAGCCTTGTAAAACTAACTCTATCCCATAACCCTGCACTCTATGTGACTACCTTTGAGCTATATCCCTCTCGGCACTCTCCACCCATGCCACTACTGCGTCTCTCTGAAACTGTAGGATCTAGACCTATCTCAGTGCACCATCCATCTCCCCTTGTAGTGCCTGCACCTATCCCTGTGCACTCTCTCTCTCTCTACACTATCTCTAACCCGACCTCTGTAGCCTCATCCCTCACTCTCATCTCCTCTAAAGATACCTCTACAGTAGATACCCTCTCCTGCAGAGCTGTCCTCTCCCCCATAAGTCCTACCATCTGAACTCTCAGTGTCTCCATCTCCTCCTTGGCCCTCCATCCCCTAAACCGCTGATACATATATGGCCACCATACTATGTCCTCCTCTTGTATCTCATCAAACTCTCTCCTCCACTGATCCATCTCTCCCTACATCTCATACCGTAGGACGTAGCCCTGAACTCCCAAGCCACTGACTCTCTATCATCCAACTCTCCTCTCCTCACCACTATGGGTCTCGTCACCGCAATATGCTCCCAACCCCACATTTGTAATAATGTCCTGTGCATCATGCTCTGCATCCCCCGATAGTAGACCACATACATGTCTCAGTATAACTGGGCCAATATGCATGACCCCCAGGAAAACTGTCCCTCCCGCCCCTCGACAATATGTTGAATGACCTCCATATACCGTAAGCTGCAAAATCATCTACTCCAATCCGGTAGTAGTATCTCACTAATCAGACAACACAAAAACAGTTGTAATGGTGGCAACCCCAAGGCTAGGCATCTATCTACATCTATCTGAGCCCTCTATATCGGCAAATCATCTCATCTGAATAACACTAGGACGGTCTCATCTAACTATGCTCCTCTCGACACCACCTCACTCACTAATCGACCTGCTATCGGCAACCTCAAAATCCACCACACATCCTCTAATGTCGCCACCATCTCCCCTGTTAGAAGATGGAAGGTCGATGTCGCCGAGCTCCATTTCTCTATCAGGGCTATCAACATCGCCCGATGCACTCTCATCTCCAGAAACTACACTAAGTGCAGTAACCCTGCCTCCTCTAGTGTTGCATGGTTCGCCCCATTCATAGCTTCTATAGTCACTACCTGTGCCTCTAGCCTCCGCTCATGGTTCTGTAATCAACCAAAATCCTACAAACATAACATCCACCTTGTCAATCTCTTTTCTAGCACTGGGACTTTCTCTCTCTTCCTCTCTCCCTCTTGTCTTCTCTTTCTCACCCTGCCCTCTCCCTCCCCACCCTCTTGGGACAGTGTGGACCCGCCCTGCACTGGGGCGGACCCACCCCTGGCCACGGGGCGAACCTGCCCTACGTCGGGGAAAACCTACCCTACGTTGGGGTGGACCCACCCCGAGCCGGGGCAGACCCGCTCTTGGCCATAGGGCGGATCCGCCTCGAGCCAGGGCGGACCTGCCCCAAGCCGGGGTGGTGTCACCGCTGCTGGTTGCAACGAGGCTACCGCTGGCCACGGTGGAGCCTGTCCACTCGGCCCCTAGGGTGGACCCGCCTCGAGCTGGGGCGGACCCGGCCGACCCCAGGGACAGACCCACCCGCCAAAGGGTGTATTTGCCCCTCTGCGGGTGAATCGCTTTTTCCCCCTCCCTTGTCTTTCCAACCCAAATTTTCCTATTTTCTCAACTACCCATTTTTCTTCCCTAACCTGCCCACAAATTCCATGTCTTACATTTTCAATAAAACATTTAAAATGCACTAAAATTATGAAAATAATGCATAGAGTGTTTTGTTGCTAACCTGGTGGGGCCCACCCTGCTGACTATAGGATTATCGCACCTTTTCTACTTGGTGGATGATCTCGGTGTTATTATCCTATGACATCTTTGCTCCTTGTCTGCTTCCTCTCTTCTCCTCTTCTCTCAACTGCTAAAGTGCGAATGAGGTGAGGTAATTTCTAAAAATTACCTTATATTCATTTCCCCCCCTCTTTTTAAAAGAGGTATTTTTTACCTCTTATTTACCTTTTTTTTCCTCTGATTAATCCCTTTCCTTTTCGGGGCTGCCATTTCAACCCAATTTGTTTGATTGACTTCATTCAAAAGGAAAACTTGCCTAATTTTTCATGCTCTTTCCAACCATACCATCCTTTTCTTCATATCGAGAAGTCACCCAAGACCCCTATTTTTCCCCCATCATCCTCTCGAGGGGGCTTAACCTTCACATTTATCTATTTTCCCTGCCATAGTCATTCCCTTGCAGGATTGGGGCATCTTCATCCATTCTTCCACTAATTGGATAGCTTAGGTCCTCCTCCCACACTGGGGCATCATCTTTTGGTTACTTCCTCTATAACTTCATCTACATTTTCTTTTCTTTGAAGCACGGTTATTCTAATGGTAATTCAAAGAGGGGAAAAATGTAGACATCTAAATTTGATCACTTCCATATGATCAAAATCGTCTACTCTATTCATCTATGTCATTAATAGTGATTAAATAATTTATTTAATCATTATTTCATTTTCTGCATAAGGTTCTTAAAGTATGTAATTGAATAAATTAAATACTTTACCTTACACCTTTTCTTCTCTAAATTAAATAAATAGGATAATTTATTTAATTTAGTCATTTGACCTATTTGGATTAAAACTAATTTTTAATTCCTCTTTTTTTCTCTCCTTGTCACATTCTCCATAATCCTCTTTTAATCTGGATTAAATGAATTAATCTATGATTAGGATGTGTACCACTTAATTAAGATTAGTGTCACATCCTCCATAATCTCCCACTTTCCTCTAATCTCTCATTAATTATCATAATCATGTGTTTGCACAACCTTAATCAAAGTCATTAGCCACATTTAGCATACCTTTTTTGGTCAACCTTTCCACTTGCCTTTCTTGGCCTTTACTCTCTTTCCCATGTGAAATTTTAATTCACATTTATTCACCCAAGGCTCCTCTCTTCCCCATGTGAATTTTTAATTCACTTTTATATTTCCAAGGTCTACCCTATCCCCATGCAAATTCTAGAAGACTTGACTTGTCACTTTACATGTGCCAAGGACTTCTAGAACCTTTGACTTGTCACATCACTCACATGTGACAAATCCCTAGCTTTTTGGAAACCCTCTCTTATCCAATAGACTCTCCTAAACATGTGAATTTTTAATTCACATTTATTTCTCCAACCACTTCCCCTTTTCCCATGGAGATTTTTGAGGAATTCTAAAATTCCTCAAGTGTCTCTTTCATTCTCATTTGGGGATAAGAAGTTCTTTTTTGAGGAAATCTTCTCATCCCCCAAGGTACCTACAAGGTACTTGTCCTTCATCCACATAATGTATCTCTCTTTCACTTTATTTCCACATCATCCCATCCTAGGTCATCTCAAATTCTACATGTCAATATGTGAGGGTTTGTGAGTCCTCAACTCACCATAGCTCTTTATATTGATCTTGTTGACTCAATCTTAACCATTGAATTCTCTAGAGAATTCAAATTGTTCTATAAATACCACCTCATTTCTATCATTTTGAAGAATCAATCTTTTTCTATCAAAACTCATTCAAAGTTGTCATTTGAGCTCTCATCCTCCATAGCATTTAGTATTTCACCCATCTTGCATATCACTTTGCATATTTATTTTTAGCTTGTTATCCAAAGAGCATACAAATCTTCGAAGATTGAAGGGCCAACCAAGGAAGAAGAAAAATTAAGGTATAATCAACCTTAATTTGTTTTATCTTGCTTTCATGTTTATCATTTCCTCAGGCTAATCGTTGAGGTGTCCTCTTTGTGTTATTTCTTTTATTGCATCATTAGTTTATTTAGCATCTCATATTAGGACATAACATTTTAAGGGATCACAGTATGCACTAGGCAAGGATCTAAGCAATTTAGCAACAATATATGATTAATCTAACAATCCACCAACACATCTGATGCCACACACAAGTCCATTCACTCCTTGTATGAAAGTAACAATATTTTGATTATCACCCATTTTCAACTATTCATATTTTTCTTTCAGACTTTGTAGCTTTGTATATTTTACATTTGGATCACCTTCATACAAGGGTTCCAACTTTTTCCAAATCTGATAAGCAGTCCTCAACTCCATAATATTTGTCATCTTAGAATCAGTCAAAACACTCAAATATTCTTCCTTAGCTCTATATTATATTCAACATCCCTAATCTCAGCAGTAGTAGTAGGACCATTATGAGGAACAACATACCTATTATTTGTAATGTTCTAGTAGGATTCACCAATGCATCTCATATGACACTCCATTTGAGTCTTCAACAAAGAATTAATTTTTCCATCAAATCTCAGACTATCCTTCTTGTATGTTGCCATCCTGGATCACCTCAAGCTATTAAATTTCTTCTAGGGAACCTTCTCTGATACCAAAATGTTGGAAACACAAGGGAAAAAAACTAAGAGGGGGGGTGAATCAGTTGTCACAAAATTTTAGATTTTATTAAACTTATTAACCTTTATTCTCAGATCTAATTAATAACAGTGAAAGCATGAATCAACAACACATCAGAAACAAACATAACACCAAGATTTTTTTGCATGGAAACCTTCTTAGGGGAAAAACCACGATGAAGGTTAAACCACAAGTTATAACCTGTTAAAATTATAAGAAGAGTAAATAAGGAATGCACATGAATTCACTCACACTGCCTAGAGCTCACTACTCAAAGGAAGACTCACTATCTTACATAGAAATTTTAGATTAAATCCATCTGAATAATTTGAACTGAGAAAGTAGCATTTGCTAATTCCTAAGAACAATTCTGGTTAAGCACGTGAACACTTCTTCACACTTCTTCACTCTTCTTCACACTCTACTCTGCTTTCAAATGATTTTAACCTTATTCTCACATAGTACACACACTTCACATCTCTCTCTAATCTTCAAATGAAGAAACAATCACTTATATATCCACAAGAAGAAATTATGTTGCTTCATGTCGGCTTCAACAAAATAATAGAACAAATGCAAACTGTTGGCCCAAAAAGATAAAGATTATTAATGCGCATCAACCAAGGTTGGCCACAAAATAGTAGAGACCAAAAACAATGTCCTCGAACACAAAACACCTTCAAAGATTCTTCCTTGGAGATCCACAATATGCTTCAATCACCTTGTTGGCCATGAACATGAACAACATGAGCACATAAGATAAAATCTCAGATCGCGAGCACAATGATTAATGCGAAATAGTAACACAAATAGAACATGATCTAGAAACATCCACAAACACTTTAGGAACATACAAAACAAATCATATTACCAGAAACACATTATCTTCTTGTATGAACACCATTTCCAGTACCAGAATAACTTTCAGAACACAAAACCTTATAACTTGCTCAAATCTTCATGCACACCTCTAAAACTTTTAGAGTAGAAACTAGATAGGTTTGAGAAAAAATCCTTTAATCTGCAACATCTTACCATCAACATACTAAACTTTCCAACACACCAATCTTCACTACTTCACAAACAACTTGTAACATACTTTATTACAATTTTCTCAATATCCTTGACATATATAGTCTTAAAGACATTAGTGCTAATAGTGTTGACATCAATGATAACCATATATTAGCAATACAACCAAAGCATCCAATAGACTCTTGAATGCTCTTATAAACACTTGAATGCTCTTGTAACTCAATTATGCTAGTATGAATGATTTCACAAAATTATTAGGTGAAAATGAGTGAACGAACCTTGTATTTATACTCAATTATGTAGGAATTCTAGAAATTACAATACTACAAGCCAACATAAGATCTAGGAGGATAAAATACTTACAAGAATTTGAATTAATTTTAATTTTGAGCCAAATGAGACTCATTCACCAATGGTGGCGAATGAGTCACATTAGGCATAATGTATGGGACCTATAGTGTAGAAAAATGGATCCCTTGAAATTTTCAGGTGTTTCTAGATTGTGTGGCCTAGATTTATGCATCTAGGACTCATTCACCACTTTGGGCGAATAGGTCCCACCTGGAGCTTTTGGCCCAAAAGTGATTTTCACACATTTCTAATAACTTTTGGTTTTTGGTCCCACACATTATGTCTAATGGGACTCATTCAACACCTTGGGTGAATGAGTCCCATGTGACCAAAATTCGAATTTAATTCAAATTTTTGGTGGGATTTTATTCTCCTAGATTTGATGTTGGCTTGCAGTGTTGTAATTTCATTTTTTTTTGCATAATTGAGTATAAATACAAGGTTATTTCTCTCATTTTCATCCTAACACGCAATCAAGTGATCCTAAGCATTCAAGTATTCATCCTTGTAGAAAATTGATTTCACAAGAGCATTCAAGAGAATTCAACATAAGATTATCAAGAATTTTAAAGCATCATTCAAGTGCCAATAATCATGTCAAAGATTACATATATCATATTTGGTATTGTGTTAGTAATTGTGATGTAGAGTTTATGACTCAAGCAAGTGTTTCATTCAAGATCAACATCATTCAAGAAAGAGTCAAGAACCACATCCATTTCAAGCATTTCAAGAATATTTACAACACCATATTTCTAGGGTTTGGTGAGTTGCAACATTGTCTTTTATTCATTCATCATTAGATCCATTCATATTTTCTTTCATTTTAAGGTTTAATTACCAATAAGTTGTTTGACCAAGGAAAACCCCTATCAACTAACCCCCCAACATTTTCCCCTCTCCTTTGAGTGTTATTTTCATGTCTAGATTACATAGTTCATAAGGATAAAGATTGGAGAAAAGTTTTCAATTAATCAAAGTTTTCAAAGTTGTCATCAACCCTTGGAGAAACTTGGAGAAGACCTACAAGTGGTGATTTGCAGTTTCGGATACAGAAATCAATCAAGAAGAGCAGAGCAAGTTGAGAAGAATAGAATCAGGTCCCAAACTTCCAAAAAAGTAGAAGTGGATTAATTCACTACAAGTGACAAATGAGTCCCATTATACAAGCCTAATAGATATTTTTTTCAGATCTGGATACCCTTTTGGCAAAAACTTGTTCCAACACATTTTTCCAAAAATAGGATTGATTTTCCCAACCTGGTGAATGAGTCCCAGGTATCCTAGATAAAATATTTTTTAGTGATCCAGACCTCCACTTTTCCTTCTCTAGTTTTCCAAGTGCACACTTTCCATCTTTATAGTTTTCTATTGCATGTCATTCATCTTTCTAGGTTATTTAGAGTTTGTTTGAATTCAATTAGGGTTTTTTTTTACATCTTGCATTAGATTATATTTTCCAAGTCTAGACTTGGTGGTTAACCCCTCATTAGATCTCATTCAAACTTTAGGACAACCCTCTTGCAATATATATTTCTCCTTTGCAAAAGAGATCTGAGGGGTTTGTTCTTGAGTGAAATGTGTAAAGATTGCCCCTTTCCTTTTAGGTCCAAAACCCTAGAGGTGAAAGAGAGGACACAATTTTCTTTTTTTCATTTTTCTGAACCTACTTATAGAGCATTATAATTCTGATTTGGAGTGCATTTTCATCCTAGATTTATCTTTCATTAACATTGTATTATGATTTGCATTGGTTAATTTTCATTCTAGGGTTTCAAGTTTTGCATTAGTGAAAGCTCATTTAGCTTGCATTTTTTAATCTAGTTTCATTGAAAATCATTAAAATTCTCAATCTCCATCTCAGATTTAGATTAGAAAGCATTAAAAACATAAAATTCAATTCAAAAATCTTAATTTTTTTGAAAAAAATCATTTCACATTTACAACAATTTATTTCACATTTTTGCATACTTTAGAATTTGAATTTTGCATCATGGATATGTTCTTTAGAAATATTTGGATGTCATTAAAGTCCTTAATGGATGTGTCAAGTTATGCTTTTGGAAACAATCCTAACAACAATGAACTAACTCATGCTCACTCAACTCCTAATGCTTCTCCTCGTAATGTTAACATCATTGGTGAAGATGATGACAACATGAATAAGTTACTAAATGATTGTCTTAACAACCTTGAAGCTAACACATCATTTTATCCATCCATGAAACAACCAAATACCCCTATGATACCACCTCTTTAGATGTTTGGTTACTTACATCTTGAAACAAAAGTTGAACCTAAGTTCCCTAAAATAGGTAAACCAAGTTACTTCAAACAAGAAAACACTCAACCATTTTATGATAAAAAAGTAAAAAACACCCATCAATCTTGAAGAAATATATGGAAAAAGACTCACAATTTTGAGTAAAAAAGGATGTGATATAACAAGTGAAAATGACATCCATCAAGTCCTAGAGAAAATACCAACCAATGAAAACACAAAGGGTTTAGTATATCAAGACCCCCCTCACAACAAAATAGTTCATAAATAATGCATAAGGCTTTGTAGTGATGGTACAATGATATTTGATCCCCCTCCCAATGATTCATGAAAGTGAAAAGGATGATAGGACCACCCTAGTTCCTCTCCCTTAACCTTCAAATAGAGAAGTTGGTGAATCGAGCAAGCACAAGAGACCGTACAAGTTACAAAAATTAAAATTTTCTTGTCACCACCTGAAAGTGAAAGGAAGCTACAATTGCTTTTGAACAAATAACTTATAACATTACCATAAATAAAATATAGACTAGTGCTATATCCTAAAGATGCAAAAGTTTCACTTTTTCAATACCACATAACTCTTGGATATAGTACTAATGAGTGTAGAACATTCCAAATAGTATTGGCCAATTTTTACTTTGATGGCAACAATTGCCTTTGAGTTATTGCATAACATATCCCCTTTTCATCCCTTGTCATGTAATAGTTGTAGAACATTTTATTCTCACTATTACATGGCCTTTCCCATCACCTCACTTGGATCATTGTTGTCTTGCACTCAGTGGTGGAAAGAAGTTGGTAGCCTTTTCCTAGTAATGCATTTGTCATTATCCCTTAGTTTCATTGTATACCTTCCTCTTATACAGACTGAGATTGGGAGGCGGATGACCTACTCAGAGGTTGACTTGCTTGTACCTTACTAGCCTTTTGCATTATTTATTTCTTTATTTTTCTTTTTTATTGATTGCATGTGTTTAATGTGATCCCCCATGATGTTCTTTCTGATGTTCTCTCTCTCTTTGTGAAATTACTCTATTTGTACTTTCATTCCTCTCTATGTCATAAATCCCTTTTTGCAGTTTTTCTCTTTTGTCTTGTGTTTTCCTTTTGGGGATGATGCAAAGTGTTGAGACATTCATGTCTCTTCCATGTTCAACTAAAAGGATTTATTTTTGCTTTTCCTTTTCCTTTTTATTTTCCCATTTTATCTTTTGTCTCGTGTTTTCCTTTTTGGGATGACACAAGGCATCGAGATATTCATGTCTAGCTTCCATGTTGACCCAAAAGTCTTTTCTTTTTTTTCACTCTCTTTGTGTCATTCTTCCAGTTCTATGTGTACTTGGGGGATGATGACAATTTTGGCTCTCTATAAACATTGTAGAATGAAGATACTGACCCCAAATCCATAGATCCCTTATTTTTTGGTGTTTTAATTTTTGGGGCAACCCCTCTCTTTTCTTTTATTTTTCACGTGATGCAACTTCATTTGGAAACATATGGATTGGCATAGGGATTTACAAGTTGGATCTCATGTCTTCTTTTTTTGAATTTATTATTTTATACTTTAAAGTAATTGCTTGCAGTATGATGTTTAGCAATTTCTTTAAAGTGGGGGAATACATTAGCATTATTCTTTTTCATTCTTCTTTTTCATGGTTCATGGTGCAGTTTTCTTACTTTATACAATGTGGTTTTCACTTTTTGGATGGCATTGGGTGTGATTTCCTTTAGGAGTGTGATTGCTCTTAGCATATTACATTCCTATTAGTGGATTGATGTGACACACTACATCCCCTAAGTTGATTGGTCCTCTCTTGGAGACATTAGGCACAATGTTCCCTAAGTTAAAGACCTCACATGAACTAAGAAAAACTCCTTTGAACTCTTCCTATTTTTCATTTTGCATTTTTTGTTATATGGCCATCTTTCATAACATAGCTTGCATGCTTGTAGAGTCATCTTGTTTGTTCACGAGCTCCAAGCATATGAATTTTTGCCTGCCTCATGAAGCTTGAAAATAATTTTTATGTGGCACCTTATTAAATTTATCAGGGGGTATAACTTTGGTATGGTTTGAGAGGGAAGCTCAACCGAGGCATTACTTTTCCCAAAGCCACTTGTGTGTGTGTGAGTGCATACCAATAATGAGTGTATGTGTCTCACCTTTTAGGACTTCTCGCCTAGCGGAAAACCAGGAGTTTTGTTGCCTCAGAGTGAGTATGCATTATTTGGACAAACAACCTAGATCTGATCCACATCATGATGGACAAACAATCAAATCTTGATCTGATCCTCTTTTATGTTTTTCTCTCTTTCATATTTGGAATTGTATGCTTGTGCTTTTTCATTGCTCTTTATATCATTCTCATGCATGTTCTTTTGTGCCCATGCTGATTTATCTTGGGATATTGATCTTGGGGGCTTGATCACCCCTCTTGATCTTTTTTGTCCCATCTTATTGGGATTGATACATTTGAACCCCTCTTGATGTATGTTTGTCTACTTTAGTGTGAGTTTGAAGCAAGTTCATCCTCTCACTAAAGTGGGGGCTAAATGTAGTGTAGAAAAATGGGTCCCTTGACATTTTCACCCTCGTTTGGGCCCTCCTTGCGGATATTGGCTTAATGTTTCCTTGATTTAGTGTTGTAATGTAGATGACACATTCACATGAGGTCTTGGGACCTTCTAAACTAATGTATTTTAATGGTGCCTTGCTAAAGTGTTGTGAAGTTTTGTAACTCACTTTCACACTTTTCTAGGGTTTTATCAAATAACTAAGCATAATAAACATAATTTTAATCAAAATTAATCCTAATATTGCCTTATTTAGAGTGTTGTAAAGTGTTTTAACACACTTTCACACTTCTCTAGGCTTGTCATCAATAATTGGGCTTTCATGATTTAATTGGCCCTATTTTGCATCCACAAGCCTCATTTATTGCATCTTTTCAAGGATAATCTTGACACCAATCATAATTCAACTATATCTAGCTTGTGTTGCCCTAATTTATGGATATAGGACTCATTCACCATCTTGGATGAATGGGTCCCACTTTGATCTTTTGGCCTTGAGCCATTTTTCACACATTTCTAAGCACTTTTGGTTTTTGTTCCCATACATTATGTCTGATGGGACTCATTCATCACCTTGGGTGAATGAGTCCCTATTCAAATTTTATGTTGTTGATTGTTGTAATTAATGGTTTTCATTGATGTCAACATATCTTGGTTGATTGATTAAGGTTTATTTTTTATACTTTGATGATCTGAATTGGCATACTTCAGATGTTGTGCTCTGATGATCTATCTTTGGTCATGCTTATACTGGTCCCATTCATGTTGCAACATAATGAGATACACTCTTATGGGTTCAGACTGATTTGGAAATTGGTTAGCATGCCCTGGAACATTGTTTGCATTATAACATGTATATTCTATTCTTTGGTTCTAGATATCATGGTTAATATGTAACATGTTGATTTGAGCAAGGAGATTTTGTATGGTCCACGTTTCATTACTTTCCACTGCAAGAATATTTTTTGGTGACCTAATACAAATTGTGTTTAGCCGACTTAGGAGATTATGAAGGAATGAGTTGGTATAAGTAAAAGTTTATTATGTTTGATGAAATTAAGTGTGGTGAATGAAAATCTAAAATATAAACATTATGCAAAAGTATACGGCTAGAGGCAAAAAATAGTGAAATTATATTTGATGTCATTGTTGGTGAAAATTATTTGAACGGTGGATTCCCTTTCACCATTCTTCTAGGAGTGAGACATTTTTTGTTGGTAGTGAGCCTTTTTTATCTTTGGCTATAATAGTCGGGAAGTGAGCCCATCAACAGTGAGCCTTACGTATAGTGTTAAATTTGGTAGTGAGCCTTTATAAAAATTACCTTAACTAGTGTTTAATAATTGAGAATTTTCATTATTTGTGGTTTTTCCTTGCTTGGGTTTCCTCATAAATTATGGCATTCATTGTGCATGGTGTTGTTATGTGCTTTCATGTTCATATCTATTAGATCATTATTTGATTGATTTAAGTTTTCTCTAGATTAATTAAGGTCAAGAAAATTATTTTATAATAACTGATTCAGGCCCCCTCTAAGATATCCAGATTGTTCAACAATTGGTATCAGAGCTTTGGTTCCTCGAAGAAGAACCTAACCACTTGGGGTAGATATGATGGAACACAAACTAACAATTCCTATATTTGATGGATCTAACTACAATTTTTGGAAAGTGAAGATGAGAGGTTATCTAATTTTGCTAGGGTACAAAAATTGGAAAGTTTTTGAGACAAAATATGTTGAACCGACAAATGGTCCTTCTGCAGATGAGATTTTAGCCTATAAAGAGAATTAAAAGGAAAGGTATGCAATATTTAGTGCTTTGTCTAAGATTGAGTTAACAAAATTTACGTCATTGGGCACTGCTTATGATGTTTGGGAAAAGTTGAGAGAAATCTATGAAGGATTTATGATAGAGTCAAATTATCAAATAAGTTGACAACTAAGTGAAAATATGAAAACATGAGGATGGAACAAGGTGAGGATATAGAAAGCTATTTTCAAAGAGTTGAAAGTGCAGTAAATGAAGTCAAAAATCAAGGAGGTACTCTAATAGATGAAGATGTTATGGAGAAGATTCTGATTACCCTACTAGAGAGCTACAATGACAAGATCTTAGCTATTGAGGAAGTTTATGATCCAAAGAAATTCATTAGAGAGAAACTAATTGGCACCTTGACCGCATTTTAGATGAGGAAATTTTGAAAAGACAATGAGAAATCTGAAACAACCTTCAAAGCCACAAAAACAAAAGAAGATTTAGATAATGAAATTTCAGATGAGTTGGAAGAAAACTTCACAAGGAAATCGAAGAACAATACCAACAAGTAAAAAGGTATGTTGCCCCTTAAATGTTTTAGATGTGGAAATATTGGTCATTTAGCAACTAAGTGTCCAAAGAAAAGGACAAGGAATTTTTTTTAAAAGATCAATAAGAAGGCCCGATTATGTTAATGAGAATGCCAATATTTCAAATGATGAATTAGATCATGATGATTGTTGGTGGAAAAGGATGAACCTAGATTTGATATCTCTAGTATTTGTTTAGAATCTAATGATAACATTGAAGTTGCATTATTTTTTAAAAGAAATAGAGATGAATGGTTGATTGATAGTGGATGTTCGAATCATATGACTGGTGACAAAAATAATTTTGTGAAGCTTGAGAAATATGATGGAGGTTATGTTAGATTTGAATATGATTAAATGACACAGATTGTTGGAATTGGTTCTATTACCTTTGATGGAAAACATAAGACTAAAATTTTTTACTAAGTGGAGGGTTTATATTATAATATTTTGAGTGTTGGACAGATGTGTGAGAATGTCTATAATGTTATATTTCAGGATGATGGTTGTGAAATCCAGAAGAGTTCTAAAAATATTATTGTAGTAGGAAAAAGAACAAGTGGGAATATGTATCAACTAGAAGGAGCTATAAGGAGATGTTTATTTTCTTAGAGAAATGACGGTTGGCTCTAGCACCGGATGATGTGTCACATCAACTTTGAAAATTTGGTAAGGATAAGTTCAACAAGAGCAGTCAGAGACTTGCGAAGACTAACCAAACTAGACAACACTATTTGCAAAGGATGTAAAGAAGGAAAGTAGACTAGAGAAACATTTTGAAGAAAAGAAGAATCCTCTATCGGTTTGTTGGACCTTGTACACACTGACCTATGTGGTCCAACCAAAACAAGAATATTACAAGGTGAGAACTATTTCATGCTTTTAATAGATGATTATTCCAGATTAGCTTGTGTTGCATTTTTAAGAGAAAAATTAGAGGCTTTAGAAAAATTCAAGATTTTCAAGGAAAGCATTGAGAATGAAGTTGACAGGAGAATCAATTGTTTAAGATATGATGGAGGAGGAGATTTTAATTTTGATGAATTCAACAAGTTCTATGAGAAACATGACATTAGAAGACAACTATCTACCCCTCGAACACCACTAGTGGAAAGAATGAACTAGGCAGTTCAAGAAGTAGCTAGAACAATGATCAATGAAGCAGGTTTACCATAGGTTTACTAGAGAGAAGTGATACACATAGCAATATATACTATTACCAGAGTATTGTTCTAGAGGAAATATGGAAAGACATCATATGAGCTATGGCATGGAAGAGCTCCCACAGTAAACTACTTCAAAATGTTTGGAAGCAACTGCTACATCTAGAGAGATGAGGACAATATTGGAAAGTTCGAAATTAGAGTTGATGAAGGAATATTTTTGGGTTACTCTATAAGAAGAAAGGCATACTGATGTTGCAACAAGAGACTGAACAAGATAGTTGAAAGTGAAAATGTGAAAGTGGAAGAAGATGTTAAAAGAAATCCTGACAGGAATATTGAATATGAATTAGATAAGTCAGATGACAAAGGAGAAAAGGATAATAAAGAAGAAGAAGAGATAAAGGAGGCTCTGACAACTACAACTAGAAATCTAAGGTATGTACAGAAAAATGATTCAAAAAATTAGATTATTAGAGATAGGAATAAAGGAATCATCACAAGAAGAAAAGTTGCTCAAGAACAAGTATTACTATGTTTATTCTCTGAAACTAAGCCAAAGACTATGGAAGAAGCATCCAATGACTAGAATTGGGTGAAGGAAATGAAAGAAGAGCTTGATCAGATAGAGAAAAATCAGACTTGGGAACTTGTGCCCAGACCGACAAACAAAAATGTAATTGGAACAAAGTGGGTATTCCAGAACAAGCTAGACGAAAACATAAAGGTAATGAGAAACAAGGCAAGATTGGTTTGCAAAGGTTACAATTAGATTGAAGGTATTGATTTTAAAGAGACATATGCCCTTGTTGCTCGGATAGAAGCAGTCCAGATATTCCTAGTTTTTGCAGCTTTTAAGGATTTCAAAGTCTATCAAATCGATGTAAAATCTATGTTTTTGAATGGAGAACTGAAGGAAGAAGTCTACATTGAGCAACCAAAGGGATTTAAGCCTAGAAATAACCTAGTTTCTATTTGTAGGTTGAAGAAAGCTTTATTTGGATTGAAGTAGGCTCCCAGAGCCTGGTATGGCAAATTAGACAAGTACTTGATTGGACAAGGATTTCAAAAGGGATCTATTGATAGTAATTTATACTATATAATTCACTCAAATCAACTATTGATTGTTGTGGTTTATGTTGATGACATAATTTTTGGAGGAAATGATGATATGTGTAGAAAATTTATAGATGAAATGTAGAAGGAATTTGAAATGTCTATAATAGGTGAGTTAAATTTCTTCCTTGGTTTACAAGTAAATTAGAACAGCAAAGGAATTTTTATTTCTCAATCCAAGTATACCAAAGAATTATTCAATAAGTTTGTACCCCTATTGTTACCAAATGTAAGTTGACAAAAGGAGATGATTCACCTATAGTTGATGCAAGTATGTATCAGAAAATGATTGGAGGTGTGTCACTAAGAATTGTATACATTTGAAGAAAATGATAATTGTGTGCCCATTTTGGTCCTACTTTAGGTCCTCTTTCATCAATTATCACCCTAAAAAAATATTTATAGGCCCCTAAGGTTCGTTAGTTTTGACTTTGAGGCCTGTTATACCTAAGGAATCATTCAACCCCTGAAAAACAACATCAAATTTACTTGAAAACCACTGATCCCACTTCAAAATCCCTTAGTGGGACTAGGTCGCCCAAGTTGGCAATCTAGTCCCTTTTGAAGTTTTTTGTAATTTTAAGTGGGAAAATGAATATTTTATCAAAAATTCTCGAGGGGTGTTGGCCTCTTAGGTCAAAATTAACGACAATTAGGTCTTGTTGCTTATAAATACTTGTTTTTAGGTCATTTTCCATTATCTCTTAGTAATTTTTCACATCCAACTTGATGAATCAAGCACAAAACATCTTCCTCAAGACGATGCATCTCTCTTACAACAAAGTTGAAGCTTTTGGACAACAAAACTAGGGCTTTTTATAGGTCTTCAAGCTCACTCCACATTCAAGATCACACATTGACAAAGGTTGAGCATAGATGCCTATGGAGATTCATGGAGAAATATAGGTTGAGGAGGTGCAACTAGCTACCAAAATAACACCTAAAGACTATTTTCAAAGTGACTCCATCTTCTATTTCCATCCCATCTTCAGGATTGAGGTTTTCATCCCATTTGCATTCCTTGTTACACTCACTTGTAATGTTGTAGGGTTTCTAGGGTTGAAGTCTTGCATCATTCCAAATATCTTGCATGCATCTTATTCTAGCAAAATAGAATAGGGTTTTGTCTTATTTCAGATTTTCCTAGTTCTAGACACACTTAGAGCTAGGGTTTATGCAAATTTTCTATCTCTAGACAAGTTTAAATACAAACTAGGGGTTTGACCAAGGAAAACCCCACATTAGAAAGCCAAATATCTTATATTTTGTAGGTTATTCTATAGGTCTGATTCTGGATTACCGTGAAGAAATAACACACAAATCATAGGCCTCCATGTCCACTTTCAGTTTTCCAGAAAAGTTGAAAGGGACTAGGTCGCCCATAGTGGCGCCCTAGTCCCACTGGAGGTTCCCGAGACTGAAATTTGTAAATTTCAGTACCGAGTTGGCAAAAATGACATCTAGATTAGTTTACGTGAAAAGGGACTAGGTCACCCCACTTGGCATAAGTGTCCCAGTTGACTCATAATTCAGATTTCTCAGGTTTTCTGAGGCTTCCACAACTTCTTCATCATTCTTCAATAGTTTCCACGTGCACCCACTTGATCTAATAGGTTATTTTTCTTAGTTTAGTCCTCATTTCATGAATTTTACATTACATCATGTGTTTTATAGCAACATAAGCTCTCTTAGTTTAGGTTAAGTAGTTAGTTTTACATCTTACATTTCACTATTCAACACATTAAAAACATATTCAATATCTAGCATTGAATGAATCAAAAGGTTCAATGCTCCGCAGTAAAGGAAAATCCTCTTCCTTCTAGGTGAAAACCCTAGAAAGTTGTAGGGGGCTCATTCCTTTACCACACATCAAAAGAATTAAATTTTGCAGTTCATTATGGGGAACTTGCATTTAGGTACATCATAATTTTGATTTAGTCTGCATTTGCATCCTATGAAATTTCTCTTTAGCATTGAATTGAATGTTGCATTGTTTAAAAAGGCATCCTAGGGTTTCATACTTTTCATTAGTGAAAGAGACTCATATTTTGTATTCATTTCCTTACATAATACATAAATTTGGCATATATCATATACCCCTGTACATTACATTCTAGAACACTGTATTTGTCATCAAAAAACACAAAAAACTTAAAAACAGCCATACGAAGACTAAGTCGCCACCTTGGGCGACCTAGTCCTAGTACACATTTTTTAGCAGTAGCTTCTGAATTTACTTTCCATATTTTTCAATATATGTTTCCCTTAGTTTATGATTTGTTTCAGTTATGTTACTCTCCGTTATATGGTTATCATTAGCTAATGTAGGAGCATCCTTGGTTCTTGGAAATCTTGCATCAACCAAAAATATTTCCATCCAGTTTTGTTCTTGTTCTTCTTTGAGATGGTAGATCCGGTGCTTCTTCAAGTTTGCTCGCCCGATCGTGCATACCTAGGATTTAATTGTGGACATGTTCAATTACCTTATTCCAAATTTTTAGCTCGATAATAATTCCAAACCCTAACGGCTAGTTGGATCGATCGTGGATCCCACCTATCACTTGCGGATCCTCATGGTGTGTCCCTGAACTTACACTTAGGTCCATGCTTCATCATGCGCATCTACCATGGAAGAATTTCAGATTTGAGGGAAACTTATTCTTGCACACTTTACATTTTCTTCATCAGAGATATTAATGATCTTTGGTTGACTTGGATGTTTCTAGACTCGTGTATATGATAAAAAGGTTGTATTGAATCATTAGAAGAGCATCAAATTATGGGCTAGTAGAATAATATGTATATAAAGTTCAATCTGTAGGAGTTTTGATCGCATGTATGAGCACTATATTTTGAGCATGTTGTAATTAGGCCTGTGCACTAAATCTATAAGCCTAGATGTGGCCGACTATATGTAATCAACATTTATGATAATAAGCATGTTTGTATCTGCATTTTCCTCCATATTTTGTGTTTCTTCCATTGTGTTACTCTTGTTGCAGGGTTCAAATTGTTCTCTTTGAGGACCCTCCTACCGTGTCTACACCAAAATGGTATCAGAGCGAGATACGTTCCCTATGATATCATCATAAGTTGCATAGTCCTATTGAAGATTTTTTGTGGGGTGACAGATTGAGGATTCGACCTACAGCTACAGAGTACTTATGTAAATATGGTGGGAAGAAGAAATGGTAGAGGAAATGGAGCGCGTGGAAACGTAGACCCAACTATAATTGAGATGTTGATAGGAATTATTGCTAGATTGGAAGCAGTTGAAATAACCCAGAGAATAGGTTGACCAGTTGAGGATGTAAGTGATGAAAAAGTAGAAGAACAAGAAGAAGCTTTAAGAGAAGAAAAATCTGGTCTTGATCAGGGAGAAGAGAGGTTCATAAGAGCCCTAACCAGAGTGAACACTAAGCAACATTTCAATCCACCAGATTATAATGGTAAGTTGGATTCAGATGAATTGTTAGATTGGATAACAAAGATGGAAAAGTACTTTGATTTTTAAGGTACCCTAGATGATAAGAATGTAAAATTTTCCTGTACAAAGTTGGGAGGACATGCATCCCTTTGGTGGGAACATTTGTAGATAGATAGACAAAGGAAAGGAAAGGAAAAGATAAGATCATGGGATCAGATGGTGAATAAATTGAATACAAATTTTATGCCTACAGACTATCAGATTAGTTTTTTCTAAAAATTATAGAATCTAAAGTAGAAATAATTAGGTGTAATAGAGTATACTGAGGAGTTCTAAAAGTTGAATATCAGATCTAGACATTCGGAAGATGAGATTGAGAAAGTAGCCAGATATGTAAATGGATTGAGGTTGTCTATTCAAGATGAGATCAATTTGATTAATTTTTTGAGTGTAGAAGAAGCATATCAATGTGCCCTAAAAGTAGAAGAGAAGTTGAATAAAAGAAATGAGCAGAGATAGAGAGGAAGAGGTGAAATATTTTAGAAAGGAAGATTATTTATAGGAGGAGGAAGAGGAAAATTTGTAGATCATAACATGGATAAGGAGGTCGGTAAGAATGGGAATTCATACTAAAGAGATGATTGAAAATATTACAGAAGAGGAGGATATGGTGGTTACAAAAATGAAGGATATAGAAAATATGATAGAGGGAAGGAGAAAAGAGTATTCAGGGGAACTTGTTTTAAATGTGGTGGAGGACATAGAGCCTTTGAATGCAAATAAGGAGAAACAACACAGGAAGACTGAGAACAATATAAGAATTTGTTTTGGACTAGATGCAAGGTAGCTAGTAAATGTTTTAAAGTGATCATTGATAGTGGAAGTTCAAATAATTTGGATTCTAAAGAATTGGTGAACAAATTGAATTTGGAAAGGTTGAAACACCCGAAACCCTATCAAATAGCATGGATTCAAGATGAGCATAAGATACTGGTAAGTGAACAATGTTTGGTAAAATTAAAGATAGGAAATTACCATGATGAAGTTTTGTGTGATATTATGCCTATGGATGTATGCCATAATTTGTTGAGAAGGTGTTGATAGTATGATAGACAAGCTATTCATGGTGGAAAGAGGAACATATATACACCATTGTTGCTAATGGGATGAAGCAGACTTTGTTGCCCTTGGAAGATGTTCCTAAAGTTGAGATTTGTATGACTGCAAGAATTAGTTTGGTTGATGGAAGAAGATTTCTGGAAGGACCGAGACATGAGAACATGTGCTATGCCCTAGTTCCTAAGAAGGTTGGAGACTTGAAGCATGTAGAAAAACAACCAGAAGAGATAAAAGAGTTGCTGACAAAATATGAAACTATCATTTTAGATAATGTACTTGATGGATGGCCACCTGTAAGGATTATTAGTCATTGTATGGACCTAATTCTTGGAGGTAGTTTACCTAATAAAGAAACACAATGGATGACACTGGTAGAGAATGAAGAATTGAATAAACAACTGCAATAGTTGTTGAGAAAAGGTTTGATCAGAGAAAGCTTAAGTAATTATGCAGTACCTACTGTATTGGCACCTAAGAAGGATGGATAATGGAGAATGTCTATAGACTCTAGAGCCATAAACAAGATCACAATGAAGTATAGATTTCCTTTGCCCCAGATGGATGAAATTATGGATTGCTTTAGTGGAGCTAAGTATTCTACAAAGATAGTATTGAAGAGTGGATATCATCATATCAGAATCAGAGAAGGGGATGAGTGGAAAACAAAATTCAAAAAAAATGAAGCATTACATGAGTGGTTGGTGATGCCCTTTTGATTGAAAAATGCACCAAGTACTTTCATGAGGTTGATGAATGAGGTATTGAAGAAATTCTTGGGTAAATTTGTGATTTTTTACTAGGATGACATCTTGATTTTCAGTAAGAATAGAGAAGAACACTTGTTGCACATTAGACAAGTTATTCAAAGGTTGAGGTAGGAGCAATTACTAATAAACATTAAGAAGTGTAATTTCATGAAGGAAGAGTTTGTGTATATGGGATTTGTGATATCAGTGGATGGATTGAAGATGGATCCTAAGAAGGTAAGAGCTATAGTTGAATGGCCTAGACCTAAAATAATTGGAGAGGTAAGATCATTTCATGGATTGGCTAGTTCCTATTGAAATTTCATTAGGAATTTCAGTCCTATGACATACACAATGAGTACGAAGGGTTTTAGATGGAAACCTAGAGTGTACAGAAGTTTTGAGTTGTTGAAATAGAAAGTGACTGAGCATCCTATGTTGGCTCTAGTAGATTTCAGTAAGGTATTTCAAGTAGATTGTGATGCAAGTGGAAATGCAATTGGAGCAGTACTAAGCCAAGAAGGAAGACCAATAGAATATTTCAGTGAGAAGTGAAATGATTCAAGGAGAAGATATTCAATATATGATCAAGAGTTTTATACCATAGTTCAAGATTTAAAGAAGTGGAGACATTACTTGTTATTTAAGGAGTTTGTGTTGTATACAGATCATCAAGCTTTATAATATTTAGACAGTCAAGGTAAGTTGAATCAAAAACATATGAGATGGTTGAAATTATTGCAAAGTTATACTTTTATTTTGAAACATAGGAGTGGAAAATCAAATAGATTTGTTGATTCTTTGAGTAGGAGAAGGAATTTGCTGGCACGGATGAAAGTGGAAGTATTCAGCTTTGAAGAATTGAAGAACTTGTATGAGGAAGACTCAGATTTTGCAAAACCTTGGAGATCTTGTAAAGAACCAGTTTTGGAGGATAAAATTCAATGGTTGGATTATTTCATTCAAGAGGATATGTTGTTCAGAGGAAATTAGTTGTGCATACCCCAAAGTTCAATGAGGGATAACTTGGTAAAAGAGAAACATAGTGGAGGATTACCAGGACACTTTGGAATTGATAAAATAGTAGCCTTGGTGAGTGAGAACTACTTTTGGCCATAGATTCATAAGGATATTAGGAAATTTATGTAGAGATGTAGAGTTTGTCAAGTTGCAAAAGGGAGTAGTCAAAATGTTGGATTGTATAAACCTTTGACAGTACCCGAAAGACCTTGGGAGGATATCAACATGGATTTCATACTTGGTTTGCCTAAGACATAGTGAGGTAATGATTTAGTGTTTGTGGTGGTGGACAGATTTTCTAAAATGACACATTTCATACCTTGTAAGAAGACAATAGATGCAGTACATGTAGTAGAATTTTTTTTGAGAGAAGTGGTCAGATTGCATGGATTACCTAGGAGTATTATTTCAGATAGAGATACAAAGTTTGCTAGTTATTTTTGGAGAACACTTTGGAAGAAGTTGAGGATAGATTTGAAATTCATTTCTACTTTTCACCCATAGATAGATGGATAGACAAAGGTAGTAAATAGGAGTTTGGGAAATTTGCTGAGATGTTTGGTTGGAGAGAAAACTGGAAGTTGGGATTTAACCCTTGCACAAGCAGAGTTTGCCTACAATAATTCAATGAACAAGAGTACAAGAAAGACATGTTTTGAGATTGTTACTAGATTTCATCCTAGAGGTATACCAGAACTACAAAATATCAGTAAGGAAGATAAAAGGAATGCCAAAGCAGAGGAATTCACATAATATATGAAGAAAGTGCATATTCAATTAAAGTAGCAATTGGAAGACATGAACCAGAAGTACACAGATAAAGCAGATGAAAGTAGGAGACATAAGGAATTTGAAGTTGTAGATGAAGTGATGGTGTATTTGAGGAAGGAAATATTTCTAGTTGGCACATATAGTAAACTGAAGATGAGGAAGTTTCAACCTTGTAGGATTCTGAGGAAATTTGATTCAGGAAATGCATATGAAGTGGAGTTGCCAAATGAGATGGGTATTTCGCCTATATTCAACATTGTAGATCTACATCAGTACCATGAAGCAAAATTTAGTGAATATAGTAAGGTTAATTCAAAAGAACAACTTGCTAAACAACAATCAGATGTGATAGAAGAGATTTTGGATGTCAGAGAGGGAAGAAAGACTCGTGGAAGATAGTACAAAGAATATCTTTTAAAATGGAAGGGTAGATCAGTGGAGGATTCTTCTTGGATTTCTCAGGCTGAGGTAGACTATCTTGGTTTTCCTTTAGCCCCAACCAAGTGAGAGACTCACATTTCATTAACCTCAGATGTCTGATGTAGGAGCATCCTTTGTTCTTGGTAATCTTGCATCAACCAAAAATATTTCCATCCAATTTTGTTCTTATTCTTGTTCGAGTTGGTAGATCTAGTGTTTTTTCAAGTTTTCTTTCTAGATCACGCGTACCTAGGATTTCATTTTGGAAATGTTCAAGTACCTTATTCCAAATTTTCAGCTTGATTGGATTCTTTTCCGGCAAGTTATCACTTTCGAATTAAGTGATAGTTTTTGGAACTAGCCCCAGAATAATTCCAAACCCTAACGACTAGTTGAATCGATCATGAATCCCACCCGTCACTTGCAGATCCTCACACTATGTTTAGATTTTTTTTATGGAGTGTCCCCAACCTTACACTTAGGTCCACACTTCATCATGTGCATCTACCATGGACGAATTTCAGATTTGAGGCCAACCTATTCTTGCACACCTTACATTTTCTTCATCAAAGATAGTAATGATCTTTGGGAGACACATATGTTTCTAGACTCATAGATATGATATAAAGCTTGTATTGAATCATTAGAAGAGCAACAAATTATGAGAAATTAGAATAAGATGTATATAAATTTTGATTTGTAGGATTTTCACTCGCATGTATGAGCACTGTATTTTGAGCATGTTGTAATTAGGATTGTGCGCTAAATCTGTAAGCCCAAATGTGGTTGACTATGTGTAATCAATATTTATGATAATAATCATGTTTGTATCTGCATTTTCCTCCATTTTTGTGTTGCTTCCATTGTGTTACTCTTTGATGCATGGTTCAGACTGTTCTCTTTAAGGACCCTCCTATTGTGTCTACACTATTAGCTTAAAATGGCATTTCTAAATAGCATTAGATCGTTACACATTTCATTCTCAGCTTTAGTTCCTACTTATTTCAAATCAAATTCATTGGAATTTGAAAAAAAATCCATCGAAACCTCACATGATACAATGCACACACTAGGACCACTATATCATCTAAACCTTTTAGTAGTGATGATTTGGATAAGTTAGATGAATCCCTTCATGGATTCCTCTCACTCACTTCATCCACTAAGGTTGGTGATGATACAGTTGAAACCTCTCCACCCCTTTCTTCCAAACCTTTTAGTTGTGATGATATGGGCATGTTAGATGGTTTTCTCTAGAATTTCATCTCACCTACTTCATCCACTATGGTTTGTTGTGATGAACAACTTCAAACAAAATATGTCAATTTCATCCAACCTCAACTTTTTCTTTACCCACCTTCCCATAAACCTCCAACCCCATCACAACTTGAGTTTACCCTTTACCCTCCTAAGCATGATACCGCTGCCCACACTCATTATACCTATAATAAACCACATCCCCAACAACCACCTACCTCAACTTCCCTACCATTTCCCAATACTATCTTAACCCGTGGCTTCCCATTTAAACTCACAACTTAGGGAGTATGATTTGGTTGAACAACTTAAGAACACTCCCACCAAGATATCCCTTTGGGATCTCCTTTAGAATTCCCCTAACTATCATTTTATAGTTCAAACAACATTGTAATAGATAGTGGTCCTCTTGGTACAAATGCTAATGATGTGGCATCTCTCCTACACGAAATGAACACAACTAATGTGGACATTACTTTCTATCAACATGAGCTACCTCCATTAAAATTAAGAAAACAAAATGAATCCTTTATGATTATAGCCCAGTATGATCAGATAGGTATCAAGCGAACCCTCATTGACAATGTCTCTACCCTAAATGTGTGCAGTGTCAAGCTTCTTGATCAGTTACATGTGGATAGATCACAAATCCAATTTGATTCCTTATCCATTAGAGGATTTGACAATGTTACAAAGCAACCTCTTGGTGTCATCACCTTACCCATTACTGTCAGAATGGGTACATTGCAAACCCCTATCCATGTCATGCCCTATGACATTTCTTATAATCTCCTCTTGGGATGACCATGGATACATGAGATGCATGTGTTACCCTTGACCCTTCATCACAAAATGAAATATGTCTATAATAACAAATTTTATCAAATTGACATAAACCCTGAACTTGAGAGTTGCTTACAACTTGAAAAGGGAACATCAAGTCCTCTCAATACCCTAATTACTACCTCAAATATTGCCCCTTCTGAGAAGGATCAACCTGAAGATAAACCCAAGTCTAATTTACTTGGTGACAATTGGGGATCTTTAGAATTTACCCCTTCCTTTATTGGTGAGTGTATTGTCACATGAAAATAGGATAACCAACAAGAAAAAGCAACTGTCCTCTCTACCCAATAAGAAGAACACCCTTCCCACACATCTACCTTATCTCTTTTGGAAGAAAATGCAGCATATACAACAAATTTTGATGAGATAGATTATCAAAAAACCCCTAACCCACAAGAAATGGAAATAATTTATGGATGTGGTTATGATTTTTTGAAACAACTACAATGGTAAAGGATGTGGCAAACATGTACCCATTGAACCTAATACGCAAGGAACTAAGATCAGTATCAGGTTTTCCTTTTCTAAAGCTACAAAAGCCATCCAATGTCCCTCCATCAACATCAACTAAGCATCCTAAATTCCTTGAGGTGGATTCTCATCTATTCACCTATGTTCATGTTGATGATTATTTGGAACACTTGTCAGGTGCTTCAGATAGAACTTCTTGCTCCAAGAGAAATGCCTCTTGTGCTATGATAAGTTTTGAGCCCACCATTAGTAATGTTAATGAACCTCACACAAGCATGGATCCATATGATCCTAAAGTTACTAAGTTTAATGCACTCCGTTTAGGAGATACCCTTGGCATACTAATGGATATAGATGATAAAGACAAAGTCATTAAAATCGAGAAGTTCCTTGATGATGAATAACAAGAGGTCCTTTCAACCTTGCTTCATACCTTTCCTAAACTATTTGCTTGGAAATATTTTGATATGCCTAGAATAGATCCCCAAATATATATCCATAACATTGTCATTGCTGAAAATGATAAGCCCGTTCACCAAAAGATTTGAAAACTGAATCCTAAAATAACCTTGCATGTTAAATGAGAACTTGAAAAAATCCTCGACATAGGTTTCATTACCCCATTGATTATTCTCCTTGGATATCAAACATTTTCACAGTGGCCAAACCCGATAATCATGTTAGGATATGTACAAATTTTAGAGACTTGAATAAAGCCTCTTTAAAAGATGACTTTCCTCTTCCTAACATCGATATGATCATAGATTCCACTATAGGACATGCTTTGTTTTCCTTTATGGATGGATTTTCTAGGTATAAAAAAATCTTCATCAACCCACAAGATCAATACAAGACAAACTTTACATCTGCTTGGGGAACATTTTGCTGGGTTATGATGCATTTTGGTTTAAAGAATGTTGGCACTACCTATCAACATGCAATGACCTTAATCTTTCATGACTACATCAAAAAAATATTAGAAGATTGTATTGATGAAATTCTTGCAAAATCCTTAACCTGTCAAGATAATGTGAATTTTCTTCAAAAAATATTTGAGCACATGCGTAAATATAACACACGCCTAAATCCCAAAATGTGTGTCTTTGAAATAGATAGTGGTAAAATTTTAGGGTTTATCATATCTCACAAAGAAATTAAGGTGGACACAAAGAAAATTGATGCTATAATTAATATGCCACCTCCTCGTAACATCTCCCAATTGCGCACATTGCAAGGGTGGATACAATACATTCATCATTTTGTCACATGCTTAGTTGATGGTACATTACCCTTCACACATCTCCTCAAGAAGGATGCACATTTCGATTGGAATGATGATTGTAAACAAGCCTTTGAGATTTTGAAGGAATATCTTGCAACTCCACCTATTTTACAACCTGTTATATCCAACCAACCTTTCATCCTTTATATAGTTGCTTTTGCCCATTCTCTTGTTGCATTGTTAGCTCAACAAGATCACAACGGTAAAGAGCATCATGTTTATTATATTAGTAGAATGCTCCTTGATTATGAGACCTATTACTTGAAAATTGAAAAACAATGTTTGGCTCTTTTATTTTCTACTATTAAGTTGTGACATTACTTACTTAACATTGAAGTATAAGTGATGGAAAAGTTTGATCCTCTTTAGATATTTTTTCAACAAAACATATCTTTTAGGAAATATTGCTAAATGGTTCATGTTGGTAACTGAGTTTGACCTTAAGTTTATTTCTCAAAAAGCAATCAAAGGCCAAGCCCTAAATGACCATTTAGCTAATGCTCCTTCACCCTTAGCATTAGCCACCAATGACTCTTTCCCTGATGACAGTGTGTTTAATATAGACCTTCATACATGGTAATTGTACTTTGATGGATCCAAGTGTCGAATAGGCTCCAATGCTAGAGTTATTTTAATTCCACCCATAGGTAATCCTATTCCCTTATCCTATCGCATCAATATCCTATGTATAAATAATAGAGCTGAGTATGAAGTGTTAATTGCTAGATTACATGTTGCTTTTGTCATGGGGGTTAAAGATATATGATGATTTTCAATTAGTAATTAAAAAAATCAATGGTCTCTATCAAACTAAACATGAAAAAATTCACAATATAAGGCTCTCATTCTCAATCTTTTAGTGCAGTTTGACTCCTTCACCATTGATAACATCCCTCAAAAAGATAATCATCACATGGATATAATGGCTAGTGTGACCTCTCTTATCTCTATTTTTGATCCTTCAGAAAAAGTAGTCTTTACCATCCATCCTATTATGAAACCCTCCACTAGTGATAAACTTGATGATGTCTTTCCCACTTTTCTAGATAATCACTGTGAATGGTATGATGCCATCAATAATTATCTAAAGGATGGTACCATTCCCGAACCTACAACTAGGAATACCTGCATTCACCTCAAAAAGTTAGCCACTAAGTATATAATCCTTGCTAATACATTCTACAAAATATCCTTTGATGGAATTCTTTTGTGATGCCTCAAGGATGCTGAAACTCATGTTTCCCTTGAACAAGCTCGTTTTGGTACTTGTGGCAGACATTTTGGAGGAAAAACCTTAGTGCATAGACTCTTCGCATGGGTTATTACTAGAAAAAGATGGAAAAATACTGTTATGCATATGTTAAGTGATGTCATAAGTGTCAAGAACATAGTCATTTGATCCATGCTCCTGCTTTTGAGATTCATGTCCAAATACCTATCTGGGTGTTCTCTGTGTGAGGCTTGGACCTAATTGGAAAAATCTCCCCGCCTTCTTCTACTACACATATGTTCATCATTATTGCTATCGATTATATCACCAAATAGGTCAAAGCTATTCGCATATGATCTACCACTGTTGAGGTGATATATCATTTCTTATTGGAGCACATCATCACTTGCTTTGGTCTTCCTTTCGTGTTAGTCTCGGATAATGGTACACCATTTAAGAATAATTATGTGAAGAAATTTCTCGAGACCTTCCATATTCAACATATATTTTCAACACCTTAATACCCAAAGTCTAATGGCCAAGCCAAAAGTACTAATAAAATCCTCGATAATATCCATAAGAAGATTATTAATCAAAACCAAAAAGACTGGCATACACAATTGCAATATGTGTCATGGGCATATCGCACAAGTGTTCGTTCTTCTACAGGAAATACACCTTTCAACCTTGTTTAAGGTATCAAGGCTATCCTACCTCTAGATTTAGAAATCCCCACATTGAGGATTTCTCTCCAAGGTCATGTCGATAATGAAACTTATGTGAAACAACATTTACACCAACTTGAAATGCTCGATGAACAACACATTAATGCTCTTGAGCATCTCCAAGCTTATGCTAAACAATTGCAATGCAAACATGATGTTGGTGTCATTCATAGGTCATTTAACAAAGGTGATTTGGTTTTATATGAAAACCAACATAACACCACCACCGATTATGTCGACAAAGGTAAATTCAATCCTAATTGGTTAGGCCCCTATATGGTCAATACGAATTATGGATCTAGTGCCTATACCTTAATTGAGTGTGATGGAACTTCTCTTAAAGATCCCATTAATGTCATGCACTTGAGTAGGTATTATGTCTAATCCCCTTTTGAATGGTATGAATCATAGAGCAGTGTTGTTACAACTATTGGATTCTATCGTATTGGTTCTCTCATTGCTTTGTTCTTTACAAATCATTATGCATGTGTCCTGAACACTAAAGTGGTTATTTCATTCATTTTTATAATTACTTTAGATTTCTTACTATTCAATTTTTCTTATTGTGTGTTATGTTACTTTAAAATCATAAGTGCATACCATATTTAATATTTATATTGCATCTAACATACATTCTACACATGTTTTAATTAGATCACATACATTCTATTAAATCATGTTGCAATTAATTAAATACTCTAACAAAGGCTATTTAGTTAATCACATTGTCATTTAACATCCACACAAATAAATTACACCATCTAAAATAGAAATGCATATATATACATATATCAAAAGTCTTTTGTACATGTCATCATAGTATATAATGTCACCAAGGATTGTGATTACTAGATCCTGAGGGATCTGGTACTCAAGCTACATCGATTCTAGGACATCAAGAGACAGTCATGCATGATCATGATGATGATCCATTGAATCTGAGTGTGAAATCCATCCCCTCTATCCCCACAAGTGTCACTTGTTGATCACCTTCTATCGAATCCCTCTCTACCTATAATCATGCCACCTCCCTCCAATCTCTCCACCTCTACTGGGGGCTGTGATGGTTGTCCCTGTGGTGTAATCCTCACTCGGATGATCTGACTCCTCAAACCCTCATAAGCTGCTCGTAGTCTCACAAAGGGTCTTAGTGTATTCGTCTCTCACTCCATGATCAGTGGGGGAACACAATCAAAATCCATCTCCTCTTCGTCAAATTCTGCCAACAGTATCTTTGCAGCTGCCTGATGTAGGAAATCTCACTAACGCTCTGCAAGCCCTACAAAATCAAACCAAAATTTCATCAATACACATCATGATATATATATGTATGCATCAAATAATAAATCAAAATATAACACACATACACACATATCAGAATTAAACCATCATCACCTATATTTCTGGTGGAATGTGGAATATCCACCTCATCTTGTGTAGGGGGCATGGATGATGTTCTTTCCTCCCCTTGACTATAAGTGTTGGAACCTAATACTACTACTATCTGAGATCTAGTCATATATAGGTGAGACCTCTCCCTACTCATATTGGTCCTTGGCTGCTACCTCATCATCATCACTCAAGGGTGGCTCTTCTACTCTATCCTCCTCCTCATCCTCATCATGCTCCTCATCCTACTCCTCTCCCTCCTATCCATTGTAATCTGGCTCTACATCCTCATCATACTCATTAATAATATCAATAAATATGTTAGAAGCCTTGTAGCATGTTTGCTTGGCTCTATCCTCTCTCTCTCTCTCTCCTCCCCCTCATTTGGTACAGGTTCTACATCTCCCACTGGTCCATCCATCAAAAACACTGGATCTAGTTGTGATGCCATCCACCACTCCTCATGGTCCCATGTGCCCTTAACATCATTTGCATCATCCGCAAGTGGTTGATCATGATTGGAATAGTCAGAGTCATTCTGCATGACATCATCTAGTGTGAACCACACTGTATCACCCAGTCTTTAGGCACTCCGAATAGATCTCTTGAAAGATGACCATGGTTGAGGTGGTGTTTGTACTTGTCCAAACTACCACATAACCTAATCATAGTAAAAGGGTCATAGTATGTGATCATGCTGTCCCACCAGGAACTTTCTCATCTGTAACCTCCACAAGTATCTAGTGTGATCTAGCCACTAAAGAACAAGCTGGTACAACCTCCATAAGATATCCTCCTCATCTAATTAGTTGAATCTAACCCTCCAAAAGTGTCTACATTTTACTACCATAGTCATCATAATGGGTAACCAAATTCCCATGGATATCCTACCATTGTCAGGTATGGGAAGCCAACTAGTTGGGTACATGTGATATGCTCTAAACACCAAACCTATAGGAGTGTACAATGTACCATAATATCAAGCTCCTGGAATACAAACCATCCCAGATCATAGTAGAAATGAGCTAGAATGCATCATCCCTAGGCATAAAACATTTGATGCTCTACATCCCTCGTACTAGGTGCACTAAACCACCATCCAGATGTGTTGCTCGTCCATTCAGTAAGAGGACCAATGCTATTGTATGTATCATAATCCGCCTAACCACTGGCGCTCATGAGTAGAGTAACATAGACAAATCAATCCACCCCACAACCATGTCATCATGCACTAGATTGTCGAGGTACTACTGCATGTCTGCTTATTGCTCCTCAAAGGACCCCTCTCAAGACACACCCACTCCCCCCGAATAGGGACTCATAGTATACAATGGATGTCCTCTAAGGCGATAGTCATCTCGCTTGTAGGCAGGTGGAAGGTATTCCACCACTCACACAATGCCATTAGCATGGCATCATGATACATCATGGGAGGAATGCGATATGCCTAGTATATCCCCACCACCTATAGATTCTTTGAATTTGTTTCTTATAAAGCCGAAGCCAAGTCCCTTAGGAAACTCAATTTTCTACCACCAAGATGTTGACGGGAAGAAGTGGGTACCTATACAAAAAATCAAAATATGGTATCTAAATCATCTAATCTCTTCAATTGTAATCTAATTCATCATGCAAGTGTGATAAATTTGTTATAGTGTGCTTTTCCTAAGGCACTAGACACTTTAGAACTCTTTTGGGACACTTTGTGAAGAAACATGACACTTTGCGAAGAAAAGGGACACTTCACAAAGAAACGAGACACTTTGCAAACAAAAGGGACACTTTGCAAACAAATGGGACACTTTGCAAACACTTTTTCTAGGACCCTAATCTAATCTAATCATGCATTAAATTCATTTTATAATTAAAAAATCACAAAGAAAAGGCTCTGAAATAAAATTATCTCATGTTGTCGATTGTTGCTCGCGACCTGATCCCACAACACGTCCAATCTCGTAGGGGTGAATTCACGTGTGCTTGACATCCTCTCATTCTCTCCTCATCACTTTTCAATGCTATAAAAGGTAAGTGAGCAAGTAAGTGCACAATTACTCTATTTTCATTCCTTTTAAGTATCTCATTTTACACAGATGTGCACATTTGTACCTTTTTACCATGATAGACCTTTTTAGTGTCTTTTTCATTCAAGTCAACATAACAGGTGCTAGTGAGCTCCATTTTTCATGTCCTTTCTCATGTTAGAATTATGTTTCCATGCCCTACATAATCACTCACCTATCATTATGGGGCATGGTACTTGGAAATGTCATTTGATATGCATGTCTGCATTTGACATGGCTAGATTGCTACCTTGATTTTGTTGGAAAAACAAGAATAAAAAACTAAGAGGGGGGGGGGGGGGGAATCAGTTGTCACCAAAATCAAACTTATTCAAAATTAATCAACCTTTAATCTTAGATCTGATAATTAAAAGTGCAAGCATAAATCAATAACACATCAGAGACACATGAACACCAAGGTTTTATACGTGGAAACCCTGTTAGGGAAAAAATCATGGTGGATGTTAGTCCACAAGATTATACCCCATTCAAAGTATAATGAAGAATGAATAAAGAATGTAATTGCATTCAGAAAACTACCTAGAGCTCACTGCTCAAAGGGGAGGCTCACTGCCTTACATAAGACAATCAAATTAAATCCATTTGATGAACATGAACTGAGAAATTAGCTTCTTCACAAGCTTGGTTACAATTCCGGTTAGGCACAAATACACTTCGCTCAACCTTCTTCACACTCTGATATACTTTTAAATGATTTGATCTTTATTCGCACATACACACACATACACTAAACATATTTTGAGCACACACACTACTTAAAATGAAGATACAATCACTCTTATATATCCGCTACATAGATTTATATCAACAACTCTGTCAGCCATAGAATAAATGAGTTACAACTTATCGGCCTCAATACATGAACAATTATTAATGCACACCAACCTAAGTCGGTCGCAACATAGCAAAGACCTAAATCAACATCCTTGAGCATGCTAAACAATAAAGTATTAATCCATAAGGATCTACAACATGCTATCACCATCATGTTGGCCAAGAACATGAAAAAATTGAACACATAAGGAAAAATATTCAATCACGAACATGCTGATCAATGCAAATGTACTAAACTAATAGAGCATAATCTAGAGACATCATTGAACATCTCATAAACATACACAATAACAAAATTCACCATAATTGCAATCTCATCTTCCAGAAACACTTGCTACAGTAACTGAATAACTGTAGGAACACAGATCTTCATAACTTTCTCAATTCTTGATGCGTACCATTGAAAATTTGAAACAACATACTAGATAAGCTTAGAATCAAACCCTTTAATGTGTGCCACCTGATTATCAATGAAAACAACTTTCCATTACTCTGACCTTCTCAGCTTCACTAGCTACCGGCAATATATTTATTACAATTTTCTCAATATCTTCAACATATACAGCCTTCAAAAACACCAATGCTAAAAGTGTTGACATCAATGACAACCACATATCAGAAATACAACTTCATCATCTAACAATCTCCCCATTTGGCATTGTTGGCAACACATGATGTGAAAAATACCATCAACCCAACTAGCTCTTCTTCAACAATCTCCCCCTTAGATTGTGCACTCTTTTCTTGTTTTCTTCTTCCACTTTACTCCTCTCCCATAATTTTCACATTTCTCCTCTCCCCATTTGACATCAATGGAAAATGTACATATGCTCTAAACCACATATCTAAGTCATCTAACTACTCCCCCTAATTAGTAGCCACCACAATATCAATCCAAAACAAGATTTGACTATTAGTCCACGGATTGATGCAAAGACTTGCATCTTAGTTCAGATTAGAAGGGAAAATTACCCCTAACTTTCCTCTGAGGTACTCAAAAGTATCCTTAGGCAATGGTTTAGTGAAAATATCTACAATTTGTTCCTTTGTAGGCACATACTTGAGTCTGACCTCTTTCTCACTTACTTTATCTCTCAAAAAGTGATACTTAATAGATATATGCTTTATTTTTTAATGTAGCACCAAATTCTTAGAAATGTTTATAGCACTTGAGTTGTCACAAAATATAGCAATAGGCTCATCATATTCAATTCTGATATCTCTCAACATCTGCTTCATCCACAACACTTGGGTACAGTTATTTGCAGCAACAATATATTTTGCCTCAACAGTAGATAAGGAAATGGGATTATGCTTTTTACTTAGCCAAGACACCAGCTTCTTCCCTAAGAAGAACACACCACCACTTGTAATTTTACTGTCATTAACATCACCTACCCAATCTACATCTGTAAAATAATTTAGAGTAATATCATCATCCTTTGGATACCATAACCCAAAGTCAACTGTTACTTTCAAGTATCTAAATATTATCTTTATTGTAGTCACATTTGATTCTTTTGGATCTGCTTGATATCTATCAACCATGCACACAACATTCATAATGTCTGGTTTTGTCTGAGTTAAATATAGCAATCCACCAATCATTGACCTATATCTTGTTTGATTATCCTTAGTAGAATCACCATTCTATGTTATCTTACATCCAATTACCATGGGTGTACCAACTGGCTTTGAATATTCCATACCAAACTTTTTCAGTAATTCTTTCACATACTTGGACTGAGATATAAAAATTCCATCATCTAACTGAGTAATTTGCAATCCTAAAAATAATTTCAGCTCTCCTATCATTGAAATATCAAATTAACTTTTCATTTCATCAGCAAAATTCATGCATAAGTCATCATCACCTTCAAAAATAATGTCATCAATAAAGACTTCAATGATCAACTCTTTATCTTGATCCAACTTGAAGTACAAATTGTTGTCAATAGTACCTTTATTGAATCCAAGCTTTAACAAGTATTTATCCAATCTAGCATACCAAGCTCTACGTGCTTGTTTGAGTCCATATAATGCTTTCTTCAACCGACACACCATGTCCTTTTCATTAGTCAATTGAAATCCATCTGGTTGTTAAACATAAAACATTTCTTCTAGTTCACCATTCATAAATGTTGACTTCACATCCATTTGATAGACTTTGTAATTTTTGAATGTAGCATAAGCAAGAAATAACCTTACAGCTTCAATTCTAACACCATGGGTGAAGGTTTCTTCAAAATTAGTACCTTCCATCTATGAGTATCCTTTACATACCATTATTTCTTTGTTCTTGATCACTTCACCTTGTTCATTTAGCTTATTCCAAAAGACCCATTTAGTTCCAATCACATTTTTGTCTTGAGGTCCAGGAACAAGAATCCATGTTTCATTATTTTCTATCTGCATCAATTCTTCCTTCATTGCTTCCATCCAATTTTCATCTTTACATGCTTCACTACTATCTATAGGTTCAATCTTGGATATCAAACAATATTCTTCTACAATTCTTCTTCTAGTTTGTACACCATTGTTCTTGTCTCCTATGATTTGAATTTCAGAATTTCTCTTTACATATTTTGGAGTTTTGAGTTCTTTTGTTTTCTCTTTGCATTTCCACTATTTTCTTCTTCTTGATTTTCTTAATTCACCAAAATAGTTTGAACTTTATTTTGTGTCTATGCATCCTTTCCACTTTTAGTATTATCTTGTTTATCATATGAATCATATCCATAGTACATAGATGATTTTTCAATATCCTCATCAACTTTGACATTTTCACTTTCAACCATCTTCTTCAATATTTTATTGTAGCAGCGGTAGGATTTTCTCTTAGTAGAGTAACCCAGATAGATTCCTTCATCACTTCTAGCTTCAAATTTTCCAATGTCTTCATCTCTCTTAATATAACATCTACTTCTATTTTTTTTGAAATACTTAACAATAGGCTTATAACCAAACCATAGCTCAAAAGGAGTCTTACCAGAATTTCCATTTACATTCACCCAATTGATAGTGTATACTACAGTGCTTACAACTTCTCTCTAGTAGGAATAAGGAACATTTCCTTCCAACATTATAGTTCTGGCAACATCTAAAATTGTTTTGTTCTTTTTCTCAACAACTTTATTTTGTTGTGGAGTCTAGGGAGCAGATAACTATCTTTTTATTCCATGCTCTTCAAAAAATGAATTGAACTCCCGGGAGGTAAATTCACCACCTCTATCTGATCTCAAACATTTGGTCTTTAAACCTGTCTCAATTTCTATCATAGCCTTAAAGGTTTTGAATTTCTCTAATGCCTCATGTTTTTCTCTTAAGAAAGCAACCCAAACCATTCTAGAATAATCATCAATAAGCAACATAAAGTACCTTTCTCCTTGTAGACTTTTGATTCTAGATAGACCACATAGATCAGTATGTACCAAATCCAATACTCCATTTGAATGATACTATTTTCTCTAAAATGAAATTCTTGTCTATTTTCCCATCTGACATTCCTTGCATATAATGTTAGTAGGCTTTACTAACTTAGGTAGATCTCTGACAGCTTGTGTGAAGCTTATTTTGATAATGTTATCAGAGTTTAGATGACACAACCTTCTATGCCACAACCAACTTACATCAACTTGAGAAATCAAACAACTTTCACTAGCAGCATTCAAGTGAAAAATATTACCTCTTGTCTTTGTTCCTAAAGCAATCACACATCTTGAGCTTCCCAAAATATTGCACTTACCATCCTTGAACTGAAGATTGTAACCTTTATCAACCATCTATCCAACAATCAACAAATTGTGTTTCAAACCTTTGACATCTAGAACATCATCAATATTTCATTTACCTCCAAGAGAAATAATGCCTTTGCCACAAATCACACCAGCATTGTTATCTCCAAATATTACAACACCACCATCATATTTTCTAGACTTAGAAATTTTCTTTTGTCACCAATCATATGATGTGAGCATTTGTTGTCAATCACCCATCCATCTTTCTCGTCAATCTTGGTTGCAAGAGCTTTCTCAATATTCTGACTACTAGCTGATTTAGTGGACACCAGACTATTTTCCTTGATAGCAATGAATACCCATTCATCTTCATTCCTAGTTTCTTTATCAGATTCATCATCAATTACACCTTCTTCAGCATAATAAAATTTATTTTGAAATCTAGTCTTCTCAAGTTTGTACTTAGAAACTCTTTCAGGACATCTTGATGCAAAATGGTGTATCTTACTGCAAGAGAAAAATTTAATAGGTAGCTTTCCTTTGTACTTACCTTGTCCTTTGGCTTCTCTTTTCACAATAAATGCTTCTAGTTCTTCTAGCTCTCTTTCTTCATCTTCAATCAGTTTCATTTCTTCTTCATACTTGAATGTCTTCTTGGATCTCTCTCTCAGATTATATCTGCTGGATTTTTCTAGATTTAGTAGCTTTGAATGTAGATTATGTCTTAGGTGAATATTCACCAAATTCACTCAACTCAAAGGCAGCTAATTTTCCAATCAGCATGTCTCTTGTCACATTTGTTACTATCATGAGCTCATCAATAGCAGGAGCTTTTGTTTTGTAAGAATTAGGAACAAATCTAAGTATCTTAGCCACAATCTCTTCTTCATCCAAGGTTCTACCAACACATCTAATGTCCATCACTAATTCATTTACCTTTTTCGAGAAAGAAAAGATATTTACATCTTCACTCATCTTCATGTTCTCCCACTTTCCTTTTAGACTTTGTAGCTTAACACTTTTCACTAGTGCATCTCCTTCATACAATGTTTCCAATTTTTTCTAGATCTCATGTGAATTCTTCAAACCTATCACATTTTCCATCTCCAAATATGTCAAAGCACTCAACAATGCTTCTATAGCCCTGGTATTAACTTCTGCTTGTTTGATCTCATCTTCAGAGGAGGGGCCATTATAAGGAATAGTATATGCATTTTGTGTAATCTTCTAGAAAGGCTCACCAATGCACTTCAAGTGACACTCCCTTCTGAATTTCCATAGAGAGTAGTTTGTACCATCAAATCTCAGACTATCCTTCTTGTATGATGTCATATTGGATCACCTCAAGTTGTTAAAATTCTTCAGAGGAACCTTCTCTGATACCAATTTTTGGAAAAACAAGGATAGACAACTAAGAGGGGGCGGGTGAATCAATTGTTACCAAAATCAAAATTATTCAACATTAATCAACCTTTAATCTCATATCTGATAATTGACAATGCACGCATAAATCAATAACACATCAGAGACACATGAACACCAAGATTTTATACATGGAAACCCTGTTAGGGGAAAAACCATGGTGGATGTTAGTCCACAAGATTATACCCTGTTAAAAGTATAATGAAGAATGAATAAATAATTCACTTGCATTTAGGCACACTACCTAGAGCTCACTACTCAAAGGGAAGGCTCGCTACCTTACATAAGACAATAAGATTAAATCCATTTGATGAACATGAACTGAGAAATTAGCTTCTTCACAAGCCGGATTATAGTTTTGGTTAGGCACAAATACAATTCTCTCAACCTTCTTCACACTCTACTCTTCTTTCATATGATATAATCTCTACTCGCACATACAAACACATACTCTGAGCATATTTTGAGCACACACACTACTTACAATGAAGATACAATCACTCTTATATATCTGCTACACAGATTTACATCAACAACTCTGTTGGCCACAAAAAAAATAATTACAACTTTTTGGCCTCAATACATGAACAATTCTTTATGCATACTAACTTAAGTTAGTCACAACATAGCAAAGTCCTAAATCAACATCCTTGAGCATGATAAACAATAAAGTATTAATCCATAAGGATCTGCAACATGCTATCACCATCATGTCGGCCAAGAACATGAAAATCTTGAACACACAAGGAAAACTCTTCAATCACGAACATTTTAATCAATGCGGACATACTAAACTGATAGAGCACAATCTAGAGACATCAATGAACATCTTAGAAACATGAAACAACCAAATTCACCAAAATTGCAATGTCATCTTCCAAAAACACTTGCTACAATAACTCTAGGAACACAAAACTTCATAACTTTCTCAATTCTTGATGTGTACATCACTGAAACTTTTAGAAAAAATACTAGATAAGCTTAGAAACAAACCCTTTAGTGTGTGCCACTTATTCATCAATGAACACAACTTTTCATTACTTTGACCTTCTCAGCTTCACTGGTTGCTTGCAATATATTTATTACAATTTTCTCAATATCTTCAACATATACAACCTTCAGAAACACCAATGCTAATAGTACATCAATGACAACCACATAACATCAATACAACTTCAATATCTAATAGATTCCACATCCGAGCAGCAAGCGGAATCAAGGGGGGAATACATCTACCCTCAAATTTGATCTTTAGGGATTAGATAAGAGGATTTTTTTTAGGACTTCTAACGAATTTGTGTTGCAAGATGCAGTTCCTAACGTTGTGGTTTTGCAGATAGCTACACTGAGGGCTTCATTCTCCCACCTTTTAAATGAGTATCCTTTTATGAAAATAAGGTGCATTGTTTGTCTAGATTACTTTAGCTTACATATGCACATAGATTCATATGGGCACTAAAGTGGGGGCTAAATGTGTCACCAAAAATTGTATACCTTTGAAGAAAAGGATAATTTTGTGCCAGTTTTGGTCCTACTTTAGGTCCTCTTTCATCAATTATCACCCTAAAACAACATTTATAGGCCCCTTATAAGGTTCATTAGTTTTGACTTTGGGGCCTTTTATACCTAAGGAATCATTCAATTCCTGACAAAGAAAATCAAAATTACTTGAAAACCACTAATCCCACTTCAAAATCCCTTAGTGGGACTAGGTCGCCCAAGTTGGCGACCTAGTCTTTTTTGAGGATTTTTGTAATTTTAAGTGAGAAAATAAATATTTTATCAAAAATTCCCGATGGGTGTCAGCCTCTTAGGTCAAAATTACCGACAATTAGGTCTTAATGCTTATAAATTATTGTTTTTAGGTCATTTTTTCATTCTCAGTCATTTTTCACATCCAACTCCAAGAATCAAGTGCAAAACATCTTCCTCAAGAAGATTCATCTCTCGTACAACAAAGTTGAAGCTTTTGGACAAAAAACTAGGGCTTTTCGCCGGTCTTCAAGCTCAATCCACATTCAAGATCACACATTGACAAAGGTAGAGCATAGATTCCTATGGATATTCATGGAGAAGTTTAGGTTGAGGAGGTGCAACTAGCCACCAAAATCACACCTAAAGACTATTTTTGAAGTGACTCCATCTTCTATTTCTAGCCCATCTTCAGATTTGAGGTTTGCATCCCATTTGCATTCCTTGTTACACTCATTTGAAATGTTGTAGGGTTTCTAGGGTTGAAGTATTCCATCATTCTAAATCTCTTGCATGCATCTTATTGTAGAACAATAGAATAGGGTTTTGTCTTATTTCAAGTTTTCCTAGTTCTAGACACACTTAGAGCTAGGGTTTATGCAAATTTTCTATCTTTTAACAAGTTTAAATAAAAACTAAGGGTTTGACCAAGGAAAACCACACATTACAAACCCAAATATCTTCTATAAATTATAGGTTATTTTTTAGGTCTGAGTCTAGATTCCCATGAAGAAACAACATATAGATCATAGGCCTCCATGTCCTCTTTCATTCTTCTAGAAAAGCTGAAATTGACTAGGTCACCCATAGTTGTGACCTAGTCCCATTGGAGGTTCTCTACACTAAAATTTATAGATTTCAGTCCCTAGTTGGTAGCAATGGCATCTAGAGTAGTTTACCTAAAAAGGGACTAGGTGGCCCCACTTCTTGTAAGTGTCCCAATTGATTTAGAATTTAGATTTCTCAGGTTTTCTGAGTCTTCCACAACTTCTTCATTGTTCTACAATAGTTTCCAAGTGCATCCATTTGATATAATAGGTTATTTTTCTTAGTCTAGTCCTCATTTCATCACTTTTACATTTAATCATGTGTTTTCTAACAAAATAAGCTCTCTTAGTTTAGGTTAAGTAGCTAGGTTTACATATTACATTTCACCATTCAACGCATTCAACACATATTCAATCTCTAGCATTCAATGAATCACAAGGTTTAATGCTCCTCAATAAAGGAAAATCCTCTTCCTTCAAGGTGAAAACTCTAGAAAGTTGTAGGGGACTCATTCCTTTACCAGACATCAAAAGCATTAAATTTTGTGATTCAGGAGGATTGTTATATTTGAATGCTACTAGACCAGACATTATGTATGTTGTTTGTCTAGTAGCTATATTTTAGCTACAACCAAAGGAATCACATGTTGCAGTAAAAAGGATTTTTAGATATTTGAAGGGTACAAAAGATATCGGGTTATGGTATCCAAAGGACTCAGATTTTATCTTGATGGCCTATACTGATGTTGTTTGCACTAGATGTATTGATAACAAGGGGAGAACAAGTGGAAAATTTTATTTCCTTGGCTCTCATTTGGTTGCTTGGTCAAGCAGGAAATAATATTTTGTATCTTTATCTACTGTTGAAGCTGAATAGGTTGCAACATGATCATGTTGCACTCAGGTACAGTGGATGAAATAAATGTTGAACAACATTGGAATATCATTTGATGAATTGATCTCAATTATGTGTGATAATACTAGTTCAATAAAAATTTCCAAGAATCTATGACAACACTCTAGAATAAAACATATATCCATTATATATTACTTCTTAAGAGAGAAGGTATTGGAGAATGAGGTAAGACTTGAATATGTACCTACAAAAGAGCAGATTATAGAAATTTTCATAAAATTGTTGAGAAAAGATACTTTTGAGTATCTCCAACATAATTTAGGGGTTCTTCCCCCTCCAATTCTACAATAATGTGCACCAGGGTGTGCATTGGTCAAGGGTATTATATGCTCACTCTTATCTGGATCAATGCTTGGTGGCTTCCTCATAGGGGGAGCAGAGAAATTTTTTCAGAGGGAGGTTTTGCCCTTTTTCTTTGATGTCAAAGGAGGAGAAGAAAAGAGGTTCCTTGATGATGGTGATACTATTGTTTAGCTTGGTTTTTCGTTGATGAATGCATTCATCAATGATAAAGAGGGATATTGTTGGAATGTGATGTTGTTGATTGTTGTCATTAATGGTTGTCATTGATGTAAACATATCTTGGTTGATTGATTAAGGTTCAATTTTTATGCTTTGATGATCCATATTAGCATGCTCCGGATGTTGTGTTGTGATGATCTATCTTTGGTCATGCTTGTCTTGGTCCCATTCATTTTACAACATAATGAGATAAACTCTTATGGGTTGAGATCGATCTAGAAATTGGTTAGCATGCCCCAAAAAATTATTTGCATTATAACATGTATATTCTATTCTTTGGTTGTGGATATCATGGTTAATACGTAACATGTTGATTTGAGCAAGGAGGTTCTATATGGTCCACATTTCATTCCTTTCCACCATGGGAATGTTTTGTGGTGATATAATTTGAATTGTGTTTGGAAAACTTAGGAGATTATGAAGGCATGGATTGGTATAAGTAAAATTTGATTATGTTCGATGAAAGTAACTGTGGTGAATGCAAATATAAAATCCAAATTTTTTGTGAGAGTATACAACCAAAGGAAGAAAACAATCAAATTCCATTCAGTGTCATTATTGGTGACAGTTATTTCAGAGGTGGATTCCATTTCATCATTCTTATTGTAGTGAGCCTTTCTCTTTTGGTGATGAGCCTTTTTATCTTTGGCTATAATATTCAAGTAGTGAGCCCACCAGTAGTGAATCTTACGTATAGTCAGCCTTTGTAAAAATCACCTCAACCAATGTTTTATAATTGAGAATTAGCATTCTCCATGCTTTTTCCCTTCTTGGGTTTCCACGTAAATTCTGGTGTTCATTATGCATGGTTTTCTTATGTTCTTTCATGATCATATCTATTAGATCATTATCTGACCGATTTAAGTTTGCACTAGATTAATTAAGGTCAAGAAATTTTTTTTATAATAATTGATTCACCCCCTCTCAGTTATTTGAACTATTCAATAGTTTTGTGTGACAAAAAATAAAATTTAATTCAAATTTCTAGCGAGATTTTATTCTCCTAGATCTAATGCCAGCTTGTAGTGTTGTAGTCGGGATTTTTTTCATAAATGAATTTAAATACAAGGTTTTTCTCTCATTTTCATCCTAACAAGCAATCAAGTGATCCTAAGCATTCAAGAACTCATCATTATAAAAAAATTGAGTTCACAAGAGCATTCAAGAGCATTCAAGAGTAGATTATCAAGCATTTTAGAGCAGCATTCAAGTGCCAATCATCATGTTAAGGATTTCATATATCATCCTTGGTATTGTGTTAACAATTGTGATGTAAATTTTATGATTCAAGCAAGATCAACATCATTCAAGAAAGATTCAAGAACCACATCCATTACAATCATTTCAAGCATATTTACAACACCTGATTGCTAGGTTTTGGTGAGTTGCAACATTGTATTTTGTTCATTCATCATTCTCCATTCATATTTTCTTTCATTTTTAGGTTTAATTACCAACAAGGGGTTTGACCAAGGAAAACCCTATCCACTAACCCCCAACATTTTCCCCTCTCCTTTGAGTGTGATTTAGAGGTCTAGGTTGCATATTTCATAATGAGTAAGATTGGAGAAAATTTGTCAAGTAATCGAAGTTGTCAAAATTGTCATTAACCCTTGGAGAAACTTAGAGAAGACCTACAAGTGGCGATTTGTAGTTTTGGATCCATAAATCAATCAAGAAGAGAAAACTAGGTTGAGAATAACAGAATCAAGTCATAAACTTCTAGAAAATCAGAAGTGGACTAGTTTTCCACAAGTGGCAAATGAGTCCCACTATACAGGCCTAACAGATATTTTTATAGATCTAGATACCCTTTTAGATAAAACCTATTTTCCAGCACATTTTTCCAAAAATAGGATTGATTCACCCAGTCTAGCGAATGAGTCCCAAACATCCTTGATATAAATTTTTTCAATGATCTAGACCTCCATTTGTCCTTCTCTAGTTTTCTAGGTGCACACATTCCATCTTTACAATTTTTTATTGCATGTCATTCATCTTTCTAGGTCATTTAGATTTTTTTTGCTTTCAATTACAACTTTTTTTACATATTTCATATCATTGTCTTTTACAAGTCTAAACTTGGTGGTGAACCCCTCATTATATCTCATTCAACCTTTAGGACACCCTTTTGCAAGATCTCTTTCTCCTTTGCAAAAGAGATCTCAGGGGTTGTTCTTGAGTGAAGTGTGTGAAGATTGCCCATTTCCTTTTAGGTCCAAAACCCTAGAGGTGAAAGAGAGCACACAATTTTGTTCATTTCAAGACAAAATTTTAAAATTCTTAGAGATGTGTGTAACCAGGTTTGGGACCCAGAAATCTAGGTGGGAGGGTGAATGAGTCCCGGATCACAAAATTTGGGCTATTCAACCTAAAACACCTAAATTATGCTTGGGTAATGATTTTTGTTGGGATTATCCTTGAAAAGATACATTAAATGAGGCTCGTGGATGTAAAATAAGGTCAATTAAAACATAAGAAAGACCAATTATTAATGACAACCTTAGAAAAGTGTGAAAACCTAGAATAAGATAGGGTTAATTTTATTTAATTCAAAATGTCCCAAGACCTAATGTGAGTGTGTTAATAACATTACAACACTAAGTCAAGGCATCATTAAGCTCAATTTAACAAGGATGTCCCACACAAGTGTGAAAATGTCATCGATATTTTTCGACAATACAGGGGCAACCCCTTTTTCATGATGTAGATTATTTTGGAAACATATGTTCGACATATGGATTTCAAAGTAAGCTCTCATGTCTCCTTTATGTTTAGAATTTATCATTTTCTACTTTAAAGTAATTTCTCACAACATGGTGTTAGCAATTTTTTTAAAATGGGGGAATACATTGGCATTATCATTTGGACATCTTGGACTATATCTTATTTTTCATCGTGTGGTCTTCTTATTTCTTGTGATGTGTCTTCTTCTTGGTGGTTTCATTTGGTTTGATGTCTTCCAAGAGTGTGACCTTTCTTGGCATACGATATTCCTCTTAGTGGTGATGCTATGGATTGCATTCCCTAAGTTGTGAATCTTTTATCCTAGACTTGTCCTCCCTTGGAGACATTAGGCACAATGTTCCCTAAGACTGAGAACCTTACATGAACTAAGAAAAACCACTTTGAACATGTCTTATCCTATTTGTATTATTTTCATAAGTGCAACATAATACAACTTGCTAACCTTGTGAAGCTTGAAGTTACAACCATTTTTCATGGCCAACAATCATAACACACTTTGCTTGCTTTTGGTGAATTTTTTGTTCATAAGTGTTTAGCATAATGAAACTTTCTAGGAAGCTCAAAGTTCATATTGTGTGGTGCCTTATTAAAGTTATCGGAGGCATAAATTTGGTATGGTATGGGAGCCTAATAATATTCTCTCATTTTCCACTCTTGGGGGCTCTCCTAGTGGAGAATGGATTCCACTAGCTTGTGTCAATGTGCATTGTTTGTTTACATAGTCGACAACAAGTTCCACTTCTTAACATTTTTGGAAAAATATTTTAGGCTTGATCCACACCAAGTTAGACAATCGAGGCTTGCTCCACCCTTTTTTTATTTTTATTTTTCTTAATTTGAGTCTTTGGCATTGTATGATTGAGTATCATGTCATTGTTGCATATATATGTTTAACATAGGCATGTGTCTCCTTATGCCTTTTTTGGTTTTTCCATGAGATCTTAGATCTTGGAGGCTTGATCATCCTTCTTGACCTTTTTTGTCTTATCTTTCCAACAACTATACAATTAGAAATCTCTTCATTGTCTACTTTAGTGTGAGTTTGACATAGGTTCATCCTCTCACTAGAGTGGGGGATAAATTTAGTGTAGAAAAATGTATCCCTTTACATTTTCACACTTGTTTGGGCCCTCCTAATTAAAATGGACTTAATAATGCCTTAATTTAGTGCTGATAAATGTAACCCTTTACATTTTCACACTTATTTGGGCCCTCTTAATTGAATATATCTAGATTTATCATGCCTTAATAAGCTCTTTTATTCATTTACAAGCCTAATAAATTACATTTTCCAAAGGGGAAACTCGACAATAATTTTTGCCAATACATAACATAGTTTTACCTTGAGCAATGTGTGTTCTAGGAATAGCGACTTGGGACCCATTCGCCCATGGGTGAATGGGTCCTCCCTAGTCCTTTAGATCTAAATATAAATTTTTTTTTTTTCTAGAATTTTAACATCTCCAAATTCATATTTCAATGTCATCTTGTGATATTTGAATTTCTAGAAATTAAGGACACATACCGATAAATACAAGGTATTTTTATCAATTCAAGTCTAAGTTTTTCAAGAAGTTTTACCTAGATTTTTATGAGAATTATTCAAGCATTTCAAAATAAATCAAGGGCATTGAAGAGTAGATATATCAGAGATTTATTCATCATGTCAATTTGTTCTTGCATCATGCAAGTTTTTGGAGCTAACATTGTGATGTAGGTTTCAAGATCAATTCAAGCATTCAAAGCATTATTCAAGTGTCAAGATCCACATTCAATTCAACCATTTCATGTAAGTTTTAGACTTCCTAAAATCTCCATTATCAAGGTTTCTACAAGCGTTTGTGGAGTGGTGACATAGCTTTTTTCATTCCTCATTCCCTCTTTCATGCTTTATTTCAATTCAAGGTTTGATTACCAAAATGGGGTTTGACTAAGGAAAACCCCCTTTTCACCCAAAATTAAATAAAAAATCTCTATTGTGTGTGATTTTAGATTTAGGTTGAAGAAGGATTGAAGACCTTTTGAAGTGTAAAATTGCAAAAGTTGTCAAAATTGCAAAAGTTGCAAAAGTTGTTGTCAAATCATAGAATCTAACTAAACCACCAAAAAGAGGATATGCTAAAAGGGAAAGAGGATTCCCTAATAGACTCCTAGGGTTTTTGCACCTAAGAGCAATGTTAGGAAATGGACTCTCTTTCACCTGATGATATACTTTTTTGGGTGAGTTCATTCAAAGGATTAAGGGTTGTGAGGTGTGTGAGAATGTGTCTAAGTGAAATAAACTATAAATTAAAATGATTTATTGAATTTTAAACTATTGAAATGTGAACTATTGGAAAACACATATTGATATGCAAACACATACAAAATGACCTAACAATGTACACTAAACTAAACAAAAATGAAAGAGATAGAATGTGTGCACCTATAATTTGAAGAAGGATCTGATGGAGGTTTGGAATGCTAATGAAAATGTTGTAGAAGCTGAAAGGAACACTTGTGCCAATCTGGGCGACCTAGTCCCAGATTTGAGAAAACTAGTCTGAAGCTCGTTTCTGCTAAATGGGTGTTTGAAAATGTAAAAATCACTTAAAGGAAAATAAAGTGGGACTAAATTCTCATTTTTGGTGACTTATTCCTCTTCTAGATATCTTGAATTTTTGAAGGGGGAACATGATCCCTCGGTCTGCACTTTGGTTCTTCATAGGTGTCCTCTTCTGAAACTCTAATTTTTGGGCCTGAAAGTGACTTTGGTGGATGTTTGTACTTTTCAAACAAGGAAAGGTCTTCAACAAGTCTCCAAAGTATTCAATGATCTCCAATGAACCTAAATCTACAAACACATAAGGAGAGAAAGAGAAACATGTTGATTGTTAGGGATTAGGGGTTTTCCTTGGTCAAACCCCTTTTAGGTAACTTAACCAAAATGAATAGAAATAATGTAATGAAGCATGAAATAATGTAGGAATGGAGTAAGTTACCTTGCCATGATGAGATATACTATGTTGTTGCAGCAATTAGCCCTTGAATGCTTCAGAAAAGATTTATTGTTGACTTGGAATGTTCAATCTCTAGCTTGCTTGAGAAGAAATAGAAGATGAGTGCTTGAGAAGATTCGGTGAGTAGAATATGAGAGGGGAGAAGTGAAAAATGAGGGGAAAAACCCTTATTTATAGAATTTGTGCCCTAATTTTCTCGAAAATAGCACCATACAGGTCGACCTTAGGGTTTTAGAGACAAAATACCTAAAGAGTTATGTTTCAATTTTGAATTTGAAGCCACATGGGACTAGGTCGCCCAAGGTGGTGACCTAGTCTAGCTGGGCAATTTTCATTACTTTTTAGAGATTAAAATGTGATTAATAATATTTGTCAAGATTGTCTTCTAAAACACACTAAAATAAGGTGTGTATGTGTATTAAGGGGTCTTTATGCTATAAGAAAGGGTTGATTTAGTGATGACAACCTAATAAAGTGTGAAAATGTTTTGCAAAACCTTACAACACTTTAGCATAAGGCTTGGAAAGGGGTAAAAAGAGGTCCAAAAAGGTCCAAAATCCATAGGCAAGGGTCCAAATGAGTGAAAAGTGTCAAAGGCTACACTTTTTGGCTACACACTAACCTACAAATCTGATTTCTGAATTTTGGCATTGAAACCTAGATAAATCAGAAGTTGTAGATCAACATTAGAGGCTTCCGAAAGTTGCAGAAAAACCTTGACAAAAGACACATTCACACATGGGTTAATGAGTCCTAGTCAGCCTTCAGAAACTCACTTTTGGTGATTGGTAAACACTTTTCTTCCCTTCTCAGATCTATAATCTTTTTTCTAGATTTTTGCTAATATTGAGTTTAATATTGTTGTTTCAAGTGTTAGATTGCATTTTGGAATTTATTTTCTATTTTTATTTCTTCTCCCAAAATTGTTGTTTCACCTTAACTCTCGTCCTTCAAGCATAAGGAAATCTGAAGATTCTCACATTGAGTTGATTCACCTAAGGGTTGTTAGTCGGTTCTTTGTGGGGATATTATTTCCTAATGAAATATTATTAAATAGGTGCATCATAACTCCCCTTGTTATCATCCCATATTTGGTTCACCTATTTTTCATCATTTTAGAAATATACTAAAATTATGTGTTAATTCTCTACAATAATAAGCCACTTCAAAGGGGAAAACCTCCAAAAGTATTTAATAAGAATATAATTTGTAATCTAATTACCATAAGCTGGTAACTAGCTCTTATATATATTATGCTTATATCTTGAATGTCAGCCAAAATGAGTTAACTACCTATATAAGACTATAATAATTGTAGACACTCAAAATAATCAACTGACATAATGAATCTAATTTTGCTTGGATTAACATCAACTTCCTCTATTAATCAAATAAAGCAATTCATTTGATTAATTCACTAAGGTGCATCATACTTGATTAAATAAATCAAATTATTTAATTAATTCCTAAAGGTCCTCTCATCTGACTTAATAAATCAAATTGATTAAATCAAACATCAAAACCCTTAAACCCCTTCAGGTTAATTAATTTGAATTAATCAACCCATAATCCTAATTACCCATCCTCTAAGTTTTGACTCAACTTGGGTCAAACCTAAACCCTCGACTAACCCATTAACTTGCACATGAAATTCATTTAATTTAATTATCTAATTACCCCTATTTTCCCTCACAAGGCATATTCCCAAAGAATATTCCCTCATTTACTCCACTTATTTGACTTTATTGCCCAACCCATTTTCCTCCAAAATGTCTCAACCACATTCATTTAATGAATCTTACAAATCCATTAATCTCTCTTACACCTCTCAAATCCTCAACCACTTGCACATTCTCCAAAATGTTCTCATTCCTCCTCCACTAGCATGTTGAAAAGTGGCATCTTATCATTGGCTATTATTTAATCCCACATTCCTCCCATATCTCCATTCTTCAACTCTTAAATCTATAAATAAAAGGAACTTCTACTCCACAATCCATCTACAATCTTAGCATTTCTATTATAGTCACATCTCATCTTGCACTTCATCACTTGCATCTTTTCATCTTCATCACATCTTGTCTATCATTGTAGGCTTATCAAAGGGGTGGGAAAGGGAATACTTTTCACATCAAAGAAGCAACACTCCCACTATGGGATAGGGTTTGATCATGTTTTGATGTGCTTTCATTTAGTTGTTTTTGTTCTATCTACTTTGTATGCATATGTAGCATGATTGAATATTTCATAGGAATGTTGGAGTTTCTTGTTTTAAATTGGCTAACAATATAATTTTGGTTATTGTTTGAAGCATATGCAGATTTGGTGTTTACATCTGGCACCCACCATGGGGCAATATTACCTTATTTCATTGTTGTTCGATATTGATATTACATAGAACATAGAACAAGATAATATTGCTTTCCATCTAACACCAACTTGTTATCTGATGAGGCTCTGTATTAACCTCATAATAATTAAGTTTTAACCTTTTAAATACTTTATGTTTGGATTTGAAAACTTATAATTCTCTCTTTTATGTATGTTTTATGAACTTATGAAAGTATAAAAACTTAGAATGTGTATGGTTAATATAAATGCTTATTCTATGTTTATGCATGATTAAAATGTGGTGATTAAACTAATAATGCTTTATTATACATGTACATGTATCTTGAGTTAATATTTAATGTTCAGCCATATGATGACTGATTATGTTTCAAAGTAAGGGATAGAGAAATTGTTTGTGACTCATCTTCAAATAATTTATGATGCCGATCTTATAACTCATCGTGTTGGATAAAGATATCACCTACTACAACTCAAGCTCCAACATTGTACACCAGTTCATAAATCTGGAAATCAATGCAACTAAGAACTGTTACAAGAATCAAGGTCAACTTATTCCTGCATGCCAGGATATCTTTTGGATTGGAAGAAGATTAAAATTCCCGCTTTTCTAATGTTTTCAAAATAATACTGGATATTTATATCCATAGCCAATGCAATTGGATGTTAGATTGTATCAAGTTTTTGATCTTTCTCATGTGATTTCCTTTCTGTAATTAGGATTAGAATCTTTTATGTAACTTGACCCTATTTTGGGCACATTACTTGGAAATAACAAGGAAGTTGATCTCAACACTGTGTTCAAGGATTCTTTCGACTTGCTTTCTGAATGAGCTGACCCTGTTAGTTGTTCAAATTTGACTATTTGATTAATACTGCTATGTTTCATTTTATTGTTAGCTTAAGCTGAAATCATTTCATTTTCATAAGTTGAAGGTAACTTAGATCAAAGTTTTGTTTCATCATTGTTTTTGCTTTGTTATGTTTATCATGTTTTGTAGTTTGTTTTTAGTTCAGAATTCATTCATATAACTGCAATAATATGTGATAACATGTTGATGAATTATGTGCAAAGGAAAATAGTTACTTGTCAATTTAGTAAGTGAGGAATGGAATAGTTTATTTTCAAGTAGTTACTCAAGTTTTAATTGGATTTCAAGTTCTGCAAATTAGATTAAATTAATTCTCCATTCCTTCATGAACTATTTGTCTTGAAACAAAATTGATCTGTCCACAATCCATTTCTAAGTCATTTAGGATAAATCAAGAATAAAATGTTAGTTCAAAAAACCTCTTAAAAAAATAGGGAAATAGATCTGACCGAGCCAAAATTACAAAACCCCCCTCCCCCAAGACCGATCCAACTCTTACCATAGATAGCTTTAGACACCCCCTAGGTTGACATTAAAATCAAATGAGTGGGAATTGTGACAACAATGACTTCCTACCATCATTTTTGGCGTTTTTGTTGGGGGATCTCAATTCGGCTTTAAAAAGTAAAATCAAAGCCTTAGGTGTCGGTAAGATTAGTTAATGAATGTTTTCAGAGATCAACTTGGAAGACTTATAAGAGGAGATCTAGAGAATCATATCAGAGAGTTCTAGGCTGGTGCTACAAGTTCACCCTCAGATAGGTCAATATCTACCTAGTTAGAAAGCATGGGAGATAGAGATCAAGAGGAGGAGGTTCCCAACATAACTTCTTCCTTTCCCATTTCCATAAATGTCCATGCTAATGAACCACCAATGAAAAATATCTCACCTTCTAATTTACCCACATTTAGGGGAAAAACTTTGGAAATTCCAGATCAGTTTTTGTTTGAGTTCAAAGTATTATGCCAAACTTATGATTATACATCTGATAATCAAAAGTTGAAATTATTTCCATCAACTCTTAAAGAATCAACCTTACGTTGGTTTATGGGGTTAACTGCAAATTCAATAAATACATGGGATGAAATGGAAACAATATTCCTAAATAAATATCAAGATTATTGCAGATTCAGGGATAGGAAAGAGGAACTCTTTAAAATGAAGCAATTGGAAGATGAAAGTTTAGAATATTATGTGGATAGGTATCAATTTGTTTTGAAGAGATGTGGAATTGGATTAGATCAAGAAATCAGTAAGTCCATATTTTTAAAAAGCATTGATGATGATTCCAAGGATGCCTTGAATTTAATAGGGAAAGGTGATATTAATAAATAATCATTTGAAGAGATCATTGAAATTTGTAGAAATTATTCCAAGACAAGACCAGGCTATAGGAAGAAGAATAAAGGTTCTTCCTTTGATGTCTCTAAAGTCATGGAAGAAATTGCAAATTTAAAAACAGACATTCTCCTTCATCTCAGTTCTTAGCCTAATAGAAGAACAGTGGAACCTTTAGCTATTTACTGTCCTAATTGTAGGGATAAGAATCCACTGAGGGAATGTCCTCTCAATCAGATTGATTTATGTGACATATGTGAAAAAAGACATGCTACTGGAAAGTGTAGCCTCCTCCCTGAGATTAGGAATCAATTGAGGAAACCAGTAGAGGAAGAATTAAATTTTGTTTGACAAAGACAGTTCAACCCTGCCTTTGCTCAACCTAAAAATAATTCTAATTGGGGGTCAAATTAGTGGAATAATCAGTGGAATTCTACTGGTCAATGGAATCCTCAACAAATGCAGAATCCACTTCCACCCATGAAAAATCCTTGGGTACCATCATGGGGACAAAATGAATATCCTCAGTGGAGATAGCCTCAATGGCAATCAAACCAACCTCAGTGGCAACCAAATCAGACCCAATGGTAGCCTAACCAAGGAAATAATCAATGGAAAAATCAGGGGCCAAAGAGACCCTGGAATCAGAATCAATTCATTGGGAAAAATCAACAATCAACCTCAGATACCTTCTTAGCCAGTTCCAAATCCTAAAAATGTTAAGACTCAACAACCTATCTGTAATAATGATCCTAATATAGTCAATTTGAATAACATTGAGATTAAAGACATTCATTTGAGGAATAGGGTTATACGAACAAAAACTGATGAAACTAAGGAAGATCAACAAAGAGACTTAGCAAAGTAATTAGAGAAAGAGATCAATGAAGATCATGCTAAACAAGAACCATTTCCTTCATGTCGCCATCAAGAATCATTGACTGAGAAAGTTGATAAAAACAATGATCTGGTTGATCCATAGATTATTGATGAGCTCCGGAAGATAAAAATTGAAATTCCCCTATTAAGGGCTATTTGTGATATTCCTAAGATCAACCACGTGGTTAAATCTATGTGTATTAAGACACCTGGGAGGAAAAAAAATTTTCCCCCTACCATTCAAGTAGGAGGAAAGTTGTTGGATGTCCTCTCAGGAAAATTAATTCCACAAAATATGGTGACCCAGGAAGTCCTATGATTACTCTTAGCATTAATGGTATTGAAATTCAGAATGTTCTTATTGATCTAGGAGCAGACATTAATTTTATTACAACAAAAACAACTGAAACAATTGGGATAACGAATGTTAAACCTACAACTATAGTTCTTCAGTTAGCTGACCAATTAATAGCAAAACCTGAGGGGATTTAATAGGATGTCATTGTTACTATTAACACTTGGGATTATCCTATTGATCTCCTTGTGTTAAAAACTAAACAAAGGAAGAGGGGTTATCCTATTATTTTAGGAATACCTTGCCTAGCAACTTTCATTGCACTCATTAACTGTAGGTCAGGTAGTATGACTATTTCAAATGGAATAAAACAAAAAGAAGTGATGTTGTATCTGCTAGCCAAACCATCTTTAGCATCTAAGAATCAAATCTAGATTGATGATCTTGACTCTGAGGATGAAGAAATAAAAGGCCTTGCGATGATGACCTTGGCAGAACATGTTGAGGAATATCAGAATTCTATGAATTTAAGAGAAGAGGATCTAGGAGAATGTAGTAAATCTGAAACCTCATCTTGTTGTCCTTTTGCAAACATCAAAAAACAAGATGAAAATGGATTACTTCATCAACTTCTCCCACATCCTTTCCCATTAAAAACCTTAATTAGTGACCCATTGAATCTTCAAGAAAAGATGAAACAAATCCTGATTCAAGCAGACAAACCCTTACTTATCAATAGTGCATTAACAACAAAACAAGAAGAAGGGTTAAAAGGGATTTTAGAGAAAAATAGAGGAGCCTTCGCTTGGGATTATAAGGATATGAGAGGAATCCATCCAGACATTTGTACACACCACATTTATACCGAGGATGTTAAATTTTCCAGACAACCCCAGAGAAGAATTAAGCCTTCTCTAGGAGATTTTGTCAAATTGGAAATAGAGAAATTGCTCTAGGTAGGATTTATTTATCCTATTTCAGACAGCAAGTGGGTTTCTCCACTAGTAATTGTACCTAAAAAAAATGGCAAATGGAGGGTGTGTGTAGATTATAGAGAACTGAATAAAGCTACAAAAAGAGACTATTTTCCATTACCTTTCATAGACCAAGTGCTGGATAACTTATCTGGAAGTAGCTATTTGTCTTTCCTTGATGGATTTAGTAGATACAACCAAATAGAGGTGGCCTTAGAGGATCAAGACAAAACTACGTTTACATGTCCATGGGGTACCTTTGCTTATAGGGTTGTACCTTCTGGGTTGTGTAATGCTCCTGCTACTTTTCAACATGTTTTTCTTGCCATTTTCTTAGATTTAACAACATGTGTTGAAGTTTATATGGATGACTTCATAGTCCATGGTAAAAATTGTGATGAATCCTTGGAAAGTCTAGATAGAGTCCTAAACAGATGTAGAGAACATAGAATGTCATTAAATCATGAGAAGATTTTATTAATGATGACAAATCAAATCGTTCTAGGGCATCATGTGTCAAAAGAAGGAATCAAGGTAGAACTAAAGAAAATTGAAATCATTTTGCAAATACCTACTCCTAGGAACCAAACCGATGTAAGAAGTTTTCTAGGACACTCTAGCTATTATAGAAGATTTATTGAGGGATTTAGTAGAATTGTAGGTCCACTCTTCACTTTATTAAAAAAAGACTCTGAATTTGTATGGACTTCATCTTGTCAAGAGTCATTTGATCAAATTAAGTAGGCACTAACAACGTCACCTGTTATAGCTGGTCCTATTTGGGGTGAACCATTTTATATTAATATTGATGCCTCTAATTTTGCAATTGGAGCAGTCCTTGGGAAAAAGGATGAATCTGGTGCAATGCATGCCATATATTATATAAGAAAAAACCTCAATCCAATAGAACTGAATTACACCACTACCGAGAAGGAATTCCTAGCAGTTGTGTTTGCTATAAACAAATTTTGACATTATATTACTAGATATAAAACTTTTGTGCATACTCACCATGCAGCTATTCGTTATCTTATGAATAAAGCTGTTGTGGGAGGATGTATAATTAGATGGTTATTTTTGCTCTAGGAGTTTGATATAACTATCGTTGATAAACCAGGTAAAGATAATGTTGTAGCTGATTTCTTATCGAGAATAGTTCTGCAGGGTAATGATGAACCTGTGGAAGATGTATTTCCTGATGAACACTTATTTGGAATATCAATCCAATCGCCATGGTTTTCTGATATTGTAAATTACTTAGTAACTGGGAAATATCCTTCTAGTTTTTCATCAAAATAGAAAAAGAAATTAATTAGGGAACACTCTCATTTTGAATGGATTAATGGTTTTTTGTTTAAATTGTGCCCAAATCATATAATAAGAAGATGCGTACAGGAAACTAAGGTATATGATATATTGAAGGCTTGTCATGATGAACTAGGGGCAGGACATTACTCTACCATAAGAACAGTTCATAAAATTTTAGGCGCAGGCTACTTTTGGCCTACTATGACTAAGGATACATCTCAATACATCAAACATTGTGATCAATGTTAGAGAATGGGGAGACCTACAAGATCAACAAAGATTCCATTACAAACACAAGTATCCCTTGAACCATTTGAAAAGTGGGGTATTGACTTTGTTGGACCAATAGATCCTCCATCCAAGGGAAATCATTATATACTGGTATATAGTGATTATGTTACAAAATGGGTAGAAGTCAAGGCATTGCCAGCTGTAAAGAGGAAAAAGTTGCATACTTCATATACAAGAATATTCTACAAAGATATGGAGCACCTAAAGAACTTTTTTCAGATAAGGGACCCTAGTTCATGTCTTTAATGCTTCAAGTGTTTCTTGAGAAATATCAAATTCAACACAGGAAGTCATCGCCTTACCACCCCCAAGCCAATGGGCAGGTTGAGGTAACCAATAGAGAATTGGAATATATTCTTACAAAAATAGTTTCATCTAAGAAGAATGATTGGTCAGATAGGTTAACTGAAGTTGTATGGGCATAGAATATAAAATGGAAGACAACTACTAGATTTTTTCCTTATGAGATGGTTTATGGTAAGACTCATATTTTTCCCATATAGTTTGAATGTGAAACACTTAGAACAGCTACAATGTGGGGATAGATATTACTGAAGCACAAAGAAATAGAATAATGAAACTGAACAAGATGGATGAGATGAGAACTGAAGCTTTGCACCGAAATGAAGTCATTCAAGGACAGAGGAAATTGTGGCATGATAAAAATATACGCAATAAGCAATTTACTGTAGGTGATTGTGACTTATTATTTGATTCTAGGTTTCAAGAGTTTAAAGGGAAACTACACACAAGATGGCTTGACCCATATGAAATTGAACAAGTGTTTGATAATGGTGATATTTGGTTAATACCAATTGATGGAGAAAGGAAAACAATGTTGGTAAATGGACATAGGTTAAAACTCTATCACAAGCCAGCATCAAAAGAAGAATTTATGTCAAAACTTCAAGCAAGAGTTGATCATTTTACTAAGGAATATTTTTATTCTTTAGGAGAAATGATCAATCCTTAAATCCATGATTTATGGGTATAAATAAACAGAGTAAATTGAAAACCAGAAATGGTAGTTTACTTTGCAGCAAAAAAGAAAAGAGAAAGAAAAAGGAAAAGAAGCACCTCATCATGCTTGATCAGTTGAAATTGAATTCATTCAAGTATAAAATCACTCTTGATCACACTTGATTTGATGGACCGGATTTGAGATATTTCAAATAATAAATCTGGTGCGCATAAAGAGGTTTTGTATGGATGAATCCTTCTAAGCTTCATTTATTTCTAATAGGTTTGTGTGATGTGCAGGTACAGGGTTAAATCGAAGAAATTTTAGAAGTACTGATTGACACGTGGAAATAAGTGGGCTCCCACAAGGGTTGAGCTCAGTGTGTTTTCATTAATGATGTTATAAAGGCCGAATCTTGGTTGTTGATTGTGCGAATTAAGAATGGACACATATCACCATCAATCGCCATCATTTGAAATCTCCATCATTAACAGGTAAGCATTTATATCTCTAGGAATTTTTCAAAGTTTGAAGTACAATCATTATAGCTTGTAAATCTTACTTAAAATATTTAATTATGATTGTTCGAAAATCCACATATAATTTGTTAAAAAGAATAAATGAACATTTCATTTCCTAATTGGGCAATAAATATGGGAGAGAATTTCGAGGTGATATGATGGGAAATCAAATTATGATGTACGAGACACAATGTTGTCGGTACATCGATGAGAAATTTCAGGCATGCAAATACATGCAATTAATACTGCATTCATTCATATATCATATCACCTCTTTTCAAAAAAAAAAAATTATTATCAACGTCGCCATCTAGTTCATAAGATTGATATTTCTAGAAATTTTGACATTGTTGGTGAAACTCTGAGCTTGAAGAATTTCAGTCTCATAAAAATGGGGTATAAAAGGATGGTAGAGCAAAAAGGAGTAATTTTAGATGAAGAATCTAGAAGGTATTTACAACAAGCCGAATGGTTGGATTTCTTACTCAAATATGAAGGATATGAGTGGGAAATAGTATTGGAATTTATCAAAAATTTCCATATCAACTTTACAGTAGTCAAAGGAGAACCCATTGAAGTATCTGTAGCTGTGATAAGTGCATTATCAAGAATTCCTATAGAAGGTGACTATATTCAATCTAGTCTTTCGAATTTGCAAGAGCTACTTGAAACATTTCATGTTCCTGGTGAGCCCTTACCTATTTTTCACATACATAAAGGGAAAAACAATGGTATACAGCGAGGGAGTTTGCAAGAACCTTGGGCATCAATTGCACTCTGTGTAATGAAATTCTTCACCTGCGAGGGTCAATTTGAAATAGTTCTAGGGCCAACCCTTAAGTTATTGAATCATTTCAGACATGGAGCAACTAGACCTGATGTAAGAATTAATTTACCTACTTTTGTATTTTCTCAGCTTACTAAAATGGCTATTAGGTGTAAAGAAAATGAAAATAGGGTAACACATCATGGTTTAATACATTTAATAGTTAAACACCATTTCATGCGGAAACCTAATGGAGAAGAGGAATGGAGGAAATTTCTTTTGAATTCAGATAAAGGAAAAGGAAAACCTAAGATTGTTGAAGGAAGAACAATAAAGATTAGTAAAACTAGGGTTTTAACTAAAAACCTATTTAAGCCTATTGGTAGGCCAATCAAACAAAAGCTAGAGAACCCTTCTTCTACAAAGAAAAAAAAAATAGTGAGTTCAGAGGAAAACCTTGCTCAAAAAATTAGGGAGAACAAGAAACACAAACTAGATAGCTCTGTTTCTGTGAGCAAGAGGAAAAATGAAGGGAAGAAAACCATAGAGAATTCTAAGTCTGGAAAAATAAATTCTAAAAATAAGAAAAGAGCTGTGAAATTCAAAAGACCTAAAAGAAAAACTAGGTCAGAGACACAAAGATAAGAACAAGATAAATATGAATCCGAGAAAACTACTGCTACCATCCATTTAGATGACTCTAATGACCTTGATAAAGAAGAAGTTGAAAAAGGAGAGCTTGAAGAGGAGGTATTGTGAGAAGTAGAGCTAGAAGCAAAAGGGATAGAAAAAGAATGTTCAACATTTGAAGAAAATTTGTTACCTCATCATTCCCCTGTTCGGGATATTAGTTTTTCAGAGCATAATTCTCCATTCCACAATATTAACATATCAAATATGGAAACGAGGTTGATATACCTGATTTAGGAACTTTTTTGCCTAGTAAAATTACAAATGTTGAAATTGAATGTGGAGAGGCAATTGTACATCGAGAGGGAAAACAACCAATAGGAGATGAATGAATAGATTCTAATAATGAAAATTTGAATGAGAGAGAAGAGGAGCAAATTCAAACAACTCTTAATATATCTAGGTTGGAAAAGGGATTAGGAGAATTCAAGATTCAGAATATGATACTTGAAGAGAACTTAAAACAAAAAGATGATGAAATATTGAAGTTTCAGGGGGAAACAAGCCAGTTGAAAGAACAGTTTGAGGAAAAAACTAGTCAATTGTTTTCACAATTGAAAGAAGAAGAAGAAAAATTGACTCAGAGAATTATACAAACTGAGAAGAAGGATAAATAAATTTATGAATTAAAAGCAAAATTGAAAATAAAAGCAAGCACAGAAGAGCCTAGATACCTTTCCCTAACTGCTATGAGATATAAGAAACTTAACAAGGAACTTCAAAAATAGTTAGATAAGGCAATCACAAAAAAGGAAGAGGCAAAGGAGAGAGTTATCTAGACTGTGAATATTGCATTTGCTTTAGTTTGTACAAGAAAACCTTCTGTTGTTTATGGTTTATTTCTTAGAGAACAGTTTCTAAAATGGAAGCTAAATCAAATTATGTTAAAAAGACCTGTTGATTTCTTGGCGGATTATGAGATTATGGAATCTTATTTTAGCAGTTGTCCAGATGTCCAGAATTAAATGTGTTAATTCTTTCAACATGGATTTCTTATGGGAGACTCTTACTACTCATTGCTCAATATTTATGTAGGAGAACTTCAAATCAAATCTTTTGTGTCACTATTGAAAAATAATGTTGAATGGTCGACCCGAATACAAGAATACAAGATCATGCATCAGACATATGGATTTTTGATGAGAAATGAATACCCAACAATAGCCCACTATATTGACAGATGCAGGTTTATATCCAGGTTAAATGATGTCACTCTGGTTTATACAAGGAATTTTTTGTAAAGCATTGCAACATTTCAAAATATTGAGGGAGTTCTTCCTCCTCTATCCATTCAAGCATGTGAAGAAAGATTTAGGTTTCTTCCTGATGCAATAAAGAGGAGAGAACCAATATCACCCAATAACCTCAAATGGAGCTTGACACATGTCAGGTAGGCAATCATTTTAATTCATGAACAACAAGAATTCTGGATTGGTATGAGGTTCACATGGCCTATATTTATTATTCATGTGCCAAAAGTTAATGCACCTGCACATATACCAGTAAAGGTTCTTAGAACATGGTATGAGAAACTGGAGAATAACAATGGGTTTGCAGTATCAACAAGAACTATAGCTGCATACAAAGGAGGAGTCTTTGACTGTTCTCTTTGGATGGAATCCATCAATAGGGGAATTCATATTCCACCTAGATAAACCATGAGGATGTGGTTAACTGCAAGAGGAGGAGAATGATGAGGCTTTGCATTGACCTCATAATCATTAAGTTTTAACCTTTTAAATACTTTATGTTTGGCTTTGAAAACTCATAATTCTCTCTTTTATGTATGTTTTATGAACTTATGAAAGTATAGAAACTTAGAATGTGTATGGTTAATATAAATTCTTATTCTCTATTTATGCATGATTAAAATGTGGTGATTAAACTAATAATGCTTTATTATACATGTACATGTATCTTGAGTTAATATTTAATGTTCAGCCATATGATGATTGATTATGTTTCAAAGTAAGGGATAGCGAAATTGTTTGTGCCTCATCTTCAAATAATTTATGATGCCGATCTTATCACTCATCATGCTGGATAAAGATATCACCAACTACAACTTAATCTCCAACATTGTACACTAGTTCATAAATCTGGAAATCAATGCAACTAAGAACTATTACAAGAATCAAGGTCAACTTATTCCTGCGTGCCAGGATATCTTTTGTATTGGAAGAAGATTAAAATTATCGCTTTTCTGATGTTTTCAAAATAATATTGGATATTTATATCTATAGCCAATGCAGTTGGATGTTAGATCATATCAAGTTTTTGATATTTCTCATGTAATTTCCTTTATGTTATTAGGATTAGAATCTTTTATGTAACTCGACCCTATTTTGGGCACATTACTTGAAAATAAGAAGGAAGTTGATCTCAACACTATGTTCAAGGATTCTTTCGACTTGCTTTTTGAATGAGGTGACCCTATTATTTGTTCAAATTTGACTATTTGATTAATACTGCTATGTTTCGGTTTACTGTTAGCTTAAGTTGAAATCATTTCATTTTCATAAGTTGAAGGTAACTTAGATCGAAGTTTTGTTGCTTCATTTTTTTTGCTTTATTCTGTTTATCAAGTTCTGTAGTTTGTTTTTAGTTCAAAAGTCATTCATATAGCTAAAATAATCTGTGATACCATGTTGATGAATTTTGTGCAAATGAAAACAATTACTTGTCAATTTAGTAAGTGAGGAATGGAATAGTTTATTTTCAAGTAGTTACTCAAGTTTTAATTGGATTTCAAATTTTGCAAATTAGATTAAATTAATTATCCCTTCCTTCATGAAACATTTGTCTTAAAACAAAATTTCTCTATCCACAATCCATTTCTAAGTCATTTAGGATAAATCGGGAATAAAATGTTAGTTTAGAAAAACTCTTAAAAAAATTAGGGAAATTGCTCTAAATCACTCCTAACCAAGCCAAAATTATTTTGATTAAGTTACCTTTATTCCCTTCTTAACATTTCACGTTAGTTTGCATAATGTGACATTTAATAATTATATTAATTATTAAATGTTTTCCTATTAGGGCTTCTATTAGGGTTTTTCCTATTAGGGTTTTATTATGGTTTGCATGATCTCCTTTTTATAAGGATTGATCCCATTGTATTTCATATCAATTCATTCTCTCATTCTCTCTGATATATACATTTTCAGTTTTCAAAGAACCCTTACTTGTTTGTCTCCATCTCTTCTTTTGTGATAGGTTATTTGCATGCAGGTGATCTTCGAGGTTTTTGGTGTTGTATTTTTTCAACTCCTACATGGTATCATAGTTTTACTTCTACATGGTATCAGAGCTCCACACCTGCTGCTTCCTGTTCTTGTTTTGAAGATTTTTGGAGCTTCAAGGGTTTGGGGCTTGTTTTCTTGATCTAGGGAACACCTGCAATTTTGAAGCATTTTTAGCTCAAACGGACATCGCCATTGCATCCGCAGTGGTCTAAAACCCCTAAATCGACTGTTCATTCATCAATTTTGGACAAAGTCAAATTTTAGGGCAAATTTTTTTTTTGCACCTACAGCCATACGGACGTCGTCTGCGCGCAAATCGGGAAAAAAAATCGTTTGATAATTTTTTCTTTTTTCGAAAAAAATTTCATTTTATTTCTACAAAGATTTTTGTAAATTTTGATTTTTTATTAAAAAAAAAAAAATGTATAGAAAAAAGCAGATTTAAAGGCATGCTTAGGCCTATGTAAGATACCCGCAGGTACCTACGTAGGCAGGCCTGCGGGTGCCCTATGGATGCCTATCGGCGTACTGTCAGCCGACCGGCGGTCTGATAGTACCGCCGACCAGCGGTACTTAGGTTTAGTTTTTTTTTAAATAAAAAAACTCAATCTTGTTTTTTATGATTTTTTTTAAATCAAAAGTTTTTATTTGTTTTTTAATTTTTAAAAAGCCATTTTTTCAGAAAATGGTCCAATCGCACTTTTATGGTGACACCAATTGGCCGTCAAATTTAACCCAGTGTTTTTGCTGCGACGGCCATATGACCGTCAAATTTAACCCAGCATTGGTTTTTTTTTTCTCTTTGGAGCTGATTTATTCCGAAGGCCGTAACTTGGGCATACGATATTATTTTTTGGCAAACGAGATATCGTCAGAAAGCTGGTTTTCTCATCTTTCTAGTGGTGTGGGTCTCATCACATCTTTTTTCTATTTATGTATTCTATAGTCAGTTGAAGACAAAGGGGCTATTTTCAGTCTCAAGCTCATAACTTTTGATCAGTTTCTCCGTTTTTCGTAATCTCAGCGACGTTGGAACCATATTTCAGAGCTCTTCAGTTTCATCCATGCCATTTTTCCATATTTCACTCTAGATATATTTTATTTAGTTATTTGTGTTTTCACACTCTGGTGGATTACCTGGACATATTTGTTCTTGGAAACTCTTTGTTTGCATGAGATGCTTCGTTTTTTGGCTGTTCTTCATGTATTTCCAGCATTTTGTCCTTTGAGGACATTTTGAGCATCATTTGTAAGCTATCTTTTATGTAAACGCACTAAGATAAAGTGCCACACTATTGTACATGCATCTTTTGGGGATTTTGCACATAAGGTTGTGCCATATTTTGTACTTGAACTGATATTATAAAGTGCCATGAGCGGTTGTGTAGTTTTCCTTTGTTTTTCCATCACATCTTTGTCTGGTGAGTATCCCTCCAAGACGACATTGAATCCATACCATGGGGGGTTGTGTAGTTTGTCTTTGTTTTCCATCACACCTTTGTCCAGTGAGTGTCCCTCCATGACGACCATGGATCCATATGATTCCATCCTCATGCATGAGTGTTTTGTTTTTGCACACCACTTTTTCAGTTGCAGGTGCTTTTCTTGTGCACTTTTAGATGTTGTTTCTTCTCCTTCATGCACTATAGAGTGTTTCACATCATTTCAGTGGATCTATCAGGCTCTCCCAGTTCAGCATTATGGGGGGGTATTATATTGTTCATGCTAATTCTTCCTTGGTTTTGCCTTGGAAGAAATATTCCATTCTCAGTTGATCAGTGTTTCAGACTATTGGTTCTTGTACCATCTGTATCTTCATTCTAGGTGTTTTCCTTTGTTTGCCATCTGATTTGAGTAGTGTCGTATGGGCACTTATGCAGATTGTTGTCTTCTTGTTCTTGATCATCATATCTTCAGCAGAGGTTCTTCAACACCATAGCAGTCATCTTTCAACAGTTGTTTACAGCTTCTTCTGCTTCAGTGATGTTCTTCTTGGATTTTTGCATCTCTTTTTGGAGTAGAGCTTTTTCCCATGAGGTTTTCTCTATTTCTCCATTTTACAGAGATTTGGTTGTATTTGGGTACCTGATCTGGCCTAGTTGCTGGGACCCATGTTGCCTTCTTGCATTGTAGTTACCTTTTCTTTCTTGCACTTGTTTGTAGCTACACTGTTGCTCATTTTAAGGGGGGGTGTTAGAGTAAAGGTCTTAACTTAATTATGTTGATTAAGTTACCTTTATTCCCTTCTTAAGATTTCACGTTAGTTTGCATAATGTGACATTTAATAATTATATTAACTATTAAATGTTTTCCTATTAAGGCTTCTATTAGGGTTTTATTAGGGTTTGCATGATCTCCTTTTTATAAGGATTGATCCCATTGTATTTCATATCAATTCATTCTCTCATTCTCTCTGATATATACATTTTTAGTTTTCAGAGAACCCTTGCTTGTTTGTCTCCATCTCTTCTTCTGTGACAGGTTATTTGCATGTAGGTGATCTTCGGGGTTTGTGGTGTTGTATTTTCTCAACTCCTACACCCCCCCCCCCAAGGCCAATCCAATTCTTACCTTAGATAAATTTATACACCCCCTGGGTTGACATTAAAATAAAATGAGTGGGAATTGTGACAACAATGAATTCCTACCATCATTATCTTTTGTCCAAATGTTAAATATTACATAGAACAGGCTGAAAAGGTCATATCGATTGATAGTTTTTTTCTCAATTCTTTGCTCTATATATTTGCAATTTCCATGATGTGAGACTCTTTGCAAGGAAGGCACATTTTGATTGTAGGTTATTTTCAAAGGTGAATACATTTTGTTGTTTAATATTGCCTAATTTAATCATTTTATTTCATTGCTTTTATTTCAATATTGCTATTCAATGTTGTATATTTCAGAATAGCAATTTGATTTCCTCTAAAGAAAGAATTGATTCAGTGAGTAAAAAAAAACACCTCTTTGAACATTAATGGCCACCTCTCAGGAGCTTCTTGTGTGCACAAGAAAGGAATTACCTTTAAATATTCTTGTGTGCACTAAATGCCTCATTTTTCTCGTATAGATTCCATGCCTACATATACATCTAAGCCTTCAAGCCTTCCATAGGTAACAAGTCTTTTTAAAATAAATTATACTAAAATATCCTTATTGCCATTCAAATTATCATGCTATGCATGGTAGGTTCTCTATCTTTGTTTCATTGTCACTTCCTTCGTGGCCACCACCTGCTTCTTCACCACCTCCTCCATGGTTGGCCGATATGCTAGTTTAGTGTTGTGTTGTTAGAATATGTGGTCTAATTAGAAGGTAAACTAACACACCAATAAAAAATTAGATTGAAAGAAACTAATTTAGAAAATACAAATGAAAACTCTAAGTAACAGTAGCTCCTTCAAATTCATTCCATTGTCCTCTATCTCCAAGGATTTGATTAAAGTTACTAGCTCTCATTTGCATAAGCAACAACTTGTTGAAATGACAACTTAGGAGAATGAGATGTTATGCAGCATGCATGTGTATTGCTATATGATTTAAACTATGAAATTGAACTTGAAATGCTAAAATGCTATGATATTGCTAGAATGTTGATTATGCTGATATGTTGATTCGAATGCAACTATAGTAACTACATATAAAATCTAGGATGAAATCTACTTATGAGAAGGTTGTATTTATAGATTTTCAAAGGCAAGAATCTAGTTGGCAAGGATCAATGGTTGAAATTCAAACCTATTAAGATGAATGGTGAGAGATTAATAAGTTGAGAGAAAGGTGGAAGGTTGAGAAGAAAGTGGAAGAATGTTTTCAACCCACAATACCATCCTCATTCAAAAATGGAAACAAATTGCTATTTGTCACCTCATTTATGAAAATTGGTTGAAAGTTGAGGATAATTGCTAATTAAATAAATAAATTTATTTAATTACATGTGACAATGAATTTAGAAGCTTCCACAATTAAATAATTACTATTTAATTATGTGTGAGGTGAAAAAGATGAGTAATTAAATATTTTACAATATTTAATTAAGTGAGATGAAAAAGATTTAAATATAAAATATTTAATTTAAATGTGAAGTGAAGAATGAATATTCCATTGTTTGAATTTAAATGTTCAAACTTTAGAAATAAAATGATAATCAACTAAATAAATTATGAAATTTATTTAATTTAATTAATAGGAAAATAGCAATAATTAAATAAACTTATTTATTTAATTAAACTAGAAGAATTGGAAAAATGAACAATATAAATAAATAATTAAATTTATTTATATGTAGATGACTTTAGAATATTAATTAAATAATTTATATTTAATTAATTAACAGGTTTGATTAACCGTGATCATTTTTAGATGTGTACATTTTGCCCTTCTTTGAAGTGATGTGTTTTACGCATTACTTTAAAGAAATTTGCCCCTAAATTTGAAAATTACCGATGCTATATGCCCCCTCGAGGGATAAATCGCATCATGATGAGGATGATTCGAAAGAATTTAATTGATTTTTGGAGAGAAATTGGTGATTTAACTCTTGAAATAGCACTCTGTATAGTGAAAAATAAGAATAATTTCCTACTTTTACCCCCTTAAAAGGTGGAAAAGGTGAAAAGTCATTGTCATTTGAACAGTAACTTGTGGTAATTTTTAGAGCTCTGAAAGATAAAAAATGAGATGTCGATCCATTATGAGCGCTACAGATTCGAGCGAGCCTGATAGTATCAGAGACCAGTTGCATATGGACCTCCGGTAAGTTGACTTGACCCTCCTTGCAAATTTTTTAATTGAGTTTTATGCATTTTCAATTTTTAAACTTTTTAACGTTCTTCTTTAGCACATACGAGCCATATTTTAGCACATTCATTAGATAAAGTTGCACATACAAAGTTGCGCATTGATGTAGAACAGTAACACATAGATAAAATTGTGCATAGGATAGATTAAGTAGCGCATATAGAAAATCTAGCCACATAGAATGCTAGATTAGCGCATAGGCTAGTTTAGTGCATTGATGAGATAGAGTAGTGCATACGCATGATATATTCGCACATAGGTGATTTAGTGCATCCATATTTTGTTTTAGCACATAGAGTGGGTAGAATCGTGCATAGATGAAGTAACGCATTGCCTTGCTATTTTAGTGCATCCATGAAATTTTTTTGAATTTGAATTTTTGAAGAAAAATTGGTATTTACTTGATGATTTTTGCTAGATTAGACAACTGATTATATGTTGTTGAATAACATCAAGAATAGATTAGCCTGATTTGATAAATTTGTCTTCGTGCTTGAAGAACAAATAGTATAGATGATTGATAAATTTGCTTTCCTGATTGAAAGACAAATAGTAGAGATGATAGATATTGAGTCGATTGACTATTAAATTTATTTCCATGTGATATGAAAAAAAATAGTAGAAATAATTGATAAATTTTCTTTCATGATTGAAAAAAAAATAGATTGATTTGATTGAGTTGATTGCCCATTTGATATAATTGATGAACTTGGTTGATGTACTGATTTGATTAGATTATTTTGAGTATTCCCTACTGATTGATTTGCATTATTGCTTGTAATGTTATAAAGGAGGAATTTAACCTCCTCCAGATTAGAGAGATTTCCCCATACGTGGGAGATGATTCCTCAATTGTCCCAGGCTGATTTAGAGGTGATATACCAGTGTGGGTTGAGTCCATTACTGAGGATCCCACAATATAGGATCAACAGGGCACTGTTGGCTGCGCTAGCTGAGAGGTGGCATAGTGAGCATAACACCTTTCATCTTCCCACAGGAGAGATTACCATGACTTCAGAGGATGTATACAGGATTCTGGGTATTCCTATAGTTGGTGAGCTTGTGATCTATGATCACAAGGAGATTGGAGGGATTGATTCCCTGAGACGATTCTTTCAGGATCCTCATGTCGGTGGGTATGAGATTTCCTAGAAGGATATGGTGGAGATATATGCCCCACTACCTTCGATGTTAGCAAGGTTCATCGGTGGTTTCCTTTGTCCTGATCACAGGTCAAAGGGACTATCAGTTGGTTGGGGTAGGATTCTGGAAGACATGCTTCTCCATTGGACTAGATATGCATGGGGATCATGCATGCTTTCCCATCTATATCATGATCTACATCAAGTCATGTACTTATATGGGAAGAGTCTCTCCTATGAAGTTACTCTATTACAGATATGGGCATGGGAGCATTTTTCCATTACTCACCCTATTGTTCAGAGAGATCGCCCACTTGGTTTTCCATACATTTATGCCTACATGGGTTCCCTTTTCCAGCCAATGTTGGGAAAGTTAGAGTACTTGCGACATGTGCTAGATGATTTAGATACAGTCATCTAGAGACCGTATTCGGATTGTGATCTGTGGGAGGTGGATGATATAGAGTTTCCCTACTGCACGAGATCTAGGTATTTGAACGGGCGGACCCCATTTATTATTGAGTGGTTCCTAGGGATGAGAGTCCTGAGATAGTATGGGTTAGTACATATGATGCCAAAGGGTGTAGCACACTATGCCAGGCAACGAGAGGATGTGCTAGAGTGGGGTCCATTTATGACGATCAAGGCTACTAGAGCAAAGTATCTAGATCTGCAACCAGATTATTGGGCGATACATCGAAAGGTTATAGATGTAGGGATGATAGATGAGTATGCAACATACTTCTACACACATCCCTTTCTGAGATTTACCAGTCCAGAGGAGCCCACCCCATTATTGGGAGGACCAGCGATACAACGGGCACGATGATAGCCATAGGTAGGACAACCATAGGAGCAGGCACAGGCAGGGGCATAGGCAGGGGTACCAGCACAGGCAGGGGCACAGGCAGGGTAGGGTGAGGATATAGGTGGGGTAGCTATGGATGTTGATGAGGAGGATGAGGAGATGAAGGAGGAGGATTCAGATGGCTCAGAGGATAGTAGTGATGATGGAGATGATGGAGGTGGTGGGAGTGGAGGCCAGAGGTTCTTCTTTGATGTACCATTCAATACGAGGCCTTAGACATGGAGAGTGGTGGATTAGCCAAGTACATCAGCTCCACAGATCACTATCAGGGCTCCTACACGGGGACAAATGGATACCTTGCAGGTAGAGGTTCAGACTCTTCGGAGTCAGTTAGCACAGGCCTAGGTGACTATCAGCTAGTTATAGGTATAGTTTTCACAACCACCACCTCCTGACCCATAGATAGCTCATCTTATGACAGAGCAAGATAGCTTCCGAGAGCGATGTATACAGGTCGAGGGGGTAGCTAAGAGACTCCTGAGATCAGTCGAGAGCACCACTATTAGAGAGGTTGTAGCAGAGGGATTGGAGATTGCTCGAGAGGCTGAGTATTATAGGATGAGATACTTCAAGGCAGTGCCACCCGAGAGGAGGATTTCCTTCACACAGTCAGGTACTCAGTCTCGAACCCATTCACGCAACCATACCATGAGTGCTACCAGGAGTGTGGGTTAGCCAGTTAGATGAGAGATCAGAGCTTCGGGGAGTAGAGATCCAATGAGACCTACCACCTCAAGGGACAATAGTAGCCATGTGTCATGGCCAGATGCCCCTCAGTGATGAGTGTCTTGACACATTTATTCATTGTATTTGATATATCTTGTTGAAACATTTGATATCCTTGTACCCTTGGACATTTGTTTTGATGAGATTTATGATATGTAGTGGTGATTCGATATGCATTTGTTATGGATGCATGTTTATTTATATATACTATGTTGTTTATGATTTTTATGATGATGATGCAAATGTAAATGATTTTCTTTTATTTTATGTATGATGATGCAATAATGATGAAAATTATGTAATATGTGTTATGATGAAATGATTTCTAACATGATGATATATGATGCAATCAAAATGATTTTATTTTATGATGTATGATGTAAGATGAATGATAAATGATTTTAATGAGATGATATGTCCTAAAAATGATACGCCTATGATATGAAAATGATATGATGTAAACTAAATGGATAATGATCAATATGAATGAGACCTAAATGAAAAGTTATGATTTGAATGGGATAATGTGATGATACATAAATGAGATAAATATTTAATGAATGATATGCACATGATATGAAAATGGGATATATATGAACTAAAATGAATAATGGTCATAATTATGATAATAATGATAATGATAAACTAAAATGAGATTGAATAATGATATTGATAATACTGATAATGAAAATGATATGAAAAATGGATAGTAATGCAAATGTAATGGTAATGATAACTTAAATGAATAATCATGAAATGTTATGTAATGAATGATAATGCAATGAGATGCAATAAATGTCCAAGTGTACTCAATCATTGTTTGATAAGATATATGAAAAAATTTCCAACCTTCAAAAATCTACCCTAGGCAGCCTCCAAAATGCAAATCTAAATGAATTATGCAGTCCTAGAATGTGTTAATGAACCATTCTCCTGTTTGTCATTTCCATGTTGCGCTTGATTTTCATCATTGAGCCTTTTGATATGTTGAAAGTCAGTACAAGCATCAAAGGGTATGTTAGCACCAATGATGACTTGAGTACTACTTTCATGATGTTTGATATAGCAAGTTAATACAGGCATCGAAGTATAATTGAACCAAGATGACCTGAGTATCATTTGCATAAAAAGACAAAAGTTAACCATTTTCGTATACAAATTCTGAAATGTCATCAATGATACATTATAGAGCATGTCCCACAACAGATTTGCACAATACTAATGATTAGCTTACAGACAGAAAACCAAGAAAAATCATACTCCTTCCTTGTGATTCTAGTTCAGTACATCATTGAATCACTCCAAAGATATGATGTCATCAAATATCAAAACAATAATGCAACTTATGCTTTAAGTTTGTCATTCATTTTATTTAGATTAAGATCATCCAGTTTGTTTCAATTTTCTGTCAAATAGTCATGTAGACTCAGTGTAATTGGACCAGTTTGTTGTTTCTAATATTCTGATTCTTGACACATGTTATTTGTTTGCCAAAAAGCTCCAAGAAGTGAATTTCCCTCTAGTGACCTTGTACTCTGACTCCTGCTAAGGATAACCCTAATCATCAAGCCATGATGAAATACTTGTCATTTTCAAGGAGATATATGATGTATGGATGTGGTGGCAAGGCATGTATGTAATGCCGAAGAAAGATGAATATGCAAAATGTATCACAATAGATGAGAGAGCCAAACAAAATCACAAACAATGCCTATTTGTCAGGTTTTCACCATTTGTTTTTATTGCACTTTTTCCTGATTTCCTAATTTTTTTGTTGTTACCAACACGCCTATTTGCCAGGTTTTCACCAAGGCAATGATATTTTTCTTTTCACTTTTTTCGATTTTTTCTCTTTTGATTTTTTTCTATTTTTTCAGGCATAAAACTTCTTCAAATGAATTTTGTTGGTCAAATCTTCAAATAGGTTCCCTTCTAATGTTGACAACTGATATGCCCCCAATCCATATGCAACAATGATAATGAATGGGCCCAACCAATTAGGTTCGAACTTGCCTTTCTTTTCTCGATCCTGTTGATTACGAGGGTTTTCTTTGAGAACCAAGTCACCCACTTGAAAATTTTGTGGTTTGACTCTGTGATTGTAGCTGCGGGACATAACTTGTTGATATCCCTTCAAATGATTGACTGCGTTTGACACCATTCATCAAGCAGTTCTAGTTCTTGCAACCGTGATACTTTGTAATATTCATCATTGATTAACCCCTTTAGTGATACTCGAAGTGAGGGAATCTCAAATTCTAGTGGTAGAATAGCTTCTGCTCCATAGACCAAAGCATAAGGAGTAGCACCTATTGGTGTGTGAATACTTGTTCTGTATGCCCATAATGTTGGATTTAATTGGACATGCCAATCACGACCTGCTTCATTCACTATTTTCTTCAAAATCTTCAAAATTGTTTTGTTTGAAGCTTCATCTTGACCATTCCCTTGTGGATAGTAAGGTGTAGAGAACCTTTGTTGGATGTGAAATCTTTCACATAGTTCATCAACATCCTAATTATTAAAGGGTCTTCCATTGTCTATGATAATGGAGTTGGGAATACCATATCGACAGATAATATAGTTCAAAATGAATGAAGAGATTTGTTTGCCAGTAACAGTTATTAGGGGAACAACCTCAATCCACTTAGTAAAATACTTAGTGGCTGTGATGATGAATTTGTGTCCATTTGAAGATGATGGGTGTATCTTGCCAACCAGGTCTAATCCCCCACTGAGTGAAAGGCCATGTTGTGGTGACGGGTTGTAATTCCTGAGCAGGAGCATGAATGAGATTCCCATGAGTCTGACATTTTGCACATTTCTTCACAAAGATGAATGATTCCTTCTCCATGGTCGGCCAGTAGTAACCCAATGTAACAAGTTTCTTTGCTAAGGTTAGTCCACTTGAGTGTGTCCCACAAATGTCACCATGTACCTCTTGTAAGGCATTTTTTGATTCATCACGTTTGAGACATCTAAGGAGGGTACCATCCAGAACACGCCGGTATAAGACGTCAACAATTAAGGTATAACGGGAAGATTGACAGATGAAATTTTCTGATTTCTAGATAAGTCTAAAGGTAAAATAGTATCCTTTAGGTAAGTGTAGATTTGGCCATACAAGGGAGAATCAGAACTAGTTAAATGGCAAATGATTTGAGTTTCTGGATTTTCATAAGCGGGAGAAAACAATTGTTCCACTAGGATATCATACCATGCTTTATTTTCTGACAATTGGAGTAAAGATGCGATTGTAGCCATTGCATCTACTACTTTATTATCAATACATGGAATTTGTATGAAATTGATATCAACAAAGTATTTCTTGAAATCATCCACCATCCTTTTGTAATGTATCAACTTGTCATCCTTAGTGTGATATTCATCATTGATTTGATTTATAACAAGTTGTGAATCACCAAAAACTTGAAGTTCTGTGATTTTCCAGTCTACTGCAATTCTCATGCCAATTAATAATGCCTCATACTCAGCTATGTTATTTGTGCAAGGGAAAATTAGCCAATAAGATTTTGGAATTGTATGTCCTTGAGGTGTAATAAAAAGAATCCCTTCTCCTGAACCATGTTGAGTGTAGGAACCATCAAAGTAGAGTGCCCATGGCTGCTTGATAACTGTCGTGAATACATCAACATCAGGAAAACCAATGTGTATTCGGTGTTTTGCTGGCATTGGTGCTTCTGCTAGCTGATTTGCAATAACCTATCCCTTTATATCTTTGCAATCCACATAATGAATGTCAAACTCACTCAGGATCATGACCCATTTAGCCAACCTACCAGTTAAGGTTGCCTTACTTAGAAGATATTTGAGTGGATCAATCTTAGCCACAAGCTTTATTGTATGAGCTAGCATATAGTGTCATAAATTTTGAGAAGTGAATACTATTGCTAAGCAATCTTTTTCAATGAAGGTGTAATTTAGTTCATGACTTGTCAAAGTTCGACTGATGTAATAGATTGCTCGTTCCTTTCCTGAGTTATCTTCTTGTGCCAATAATGCTCCTAGGGACACTTCCGTGGCAAAAATATACAATATGAGTGGTGCACCTTGCACTGGTGGATTCATTAGATACTACTTTATCTGATAAAATTCTACTTCACATTTGTCTTCCCATTTAAATGGAACATTCGTGTGTAAGAGATGAGTAAATGGTAAGCTTTTATCCGCCTATTGGGCAATGAATCTTTGGATGGATTGTAACCGTCCCTACAAAGAGCGTAGTTGAATAATGTTCCTTGGTGGTGGAATATCAAAAATTGGTTGTACCTTAGCTGGATCCACCTCAATTCCCTTTTCTGATACAATATAACCCAACAGTTTTCCAGATTTTACTCCAAAGACACATTTCTTTGGATTAAGTCTCACTTTGAATTATTCCATTCTTTTGAAAATTATAGATAAGATAGTAATGTGTCCTTCCCTAGTGCTAGATTTAGCAAGGAGATCATCGACATAATCCTCCATGAATGTATGCATCATATCATGAAAAATCATTGTCATTGCACGTTGGTATGTAGCTCCTGCATTCTTCAACCCAAATGGCATTACATTCCAGCAATAGATACCTCAAGGACATGTGAACGTTGTTTTATCTTGATCCTCTGGTGCAATCTTTATCTGGATGTATCCTGACAATCCATCCATTAATGAATACATCACATGTCCAACAGTCAAATCAACAATCATATCTATGTTTGGCAAAGGAAAATCGTCTTTAGGACATGCCTTGTTAAAAACTCTGAAATCTGTACAAATTTTGATTCTTTCGCGTGGCTTTGAAATAGGTACGATATTGGAGATCCATTCCACATAGTCAATAGACCGAATGAATCCAACATCTAAAAGCTTCTTTAATTCCTCCTTAACCAATAATGCAAAATGTGGATGCATTTTTCTGAGTTTCTGCTTCACAGGTTTTGCCCCCAGCATGATAGATAGATGATGCATGATGAGATCTAGGTCTAATCCAGGCATATCCATGTAGGACCATGCAAAACTGATTTCATTGTTCTTGAGAAATTTTGTGAATCCTAGTGTTTCCTCTTTTGTTAGAGATGCAGCAAGTTGCAAGACTTTGGGTTGTTTCGTAGTACCGATATTGAGTGCCTCTGTTGGTTCTATTAGAATAGAAGACCTTTCCTGGTAATGTTCCGGGAAAGTGTCAAGTTTCCCATCCTTTAGTGCCTTTGAAAGGTTTTCACTATTGGATACGCTTTTTATTTTTCTCTTTTCTTGATCTAATACTGCCTTTGTTAGGTTTTCACCATTAGATCTTTCTTTTATGTTATTTATTTCATAGCTAAGAAACTTGGTAGTTTCCTATCGAAAACTCTAATATTGTGATTCCCTGGTGAAACTTATTTCTGGTTGGGATGAAAAAAGGAAGTTTATGATGGTGTCGTCATTGGGAAAAGTTGGGATATCAATGGGTGCGATTTGTTCCCAATCAATGAGTTCAAGATGAATCAAAGGAAATGGATCATTAGGATGAGTAAGGTCACTGGCCATTAGTGTCATGATGCTATTACTAATGTCATTATGGGAGAGGTCTAGAATGGTATCCTCCTATGGATGATTTGTCTCACTTTAGAACGTAATCAAGTGGATTGAGCTTTCCCCTTGTAGGAATGTGGGTGTGAATTTGTATATTATATCCACCTTTTTATCCCTCCAAAATGTATCATCAGAGATGTCGTCCCCTTCATATTCATTGGAGTTAGTGTCAGAATTATTATCTTGAATTATCAAAATTGCTTTAGCTAACTCCTCATTGGACATTCTTTGTACTACTTCTTGCTTTGTATCTTCACCATATCCTAACCTAGTCTTATCCTTTGGGTGCATTGTTTTCAGCTGAATAGGTTCAACAATACCCTCTTTTCTCTTTCTAATAGGGCCATTTCCTTCATAACCCATTTGCTGCATGATTGCATAACCTTTTCCATATTGCTCTATGGGTAACTTGATATGTTGTATTGATTCTTCTTCATCTTTATAGATCCAATCAAGGATAGCTCTATCTTCCATTTCATTTTCTTTGATAAATATTCCATTAAACTTGGTGATGGGAACTGAAGCTGAGGCTAAAGTTGTTATAGCCTGTTGTATAGATGTTGATGGTTGACCATGGGATCTTGGAGATATGGGTAGATTAGAGAGAGATAAGGAATATTCTCCCACCCCATTAGATTTCAATTTTAGCTTGGCACCAAAATTACTTATCATTTCTCGTGCTTGCTCTTTGTATTTGGAGGTAGAAATGGCCAAAGCCTCTCTATTATGTGGGATGAGTGTGTCCTGAGTTTCTCTTAGGTTAGAGAAGGTTTGACTGCTAATGTGATTAGCAGGTATTATTACTTCTTGTCCATCATATGGAAACTTTAATCATTGTTGATAAGTAGATGGAACAACTTGCATATCATGGATCCATGGATGACCTAAGAGTATGTTATAGGATAGATCCCGATCTATAACCTAATAAAATGTATTCTTCACAACAGGTCCCACTCTGATTGGTAGCATGATGAGGCCTTTGGAAGCTCTTTCCTCATCATCATATGCCTTGATCATTATTTTCCTTCGTGGATCTATAGATTCTTCTAAATATCTTAAAGCAAGGACCAACTTCAAAGTACAAATGTTTAATCCAGCTCCCCCATCTATTAGGACATGTCTAATTCGGGCTTTGTGAACCATAACCTCTAAGTAGAGTGATGAATTATGCAGATGGGTCATGGATGAGTCATCCTTCTTAATAAAGGATAAACATGTGGATGAGGACAAGTGTCTCACCATGGCTTGAAATTTATTGATAGCCAGATCAGGAGAGACAGTTGTATCAACAAGTGCCTTTTCCAGAATGTCCTTACGTGCAAGTGATAACTTTAAGAACTCCAAGATAGAAATTTGGGCTGATGTTTTTCGTAGTTGATCAACCAAATTGTATTGACTTGGAGGGGGAACTACCACTTTAGATGAGATTCCTTTGACAATGATTTTGGCTTGTCCCCTTGTCATAGCATTGACCTCTCGATATTCTTGTTTACCTTTTATTCAGATAGCATTGATTTGTGGATCGTCCGTGTAAATATGATTGATAGTGGTGTCGTAGACATGATTCACGTTCTTGCCTTTATCAACTGAGGATTCACATTTTTGATAATTAGGGAGAGGATCCTTGAATTCCTGATGGTCATCATTGGCATTATGTCCCTCTACCGTGATGGTATGGTTATCAATCAAATCCTGAACAATATTCTTTAACCCTTGGCAATTATTTGTCTTATGACCTTTACACATATGATATTCACAAAAGTGTGAGTCATTCCATGATGGTGGTTTAACTCGAGGCTCATAATACCTTTGTGGTGGCAATGTAATAGCATTTTGATTCAACAGTTCTTTGAGAATGGATTCCAAAGACTGGCCCAAGGGAGTAAAACTCCGTCAATTTGAAAAATATGAAGATCTGGGCATATTTGAATTTTGATTATTGCCAAAATTATTTCCATGTTTATTGGTCACATTTCGCTGATTGGAAATATTGCCTTGGGTACTAGAATTTCCAGCATTATTGCTACGTTGGACACCTGATACATTAAGAATGGTAGGTTTCACATTCATGTTGTTAGCATCTACTACCCCATCATTCACAACATTTTTATTTTGAGTCCAAAATCGTGACTTGTCATTATTGTTACTATTGTTGTTGTTGTTGTTGTACGAATTTGAACCTTCTTTATCAATTTTCAGAACTCCACGCTTGACCAAGGTACCTTCAATAGTAATTGTGTTTTCAATCAATTTTTCAAATGATTGACGACAGTGAAGGTTTAGTCTGTAACTCATCTCTTGATTCAGACTATCGATAAAGATCTCCATCTTTTCTATTTCAGGAACAGGATGGGAGTATCTAGAAAACACTCTTCTCCACCTTTGCAAAAATGTGGTGAAAGATTCCCCTACCTTTTGTTTTACCTTACACAGATCAAGCATGGTTATCTGGTGTTGGATGTTGTAGGAGTATTGTGATATAAATTTATTTATTAACTCCTCAAATGTTCTAATGGGGGGAGTGATCTTTGAAAGCCACTCCATGGATTGTCCACCTAGCCTTCGCAGAAACAATCGCATTAAGTAGGCATCTTCATGAGAAAATTCTAAGCTCATATTTTGAAAATCCCTCACATGTTCAATGGGGTCAGTTTTCCTATTATACCTATCAAATTTAGGGATTTCACAATGTTTTGGAAAAGGAATCATTTGAAGACTCTTGTCAAATGGATATGGACATATATCATCCAAAACATACTTCTTTGTTGCATCCCCTTGAATTTCTTTTATTTGCACTTGTAATGATTTTAACTGTTCAGTAAGGGCCTTAAAATAATTAGGAGTTTCAAGATTTTCTTTAATCCCTTCTGTATCAAAATCAGCAAGTAACTTAGCTCCTTGATTATCTAATGAAAGGAAATATCTTTCCTTGTTAATTTCCAAAATCATTTCCATAAGAGTATGGAATTGAGGATCATGTTCTACTTCTTGGATCTTTTCTTCTGTTATCTCTTCAGTATTTGGATTACGAAAGGGATTCTCCTCCCTATCACTATTATCACCCATTTTGCTTACTAGACTTTCCCTTTTGTCTCTTTCTATGTGCTTTTGAGATCTTGTGATAGTAGGCATAAGCTTTTGCCAAATTTCTACTAACTTTGATCAAAAGAATGAAATAGTGCAATTTTTGATACATATGAAAGTTAGGATAGAATGAAGATTCTATGACTTACAAGATTTCTAATCTTTAGCTCGTGATTCCCTGATTGAAAGGATGAAAATTTTGTTTGTGGGAACTAAACCAAAGATCAAAAATAAAGATGATTTTGCACTTTATGAGGTTTGATCGTAGCTTTGTAAAAAGAAGGATTTGTGATAAATGCCTAATGTCCTTGGGTTCTCTATTGCAGAAATTGATTAGGATGAGTAGAGTATACAATTGTAGGTTGGGGTATGTAAGAGGAATGAATACGTTGACTGTGATTATGCCTTTGAGAAAGGGCTCTTCTTTGAAAGAAATATCGCGATTATAATGGTTCTACAACATAATCATTAGTGAACCCTCTAAAAAAGTCATGATATTGATGAATAAAGGTCTTGTGTTCAAGCAAGACCTTTCGACTTTGGTATAAAAATTTCCTCTTTTTCATTAAATTCTTATAACTGAGAGAGTTCTTTGGCTTTCTAATATTCCTCTCTAGGGACTTGGCAAAAGTTGCAGACTTCCAAACCCTAAGCATAGAAAAAGACTAGACTAAGATAGTTGATTTCTGACTGTCAGAAAATTACCTAGGCTCAGAACACAGATGCACCGAAACAGATCATGAATGCGTCGAAATAGAACACAAATGTGCTAAAACAGACCACGGATGCACCGAAACAGACCACAGATGCATCGAAACAGACCATAGATGCACCAAAACAAACCACAGAAGCACCAAAATAGAGCATAGATGCACTAAAATAGAGCACAGATGCGTCGAAATAGAGCACAGATGCGTTGAAACAGAGCATAGATGCACCAAAATAGACTAGGGATGTGCTAAACTATCCAATTATTTTTCTGAGATAGACATGTTTTGACAGTTTGATATTTTCAGATGATCTTAATCTGATTTAAATGTGAAAAACATGGCATACAGTAGCAGATAGTTTTTTTGTTAATCCTAAAATCTAAACAAAGAGTGTATGTTCTTGATATTTTCACGGGTATTAAACAAGATAAGCATTTCAAGCAGACTCACTCTTAGTTGTCAAATAGGTCATCATAGGAATCAAATCCCACAGCTTAAAATCATGTCGACTCACACAACCGTGTCACCCCCTAGAGGGTGCCCATTCTTTTGTCTTTTCCAGGTAGATTTCTCGATCCCTTGAGCAAACAATCCATGGAGATTATATGGTGAGTGTCTTGGGGGTAGATTCTTCCCTTCCCTTGCACTGTGAATGAAATGATGTTTGGATATTGACACGGTTGGCTTTCTACACTATGGTTTGTATTAAAGGTTTTCGTTTGGCATGGAAAATAGATAAACTCCCTCAGGAGACCTCCCAATCTTTAGAACAAAGATTTTGGGGATGGTTTTCTTGCTCACTTCTGTTGAATATAGGTTTCCCCAAAATTCACTTTTGATTAGAGTGGGTTGGAAAACCTATCTTTGGTTGTTCCCACTTAGGTCTTTCCCGTAGGGTGAGTAATTTTTCCCACTACAGCAGGCCTTCTAAAGGATGTAATAAAGTATGAATTGCATAAAATGAAATAGGTAAGTCTGGTGTTCTGATCACCTAGTAAAGGGGAGAGCATAATCACAACAAACAAAAGGTTGAGTTTTAAATCCAAATGACAGTTTTCTATGCTAAGTGGAGATTTTTCTTCACAACAAACATTGGATTCATTTTAACCAGCATAAAATAAAGTTTGGTGACTATCCTGGGATTGATAAATTTCAGATTTTAAATGTTTATCCTAGGATTGCTTCATTTTACTTTAAAACCGAATTAAAAAAAATCTTGTCTACAGATGGCATCGGAATCATAATTTTCTTTTACAACCTCTATATGCGCTAAAACATGCCACTAATGTGCTAAATGATCAAGCAGGGATGCATGAAATCAGGTCGTCTATGCACTAAAATAGTACATGGATGCGTTAAAATAGTCCATGGATGTGCTGAAACAATCTGTGGATGCACTGAAATAGTATGGGGATGTGCTAAACAGAGGTTTGTATGCGCTAAAGCATAACTTCAGTCTGTCACCTATCAGAAAAATCTGCAATAAAAAGATTAAAAATGGGGGGATGCCCTACGGTGGGTGCCAAAAAATGTGTTGTTAGAATATGTGGTCTAATTAGAAGCTAAACTAACACACCAATGAAACATTAGATTGAAAGAAACTAATTTAGAAAATACAAATGCAAAATCTAAGTAACAACAACTCCTTCAAATTCGATCCATTTTCCTCTATCTCCAAGGATTTGATTAAAGTTACTGGCTCTCAGTTGTGTAAGCAACAACTTGTTGAAATGACAACTTAGGAGAATGAGATGTTATGCAGCATGCATGCGTATTGCTATATGATTTAAACTATGAAATTGAACTTGAAATGCTAATATTCTATGATATTGATAGAATGTTGATTATGTTGATATGCTGATTCGAATGCAACTATAGGAACTACGTATGAAATCTAAGATAAAATCTACTTACGAGAAGGTTGTATTTATAGATTTTTGAAGGCAAGAATCTAGTTGGCAAGGATCAATGGTTGAAATTCAAACCTGTTAAGATGAACGGTGAGAGATTAAGAAGGTGAGAGAAAGGTGGAAGGTTGAGAAGAAAGTGGAAGAATATTTTCAACCCACAAAACCATCCTCATTCAAAAATGGAAACAAATTGCCATTTGTCACCTCATTTATCAAAAAATGGTTGAAAGTTGAGGATAATTGCTAATTAAATAAATAAATTTATTTAATTACATGTGACAATGAATTTAGAAGCTTCCACAATTAAATAATTACTATTTAATAATGTGTGAAGTGAAAAAGATGAGTAATTAAATATTTTACAATATTTAATTAAGTGAGATGAAAAAGATTTAAATATAAAATATTTAATTTAAATGTGAAGTGAAGAATGAATATTCCATTGCTTGAATTTAAATCTTCAAACTTTAGAAATAAAATGATAATCAACTAAATAAATTATGAAATTTATTTAATTTAATTAAGAGGAAAATAGCAATAATTAAATAAACTTATTTATTTAATTAAACTAGAAGAATTGGAAAAATGAACAATATAAATAAATAATTAAATTTATTTATATTTAGATGACTTTAGAATATTAATTAAATAATTTATATTTAATTAATTAATAGGTTTGATTAACCGTGACCATTTTTAGATGTGTACAAGTGCTAATGTAGTGGGTGGTGGTCTATCCATTGTCTTTGATTGTTATTGTTGTCTATTGTCCTAACCATGCCATTGTCTTCATTGAAACCTATTCTTGAAGTCAGGAGCTATTCCCTAACTTCAGGCAAGTGAAATGAAAGGGTGAAGGAGTGATATTGTTTTGAAATTGTGCACTTGATTTTCAAATAAATTATGCTTACTAGTCACTTATGTAAATTCCACCATTGTTGCACAGACATGTTGTGCGTTTGAGATTAGATCTTGTGCTAACTCAAATCTTTAGAAAGATGTTTCCAGTGATAGTAAATAATGAGACATTTTGTTAGTAAGTAAATGATTTATTATCAAATCATCAATTGCCTTAAATTTTTGCCTATATTTCTGATATGTCAAATATTTCTCAGGCAATAATGTGATATTTGCATCCTCTATATTGTTGCATAGTGTTGAATCTTAAATTTATAGGTTGTGTGAATATTTTCTTCCAACATGGTACATATTTAAAAAGGATGTCTTACTTACCCAAAATATGATGATTTCAATGGAATCACACATAAGAACAAAGTAATTAATTCTTGATTCTTTGTATTAAGCAATTTTAAAACTTTTCTTGGTTCAAGTCTTTTGTAGCTATACAATTTGTGACCATCTTGTATTTCTAAATTTAAATGCACTGGCCTTTCTAAATGATCACACATCAAATAGGGTTGTATTAGTTGGCATGCTCTTAATATTTATACAATTAATGTTATGCTTTTCTTGAACACTAACTCATCTATTGAATTTGACTTGGATTGAGTTGGTATGCATTAGAAAACTCAAGGGAGTACATTGGTATACACTAGCTACACAAGGAAAATAGGATAGAGTCTCCCAACAACTCATAGCCCTCTAGCCAAGCACCCTGGTTAAGCGTTTGCTACAGTTGAGGAATCCGATCCTCACCTTCTTGACATATTTGATCCTTGTTCTCTAAGCAAATATAATCATTTTTTTAGTTTTTTTTCATTTGGATTGCATGTACACATGAGTTTCTCTAAAAATGTCTCTTTTTCTTGATCTTATTGAGAACACTTATCCAAGGAATAATTTTATTATGTGCAAGAAAATGCATTGGAGCGCAACTATCCTATAAACTATTCACTCTTTCACAAACTCTACAACACTAGCTTGGGGTTGAAAATCCTGATGGATGGGCATGTTGTTCTTTCTTATGCAAATCTGATTGAAAAGGTGTCACTTACAACATTCATTTATGGTGTCACTAACATGAATCTAATTGAAAAGGTGTCATTAACATTGATAGAGATCTTTCTATAAAAGATACAATTCACTTTATTTAACATCAATTCAATACTGATTTAGGTGTGGTGTGACATCATTATTTATGGTTTGGTGGTTCAAACTATTTACATTATATGACATATCAAATCTATACCACCTTGCAACATTAACTCTTCTTGTTAAGGATTAGGTATTCCATAAATACAGAAGTAACTAAGTGTAAAAAAACTTTGTTGTTGCGTGAGGGATTGACCGGTGATTGATTGCAATTAGGAGGAGGCAGTTTTATTGTTGGCAGATTTCAATAGTAAAAAAAATCATTACATGTAGATTTAATGCATTGAAAGCCACTAAGTTCAAGATGCAATACTATGGCATACCAAGGTGGAGAAATATAAGAAAAATAAGCAAGGAAATTTGAATTGGAGAATTAGGAATTGAACTTGATAAAGAATTTTTAAATGATTATTGGAATAGCCTAGGGCATGCAATGTTGCTTTTGTTTTCTGTTTTAGGCCAACTAGATCAATTTGGGTTTAAAATTAATCATTGATTGATTTTTTCAAAGCTGGTTAAAATTGAACCTTAGAAACTCCACTAGGATTTTGATTTGGTCTAAAAATTGAACAAACCAACTTCACACTTGGTTTTTGGTGTTTAAAATGAACTCATCATTGCTTTGAGGCTTAAAACAATCTCCTTCTTTCATTGTTTTGTAATCTTTTTTTCAATTCATGTTATTCAAATGTGTATGCACTTCTCTCGCACTTCACGACGATCTTGAGAATCAAAAGCATTCTAGTGACATTGGTTGTCTAACAAATTACCTACACATTTTAGGTTCGGGTTTAAAATTGAACAAATCATGCGAGTGTGAAAAAAAGGCATTGTGTGTGCTCCCACCTAAATGTGTTAGATGGTCAAACAAAAAATGTGCTTCTTCACTATTGTTCACCTTTACAAAGCCTGCCTTGGTGGGAAAAGTATTCACCCCAAGGGAATGACTCAAACCAGTAACGAGCTAAACGACAAGCTACTCCCAAAAACTCTAAAAATTTGAATGTTGAGGAAATATCAGCATTACAAAAATTCCTACAGAAAAGTATGTGATACTCTTTATTGGGTTGATCTTGCCTCTCATGTGGCCTTCTGAATGGGTGCCTTGATTAGGAACCAATTTGACTAGAAGCCAAAATACCTATATATTTGTTGGTGTCAGGAGGCCAGTCCTCTGAAACTGTCCCATGTACTTGTGATTCAAAGTAGAGATGAAAATTTCGTCAATGATAACTATTACAAATTTTCACTATAGCTCAATTGGCAGAGATAATTAGTTTGTTTCATTTTAAGTGAAAGTTTAATGAATCTCTGCATGTGCTTAAAATGTTGTTTGCACTAGATTTATCAAGTTCCAATTATGCAATTGCTTCAGTGAATAGATTTTTAGAGTTATTACTCAATGCTTTGCATTATAAATGAAGTAAAAAACATAATACATAAATGATTAAGCATATTCATTAATTTCATTTATCTTACAATGTTTATTCACATTACAGTATTTAATTTATTCATAAATGAATTGTACAAGTTTGCATTGTGATACATTTCTTTTCAGAATGGAAATAAGAAAATAAATTAAAATCCCCCACACAAGCCATGGGAGTAGCCGAATAATGGTTCATGAGAAACATTCTACACTATTGAAGATTTAAGAAAGAAAGAACATAATCATCATTACCTGTTGCATTTGGTCAATTCTAGAATGGTGCACCATCCTTCATCCTTGAGCTCTCGATTGACCTGTAAGAGAAGTAAAAGGTTATTGGAGCTCCGATTATGAATATTCCTATATGAATCACCAACAATAATGTAAAATGTTGTTGATAATACATTGAAACAACTAAAGTTGCAAGAATAGGAGTTGGATAGAAGTCAAGAAGGAAACATCATAATAGCATATTTTCTTATCTAACATTTTTTGTTTCCATGTGCAGGTAGAGGAAAATCTATGTAGTTGATCACTTCATGAAGACATAACACCATATGGAGTAAAACGGGCTCCCATAAGGGTAGATCTCAACATGTTGCCCCTAAACATACAAATGGGGTTGAGTAAAGAAATACACTCATCGTGCTCATATAAGCCAGTCAAGAAGGAGTGACACAGATTCCAACTATTAAAACAATCAAGACCATTGTTCACTCATAACAACCAAATATGAAAAAGAATGAAATGATAAAATCATGAGTGAAAAATGAGCTCAATTCAGAAATAGATACCATTAATTCATCAATTTGCATATGGAAGAACATAAAATACTATCAAAACGAGTGCATTTTTGTTTCCATATGATGTTTTTTTCATATTTATTCATGCTATTTCAAGATGTTATTTTCTGGTGTAGCAAGTGTTTCATGTCCACAAACAAGTGATAGTGAACATGCATACATATTTCACTATCAAGGTTTTGAGTACTTAAAACTTCAGGGTAAGGTTCAATCTTCTCATATTTTTCTTTTCCTTTTGAATAAGCATTCATGATTCATTTGTTGTTATTTTTATTGGGACTTAAAAAGGAATGAAGAGTACAATAAGTTGTAGTTTCTATGAAGCATTGACTACAGATGGAGTGCAACAAACAACACATTTCTATAGGAACATCAATGTTGTTACAGGAGGTGCAAAGTAAAAGAAGTGGTGTTGTTTCAGCTTTACCTCAGGGGAGGAGCAATGAAAGATAAGAACATAATCAAAATCATGCTACAAATTTGATGCAAATTGGTATTTGCATTGCATTTGTATTTTCAGAAAATAATGCTTGGAGTGCATAAATGGAAAACAATCAACTATGCTAAACAATGTGTGATTATAGTATACAGTGGAAGTGAATGTTCTTCCATGTAATGTGTTTTAGAAAATTTAAATCTGCAAATAAAGGACTCTACAACTTTTCTGAGATCATTTACAATTTGAAAGTAAACTACAGTCACATGAGTTAATAGAGGGAAACCCAGTTTTGTTGCAAGATTGAATGAAACATTTTCGATCCACCTTCTGAAGTTTTAAGAGCCAAAAAATATGAAAGGCACCATCACATAGATAAAGCCAGATATAGGAGATTTCTCATAATACAGAATGAAGAAAATTGCCAGAATACCCACTTGGGTTTTTTCACCTCAAAATTGACAAATGCATGGAAAAGTGTCATTTTTACATTATGGATCAAACCCAAAAATTGGAATTGCAAAGTTTCAAATTTCATATTTTATGGGTCGAACCCATAAATTATACAAATACAAGGTACAACCATGGCATGGAGGCATTTTTTCCTCTCGAATATTGAATACCCATGTGAGGGTTTTTACAGATAAGCTCAAATACATAAAGAATGAGACGTACAAACTTGCCTATTCAAGGAGGGGTTTCAAAAAATGCAAATGTAAAAATTTCTTATCATTATACAATGTGGGTCGAGCCCAAAGATAAGAGAGATAAAGTTTAGGTTGAGCCTTGTTTCGATTCAACAAAACAGGGGAAAAACATGCAATGTGGTCATGGCCTATGCAATGGCTGTATGATTTTTTTTCGTCACAATGCTCTAATTTTTTCAAGGAAAAGCTTGGTAAAGATTTTCATTGAGATGGAAATGCAACAAGAAACAAGGAACAAATATTTACCTTTATTTAACTATGGAGAAACCTCTTATACGCATGGCAATATCCATCACGAGTAGCATCAAAAAACTCTCCATTTGTGGCCATATGAAGGGCAAGGAAATGTCGACTCAACAGAGGCAAACAAATAGATCAAAAAATGTGAGAACCCATGGCCATTATGGCCTATAATCAACCCCAAGATGGTTTTGTAGAGGCTCTAGAAACAAAAAAAATGTGCTTACCTTAATCTTCCAAAGAGGTCGAGCTACATGTCCAGAAGTCGAGCTCAAGTTGATGCATTTTGGAGGTCGAAACCCTCATGCTCATGGTAGTTGGTTGCAGAGGTCATTTTCTTTTCCCAATCGGCCAAGGTCAAGATCCCAAATGAATGAGATTAGGGTTTTGGTCTTGTTTTGTTCTATGTTGCCCTAATTCAAATTTGGGACTTTATCACATTAAGTTAAAAATTCAAATGCCTCCAATATTATTATTCGTTGATAATGCATTCTTTCCTTAGGCATATTTAAGATCTTAGATCAACCATTCAAAATATGCATATGCCTAAGTCTTTTAGGATAGGCTTTTGATATATTATTTCAAAGTCCAAAATACCTTGTGGTATTTTATTTACTTTTAATTTCCTACGCCTTAGAGAAAAATTAAATATTCACATGATGCCTTAGGGTTTATTTTTTATCGATTTTATAGAAATCAATTAGAGATCAATAGTAGATACCCATCCTTATATTTTTATGATTTTTTTTAAAAAGAAAAATCAATTGTAATTCGAGTCTAATTATTTCAATATTCTGCAAAAATAAAAGCATTATTTTAATTGCAAAATATTGAAATGATTAAAGTTAATGAAAACATAGGTTTTTATTTAAAATTAAAACTACAAATCATTGTAAAGAAAATATTAAAACAACGTTTTATAAATTGTTTTTATCTTTTGTTATTTTTAGCAGTATTATGAAAGTTGAGTTGTTGAATTTTTCCTTGGGCGAATTTGAGAATTAGGGGGTAAAGATTGTGTGTTTTGTTTGCTTTTAAAGTAGACTGAACCTATTTTTAGAAGCCTTTTTGGATGGACATGCAAAAAGTGTGAGGTTTCCACTTTTATTATATAGTATGATGCAATTTTGGATGCTTTTTTATGGGATTTTCCATTGAGCTCAGATTAGGGTTTAGAGTTTTATTTAGGAAGTTTTCCTCAGTTCATATTTTCGCTTCTTCCTCTCTTGTTCATGCAGAGAGTCTTGTAAGTAGTTTTGTACTCAGATTTTAGATAGAAATACTCCTTCAGTTTCAATAAAGCAACATAATACTTCTCATATTCTTGTCTCATTTCATAATAAGGAATTTGATGTCTTTTCTATTCAATTCAAATCCTTTTATGTCTTGTTCTTGTGAATTTTTGTTTAGAATTGCATAGTTTCAGGTTGTGTTTTGTATTTAATCTATAGATCTTCATGCAAATTACTAATAAAATTACGTGTCAAATGAGATTGTGAGAACTATTGTGATAGAGAGATTGTCGCAAGTGGTCTTGTTTGAATCTCATAAGTTTCTAATAAAACATCCATTTGATTTAAGTTATTTTTTCAGTCATCTTTCTACCCCTTTTCCTATAAAATCATTGAGTAGAAAATATCATTTGGAGAACCAACTCACTCTAGATATTCCTTCTTCACTCATATCACCCAAATCTGAAGAAGGTTTCCATATGTCAATAGATAGCTATGTCTTATGCAAGCTTAACATAGGGTGCATATCTAATTGATAATAGTTTTTGGCACGCTCGGCGGGACTCTGAAAGTTGATTTTAGAGAAGTTTTCAAATTTTTTATTGTTGTTTGGTGTATGCAACAGTTTTATTCATCCTTTTGGAGGTCTTGTACATATACCTAGTGATTTCATTTCTGATTTTGCATGTAGACTTAGTGCAGCCTATGCATGAGAAAAGTACAGACAAGATCAAGTTCTGCCCCATCCAAGTATCTACAGTTGTCCCCACCATGAAGGAGAGGCAAAGTAGCTAAGAGATTATTTGATACACCTGGGAGGTCAAAATCCATGCCTCCAATTTTCAATTCTATAGTTCTGGTGCCAAGAAGTCATGTTCATGTAGCACAAGCACTACCAATGGCAAGACAACATGCTTTTCCACCTTTTAATAGGGGCAACCTGTTAAATATTGCACATTACGATGGTATTCCAATAGCAACTTTCAGGAGTCTGCCATACTTTATCGGAGAAGATCAAACTACTTGCATTGAACATATTTGAGATGTGGCCACATTCTGCTCAGTTCACAATATCACTCAAGAGAATGTAGCACTAAGGCTCTTGGATGTGTCACTTAAGGGAAGAGCTTTGCAAGTTCATAGGTCTCACAGTGAACTCAATCATGACATGGGATGCATTAGGCGATGGCTTGTACCAGCATTTTGTTGATAAATCACATCATCTATCCCTGTTAAAATAGTTGAGCACAACCAAGAGAGTGCCACATGAGCACATGGCCGATTTCAATTATCATTTCTAAAGGACCTGGGACATAATTCCTTTAATGGTAAAACCTTTACCAAATCATTCTTTTCTATTTTTCTTAAAATCCATGAATAGCAAGATTTCAATAATGATCCAATCTATGGGCGGTCACACACTCCCTAATGCTTTCAACATCACCATTAGAGTAGAAAATTGTCTTATTCAAGCTGGAGAAATTTCCCCTAGGCCTCCCATGCCTTTATTCCTTGAAATCCAACCACCTACACTTGTACCTCTACCACCCCTAGTTACTATTTCCCCTATTCTAGCAATAGGTTATCAGACCGCAGCTCAAGAAATTGTCGTCCCATCCCAATCCCAAGAATTTCAAGAGATCAAAAGTATATTAAAGACTTTTGGAAAGGACCTAGTGAGCATTAAAAAACAAGTTGGCCAAGAACATAAGCCCTATCAAGCCTTGTATTAGCAGAATCAGCCTAATAAGCCACCTTTTCAAACTAACTATCAAGGCCAAAGAAATAACTTTAATCCTAGACCTTTCCAACCCTATAATCTGAATGTTATCAGTTCATCAAAATAACTTGTACTATAGAATAACATTGCCCAAGATTGTGAGTGGTGTTATCTATGCAATCAACCTCATAACCAGTTAGCATGTGCGAATGACATGAAAAATCAAGCCTTAATGGTCTAGAATAACTATGTTGGTTCAAAAAGTGTTCCAAGTCAAAATCAAGAACAACAAGAGAGTTTTGAAGTTGCTTTGCCAAACTAGAAGAGTTCTGAATTTTGTGGTGTGAATGGTCAAGAACAACGAAATCCCCCTATTATAGCCAATAACAGATCAAAAAAGAGGGCTATGGATTTGGGGCAGCAAGTTGGAAACATACAACAACAATCTACTAAGGACAAGTTGCTTATTTCTTCATCCCATGTTACTTCTACACCACAACCTAAACTACAGATTCTACAAAGAGGCCAAGAAGTACCTGGGAAGGAGTATTCTAAGATGCAATCACAACCTTTGTAGAAAGGAAGTGATGATGTTGTTACTAGGGGTCAGCAAAAGGTAAGCCCCATTTCTTGCAATGTTGTTGAGCATCTTAAGAAGGCCACTGTCAGCCCCATAACCAGTTAGCATGTGTGAATGACATGAGAAATCAGGCCTTAATAGTCTAGAACAACTATGTTGGTTTGAAAATTTTTCCAAGTCAAAATCAAGAACAACAAGAGAGTTTTGAAGCTTCTTTGCCATACTAGAAGAGTTCTAAATTTTGTGGTGTGAATAGTCAGGATCAACGAAATCCCCCTATTTTAGCCATACCAGATCGAAAAAGAGGGCTATGGATTTGGGGCAGCAAGTTGGAAACATACAACAACAATCTACTAAGGACAAGTTGCCTATTTCTTCATACCATGTTACTTCTAAATCACAACCTAAAGTGTAGATTCTACAAAGAGGCCTAGAAGTACTTGGGAATGAGTAGTCTAAGATGCAATCACAACCTTTGTAGAAAGGAAGTGGCGTTGTTGTTACTAGGGGTCAGCAAAAGGTAAGCCCCATTTCTTGTAATGCTGTTGAGTATCTTAAGAAGGCCACTGTCAGTATGCCAATTTTGGATGCATTGCATATTCTAGGTCAAAAGAGCTTGTTGTAGGATGCCTTGGTTGAGCTTTCTATTTTTGACAATGCTAATGAATTGAATGCTAAGGTTGTGCTTGCAAATAGACTAGAAATGAAAAATGAACAAAAAACTCAAGAGGTAAAGCATCCTCCATTTTATTTGAGTTTGATTATTGGTGATAAAATAGTACATAATTGTATGGTTGATTCTGGTGCAAGTAGCTTAGTTATGCCTAAGATCTTAGCTGATAAACTAGGTATGTTTATGAGCCTAACTCCTAGAAAGGCGTAGTTCAGTTGGATGGATCTGATGTTAAAATTGCTTGCATAATTAAGAATTTAGCCATTACTTTGCATGCATCCCTGAATTTGACAATCCATCAGGATATACATGTTATTGACCTGCCGCCCCATTTTTCTATTTGCCTCTCAAGAGATTTTACAGCCAAATCGGGTGGCTTCTTGTCTTTTGATTGGTCTCATTTATTCTTTAGAACAAGATATGGTACGAAAGTAACCATAAATTCTCAACCTCTAGCCAAATACCATATAGAGCCATTTTTTCTAAGTCCTATAAATGCTAACCTCTATGTCACCCATGGATTGGAGGAGCAAGCCATGACCTTAGACCACAGCACCCCTATAGAAAGTGTGAATATAGACAAGTGGACAGCTGAATATCATGAGCTTGATCCTTTCTAGCACACTGATGAGATAGGATTAGGGTTTTATATCATTCATGAACATGATATTGTTATCCCCAATCTAATTAAAGAAGAAGATCGGCCTACAGAGAAGGAAAATAAGATTTGGAAGATTTACTTTGATGGCTTGAGGAGCAGTGTAGGCACTAGTGGTGGAGCCATGCTGATTTCACCATATGGAAACAAGTATTACTCAACCTTCAGGTTTGCATTTAGTTGTACAAATAATACAACCAAATATGAGGCACTAGGGCATGGCCTAGAATGGACCCGAAAGAGAAGTATTAAATGTTTACGAGTTTATGGTGATTTAGAATTAATAGGGAATCAGGTTAGGAATTTGAATGTTGCAAAGAATGATTCACTTAAAAATTATAAGCATCGAGTATGGGATTTAATAGAAAATTTTGATGCTTTTAATATCCTTTCAGTTCCTAGAAATGAAAATAAGCATACAAATATGCTTGCTGCCATAGGAGCCCAATTTAATATTCTGAATGAGGTTCATAAGGTAGAGGCATGCTAGTATGTGAAAATTATAGTTAGACCTTATGTACCTAACAATAATGTGAGTTGGCAGGTTTTTGACAGCGATGAGTAGATTGTGAGCTTCTTAATTCTTGAAGTTGAGTTTGTGGATAGAAACCAACAAAAGTGGCAGTAGCAGTATGATAGCCAGATTATGCAGTTAAAGACAAACAAGCTACCAAAAGGATTGGTGACCTTGGAGTCTATTTTTAACTCAAATGATTAGGTATGAAAAGATAAATGTAGCAGGACTATCAAGGAAGAACACTATGAGGCAATCGATATTTTCAAAGGTAAAATTCTCAAGTTGGGAAAGTTTTGTACAAAGGAGGAGAATAATTCTTTCATTTCATTATGTCAGGAATTTAGTGATGTTTTTTCTTGGGAATACAAATACTTGAAGGGTTTTGATCTAGAATTAGCCCAACATACTATCAAGTTAGAGCACCTTATGAAGGTTGAACTGAATAAGTTAGTTGAGGGTGGAATTATTTTTCCTATTAAGCATACGTCTTGGGTATCTAACTTAGTTCCAATTAGAAAGAAAAGTGGGGAAATTAGATTGTGTGTTGATTTCTAAGATTTGAATAAAGATTACCTAAAAGATCATTATCCACTTCCTTCCATGGAACAAATTTTGCAAGTGGTTTTTGGTTCTGACATGTTTTCTTTGTTGGACGGGTACTCAGGTTATAATCAGATTCTGGTAAAGCAAGAAGATTGGTTTAAAACAACATTTACAACCAAATGGGGCACCATGGACTATAAAAATATTCCTTTTCGTTTATCCAACGTTGGAACAAAATTTCAACAAGCGATGGACATGGCTTTCCATGGCCTCATGAATAAATTTTTTTTGGTATATTTAGATCATATTACTACTTTTTCCAAAAATGCCAATGAACATTTTGAGCATTTAAAACAAATTTTCCAAAGATGCTGAGAATTTGGAGTATCTCCTAATCTAAATAGGTGTATATTTTCAATACACAAAGGTAAACTCCTTGGACATATTGTCTCAAAGCAAGGTATTTCTATAGACCCTAAGAGAGTCTCTGCTATTCTTGAGTTACCATTACCAGCCCACAAGAAATTCATACCCAATATTGTAGCTTTGTTGCAACCTCTCACTGCTATGTTTAAAAATAATATGACTTTTGGTTGGACCAAAGAAGGTAAGAGGAGATTTGCGTAGATAAAAGAAGCCCTTGCAATTGCCTCTACCCTCATTAACCCAAATTATGACAAGGATTTCATTCTTTATTCTTTTGGAGGGGTTGACACTATTTTGGCTATGTTGTGCCAACAAAATGATGAAGGCTTGGAGCAGCCTATGGCGTTCTTTAGCCATGTATTACACGATTATGAGGTGAGGTATTCTTTCATTGAGAAACATGTTTTTTCTATTGTAAGAAGCCTAAATATGTTTAGGAATATGTTATCTAATAACAGAATTTGGTTACTAGTTGCTCATTCGACAATGATAAATGTGTTGGTTGGATAACAAAGGTTATGGATTTTGATATTGATATTAATGTGACTAAGCTTGTCAGAGGCAAGGGTTTGTGTGAACAGATTGTAGAAAATATAGTGGGCAGCAGCTTAAAAGAAGTTGAAGATGTTGATACAGTTTAAAATAATGATGATATAGTTGATGTTTTAGTTCTTGTTGCTACCTGGGTGTAGCAAATGATACCATGATATCAATGATAAATGTGTTGGTTGGATAACAAAGGTTATGGATTTTGTATTGATATTAATGTGACTAAGCTTGTCAGAGGCAAGGGTTTGTGTGAATAGATTGTAGAAAATATAGTGGGCAGCAACTTAAAAGAAGTTGAAGATGTTGATACAGTTTAAAATAATGATGATATAGTTGATGTTTTAGTTCTTGTTGCTACCTGGGTGTAGCAAATGATACACTATTTGCAGACTCGTGAGTGTCCTGAAGGCATGGATAGATCAAAAAGAAGGTACTATAGATTACAAGTCATTCCTTATGCTATTATTGTTGATGGTATCCTTTATAGGTGAGATTTTTAAGGTGTTTTATTAAGATGTATTGAGCCTGGTCAAGTTGACAAGATGTTAGGAGAGCTTCATGATGGGCCTTTAAGAGGCCACTTTTTGGAAAGAACAACAACCCTGAAGATCATGCATATTGATTATTATTGGCTAGATCTATTTAAAGATGCAATTGCTTGGGTCCAAAGATGTGAGAAGCGTGCTTTGTTTTCTGGAAAATAGAGGCTTGCAGCCTTGCCTCTACATCCCATTCAAGTGGAGAAACCATTTTCCAAGTGGGGTTTAGACTTCATTGGACCAATCAACCTACCTTCAAGCACATGTCATAAGTGGATTCTTACTATGATGGATTACTTCAGTAAGTGAACTGAAGTTGTTTCTTTAAAAGAAGCAAACAAGACTTATGTGCTTAATTTTTATCAAGACTTAGTGTCAAGATTTGGTACCCCATCTTCAATAATCTCTGACAATGGTTTAGCTTTTATTGGTTTGAATATTTCTGATTGGTCAGTTAGGACTAATATTTTTCTAAACACATCTTCTAACTATTATCCTCAAGGTAATGGGCAAGCAGAATCTACGAACAAGAACCTAATCTGGATAATCAAGAAAATCATAGAAGACAATCAATGGACATGGCATGAAAAGCTTAAGTTAGCCCTTTGGGCTGATAGGGTAAATCCTAAAATAGCCATTGGTTGTTCTCCCTATGTACTTTCCTATGGAAAGGAAGCTAAGTTACATGTTTCCATTGAGCTACCAACTTTGAGTTTTGTTAAAGAACTTAAATTGTTGAATGAGCAACCTCTTGAAGTGAGATTTGCGCAGCTAATGGAGCTTGAGGAGATTAGGAAAGAAGCATTAATGTGGCTAGAAGTACATCAAGATCAAATGAAGAGATCTTTTGATAAAAGGGCAAGGCCATGAGATTTGATCATTGGTGATTTAATTTTTAAATGGAATGAGTATAAAAGTAAACTTGGATGACATTCCAAATTCGATGCAATTTGGGATGGGCCTTATGTGATCATGGATTGCAAGGAACACAATGCTTTCCAACTTTCAAAGTTGACTGGAGAGGTGTTGTCTATCCTAGTTAGTGGGATCCACCTCAAGCATTGCCTCTGAGATAACTATTGTCTTTGTAAATAGTAGAGTAGTTGTTGTTAATAATTACTTCACGCATATTTCATTTCAGTTGTTTTTTCTTTCCCTAAGAATTTTTGCACATGTTTGGTTGGCCATCAGGGCCTATTAGTTTCCTTTCAGTACTTTTTGGTTTTGTTTTGCTGCTATTTGGAGTGTTACTGTTTGAATTTCTAAGTTTCATGAAGGAGAAGATTTGACTCCATTCCCAATGGAGTATTAAAGGCAACTGATCTAATGCTTAGTAAGCAAGCATTTAGTGGAAATCGTCAAAATGTTACCAATTTTCACTACAACTCAATTGGAAGAGATGATTAGTTTGTTTCATTTTAAAGTGAAAGTTCAGATAATTTATGCATGTGCTTAAAATGTTGTTTGCACTAGATTTATCAAGTTCCAATTATACAATTGTTTCAATGAAAAAAGTTTTAGAGTTATTACTCAATGCTTTTCAACATAAATGAAGTATAGAATAGAATACATAAATGATTAAGCATATTCATTGCTTTCATTTATCTTACAATGTTTATTTGAATTACAATATTTCATTTATTCAGAAATGAATTGTACAAGTTTTCATCAAGCGATACATTTATTTTCAGAATGGAAATAAGAAAAGAAATTAAAATCCCCCACACAAGTCATGGGAGTAGCCAAACATGGGTCATGAGAAACATTCTACACTATTGAAGATTTAAAAAAGAACATAATCATCATTGCCTGTTGCCTTTGGTTGATTCTGGAATGGTGTACCATCCTTCGTCCTCAAGCTCCCAATTGACCTATAAGAGAAAAAAAAGGTTTTTAGAGCTCTTATTATGAACATTCCTATATAAATCACCAACAATAATGTAAAATTTTGTTGATAATACATTGAAACAGCTGAAGTTGCAAGAATAGGAGTTGGACAGAAGTCAAGAAGGAAACATCATAATACCATATTATTTTATCTAACATTGTTTGTTTCCATGTGCAAGTATAGGAAAAGCTATGTATTTGATCATTTCATGAAGACATAACAACATGCGGAGTAAAACAGGCTCCCACAAGGGTAGAGCTTGACATGCTACCCCTAAAAATACAAATGGGGTTGAGTAAAGAAATATAGTCATCATGCTCATACGAGCCAGTCAAGAAGGTGTGAAACCAATTCCAACTATCAAAACAATCAAGACCATTGTTCACTCATAACAATCAAATCTAAAAACAATGAAATGATAAAATCATGAGTGAACAATGAGCTCAATTCAGAAATAGATACCAATGAATTCATCAATTTGCATATGGAATAACATAAAATATTGTCAAAAGGAGTACATTTTTTCTGCCATATTATGTTTTTTTTGTATTTATTCATGTTGTTTCAAGATGTTCTTTTCTAGTGCAGCAAGTGTTTCATGTCCACAAACGAGTGATAGTGAACATGCATACATATTTCACTATCAAGGTTCTGAGTACTTAAAACTTTAGGGTAAGGTTCAAATCTTCTCATATTTGTCTTTTCCTTTCGAATCAACATTCATGATTCATTTTTGTTATTTTTAATGGGACTTAAAAAGGCATGAAGAGTACAATAAGTTGTAGTTTCGATGAAGCATTGACTACAAATGGAGTGCAACAAACAACACATTGCTACAGGAACATAAATGTTGTTACAGGAGGTGCAAAGTAAAAGAAGTGGTGTTTTTTTGGCTTTACCTTAGTGGAGGAGCAATGAAAGATAAGAACGTAACCAAAATCATGCTACAGATTTGATGCAAATTGGTATTTGCATTGCATTTGCATTTTTCAGAAAATAATGCATGGAGTGCATAAATGGAAAACAGTCAACTATGCTAAACAGTGTGCGATTATAGTATACAATGGAAGTGAATGTTCTTCCATGTAATGTGTTTCAGAGAATGTAAATCTGCAAATCAAGGAATGTACAACTTTTATGAGATCATTTACAATCTAAAAGTAAACAAGCTACAATCACATGAGTTCATAGAGGGAAACCCAGTTTTGTTGCAAGATTGAATCAAAGCTTTTCGAGCCACCTTCTGAAGTTTAAAGAGCCATAGAATATGAAAGGCGCCATCACATAGATAAATCTAGATATAGGAGATTGCTCATAATACAGAATGAGGAAAATTGCCAGAATACCCACTTAGGGTTTTTCATGTCCAAATTGACAAATGCATGGAAAAGTTCCATTTTTACATTATGGATCAAACCGAGAAACTGGAATTGCAGATTTTCAAATTTCATATGTTATGGGTCAAATCCATAAATTATACAATTACAAGGTACAACCACACCATGGAGGCATTTTTTCCTCTTGAATATTGAATACCCATGTGAGCGTTTTTGCATATAAGCTCAAATACATAAAGAATGAGAAGTACAAACTTACCTATGCAAGGAGGGGTTTCAAAAAATTCAAATGTAGAAATTTCTTATCATTATACAATATGGGTAGAGCCCAAAGATAAGAGAGATAAATTTCAGGTCGAGCCTTGTTTCCATTCAACAGAATAAGATAAAAACATGCAGTGTGGCCGCGGCCTATACAATGGCTTCATGATTTTTTGCCTTCACAATGCTCTATTTTTTGCAAGGAAAAGCTTGGTAAAGATTTTCATTGAGATGGAAATGCAACAAGAAAGAAGGAACACAAATTTACCTTCATTTATATGTCGAGAAACCTCTCATACCCATGACCAAATCCATCACGAATTGCATTAGAAAACTCTCCATTCGTGGCCAGGTGAAGGGAAAGGAAATGTTGACACAACAGAGGAAAACAAGTAAATCAGAAAATGTGAGAACCCATAGCCATTATGGCCTGCAGTCGACCCCAAGATGGTTTTGCAGAGGCTCTAGAAATAAAAAAAATGTGCTTACCTTAATCTTCCAGAGAGCCTGAGCTACATGTGTAGAAGTCGAGCTCAAGTTGATACATTTTGGAGGTCGAAACCCTCATGCTCATGGTGGCTGGTTGCAAAGGTCGTTCTCTTTTCCCTATCGGCCAAGGTCAAAATCCCAAATGAATGAGATTAGGGTTTTGGTCTTTTTTTGTTCTATGTTGCTCTAATTCAAATTTGGGACTTTATCACATTAAGTGAAACTTTCAAATGTCTCCAATACTATTATCCCTTGATAACGCATTCTTGCCTTAGGCATATTTTAAGATCTTAGGTTGACCATTCAAAATATTCATATGCCTAAGTATTTTAGGATAGGCTTTTGATATATTATTTCAAAGTCCTTGAAATACCTTGTGGTATTTTATTTACTTTTAATTGCCTATGCCTTGGAGAAAAATTAAATATCCACATGATGCCTTAGGGTTTATTTTTGATTGATTTTATAGAAATTAATTAGAGATCAATAGTAGATACCCATCATTATATTTTTTATGATTTTTTTTAAAAGAAAAATCAATTGTAATTGGAGTCTAATTATTTCAATATTTTGCAAAAATAAAAGCATTAGTTTAATTGCAAAATATTGAAATGATTAAAGTCAATGATAAGATAAGTTTTTATTTAAAATTAAAATTGCAAATCATTGTAAAGCAAAGATTAAAACAATTTTTTATAAATTGTTTTTATCTTTTGTTATTTTTAGCAGTATTATGAAAGTTGAGTTGTTGACTTTTTCCTTGGGCGAATTTGAGAATTACGGGGTAAAGATTGGGTGTTTTGTTTGATTTTAAAGTAGACTAGACCTATTTTTAGAGGCCTTTATGGATGGACATGCAAAAAGTGTGAGGTGAACTTTTATTATACAGTATGATGCAATTTTGGATGCCTTTTTTTGGGCTTTTCTATTAAGCTCAGATTAGGGTTTGGAGTTTTATTTAGGAGAAAAACTCGGTTCATATTTTTTCTTCTTCCTCTCTTGTTCATGCAGAGAGTCTTGTAAGTAGTTTTGTACTCAGATTTTAGATAGAAATACTCCTTCAGTTTCAATAAAGTAGCATAGTTCTTCTTATATTCTTGTCTCATTCCATAATAAGCAATTTGATTTCTTTGTGATTCAATTTGAATCCTTTTGTGTCTTATTGTTGTGATTTTTTGTTCAGAATTGCATAGTTTTTGGTTGTGTGTTGTATTTAGTCTATAGATCTTCATGCAAATTACTGATGAAATTATGTGCCAAATGAGATTGTGAGAACTATTTTGATAGAGAGATTGTTGTGAGTGGTGTTTTCTGAATCTCATAAGTTTCTAATAAAAAATCCATTAGATTTAAGTTATATTTTCAGTCATCTTTCTACCCCTTTTCCTATAAAATCATTTAGAGTAGAAAATATCATTTGGAGAACCAGCTCACTTTGGAGATCATTTTTTCACTCAAATCACCTACATCTAAAGAAGGTTTCCATGTGTCAACAAATAGCTAAGTCTTTTGCAAGCTTAGCATAGGGTGCATATCTAATTGATAACAATAAATTAATGCTTAGCTGGCTTGAGAAGTGTGTGCCGAGAAAGGGGGAGCCAGTGTGGTCAAGCTTCTAATCATCCACTTTGAATAAGCATAGTGGATTTATCCAAGTGGAAATTTGAAAAATATTGTCTTTTATATCCTAGGGTTGTGCATTGTTTTAGAATCAAAACACTGCTTGAAATCTCAAAAAATGTGGAAACAAACATTCAACAAGGTCATCAAAATTCAACCCCTTTGGAAAGAGCAAATACCTTTGAAAATCCCATATATTATTTCTTGTCCCTAGGGATTCTATCCTTAGAGCCTTCTAAGTATTTGGGCCTATATCTCAATTTTCTCTCTCTAAAGTTAACATTAGGGAACTATTTCCTTGATTTTTTTGATTTACACATAATGGACCTTGTGGGACGAAAAGAAATTGAGACATAGACATTCAGTTTGAAAATCTAAGCAAGAAAGTGTGGATGCAGTAAAAAGAATCAACCTACCCAAGATTAAATCAATTGAACCCCACACATGTGCTTGTTATCTTTTGGTCTGAACTACTCTTAGGGAAAATCATGTTCTTCACTACCTTGGTATTGTAAATAGGTCCTTCATAGGTTCATTTAGGATCAAAAATCAATCATTTCATCCATTCAAAAAATTTATCATCTCCATCCCACAAAAGAGCTTTGGAAACACCATTATCTAGACTTGGGTACATCATTAAAACATATCAAAATCATCTTGTTTAGTTAGGAGTGTGAGAATGCATCATTTATCATACTTCTAGTTAAATTAGCACCTCTTTGAACAACATTATCCTAAGATCACATCTAACATCTTAGGGTTTACAAATTTCATTATCCAAATCAAACCAATCAAAATCAAATCCCTAAGTCTAGTAATTGACCAAAGTTCATAAAATTTCAAACACCCATATCATTTAGCTTTTCATCCTTCATCTCATCATTGGTCCTGAACACTTTAGAGGTTCACTTTTGCAAGGTCAAAACACAAGAAAAACATGGAATGTAAACTCAATTTATACATCATGAGTAGTCTAAGTCAACCAAACTATCAAAGCCTTACAATGCTAATTGATTATCAAAACTCACATTTATACAATCCATACATGGCACCATTATCTCCTACAAACTCCAATGACACAACAAATGTGAGTTTTCCCAATCTAAATTTTGGACCACCTTTCCATATGGTAGATTTAATTCAAAGTCAAAACCCACAAATCTATCAATCAAACAATTAATGCATGAGTCTTATTCCAAACAACATTATACCACCAAATCCATACATGCCAAATGTGACTATACCAAATACAAGCTTACCAAACATGAACATATCAGGTGAACTTTTGGATAGATATTTTTTTGAATCACACCAATGTTGTTCAAAGTCCAAACAATGTGATGACAACTCCATGTATTGATCCAAGTCAAGTTAACACCATGCAAAATCAAAGTTACCTAAATCAAGGCAATGTGATTCCCAACCACAACAATGTTCAATGTTAGCCTACAATTCCAAATCTAAAAATCACACCAAATCATAACATTGTCCACGATCCCATTCAAACACCACAAGTATACATTCCAAATCTTTGAGAAAAAAAACCAGATCAACTATAACAAGGGTGTCAAGATCAAAATCAAGATCAAATTTTGTGAGATCAAATTGCTACATTTACCAAAATATTTGATTAATTGTGCTAAGAGACATATCCACCCCAAAATAAATACACTCTTCCATTTGTTGAACCATGCAATCAAAGAATTGGGTTGTGTCCCCAACCACATCAAGAACAATATCTCCAATATCAAGAGGTTAGATATCAAGATCAACAACATCAATGAAAAACCCAATCATCACATCTCAAAGATCAATCACCACATCTCCAAGATCAATCACAACAAGAATCACCTCAACAAGTACAAATCTCACAAGATAACAAAGGTGAATACACTCATTTTGGAGAGCCAATCGAATTAGTGCTAAGAAATATAGTTAATGCAAAAATAATCACTCTTCCAAAAGTAAGCACTTTCAACTCTATCCTAAATTTCCCTTGGAATAATGGTGGATCTTATTGTGAGTAGCATATAGAAAATATTCATAACACATCAAATTTTATTCAACTCAAAAATCTCATCCAAGACCTTATTGATCCAAAAATAATAAATGTTGAGGATAATGATCAAGATTCAACCACTACTGATAACGATGACAATATCTCAACCACAATTGTTGAGAACAATGATCAAGATCAATCCATCAATGAGCACCTTGAAGTTGTGTCTACCTCATCCAATGATCAAATCAACATGTATCAAGAGTCACTATTCAATCATGATCAAAATCCAACAAAAATACCCAACAATGATCCAATTCAAAAAATATTAACATCATTTGATCATATGGTTGAAAAAATTGACAATCTCTCAACCACAATTGTTGATAATAATTATCAAGATCAATCCATTAATGAGCACCTTGAAGAATTTTCTACCCCATCCAATGATCAAATCAACATGCATCAAGAGTTAATTTTCGATCATGATCAAAATTCATCAACAATACCTCACAATGATCTATTTCAAGGAGTGTTAGAATTATTTGATCCTATTGAAATAATCCATGATCTATCGACGAATGATCATGTTGAAAATGTCTCTACATCAACTAACGAGTTAGAGGAAATATCTCAAGAATTTATTCCAAATCATGATCAACATCTTTCACCAAAGTCTAGAAATGGTCCTTTCCAAGACATATTTTTTGGAAAAACAAGGACAGACAACTAAGAGGGGGGGTGAATCAGTTGTCACAAAATTTAAAAATTATTTAACCTTGTCAACCTTTAATCTCATATCTGATAAATAATAGTGAAATCATGAATCAACAACACATCAGAAACACGCATAACACCAATATTTTTGCGTGGAAACCCTGTTAGGGGAAAAACCATGGTGGAGGTTAATCCTCAATTTATACCTTGTTAAAATTATAAGAGAAATGAATAATGGGAATGCACATGCATTCAAGCACATTGCCTAGATCTCATTGCTCAAAAGGGAAGGCTCACTACCTTACATAAAACTTTCAGATTAAATCCATCTAAAGAGATTGAACTAAGAAATTAGCTTCTTTAAAAGCCTGATGATAGTTTTGATTAGGCACAGAAACACTTCTTCACACTTTGCTCAAACTCCTTCATAATCTTCTCTACATTCGAATGATCTAATATTTATTCATACATAGAACATGCACAATTTGCATACATTCCTCACAAATGAAGAAAAAAATCAATCTTATATATCTACTTCATGGAATTACATCAACAACTTTGTTGGCCAAAAATAAAAGAATAGGTGAATACAAACTATTGGCCCAATTCATGATAAAATCTAAAAGCCCACCAGCCAAATTCGGTCACAACATAATGAAGTCCTGAAACAACATCCTTGAATGCGCCAAGAATTCAAAAATTAATCCATGAGGATTCGCAACATGCTACAACCACCATGCTGGCCAAGAACATGAAAACCCGAACACACAAAGGAAAAATCTTTGATCACTATCACATCGATCAATGTGGATGTGCAACAAGGATAGAGCATGTTCTAGAAACATCAAAAAACATCATAGGAGCATACGCAACAACTCAAATCACCAAAATTACATTCTCTTCTTCTAGAAACACTAGCTACAGTAACAAAATAACTGTAGGAACACAAAACTCACAAATCACTCCAATCTTGATGTTCACCTCTGAAACTTCCAAAGGATAAACTAGATAGGCTCAGCGAAAAACTCTTTAATGTGCAACTTTTGAATACCAATGTATAAAAATTTCCACCACTCTGAGCTTCACAACTTCACGAACAACCTACAACATATTTATTATAATTTTCTCAATATCCTCAACATATACAACCTTGGAGGAATTAATTTTAATAGTGTTGACATCAATGACAACCACATATCAGCAACACAACCATAGCATCCAACAATCTCCCCCTTTGGCATTGATGGAAACACATGATGTGAAAAATACCATCACCACAACTAGGTCTTCTCCAACACTTTCCTCCTTGGATATTGCACTCTCCTCCCCTTTACTTCACATGACTCTTCTCCCCCTTTCTTCCTCAAAGGTTTTTCACATTACTCTTCTCCCCCTTTGACATCAATGGCAAAGGTACACAAGCTCTGAACCACATATCTAAATCATCTGACTACTCCCCCTGAGTAGCAACCACCATAACATCAATCCGAAAAAAGATATGATTGTAAGTACACAGATCGATGCAAATACTTGCATCTTAGTTCTAATTATGAGGGGAAATCACCCCTAACTCCCCCCTAAGATACTCAAAATTATCCATAGGCAATGGCTTAGTAAATATGTCTACAATTTGTTCTTAGTAGGCACATACTCTAGTTTGACTTCTTTATCACTTACTTTGTCTCTCAAAAAGTGATATTTGATAGATATATGCTTTGTTTTTTAGTGCAACACCAAATTATTAGAAATGTTTATGGCACTCGAACTATCACAAAATATAGCAATAGGCTCATCATACTCAATTCTGATATCTCTCAACATCTACTTCATCCATATTACTTGAGTACAATTGTTTGCAACAACAATATATTTTGCCTCAACAATAGATAAGGAAATGGAATTTTTCTTTTTACTTAGCCAAGACACCAGCTTCTTCCCCAAGAAGAAGGCACCACCACTAGTATGTTTCCTATCATTCACATCTCCTACCCAATTTGCATCAGTAAAGGCATTCAAAGTAAGATCATCATCTTTGGGATACCATAGGCCAAAATCATCTGTCCCTTTTAAGTATCTAAAATTTCTCTTTGCAGCAGTCACATGTGATTCCTTTGGGTCAGCTTGATATCTAGCAACCATATATACAACATCCATGATATCAAGTCTCATCTGAGTCAAATAAAGCAATCCACCGATCATTGAATTGTAACTTGTTTGATTAGCCTTGGGAGAATCACCATTTTGTGTCAACTTGCATTCGATTACCATGGGTGTCCCAACAGGCTTTGAGTCTTCCATGCCAAAAAAATTCAGTAACTCTTTCACATACTTGGAATGAGATATAAAGATTCCATCATCTAGCTGATTAATTTGCAATCCCAAAAATAATTTCAACTCTCCAATCATTAACATCTCAAAACTCACTTTTCATTTGATCAACAAACTTCATACATAAGTCATCTCCTTCAAAAATGATGTCATCAACAAAGATTTAAATTATCAACTCTTTATCCTAATTCATCTTGAAATACAGATTACTATCAGCAGTACCTTTGTTGAATCCAACCTTCAACAAGTATTTTTATAGTCTAGCATACCAAACTCTAGGGGCTTGCTTGAGTCCATACAGTGCTTTCTTCAATCGAAAAACCATATCTCCTTTGTCTGTCAGTTGAAATCCATCTGGTTTCTCAATATAAACACCTTCCTCTAATTCACCATTTAGAAATGTTGACTTTACATCCATTTGATAGAATTTGTAGTTCTTGAAAGTAGCATAAGCAAGAAACAATCTTACAGCTTCAATTCTAGCATCAGGGGAAAAGGTTTCTTCAAAATCAATACCTTCCATCTGTGAGTACCCTTTACATACCAATCTTGCTTTATTCCTGACCACTTCACCTTGTTCATTCAGCTTATTCTGAAAGACCCATTTGGTTCCAATCACATTCTTATCTTGAGGTCTAGGAAAAAGAATCCATGTATCATTTTTCTCTATATGCATCAGTTCTTCTTTCATTACTTTCATCCAATATTCATCTTTACATTCTTCATTGACATTTTTAGGCTCAATCTTGGAAATCAGACAATACTCTTCTGCAATTTTTCTTCTAGTTTGCACACCTTTGTTCTTGTCTCCTATAATCTAATCTTTAGAATGATTTAGCTTTACATACCTTGAAACTTTGGGATTTTCTCGAACTTCTGGTTCTTTTGTTCTTTCTTTTTCACTTCCACTTGCTTCTCCTTCTAGACTCTCTTGATTCAGCGAAATAATTTGAACTTGATTATGTGTCTGAGCATTCTTTCCTTTATCAATACTATCATGTTGGTCATCTGAGTCATATCCATAGTATCTAGATGATCTGTTAGTATCCTCATCAACTCTAATATTTGCACTTCCAATCATTTTCTTCCATTTTCTATTATAGCATCAGTAGGCCTTGCTCTTAGTAGAGTAACCCAAAAATATTCCTTCATCAATCTTAGCATCAAACTTGCCTATATCTTCATCTTTTTTGATATAACATCTACTTCCAAAGATTTTGAAATATTTAACAGTAGGTTTATAACCAAACCACAACTCAAAAGGAGTCTTACCAAAATTACCATTGACATTTACCTGGTTAATGGTATACACAATAGTTCTTACAGCTTCTCAATAGTAGATATGAGGCATATTACCTTCCAACATAATAGTTCTGGAAGCATCTAGAATTGTTTTGTTCTTTCTCTCAACAACTTTGTTCATTTGAGGAGTTCGGGGAGTAGATAATTGTTTTTTGATTCCATGCTCTTCACAAAATGAATTGAACACCCGAGAAGTGAATTCACCAACTTTGTTTGATCTTAAGAACTTAATCTTCAAACCTGTCTCATTCTCTGCCATAGCTTTGAAACTTTTGAACTTCTCTAATGCCTCATTTTTTTCTCTGAAGAAAGAAACCCATATCATCCTAGAGTAATCATCAATAAGCAACATAAAGTACCTTTCTCCTTGTAGACTTGTGATTCTAGAGGGACCACATAGATCAATATGCACCAACACTAGTACTCCATTAGAATGATGTTTGCTTCGAAAATAAATTTTAGTTTGCTTTCCCATCTGACATTCCTTGCATATGGTGTTAGTAGGATTCACTAGCTTAGGAAGATCTATGACTACTTGTGTGGAGCTTACTTTGACAATGTTATCAAAATTCACATGACAAAGCCTCCTATGCCATAACCATCTTACATCAACTTGAGAAATTAAACAACTTTCACTAGAAACACTTAAGTGAAAAATGTTACCTCTCGTCTTTGTACCTGAAGCAATTACATTTCCAAAACTTCCCAAAATCTTACATTTTTCGTCTTTGAATTGAATATCGTATCCCTTGTCGACCATCTGTCCAACACTCAATATATTATGCTTTAATCCTTCAACATAAAGAACATTATCAGTATTATATTTGCCACCAAGATAAATAGTGCCTCTGCCACAAATTACACCAGTATTGTTATCTCCAAATATTACAACACCACTATCATATTTCTCCAAGCTTATAAACTTGCTTTTGTCACCAGTCATAAGATGTGAGCATCCATTTTCAATCACCCACTAATCCTTTTCTTCAATTCTGGTTGCAAGAGCTTTCTCAATATTGTTATTACTAGCAGATTCAGTGGACACCAGACCATTTTCCTTGATAGCAATGAATACCCATCAATCTTCATTTCTAGTTTCTTTATCAGATTCATCATCAGTAACACCTTCTTCAGCATAATAACATTTCTTTTGAAATCTAGACTTGTCAGTTTTGTACTTAGGAACTCTTTTAGGACACCTTGACGCAAAATGTCCTCTCTTATTGCAAGAGAAAAATTTAATAGGAAACTTTCCTTTATACTTACCTTGTCCTTTGGCTTCTCTTTTCACAATCAATGCTTCCAACTCTTCTAACTTTCTTTCTTCATCCTCAATTTGTTTCATCTCATCTTCATACTTGAATGTCTTCCTTGAACTTTCTCCCAAATCATATCTCTGTTGGCTTTTTTTGGATACAATAGCTTTAAATATAGAGTTAGTTTTAGGAGTAGATTCACCAAATTCACTCAACTCAAAGGCAGCAAGCTTACCAATCAGCATGTCTCTTGTCACATTTGTTATTGTCTTGGGCTCTTCAATAGCATGAGCTTTCATTTTGTAAGAAGCGGGCACTGATTTGAGCACTTTAGCCACAATCTCATCTTCTTCCAAGGTTCCATCGACACATCTAATACCCATCACTAGTTCATTTACCTTTTGCATGAAAGAAATAATGTTTTCATCTTCACTCATCTTCATGTTTTCCCACTTTCCTTTCATACTTTGTAGCTTAGAAAATTTCACTTGTGCATCTCCTTTCATACAGTGTTTCCAACTTCTTACAAATCTCATGAACTATTTTCAAACCTATCACATATGTCATCTCTGAATCTGTCAGATCACTCAGTAATTCTTCTATAGGCCTAATATCAATTTCAGCTTCTTTAATCTCATCAGGAGTAGAGGGACAATTTCAAGGAATAGTATATGTGTTCTTTGTAATCTTCCAGAAAGGTTCACCAATGCACTTCAAATGACACTCCATTCTAACCTTCCACAGAGAGTAATTTGTACCATTGAATCTAGGAATATCCTTCTTGTATGATGCCATCTTGGATCACCTCAAGTTATTAAACTTATTCAGAGGAACCTGCTTTGATACCAATTGTTGGCAAAACAAGGATAGACAACTGAGAGGGGGAGGTGAATTAGTTGTCACAGAATTTAAAACTTATTTAACCTTATCAACCTTTAATCTCATATCTGATAAAAAAAAATGAAAGCATGAATCAACAACACATTAGAAACACACATAACACCAATATTTTTGCGTGGAAACCCTATTAGGGGAAAAACCATGGTGGAGGTTAATCCATAATTTATACCTTGTTAAAAGTATAAGAGAAATGAATAATGGGAATGCACATGCATTCAAGCACACTGCCTAGAGCTCACTGCTCAAAATAGAAGGCTCACTTCCTTACATAAAATTTTTAGATTAAATCCATCTGAAGAGATTGAACTGAGAAATTAGCTTCTTCAAAAGCCTGATGAGAATTCCGGTCAGGCACAAACACACTTCTTCACACTTCGCTCAAACTACTTAATACTCTGCTCTGCATTCGAATGATCTAATTTTTTTTTCACATAGCATATGTACACTTCACATACATTCATCACAAATGAAAAAAACAATCCCTCTTATATATTCGCTTCATGGAATTACATCAACAACTTTATCGGCCAAAAATAAAAGAATATGTGAATACAAATTGTCGGCCCAATTCATGAGCAAATCTCAATGTGCACCAACCGGAGTCAGTCACAAAATAATGAAGACCTAAAACAACATCCTCGAATGCGCCAAGCATTCAAAAAATTAATCCACGAGGATACGCAACACACTACAACCACCATGTCGGCCAAGAACATGAAAACCTAAACACACAAAGGAGAAATCTTTGATCATGATCACACTGATCAATGTGGATGTGCAAAAAGGATAGAACATGATCTAGAAACATCAACAAACATTGTAGGAGAATACACAACTCAAATCACCAGAATTACATTCTCTTCTTCCAAAAACACTAGCTACATTAACAGAATAATTGTAGGAACATATAAACTCACAACTCACTCCAATCTTGATGTGCACCTCTAAAACTTCTGGAGGATAAACTAGATAGGCTCAGCAACAAACCTTTTAATCTGTGACTTCTGAATACCAATGTACAAAACTTTCCACCACTCCGAGCTTCACAGACGGCCTGCAACATATTTATTATAATTTTCTCAATAGATCCTCAACATATACAGCCTTGAATGCATTAATGCTAATAGTGTTGACATCAATGAAAACCACATATCAGCAACACAACCAAAGTATCCAATAATATTGACATCCTTTGACCTCATGGTTACATATACTAAAGTGATCCTCAACTCAACATTTGATCCAAGTCCACTCAAAGCTCAAGAGGATATTGAGTCAGTTTCAATGTCTAACAGAGATATGCAAGAACTCGCTATAAGAAATCCATCCTTTGAAACTGACCCATGTCAAGAACTTGATCCTTGGAAAGCATGTTGAAATAAATTCCAAAACTAGTCAAGATCAAGAATTTTTATCTCCAAGATACTACAATGATATAATGGCCACTCTCCTATCTATACAAGATGTTGCAAAAGATGATCATATCCATATGGTACATACTCCTCCATCTACCCATGAGATTCTTTATTTGGATGGATACATAGATGATCTTCATTCAAAACAAGAGTCTCATACTCTTGAAATCATTACCAAGGAACAAGAGTCTCCTACTCTTAACATTTGTACACACGACCCAGATATAGAAAAATCTAGAGACATATCAGAAATGGATCATGAATAAGGCTTCTATAGAAATTGTGAATCAGAAACATCCTATGGAGATATATCAGAAATAGATCATGTAGAAGGATTCTACACAAGTTGTGAATCAAAAACATCTTATGGAGACATATCATAAATAGATCATGAAGAAGGCTTCTACAAAATTTGTAAATCAGAAACATCATGTGAAAGCATGTCAAGAATGAATCATGAGGAAGAATTTTATGTGGACAATGAATCATCAACATCACTTTAATAAGCATTAGAATCTGATATTTCACAATATCAGGCCAAAGGTATCAATCATGGAGTTATCCCACATATGGAAGATTCGATCACTTACCTTTTTTAGGGCAAGATATCTTATCAATGAAGAATTTATCACCTTTGAAGATCCATGATAGAGCAGAGAAGGATTAGCACCTTCCTTCCAAGGTAAATCATATCCTATTGCATGTAAAAAAAATCAATAGATGAATTATCAAGGCAGAGGATTAGGCCTACATGAACTCGGTATCTTAGAACCAGTAAAAGGGTGCTGCAACAATAGTGGTTTACAATTTTTTAAAGGAACTGATTTTTGCTGAAATCACATATTTTTAGAAAATATAATGATTTAAGCTTTTAAAAGTTATATTTTAAGGATTCCAATGGAAAAGGGTTTGATCGAACCCCCTTGGATAGAACCTCGCTAGTTTTAAACCATACCTATAAATGAGTCTCCTTTACACCTATCAAAATGCTGATAAAAAATAACTTTTGATTTACCTTTTGGGGGATCAAATGAATTCATTTAAAATTTATTTCAAATTATTATGGAAGTCCTCAGAACGAGCTATCCAACGAATATAATTTTAATATTTTTTAGTTTTATTATGTATTTTTGTTTTTAGTTTTATTAAACATAGGTTTTTCATCGAAAGTGAAGGTCTCTATTCTACACATGTGGAAAAATAGTAGATTATCAAAAAAAATATTGAAAAATATGAGTGCACCAAATATTGAAGTCCTTGATCCAACAATTTTTTTTTGAATTTTGATATATACAAAAAACGTTACGCATTGTAAGGTCGTGCTATGTCTGAATTGTAATTGGTTTGACTTCAAAACTTGATTAAAGAAAAAATATTCAATAAAAAACTATCTAACCAAGTGGAAGCACTAGATATCAGAGTTACAAATCTAAATTCAAAGGAATTAGAATTTTATCTTTCATAGAAAAAAAGTTATGCATTATACGGTGTACGTCACTTTTTTAAAATGTTGTTTTTTGAAAAAAACCAATTTTCATGGGAGATGGAAAAAGAAGTGCAATCTGATTCCAAAATTTTTGAAAAAAATAATTTTAGAATCTACAGACAAAATTTGATGAGACTCTAGTTTGCATCATCTTCAAATTCCTCACAGTTTATCCTCTATACTTTCCTGAATGTGAAGATTTAATTCAAAATAATAACTTCAGTGTCCAATTTGGCCAAAAATTGTAAACCACTATTGTGGGATCACTCGCAGATTATTGGCAATCCTAAGAATCAAGGTCTTATGCAAGGAATCTAAACATATCAGTGATACCTCTATAAAACTAGGGGCAACTTCGTCTTATGCAAGAATCAACATAAGGAGCACAAATAATCCTTATGATGAAACCAATGTCAATACTACAACCAGCCATGTCATGAATCTTCCTCCACCCATCACCCCATCCACGGATTGGGACCAACATCAAAAGAAATATTTGAATCAAACCATGATTAACGATATCAAATCAAAAGAAGTAGTGAATCATGAAGGAGAAATCAAATACACATCGATACCAAAGAATACAAAGATAGATTATCCCTATCAAACTCGATTAGTCAATGAAACTATGGGGAAAAATAAAAAAGGGAAAAGTATCCACCAAAGATGTCCACAAAAGAAAAAGTAGGCTTCCCAAGCGACGTACAAAGTATATCAAGCAATTGATCTTGATTCCATGCACACTTTCGTATCCACCCATCATTGCTCATCTTCCCAAGTTTGGAGAGTCAAAGGTTCCAAACTATTAACTAATTCATCTTTTTTTCCTAAACACACTCCACCATCCATACCTCCATACATAATATCCAATTCTCGCATTGACCATGTATTGGAAACAACCCTTCATCATAAAGATTCATAAGGAATTCTATTGCGATGTGCATACATAAACAAAGATAACCTAGGTATCAACAAAGCAGATCAAGAATCTCAAAAGTTGCATTCAAGTGCATGTATCTTGGCAAAGAAAAATTCTTCAAGCAAGATATCAGTGGCACATCATAAAAAAATAATCTACATCGGAACTACTAGGTTATTCAACATGAATTTAAATATTTTACAAAAAAATATATAAAAAATATAAAAATATAAAAATCCAAAAAAAATAAAAAATTGAAAACAGTAAAGAGAAAAATTGTCCTCCAATGAAAACTACTTCGGTAGCACTTTGGACAAGTACCCTGATGAAAACCTAGAAAATAGGCATCATGTGTAGGATTGAGCATCTACGTGTGCTAATTCAGGTGGAAGCATCTCATCCCATCCATAATAAATCCAACATTTTATCCATCTTATCCATAATAAATCCAACATTCCATCAATCTCATCTATAATGAATCCATTCATCCATGAACCATTTATCCAATCTATTTTCATCCATACCCATTACCATCTATCTACCTTATCTTGATTTTGATAAAAGTTTAGTGCACACTTTACACTTGTTTATGGTAAACATCTTGACATGGGTCATTTTCATTAATCCTATCCGATCCAACATTATCTGAGCCTTGAAGCACTATCCAAATGAGCATCCTTTGTTCGAGCACCTTATCTTATCACAAGATAATCGTTGGAATCCTTTGTGTGCTTACCATATCTATCCATCCATACACTTATCCAAGAATCCACCCATGGAATTTCATACATTGCTAGACACTAGCGGTAGATATTTACATCTTGCTTTGGGAATAAATCTTGACCTATATCTTCCAAGTTATGTGATGATCCAAACATTGCAAAATGTAAAATCAAATTGGTCAAAGCATTTGTGAGCCAAAATCCAAATAACTAGCCCATGGCATATTTTGACGAGAAGATGTTCTTTATTGTTAGAATTGGCTATGGCTACCAAGATCTTGAGACCAAATGGAAAGCACAAAGAAGAAAGAAAATAATGTGACAAGAATAAACTGTATTCCCATCAATTGATTTAATGATATGAAATTGCTTTGATTTTATAATGAGAAACACCTTGGTTATATAACCAAGGTGAGAACATAGAAGGGCATAAGATTATGACATTTATGACATGAGACAACTATGAAAAACTATCACTCCACCTAAAGTGGAAAAGTGATAATGTGATAATCACCACAAATGGTGGATCACCCACAAAAGGTGGAGAGGTAATCACATGATATGTCCATGAAAGGTGGAAATGATCAAGTATCCGGGGGCGGCGGGTTGTGGAGGAGTTAGAAGGGATCCCTATGGCAACTTCATTGGTATGGCAACTTCATTGGTGCAATTGCCTCACCTCTTGGCTCTCAAACTAATCATCTGGCGGAGGCTGATGGCGCTTACCACATCATAAATTTAGCCCAAAGTCTTAACATTAAAAATCTATGGCTTGAAGGAGACTCCAAAAACATAATTGATTGCCTCCATGGCAAGTCTCCCCCCTCATGGACTATCAATTCGTGGATTGAGGAATCCATATTGAACTTGGCCAAATTTGAAAAAGTTAAAATATCACACGCCTATAGAGAAGCCAATGATGTGGTGGACTTTTTTGCTAATGAAGGAGTTAAGAGTAAAGAACTGTGTACCTAGCTAAATATTAGCGATCTAAAGTTTAATGTCTGTGCCCTATTAAATTATGATAAATCACATGGTAAAGCGACGTGTTATCCCTTTAATGAGGACAAGTTGGATCTATCACTTCACAATCATTAGATTGCATGGGACCAAGCCCAGTGGAGTAAGCTGCAAGAAAACTCCGCACGCTTTGTGGGTTCTTAGATTTGGCAGGGCTAGTTTTAGAAAGGCTTGTGTTTGGATCTACCTCACTGTGTCGACCGAAATGGGAGGAGATAGAAAGCGAACTGAGCCGGACAGCTATGAAACACATATGAAAAATGCCAAGGTTTGGAACAAGATTAAAAGCGGAGGGTTGATTCCTTTCCTGGATAAGCTTCATGGCTCTAACCAAGAGGCCACGGATCTCTTTGCCAAAAATTGGAATGATGGTAAGCTGACTCTATTTGGCAGGAATGTGGAACTCAGTGAAAGTCTTATTGCTGATGTTACGGGATTACCCACTGATGGGAAGAAGTTCTTTAGGGACAAGGCTTTTTCTGACGAAGTTGTTATCATATTTCCTAAAAAGGACAAGGAAAGGCTAAGTATTGTTAAAATTGCTAACAATTACTTTGATGTTGACTCCATAAAGGCTATTTGGAGAAAGGTTCTTCGGGTCATCATGGAGTACATCATGGTGGATGGACACTTCACAAAAGTCTTTGGCTACCACTTCACTCTTCTCAACCATTTCCAACACAAGGTAAGGGTCTCTATCCCCTATTATCTTTTCTGCTCCTTGAAGAAAAGCTTGGAGGACAATCAGAAAAACCCTAAAAGATTCCCCATTCTACACACTGGGTTAATTAGGCTGATTGTTGAACATCTCCATGTGCTTGCTCCTACTATTTTGGAAACCAACCTAGACTCTGAGAGTGATGATACTGAGCCCAGTGACTCGGAGTATTTGCCTAACTCTAGCCTTGTTAGAAAAGCCCCTAGCTTGCATGTTGGCCCTTCTAGGGATTCCGGTAAAACCCGCGTGCTTGAGCCTAACAATCCTTCCCTTAAGATCAACTCTGTTGACAAGAAAACCCAGGCCAAAAGCCTTGTCTCCTACTCTGAAGATTCCTCTGAGTCGGAGGAATCTGATACCAACAATTTTGAGCGTTGTGCTAACCCTCTGTCGGACACACATATTTATGATAATTCCCCTGTTAACATTGGAAAAGAGCCCTCCCTGGATTATCTCAACCTTGCCAAAACCAACTCTAAATCCCACTCCAAACTCTTGGATTGGACTTTCTCTGAAATTAATGAGCTAAAAATTAAAAACTGGGCCCTGCAAAGTAAGATTGATGAAATGGGTGCTAAGATTGTTGAGTTGGAAAAGAAAGAAGCGGCTCACAGTAATAGAAAGATTGACACCGAAGCTGAGAGCTTAAGGAATACCATCAAAATTGTTGTTGAGCAAAACAACCATATAGCAAGACACAATGCTATAATCATTAATGCGATGACTGAGAAGCTTGATAAAGCCCAGCAGGGGTCTCTGGTGGTTGATCTGGAGGATACCAAGGATAAAATCCAGGATACGGAAGCTGGCATTTCCAGAAGAACCAGAGCCAATCTGAAGCGCAGGGCCCCCCTTACTCCGAAAATGATTCAAACTTTTAAAAAGGGGGTTAAAGATATGTAGGATCTAGAGGCGGAGACGGAGTCTATCCTTAGGACTCTAAATTAATGGCTAGGGTTTTATTTGTGCTTCCTCTACTGGTCCTTCTTTCTTGACCTTTCTGGTCCTTTTTGTTTGGTTGCTGCTGGTTTTTTCTCGGGCAACTATTTTTTTTGGTGGATCTCTGGTGTCCTCTTTGTAGTTTTGTAAACTTTGTGGTTTCGGGTCCCTGTAAAACCTGTTTTACCCTTTTATCAAAAACATGATAAGTCCACCAAAGGTGGAAAAAATTCAACTACCTCCTATGTGGTCCATAAGTAAACTTAACTAAGGTGTAATTATGACCTCAGACAAGGTACAACACATTTAATTACACCAACAACCCCCTTAAGTGCAACTTAGGGAGAATCTACACAAAAACAAACAATGCAAGATGGGTCTCGGCAACTAGGCCATGTTAGGTACCCATGTACAAACGCAATGCAATCTCTCACAAATGGAGAAAAGGAGAAAACACAGTGGGATAAAACTCCTCCCCAAAAGAGACATGAATTACAAAAAATAAATGCTCTCAATGATGCATGAGAAGGCAAAAACCCCATGTGAGGAAAAAGACCCCCCCATAAGAGATAAGTAGAAGAGAGACAAAGTAGGCCCCCCTCATTGAGATAACCTACTACAAGAGAAGCACTAGAAGTACATTGTGGAGTAACACTGGAATCCTCAATCTGGCAAGGAAGGAAAGATACTTTTTTTTTCTACTGAAACCATATGCGAGTCACTGATTGACTCAAGGTGGAATCATGATAAAGCAACAATAGAACCGATGCCAAGAAACACTGGAAAACTTACAAGCTGGAACAACCCTGGAATCCATGAGGCAACAATAGATGAATAAATGATGCCCCCCATAAGAGGGAATGATATGATGAAAAAATATGGAAGCTATGTGTATCTCGATGTTGATGCCAAACTATGACTAAAACTGATCCATGGGAGCAAGTACCCTGAAGATTCTAGAATATTAACCATTAAATGAATGGCCCTCAAACTGAGATGTGACCCGATGTGATTCAAGATCATTAACCATAGGCTCTCAATCTGATATGTGAACTGATGCAAACCAAAATGTGCCAAGATATGAGCAAGATGTGGCCAAAAGAGACAATAGACTTCAGATGCAACTCATACGAGTTGTCATCAATACAAAGATGAGATCAAAATGCAACTACAATCTAATTGGATTATTATGCAAGAAGCCCCCCCCTGATGAAACTTTATGTAAGTTCATTTATTACAATACCCCATGATTGTAAAAGGAGAACATGCAAAACATGCATAAATTAAAGACAAAATGCAAACTTACTGCATGGAAACAAAAAAGAGTGTATACACAAACCAATGTTCATATCTGCCTCCATGATGAAAAGAAACCTAAAATTTATGTAGATAACAAAATCTGAAAAAATGACCTACACCACTATGAAGTGCTCAAAAATAGCTTTTTGTCGATATCTTGTTTGCCAAAAATGGACACTGTGGCCAAAAGTTATGAATTTTTCAAAAGAAATGGATTTAGCTTACAAGAAATGAATTTTCTAGCAAAAAAAAAAAATTCTAATTTCATTTCTAAAAAATCTACTCATTGTTTGTAGACAAAAATAGAAACCCAGAAATATTTTGATGCTAAAAATAAAACCCATAAATGTTTTTTGATCCAATAAGCAGAAGATGAGAAAATAATTTTTTTTTACCTTCAGCTAGGAGAAAAATGACACGCGCCGCTTTTTGGACAATGATTTTCTCCAAATCTGTGCAAGATATGCAAAATCTAAACAATACCCAGTTCAGATTTCGGTCCTGACTACAAAACCCAGAAATTATTTTTTCTGCAAATGAGTGAAAGCTTGATTTTTGAAGCAAAAATGATGATGGCTCTAATAAAAATGGCTTGCAACAAACCCTTGTTTTCCAAAAAAACAAATCATGATCAAATTGAGTGAAACAAAAGCCAAATCTGACTTTCTCGTGCCTTCTAGATGCAATGGTGAGTTCAAATTTGCATGAGCAAGCTCCGATATGAACTTGCAATAAAAAACCAAAAATGGAACCTCCCCAAATCTAGTATCTCTCTTCAGAAAAAAGACTCAAATGGTACGCAACCTGCTCTGATACCATATTAGAATTGGCTATGGCTACCAAGATCTTGAGACCAAATGGAAAGCACAAAGAAGAAAGAAAATAATGTGACAAGAATAAACTATATTCTCATCAATTGATTTAATGATATGAGATTGCTCTGATTTTACAATGAGAGACCCCTTGGTTATATAACCAAGGTGAGAACATAGAAGGGCATAAGATTATGACAAATGTCGTAATCTTATGACATGAGACAACTATGAAAAACTATCACTCCACCTAAAGTGAAAAAGTGATAATGTGATAATCACCACAAATGGTGGATCACCCACAAAAGGTGGAGAGGTAATCACATGATATGTCCATGAAAGGTGGAATTCATAAAGTAATAACATGATAAATCCACCAAAGGTGGAAAAACTTCAACTACCTCCTATGTGGTCCCTAAGTAAACTTAACTAAGGTGTAATTATGACCTAGGACAAGGTACAACACATTTAATTACACCAACACTTATCAAACTTTATCTTTCATCGAACATTAATTCAAACAATCAATATCAGTTGCATCTAACGTGTGTTTCAATATCACATCAAATAATCAAAACAAATTTTTTTTTTAATCAAACTTCAAAATATTGATCAATCAGGTCCAATCAACCCATCATCATCTCGGGATATCCTTCCCAGCCCTTATGTTGCCTAACACTATCATCGCATTGTTGTGTATCCTCAACAATGTTATCATCATCAATCTTGATCAATCAAATCCAATCAATCCATCATCATTTCAGTCCTCATGTTGCTTAAACATTATCTTTGCATTGTTGTGTATCCTCAACAATGTTATCATCATCAATCCATCAATCCAATCAATAAACCCTAGCTTAGTTTTCAACAAAACCCCAAAGTAGATCACTGATATCATCACATATCCATATCCAAATCGTCAAAATCATGCAAAAACACCCAAAATAGGTCAAAAAGTTAGAAAATGTCAAAAACATGGTATTTGAACTACATCATCTCTAAGCTTAAATGTAGGAAAGACTAATTCTTGATTGGCCCCCAAGACACAAAATCCAAAAACATTCATAAATCTCGCAAAACCCAAAAAAATTTGAAAAATTGAAAATCAAAACATTCGTAAAACACCCCAAAATATCCAAATATTTGAAAAAATACATCCATTCCATCTCATTTTCACCTGAGATAAACATTCACTTATAATAAATTGATCATCATCTTCACCCTTTGGCAAAACAATCGGAAAGCAAACTTAGCAGTCAAAAGTGTGTTGTCAAATGTCAAGGTCTTAAGTCTAGGTTAGTAGGTAAATAGGTTCGTCAACTCTTGGTATCACTAGCCCATCAACCATTCAATATCATCGTCATCTGATAACATCATGTCCTAGGATGAATCCTTCCTACAATGGACATCAATATAAGGGTGATCCCACAATACTGGTTTACAATTTTTGGGCAAACTGGACACTAAACTGATTTTTTTTACTAAATCTTCACTTTCCGGCTCTTATAGCGGCTAAACCGTGAGGAATTTGGAGATGATGCAAAATAGTTATTTGTGAAGTTTTGTCTATAGATTCTAAATATATATTTTTCAAAAAAATTGGAATTAGATTGCACTTTTTTTTCATCTCTTTCGAAAACTAGTTTTTATTAGTAAACAACATTTTTAAGGAGTGATGCTCACCATATACAACATAACTTTTTTGTATGAAGGATAAAAATTTATTTTTTTTGAATTTATATTTGTAACTACGATATCTAACTATTTAATTTGGTTTCATAGTGTTTTATTAAATATTTTTTCCTTAATCAAGTTTTGAAGTCAAACCAATTACAATTCAGACATAAACAGACTATATACAACATAACTTTTTCTGTATGTATCAAAATTCAATTTCATTTTTTAATAGATCAAGGACAACAATACCCAACCTGAACATATTTTTAAAATTTATTTTTGATAATCTTCTATTTTTCCACATGTGCAAAACAAAGAGCTTGATTTTCGGTGAAAAATGTACATTCACAAGAAATAAAAATTAAATATAATAATCAAATTTAATTTAATTATTAAAATTATAATATTTTGGAAGCTTATAATAAGGACTACATACAAAAAATAAATTTTAAATGAATTCATTTGATCCTCCAAAAGGTAAATCAAAAGTGGTTTTTTATCAACATTTTGATAGGTGTAAAGGAGACTTCGTTATAGTTATGGTTTAAAACTAGTAGGGTTCTATCCAAGGGGGCTTGGTCTAAGGTGGTTTGATCAAACCCTCTTCAATTTGAATCATTTAAATGGAACTTTTCAAGGCTTAAATCATTATATTTTCTAAAAATATGTGATTTCAGAAAAAATCAGGATCTCCCAGAAAGTGTAAACCACTATTGTGGCAGCACCAATAAGACACCACCGTAGTTTAGTCTTGGCTAGCGGTATGAAGAACATTGACTTGTTTTTGTACTTGATATTTATCTTGTTTATTTATCTTATTGCGCTCATTCCAGTGACCTCTCGATAATGTCCAATCAAACGATTTGGAGAGAAAGGAATGGGGCATTGATCATTATATTTTTATCCATTATGCTTGATGGATGTTCTTGTAATATAACCTTGGTCATGGGTATTTTGTTTGGTTTGTAGGGAAGATTTTTTAGGTGTCTTGTTGACCACATAGGAAGGCTTGCCTTTATATTTTTTGATCCAAGATATTTAGAACATTTGAACTACATTTTAAATAAGGTTTTGTATGTCAGGTGTGAACAAGAGTACTCTTATCTGATTGTCGAGTCAAAGTCCATTACACTAGGTGCAATGTCATCCTAGTTCTTTATACCTTGATGCATCGTACCTATGTGTGTTATCAAGCATAAGGAAAGTTATTCTCTTTACTTCTCTCATCCCTGGATAAGAAATACATCATCATCATTCATTGTCATATCTAATAAAGTCTCGACGACTCTTAGACTTGTTGGAATTCTACATCATCTCATATTCAAGGGTTGATCCCTCTCATTGTTCTATTCTCTTTCACACTAACATGTCTATCATACATCCATAAACCGTCTACATCCTGCATATTCATACATCTCATCATAATAGAGAACATCATCCATCTCACATGCATTGCATAATATTTTAAGTTGTTTAGGATAATATAGATTTGTTATTCTAAGCATCTTAAAAAAATCTCATTTGCATCATCATATAGATCTATTTGTCTTACCATGTGTTCATCTTGAACCTCTTTGTTGCGAGATCGACCCTCAAATTGAAATTTTCACACAATCTCTCGAGGGAGAAACTGTGCCAACGTACTTCTTTCTGCAACATACTTCTTTCCACTGAGGCATCCAAAAAAAAAAAATGAATTTCAATCTTGGCAACATCATTCTTTGAACCAATGTAGCAGGTACATTGCTTCAAAGAGGGGCAAAATATAGACACTCAAAATAAAAACTGACATAATGAATCTAATTCCACTCGGATTAACATCAAATTCATCTATTAATCAAATAAAGAAATTTATTTGAGTAATTCACTAAGGTGCATCATACTTGATTAAATAAATCAAATTATTTAATCAATTCCTAAAGGTCCTCTCATCTTATTTAATAAATCAAATTGATTAAATCAAATGTCAAAAGCCTTAAATCCCTTCAAATTAAGTAATTTGAATTAATTAACCCATAATCTTAATTATATGTCCTCTAGGTTTTGACTCAACCTGGGTCAAACATAAACCCTTGACTAACCCACCCACTTGCACATGAAATTTATTTAATTTAATTATCTAATTACCTCTATTTTCCCTCACAAATCATATTCCTAAAGAATATTCTCTCATTTATTCCACTTATCTGAATTTCTTGCCCAACCGATTTCCCTCCAAAATATCTCAACCACATTCATTTAGTGACTCTTACAAAGCCATTAATCTCTCTTACACCTCTCAAATCTTTAACCACTTGCAAATTCTCCAAAATGTGCTCATTCCTCCTCCACTAGCATGTTGACAAGTGACACCTTATCATTATTGGCTATTCTTTAATCCCATATTCCTCCCATCTCTCCATTCTTCAACTCTTGAATCTATAAATACAAGGCATTTCTACTCCACAATCCATCTACAATCCTAGCATTTTATTATAGTCACATCTCATCTTGCACTTCATCACTTGCATATTTCATTTTCACCACATCTTGTCTATCATTGGAAGCTTATCAAGGGGGTGGGAAAGGGCATCCTTTTCACATCAAAGGAGCATCACTCCCACTATGGGATAGGGTTTGATCATTTTTTGATGTGCTTTCATTTAGTTATTTTTTTTCTATCTACTTTGTATGCATATGTAGCATGATTGAATATTTCATAGGAATGCTAGATTTGCTTGTTTTAAACTAGCTAACAATATAATGTTGGTTATTGTTTGAAGCATATGCAGATTTGGTGTTTACATTAATTATCAATTAACTTAGTTAAGAGTTAAGATAACCTAGTCAGAAGATGGCTAGTCATAACACTGTGCATACTATACTATCAAGGCATCAATCCACTTCCAATCTTCTTAAAAATAAAGCAAAGGTTTTCAACAACTACACCCCATCTTTGTTTTGTCTATTAAAATTTATAAGGAAAATAATGTAATAAAATTCAAATTTTTTACGTGTATAAATTCTTAGCTAGTATTCATCCTATTCACATTTAAATAATTTGGTTTGAGATAATATTTTTTTTATAATAAATATCTATTTTCAACCCAAAATATCTAATATAGAAGCAATTTTTTACTTTCTAAATGTAATAAATTTTCCCAATTACTTTATAATATGTAATATAAGTATCTTTCAAATTTAAATATAATATTTATCCAAAGTTTATTTTCCTAGCTTAATAAAGTGTTAGTGTTAAGTTTAACATAGGATTAATTACTTGGGTGGTTTTTTCCCGTATCAGGTAGTTTTTCACCCATTGCATTTTTCATGACTTTAAAAGGCGTATAAATTAGGTAATTTATTATCTCATTTTTTAATATCAGTCTCAATATTTGGTTAAATAGCTTTGTTTTCTTCTCTCATGTATTTGTGAGGGTAGTTTTCTATTGTAGGTTAAGAATCCTAGGAAGGAGTTTTTGTCTCCTACATGATATCAGAGCTCCTCCTCCTATACACCTTCCTAGAGATTTTTTTGCCGAGGAGATCTGGAATTTTTTTCCTACATTTTTTTTGGCATTTGAAATTTACTAAATTTCAAAGTTGCCATTATTGCCAATTTTATCTACAACAAAGGTTTGATTTTGTCCATCTGTGGCATGATTTACCTATGTTGGATCTCTATTTTAAGGCTAGAAATCATGCTTGGTGTAAGTCAATAAAATTTTGGTGCAAATTTTGGAGGTGGCAAAGGTTTTTTGAGGCACGATATCTTCTTGCTTGTAGACCCGTGATTTTTTTTGTTGTTGTGTGGGTGATTTCTGAATATTTTTTTTATTTTGACTTGATGATTGATGTTTTTTGGACACTTGTTTGAAATGCCTCATAAATTTTCTAGCACATAGTCTCCATAAGACTCCAATAAAGTTATTGAATACTTGATCAAAGCCCCACTTGGTGTGAGGAATCAGCTTCAAATCTACCTTCAATTACCTCTTCTCTCCATGTGGATGTCCATCATAAAAGCTATAATATCTTTTTATTTCATTAAAAGTGTTATATTTTTGTGGGCTCTATTTCTTTGTTCCTTTTATTTATTTTTTCACAAACTCACAATTTGCATTGGAAGAGAGGGGAATGATTTAAAATAGTAGGCACTATGATCTTCAATAAAAAATTTACATGTCCATTGGAGGCCCAATTCTCTGCTAAGAGGGGTGAATTTCTATCTAGAGATGGATCATTTTTTGCTACAACGAATTTTTCAAACTTTAAGATTTATAAAGTTTCCCCTAAATATTTAGGGTTTCAAAGTGCAACATTTGAAGGAGGGCCCACACTGTAAATTCAAAGCAATTTTTAGGGACTTTTATGCCACATTGGTGGTACTAACATGTATTGTTGGGCTATTGATATAGCATGTTCCATCACACATCAACCATGAGAAAACCTCACATTATAGTAGACAACATCTCCCGTGTGGTTTGTGCTTGGAAATTATGTGGATTCTTGTGCCTTGTGCTTGAATGGCATAATTTTTGCACCAAATCATTTTTTTTAACTTTATAATTCATTTTTGGAAGTTTTTATAATTACATGAAAGCACTATCTTTGAAATTTTTGAAGAATTGTCAGTTAAAATGGTTTCTTTGGAGAAATGGAACTTTAGGCAATGGAGTGATTTTATTCTCACTTATCTTAGTGGGCATAATCTATTGCCATATTTGTATAATGAAGTTCCTATTCTAGGCACACTTAGTGGGTATATTATTTGGAAAGGATATAGGGCTAGAGTCTTTAGAGTTATTTTTTAGCATATAAATGATGACCTTTTTGAATCACTTATTCATTTTGAGTGCCCTTGTGCTCTTTGGACTTACTTTCGAGAATCGTATGGAGATCATGATACTTTTCCATCTCTTGATGATCCTCTTTCTAATACCAATGTGCCTCTTTATTCTTCAGAGAAGATAAACCATGCTTGTAATCCTTTGGAGTTTTTGAGACTTCAAATGAGGTTGCAATTGCTTCAAAGGTTCCTGATTCTTTGTCAAAGATAGTTGATCCACCTTCATTAAGTACTTCCATCATTCTTGAGCAACATGATTATCATTGTCTTCTTGATTGGTATTCCTATTTGTTGGACATTGGTTCATTGTTTGTGGAATATCACATTTCAAACTTGGAAGACACATTTGAAGGATTAATTTTCCTATTTGTTGATAGTTGTGGTAAAACTATTGTCACTTCAACTTTGTCTTTGGAGAATGTTCAAAATCAATTTCTAGTGGTATGTTGTTTGTCACCTTCTATTGTGATTGGGCATGTTCCTAATTGGTTTTCCGCATCATCTTCCAAGGTCTTAGTGACACATGAGTATATTTCAGAGACATTATCATCCTACATTTGGATTTCACTTGTTAATTCCTATCTAGAATGGGAAGCATTCTTGCATCTGTACTTGGTTTATCTTCTTCCCAAAAGGAGAAATGTTATTTGTATTCATTGGACTATGTTTTTACTTCAAGCACTTACCATTTCTACAGGACATTATTCATTATGGGAGGGCTATGTAGTCTCCTTATTTCCTTCTTATGGGAGGATCATTGATTTTATATACCTAATGTATGTAGTCCTTGGGGGGTGTTATTGAGTCCTCCGTCCATGTATCTTGTTTTTATTTTTTCTCTCTTTTGGACCAAAGTTTTCTCCCACAAGGTTTTTCTCCTTTTCTCTAGTTGTGAGAGATTGCATTGCATAGTAGTTGTGCATTAGTACCTAACATGGCCTTGTAGTCGGGACCCATTTTGCATAATAATTCTCCCTAAGTTTTCACTTAAGGGGGGTGTTAGTGATAAGTTTAACATAGGGTTAATTACTTGGGTGGTTTTTTCTCATAATGAGTAGTTTTTCACCCATTGCATTTTTCATGCCTTTAAAAGGCCTGTGCAATATGTAATTTATTATCTCGTTTCTGAATATCATTCTCGATATTTGGTACAATAGCTTTGTTTGATTCTCTTGTGTATTTGTGAGGGTGGTTTGTTCTTGCAGGTTGAGGATCCTCAGAAGGAGTTGTCATCTCCTACATAAAGAAGTTTTACCTTTTAAATAATTTAATTTAATAATATATTATTTTTAAAATCTCTTTAATCATTTCACATGGATGCTAACATTTCACTAAACCGTTTAAAATTATTTCACTTATAGCAACCAAAATGAACATAAGAAAATAATGAGAGAAAGAAAGAATGCAAACATGTTACTAGGATAATGTGATGGGAATTAAGACTTACATGTGATTCTAATAGGGTTGGTTAGTTTCACACATCACATGTTTTCCAACTTGATAGGATTTAGATAGGTAAACATAAAAAAAAAACCATGTGAATGTATCTGAAAAGTTGCAATTGGCATTTTACTTGTATTTCTACACTTCAATCACATATCATACACATATGCTCAATACGTAACAATAATCAAAGTGAATGGAAAAATAATTAAATATCAAATATATCACATTTTTTTTTTTTGGTTAAATCATTTATCAAAGCATTGATGTAGAATTATAAAATCAAATCACCTAGAAAATTATTTTAATGACAATAGTGAAGTTGAATGCACCAATATAATATTATCATAAAGTAATAAACACACATGTATACACCCAAATATACATATCAAGCATCCAAAATCAATACATTGGTGTCCACAAGGAATAACCAACCACTACAAAATTAAATAACATAGAATAAATCACCAACATGGAACTTAAAGATGAAGGGAAAGGCACAAATTTATGTGGATGTGTCATAGATTCTCTTATATACCTTATGTGAGATCCCTACCTTCTAAAGACCATAAATTTTATAGATAGGAACTCAATTAAGTTCATTATTTTTTAATTAAACATCTCAAATAGATCTAAGTTACCATAACCTGCTTTACCTAAGTAAAGCTCATTTCAATATATTTTGAGGACCAAACTAATCTCTACATTCTATAAATTGTATTTGAATACTAAGATGCAAGGTTGGGACATCTTTCCTAACACCTATTTAACATTTCCCCCTCTTGTTTAGACTCACCTTCATCCTCGTATCTTAATAAATAATTGTAATAGTCTACATTATGATAATTTGACACATGAAATGTTTCTAATTCTATAACCCATTTCAATTTCAATCTTTCCATGTTTAAACTCCCCAATTTCATTTCACATATATATATTTGATCATCCTAGATATCCTTATGAGTGACAACATCCTGAATATTTGAAAGCATTCACACACACATAAACCATAACTTTATACATGAAAAATATATATAATATTATATTATTACATCCATTCATTCAATAATTTAAAATGAATCATGATTAATAATTTTACTTCCAAATTTTTTCTTGAATAGATAAAATTACACATTATTGTTAATATAAATTTTATTCTCAATTTTATACCTCTTTTATAGTTACATGTGCATCTATATTTTATTTTCATATTATTCTTATTTTATTAATTTTTGAATCCACATTTTCTTACATCCCTATGATTTTTTTATCACATTGAAATTACTAGTGGTAAGCAACCCCCCTCTCCACCCTCTAAGAAACCCCCATACACAAAATAATTCTTAAGATGCATCCTATTATATCCTCTTAAGAAATACATCAATTTTATATTAACCACTTTAGTTTGAATTTTATTTTATGGATATAATGATGCTAGTCTATTTAACCTTTCATCTATATTTCTTTTAATTTAGCTTTTTTTTTAAAGATTCTAAATAGATATATGGAATGAAAGATACAAACCAAAATGAACCTAAAATTAGTGGAAAAAATTAGTTATGTACTACTATAAGAATATCCTTTTGTATTATAAGAAAGCTCACACAAGACAACCTACTACAAAAAAAAATAGTAATCTCTTTTTTTGACAAATGAAGACCTCCTATAAAAATCATGGAGATATGTTCATGCTTTCTAGAAAGAACTATTAATGGTATTTGTAATCCCAATTTTTATCTCGATAATTTCTTGCTCTATGTAAAAAAAATAACCATCTTATAAATATGATAATATAATATTTTACATTTTTTTTCAATATATTTAATCTTATAACAAATATGTCATTTTATATTTCATACCAAAATAACCAACACATTTTTTAGTATGGATTCTCAATTTTAACTAAAATATTCTTTCCATAAGCACATTATGTTTTTACAACTTAAAAAATAATCCTTTAAGATCCATTTATCTCCCTTGAATTTAAAATATTTTCTTTCCCATTATCATATGCATTTTTTAAATCACATAATGAGAATATTATTCACCATATACCTCTTGACAAAATGAAATAAGCTAAGCCATAAATACTAGAGATGAAATCACAAGGCCAACTACATAATTAATAACCAAATGAAACTATTATCTTAGTTTTTATTATTATTCTAAGTATTAGATGTGTTTATGATAAATGTGGGCAATGATTTTTTACAATGAAATGGGGCTTCCAGTCAATACTTTTTTAAAGATGAGAGAATACAATTCTTTATCGTGTATGTAATAATTGAAAACTTCTTCTTTAAAATATATTTGAATGATAACGAATAAGATAATCTCCTTGAATTGTAAAATTTAAGAAGTTATAAAATTAACACATTTTTAATATTTTATTTTAATTTAAGAAATTCATGTTTTTAAGTATTTAGGGTATGTGTAGGATCATCATGGAAAAAATAGGACCTTAAGTGGCAAAAAATTCAGAAAAATCAGAATTAAGCAACTTGACATAAAAATTTGAATAAGTTATCTATATTATTTAAAAAATATTTAAGAATAGAATTTGTAGCAAATTGAATTTAGTTTCTAAATTACTAGGTTTATTTACAAAAAAAATAAATCTATTTGGTGAAAATTTGAAATTTCAATATAGTAGTACTTAAATTTCAGGGAAAAAATAAGAAGTAGGTGTCTGTCTGACCACCCTAACCACATTAAAATGATAATATTTTTTTATAATATCTTAGATATAAGTAGAAGACTCATTTCCCAATGTGATGCATATATTTTTGTAATTTTTTTCCAAGTAAATAATTAATTATGAATTTTTTATGACAACTTTAAAAAAATATAAAGACTCGTATGTCTGACCACCTTAACTTGGTCAAAACTTCATGAAATCCAGTTTTTTATTTTTTAATCTTATAGTATGTGAAGCATAGAATGTTAAGCATGTTTTGGATTCAAAAAATATGATACCATTTGAAAATTATAGATTTTTTTCAATCAGCCTAAAAATCAGGACTTTAGTTGTAATTCAATAGAAAATGAATAATAATTATTTATTAAATTCAAAGTAAATAATAATTTATATTGGTGGAAAGCTGAGAATCTCATTTAAAAACTCTTTTCGTTTCATCAATTTTGGGTTAAAAAAAAGTCGTCAGCCACATACCCATCATATTGCCACTTTTTGGCCTATCATGGTCCTGCACATACCCTTTATCAATTTTTGAATTGTGTAATGCATAATTATTTTTATAATTTTATGTATATAATTTTTTTTTTTTATAATTTCTTATGAATCTCATTTATTTGATCATAATGGAAGACTTAAGTTGCTCTAAAATAGATTCTAATTCTACTAATCAATTCTCAATTCTCAAATTTATCTTCATGAAATTTCAATATATATATATTTCTTGTTATATTTTCATGAAAATAACATCTTTCACATACATCTATAATTCCAAATAAGTTTACCTAAAGAAACATCTATATGTTCTTTTATCTCAAACATAACTTTGTACTAAATGTGGTATCCTCTATTTCTACTCATTACTTCATCAAATCCAAATAACAAGGATTACAATGACCATATGTGACTAAAATAAGTTTTCCTAAAACATATTTGAAATTAAAGTTAACCCAATCTAATAAAAATAATAAAGACATCACCTTATCTCTTCTTAATTTAAATCTTGATATGAATTATTTTAGACTCATTATTATTGTGAGCCTCATTGTCACACAAGAATAATTCCCAGGAGAGTATAAAATTCCCTTATCCACATCAAAGTTACTCTCTACATTTATCTTTGCTCTACTCACATAAAAGATACATACCACTTCCTTTCCTTATTTTTCTCTTTCAAGATGTGATTTATATAATTTACAATACTTTTCATTTTTATAATTATTTTCATAATTATCAATTGTTTATAAAATATTTTTTGAAAAATTTATTATTAGATTATATACTAGTTCATTTATCTTTTATCTTTAATTAAAACCTTTTTATACAAGGATAATTTAATCTTTATCTTTTCCATCTCAACATAACATGGTCTTTATGAAATTTATTTTATCTCTTAATTTTCATAAAATCACCAAGTTCGTTAGATGGGTATCATCACCAAGTCCCTAAAATGATTGTGGGATATCCTAACATATTTTATTAAAATTCAATAATCATACAATACTATCTAATTTGGAAAGACTTGTTATATTTTTTTCTTTAAAATTATTACACTTTAAGATTCTTTTATCTATAAATATTTTCAATTAATAAAGATATTCTCTTTATAAAGAATGCAGTAAATTTTATTCAGAAATTTGATAGTGGTATATTTTATTGACCATTGAATAGACATAATTTTCAAACTTAATTAATGAATTATTAACTTATTTAGACCTTGTAAAAAAATATAATTTCTTTATTAATAAAATGCAAATTAAAATATCAAGTTTCTCAACATTTATAGTACTTTCATCAAGATGAAACTTTGTCTTGATCTCAAATTTTAATGAGATTTGAATTGAGAACATCTTGTTAGCACGGGGATACTCTTTCAAACATTGATATGAGGATCTTTTTTCTCAAATCATTTTTTTATTCAAAAAATTTCATAGAAACATCTAGATTTAAATGAGATCTTCCATGGAATCTCTAACCTATTAATTTATTGTATATGGATTAGGGAATGCTACAACATTCACTTTGAATTTTCTAAAGCATTCTTAATAATTTCCTTTCTTCTTCATCAATGATGCTTCTCACTTACATATTATATTTGTGGATATATGTATAAATCTAAGATAACTAACTCATCTTATTCTCATGTAATTTAATATTTATTATCTATAATTAATATGCATTTTTAACATAACAATAAAATTGCATAAGAAAGGAATATATATAATTTTTTTCATTTAGACTATAGAAATCGAGTAGCCCCCTATATATTGCAGTGCACCTGATAAAAAAAATTCATGTGACTGGTAACACTGGCATGATATGCCTTTTGGTACCATGGGGACAAAGGGGATAATAGACGTCATGACCTCTTACCTACAATAGGACGCTTTAGCCAATCAAACTAGGCCATCTACCCCATATATATAACATATTTTAATATTAATGTAATTTTTAATTACCTCAAATATTTCATCATTAATTCACAAAAAAACATTTTTTTAATAAATAAAAAACTTAGTTGATTATTGACTATTTATTTTTTAAATACAAAAGAATTATATTTATACACTTAGAGATAATTTTCTCTATCTCACAACAACACATATAAAGAATCAAATATCAACATAAGAAAGTTTAACATTGAAGAAATTCAATACAAGAAAGGTTTTGAATTGTAAGACATTGCCTAGACAATTGCCACTATCTTCTTGATATATAATTCCACCATCTTCTAGAGGTCATATAAATAGTACCCTTTCACTAGAAATTACTTTACAAATTATTTTTAAACATACACTTTCTTACAACATTTATATACACAAGTTCTTAGAAAAATTAACCATGAATTACTAAATAAAGAAATAGTATTATGATTCCATCAAATATATATATATATATATATATATATATGAATAAGTTCATCAAGAATAAATCTTAGTATTGACCTAAAATATAGATAATTACATGTTTATATTTTTTCATAAATATGGTTAAATATATCGTATACATCAAGTAAAAATAACCATAACACTTGCAAAACTAACATGATATAATTGAATCATTTTCATTACAATGTTAAGATGAATTTCACATTTTTTATTGTGTCTTCTCTAGAGCAGTCAATTAAGGCTATGTCTAGGTTAAAGGTAAAAAATTTCCTTTACACGAGGGGTTGATATTAGGTTGTGCCACTTCCAGGATGCCTTATCCCCTTCCCTAAACTTTGTTTAAAAGAATCCTCTTGTGATTGGTGACCCTATCAAACCCTTGGGGGTCCACCCTCCCAACCCTAGCCCTAAATTGATCTCATCCTCCTTGCTAATAACTAGCAGGGTGAGAGTTAAAACCCCTGCCACTAAGGTCCCTACTCCCAACTCTAAAACAGTGTCTCATTTTCAAACCCCACCCAAATTTCTATCTTTGATTTTGACAATTCAAATGACGACTCCTAGAACCCCACCCCTTGTTGACTCCTCCAATGGTTCCCATATTCATGAGGATCTCTCTGATGTTTCCAAATCCCCTTGGTTCTTAAACCCCCCAGTCCCTAGAGATCCCCCACCCTCTGTGTGAATCTTGATAATGCTATTGTTGAACCCCAATTAGATAATGAAATTTGTTCCAATTGTGGCCCTTCGAAACTTAAATTGAAGGATCTCTATGAGATTTCCAATGTACAAAATGATATTCTCAAGTGTTATTGGCCTATCTCATCACATCTAAGGACAAAATCCAAGTGTTAGAGAAGGTTTTTAACCAAAAGGTGATCTGGCTAGGTGAGGTCGATGATGAAGGTCATTGGGGTTTGTTGTCATCCCTCACCAAATAATTTGATAAATGGGCCAATTGAGAGAATGAGATTGATAAAATCTAGATGTTGTTTGGTATCGTTGAGGAAGATAGGGTGAAACTATAGGAGAAGGTGGTTACCATGCATAGCAATCAGGATAAAACCCTCAAATGCCTTCAGGAAATTACAGACTATAGCAAGGAAAATGTTAAGAATATTGTGGTCACTATTAAGGTGTTCTAACAAGAGATGTTGAACACCCATGGAAAAAGGGTTGGTGATGACAGTCATGATTTTGGTCATTCCAAGAAGAAGGGAAAGAAAGGGAGTAGCTCTACTTTTCCTAGTACTGAGGAGGTCCAACCTACACAAAAGGGGCCCTTGTTCTTTGAAGAGAAACTCCAATTTCTTGCTAAGGGGTGCTAAGCCATTAATGGCCTTAAGATATTGGGTGACCAGTAGCTAATTTTGCCCCTGATTGGTTTTGTTTTGTGTTTTTCTATTTTATTTTTTTCTAGTCTTTATGCAACTACTCTTTTTTCACTTTTCGAGTGTCTCATGTCTCGTGAGCCTCCTCGCTTGACCTTTATGTCTATTTTTTTAAATGGGTATGGGACCTTCCCGAATTTAATCTAATCAAAACATGGCATAATTGAATATATAATGAAGCATCTAAAACTACAATTGCACATTTAAACCTAATAAATACAACTAAATATTACTGCATGTTTAAATAGTATTATCATATTACAAACATTAAGAATTTTTAGATGATTATTCTTCAACACCATCTAATTTGCAGTACTAGGATGGGTGAGCTCCCGGGACAGCCCAATGCTTCATCTCTATGAGCATCACCTAGATGCAATGAGTGCTAAGTGGACCATTCATTATCATAAGATATGGGTTCTTGTGAGCCACTACTCATGAAACATGGGTCAATGAGTTTGACTTGAAAACTACACGGTTGAATCCTGATAGCAATATCATAACCATCTAATTTCATAATTAAAAGAAAATATTAAGAAATAAGATATTAAATTACTCCTAATTATTCAACCATTAAAAAATATAATATTTGATGTAAAACATAAGGAATAACTTTCTCTTTGTACCTCCCGGTGCAGGTCGAACCCATGTAGCTGCAACAAGTAGAAACGTTGCTTACCAAAACTCAATGTGAGTAAACTTACTTACCTAAACATACTACTTTTCATGATACCAATTACCTTCGAAGAAATCTTAGTGGCATAAAATGGAACATGCTTCTATAGGCCCAACTAGTGGAACTTGCTCAGATTATCTCTCTGCGCATTCTAGAAAAGATAAATCGTTTGAAACGAAATTTGGATCTCAGTTGGGACCGAGCATAGAATGTTATGACAAAATGGGAAATAGTACATAGTATAGATGCCACAGAGCCAGAAAGAGGAGAATATCAGGCGTTTGTGGAAATAATGTTAAAGGAAGAAAGGTTCAGAACATCTTGAGATCAGCACAGCACGTCATGCTTGGGTATAATCTATCTGCTCAAGAAACCTTGAGCAAATAAAAAGAAAGAGATCCTCCAAGCTTGCTTACAGCGCGAGTGCTTTTGTGGGGTCACTGTTTTGATGCTGATCGAGAGTAGGTAGGTACTCATTATTTCCTTTTGCGTTAAGAGTGTGTTTGTGTTTGGCAAACGGATTTCCTTCTAACTAACCTCTTAGAAAGCGATTGTGCAAAAGATTAAGTACCTAATGCTCAAAATTAATTAAGGGTAAAATATATAAAGATTAGGCTAATAATTTTTTTTTAAAAACTGTACAACAATGATAAAGTATTGTGCATGCTACAAACACGAGGGTATAATTAAATCTCAACTATTGAGGACAACACACATGACATTGCAACACAATCACATGCAAATAAGCAACAAATGAATTAGGAAACATTTCTAGGTTCATTCAATTTCTCTAGTCATAACTAATTTGTTTTTATAACCATGATAATAATATAAAGAGATATATATGATTTGATCCACATATTGGATCATTTCTCTAACCCACATATTAATGAACATACTTAGGTCTCGAAAGAGAATACAATGCTCTTGACACATGAAATATTCTCTAATCCCTATCATGATTAGAGTCACTTTATTCAATGTTTCTATTCTAATAAAATAAGATTACTATTTTAATTCCCAAATCAAATGGTACAAAGTATTACAACTATGATAACTTAATCAAATCATTTAAATGATAGAGAAACTAGAGAGAGATAACAAACAACAAAGGAAGACAATCTACTCTATTATTCATCAATGCATAAGACATAGTTAATCAATTCACATACAAATGCATATTTTAACGAATAATAGACATAAACATGGGTGAATTAAACCACAATAAAAAAAGATCAAAATACATTAGAATAACAAATTAGGACTTGTTTGGGAACTAAAGGTTACACCAAAGAACATTTGATAATTCATTCTACCAGATTTTTATTTTTCAAGGTTCACATAAATTTTTAAACAATATGTCCCATGTGCTAGTGCCATAACATTATCTTTTAGGTGAGAAAATTTCTCTCTAACATAAGAGCATGCTTACCGAACCACCAAAAATGGATATGCTAACAAGGGAAAGAGGATTCCCCTTACTAAGCCCCTAGGGTTTCTCACCTAAGGAGCACTTGGCTTACGAATGACACTCTTTCCACTTGATGATATTCTTATTTTTCGCGGGTGCATTCAAAGAAAGGGACTGAATGGGGTTGTGTTGTGTGTGTGATAAGTGTGGCTAAATGAGACTAAGCTAGCTATAGAAATGTAAATGAAAGCAAATGTAAACTAAATGCAAACTAAACTAAATGACCTAAATGTATGCAATCTAAGAGGAAAATGGAAAATACAGAGATCGTGCACCTGGAAATACAGAGATGCAAATGAGAAGCCCTAGAATGTTTTGTAATTTATCTGAAATCTGCAAAGGGACACTTACGCCAGAATGCGTGACCTAGTCCTTCTATCAGGATATTTTTCCAGACTGGGTTTTAGAGAAAAGGGTATCTAGAAAAGTCAAAACCCTTTTTTAGGTTTGGTACAGGGACAAGGTCACCAATGATGGCGACCTAGTCCTCCTGGTAATTTCAGAAGATTTAGAGTTTGATTATGTGGGTCTCGACATGTACTCTCTTTTTCTGCAGAAGCTCATGACTGAATCTCCAGAAAATGACCTACAACTTGTCCTTTTGCTCCTTCTAGAGTTTGGTGTCTTGAGTTGACTTGAATGGAATGATTATACCTTTTCCAACACTTTGAACCTTGCTAAATTTGCATAAACACCTGCAAGCATACAGGCAAAGACAAGGAAAATGTTAGGGTTAGAGATTAGGGGTTTGCCTAAGTCAAACCCCTTTAATGGTAACTCAAATCCAAATAAGAAACAATGAAAGGAAAGGATGCTTGAATGATGAACTCAATACAAACACTTACCAAACCTTTAGTTGTTGAAGTCTGCAACATGCAAGAACCAACTCCAATGGAGGTTGCTTGAAGTGCTTAGTGCTCAAAGGCTTGCTTGTGAAGATGAAAATGATGTTAAGGGGGAGTCAAAATGAGGATGAAAACCCTTACTTATACAATCTAAACCCTAATTTTCCCTAAAATGCAATAGAATAGGCCAACACTAAGGTTTTGGAGGCAAATTCTCGTTAGGTTTTTGTCTTAAATTTGAAATTTATGTCAAAAGGGACTAGGTCGACCAAGGTTGCGACCTAGTCCACTTGGAAAATTTCAAGTGGTGGTTAGGAATTAAATGGTGTTAAATAATTTTTATTAGCTTTGCTTCCTGAAACACACTCAAGTCAGGCCTAAAAGTACATTAAGGGGCAAAATTAGCATTAAAAAGGGTTAAATTAGTGGTGATAAGCCTTGAAAAGTGTGAGGGTCTATTACAAAATCTTACAACACTTTAGACTCAGGCTTGGAAAGGGGTAATTTAGGTGAATTATTGTAGAAAAGTCCTAGAAAAGTGAGGAAATGTGTTACAACACTTCACAACACCTTTGTAAGACTTTTTTGTATTTTTTGTTGATTTGCAAGCTTTCAAGCCTAATGTGAATGTGTTGGCCACATTACAACATCATATCTAGGCAAAACAAAGGCCAAAATCCAAGGGAAAAGGCCCAAATGAGTGGAAAAATGTCAAAGGCTACACTTTTTGGTGACACATTTAGCCCCCACTTTAGTGAGAGGATGAACTTGCTTCAAACTCACACTAAAGTAGCTAATTCATGCATGTTGGGAGGGATCCAATGTATTCATGTTAGTAAGATGAGATTACTTCAATCAAGAGGGATGATCAAGGCCCCAGGCTCAAGATTCCATGGCAAACAAAACATAAGCACAAAGTGTTGGTGTTCCAAATCAACAGACCAAATGAATCCTAAAGACTAGCCAATTTCTTATGTTCAGTCTCAGAGGTGGATTTGGCCAACTGATAAGAAATGAGATTTAAACACATTTCCCCTACACTTCAGGCTCTATAGGAGCTAGGGGGGTGACCCTTTAGTAATACCTAAAGATTTAGACACACAATTAATAGGATATTGCTTAACAGATAATGTTCTCACAGAATTATGCTGAGAAACGGGTCTAAAATACCACTCAATATTGGCTAATACATTGAGTGAATTTCATTAAACAACATGGAGAACAAGAAAAACACATAACCCAAAATATAGAATTGAAATGGTTTTTGATTTAATAATTTGGGACCAAACAGAAAACATCAGAAGCATGAAAACTTGACCAGTGCCAATAAGAGGGCTATGGAGTCACATAACCAACGTCTCATCCTACAATGTTGAATGTGCTCTAAAAATCTTTTGCAATTGTTATCACATTATGACAACAAGACCACTAAAGCTTTATCTGGTAATCATTTTTTACAAATCCACCTGAAACACAACACTCCTGTCACATTTGTTGAAGCAATTACACTATCCCCTCAATAATAGGAAATAATAAGTTCATTTGGCACTTATTACAACAATTACACCATTCACATAACAAAAGGCAACAACTATTACGACTCAAATGCAACAAATGTGCATGAAAAAACTCAAGTAATCTTTGATTACTAGATTCAAAAGAGTTTTGCATCTCAACAAAGGAGACAATTATCAGACAAAATATAAACATTAAATCATAATTCAGAACACACACTTCATATTTAATGACTCAGTTACAATCCTCCCTAGCTTTATAATTCTACCCAGAGCTTCTGCCTAACTTGCAGAGCTTTCAGCAAATTGGAACCCCTTACAATGAGAAGAGAAGAGAAGAAATAGAAACCAAAAGCAGCCCTAAAACTAATACATTGAAGACACATGGCAGCCCCTTTCCCGTTGATTATCAATCTGAAAAAGACTCTCTCTTCTCTCTTCCTACAACAAACTTTTGCCTCCAATTTGCAATAGAAAATTCACTCCTCCGTGAAAATCTCCATTATACACCTAGTTGTATAAAAATCTTTGCTTGCCCGTGAAATTCATTCACTCTCTTTTATTTGTTGTGCACTATACTTTAACCTCTAGGTATTAAAGTTTTCTGACATTAATATTTAGGCCTTGAATTCATGTTCACGGTTTTCAATTTGTCTCCAAAGTCTTTATTTTAAAATAAAGGCTTTAAAATATCTTATACCTGTTGCATCAAAGAATTTTACCGATGCCTTTATTTGATTTTCACCCAACAAAGAGATTATTATATCCATCCTAGAGTAAAGCGTTTACCTGTGCACTCAAATTATTTTCCCAGTAATAAAATGCTTTACCTTTTAACCCATAAGTTTTTCTCACACCCAGTCAAAATATAAGGTGAGGATTTTAAAATATTTTACTCGACCCTCCTTAATAGAGGATTGAATTTCAAAGTAGTATGAAATTCTTTCAAGAGTAGATCTCATTTTGGGTCTTCTTCCATAGCAGAGTCACATTCAAATGTTTTGAGATTGTGCTACTACCAACCCTTTCTAGGTCAAAAACCTTCCAATATCCAAACTTAAAGTTTAGATTCTCCAAATACTTGACTTTGTGATACTACCATTTGTGCCTGGGATTCCTTTTTCCTTAAATTTCTCAGAAGTTCTACCCAATGGAATCGCCATTCTGTTTCTCATGTTTTCACATCCTCAATCCATTATTATGCCCAATAATCTCATCATTATATTCCAACTAGAATGCTTCAAAAACGAGCTTTGAACAGTTCACAATACAACCTACTATTGAAGAATTTATGATCACCCTTACTATTTGAAAACACAGTCAACACTGTCCTTCACTTTATCAATATGAACACATGAAACATGCCCATTCACAACTGAATAATGATCCTGGTTGTCCTCTTCACCAATGCATTCGTGACTAAAAGAAACACTTCGACCTCATGAGTGTGTTGGGTCCACATGTGGGCTCGACTAAAAAAAAATTGTTTTCAAACAAGTTTCATGCTCAAATTGATCTAACACAACCTCTGAATGCTCCTTAGATGAAAAAGTGAACCAGGTTGTCATTAAAAATTACTTTCAGGCACTTTTACAAAATGGTGAAAACTGGCCAAGTTGCTTCTGGAATCGGCCTGGGAAACAGGTCATACGACCCCCCGGAGCTATGAAAGCTTGCAATCTTGTAGAAATTCAATCCAGGAATAGAGTGCAAAAGATGGCTCGGAGAAATGAGTCACAAGGTGAAATTTATTAATTAGCAAAGTTGCTCAGTTGAACTTTTCTGAAACTGCACCTGCTCAGAACTAATTAAAAGTCACCCAATTGTGATTTTGAAGAAGTAACAAATCAACTCCTAGGAGGCTGTCACTAGACACAGTAGACCATTCTAGTATAGGGAGAACATGTGCAAGATGAATTATCTTGAATCATCTCCCATAAAAAGATATTGATGGTCGAAGTTGACCTCCCTGAAAGATTTCTGAAAATGCAAGTGCAAAACTGAAGAAATTGCATTTGGTTTTGATCTGTTAAAAATAGCAAATCAAATCATAAAACTCTGAAAACTAACATATGAGATCATCTTAGTATGGAGAATGTATAGAAACAATCATTTTATCTTGAAAGTCAACCATTTATGAAATATTAACCTGAATAGGAGGCCACTTTGCAAAACTAAAAGTTTGCAAACAACAGAAAAGTACCAAAACCCTCCAGCTTCACTTTTCAAAACCCTGTCAAAACTTATCGTGGGAAGCTGAAAACTTACATGCATGTTCAAATATGTCACATGAGTGAGTCCATCAAGGGTTTTGGCTTGAAAATCAAGAGGCTCCGAAAAATGACCCTCCAAAAGTGGATCACTTAGGCGGATTTGTCAAGTGCATTTCTGAGAGTGCAGAGGCAAAATTTCCGAAATGGTAACTTCAAATTTGTGAAATTTGGGAGTGTGATCACAAAGATCACACAATAATAAGATGTGAAAAAGTGTGGAGTGAGAGGGAAAGTTAGATCAAGCTTCGACCATTTTTCCAGCTAGTTGTGGATCAAATCTAGGTTGTTTGTTTAAAAGGAAATATGTACTCACTCTGGGCCGACGAGACTTTCGGTTGTTCGCCGAGTGATAATTCCAAAAGGGTGAGAAACATACGCTCAGTTGGTATGCACTCACACACATTCAAAGGTGGCTATAGGAAATTCATACCGCTAGTTGGGCTTCCCACTCAACCATACCAAAGTTGTACCTCCTGACAACTTTGATAAGGTGCCACAAAAGACAAGGGACCACAAGCATGCAAGTTGTGTTATGGAAGGATGCAACATGTAAAAATTCAAAATGCAAAATGCAAAAGGAGTTGTTCGAAGGAGTCTTATCTAGTTCATGTGAGGTCTTTTACTTAGGGAAATTTGTGTCTAATATCTCCAAGAGAAGACCAATCAAAGGATACAATATCCACAATATAGGGGATGCAGTGTGTCGCATAAGGCCGCTAAGAGGAATGTCATATGCTAAGATAGGTCACTTTCATGGAATGCATTACACCCAATGTCATCCACAAAGCAAGTGACACATGATATGAAGTGACAAGGTTGTACTAGGAACCAAAGGCAAAGAAAAGAAAATGCAAAAATAAATTATGCCAATGTATGCCCCCACTTTAAAGAAATTCCTACACACCACTTTGTGAGCAATTACTTTAAAGTACAGAAAGGAAAAAAGAAAAAAGAAAGAAAAGGAAATGAGAGCCATCTTGGAAAGCCCTATGCCAAATGATATTTTTCCAAGGGAGGCTACGTCATGTAAAAGAAAAAGGAAAAATAAAAGAGCAAAGTGGGTTTCCCCCAAAATGAAAAACCACAAACACATAAGGGATCTATGGATTTGGGGTCAGTATGTTCGTTGCTACAATATTTGTGTAGAGAGCATGAAACTATCATCATTCCCCCAAATACATAAAATGAGAGGAAGGAAATGGAGAGAACGAAAGTAAAATAAAAAGAAAGAGTCATTTTGGGTCCACATGGAAGAGACATAGGGTTACTCAATGCTTTGCATCATCCCCAAAAGGACAACAAAAAAAATTAAAAAAGACAAAGACAAAGAGCCTTTTTTTTGTTCGATTCAACATGAAGGAGACACTATGGTCTCAATGCCTTGCATCATCCACAAATGGAAGGAAAAAAGAAAAAGCGAAAAGCGAAAAGGGGCCCATTTGGGTCAACATGAAGGAGACATTACAGTCTCAATGCCTTGCATCATCCCCAAATGGAAGGTGAAAATAAAAAGTGAAAAGTGAAAGGAATGCACGACATATATAAGAAGCAAGAGACAAATAGAAGAAGTTCACAAAGAGGGAGAAAACAACAAACATAATAGTACGGGGGAACACATTACAAACTAAACATAAATGCAAAAGAAAAATAAAGAAAACTAGTTAGGCAAATTCTTGTCACTCATCAAGCAAGTCATCCACCTCCCAATCTTGCTCATTGTAAAACTTGGGTGGGTGACTAGCAAGAGTGATAGCAACAATTGTGGAACTAGCATCTAGATCAATGCTTGTCTAAGGATAATTTTCATGAATGCGCATGGAAGAGGAGAAAATTGAATTAAAAGTTTGGTGTACCTCTTCATCTATTCTAGCATTATCCTCCTCCTCATCATCTAGATTGATGACAATAGGAGGGTGAAGGATAATATCAGTTGAAGGATATAACACTAGTGGTGATGGAGGTATAGGATCAATTTGTAGGGGTGAAGGAGGAGGGTCATCAGGCACTCCTTTTGGCATAGGTGGGTTATGATTCTCAATGTTTTATTCATCATGGGATTGGTGAGCAAGAGCACAATGGAAATTTCTATGATCCCTAGCTTCTTTATTCCCTTTTTCTTTTTTGTCAAGATTTATCTGAGAAGGAGCGGGTTGGTCCACCATAGGTTGCTTTTCGTCCCTAGGGGAGGAATAGGAGGAACCATAGGTGGCTCATCTACTTTCTTCTTACCTTTATACACTTGTTTTATGTGAGGAGGTAAAGTGGAATTTTTGTCATGATACCTAGGCCTCTTGGATGATGTGGAAGAGGTTTCAGGTGTGGTTTGGTTAGGCATGTCAGATTCATGTTGCAACATGGCTTCATCAAGGATGGGTGTTTTAGAGGTGGATGGAGGCATGTTGCAAAGAGAAAATCTAGAGATTTTCTTGGCTTTGAACTTCTGATAGGCAATGAAAAAAAATCTCGTCTAGGTGTGATGGGTTCCAAGGGCTCAAGCCAAAAGGCTTCCAAAGAAAATTTTCCTTTCAAGGATAAAGGATTGAAGCCACTATGGTGAACAATGATTATTTCATTGTCAATGGGAAAATTCATACATTTATCGATAATAGATGGGATAGGTTTTATTTGAATGAATCCATGGGTGGCCAAGTCGCAAATGAAATTGGTTCGATTGTGGTATGATAGAAAAGGTAACATCCAACAACTTAGGACCTATCTGTAATGGTAGAGCGATCGATCCAATCATAGGAAATGTGAACCCTTGATGTGTTTTAATCCATGCAGTAGGTTTATCATAAACATCTTGAGATATATCATGTAATACCAACAATTCTTCTATGATCACATTCTCACCATAGGCGGGATCTATGAGTATCCCATTAGTGGGCTTATCATAAATTATGCCAGCTATGTAGAGCGGACCATCAGGAAGATTTCTAAGTATATCGTGAGGTGAAAAGGTAATCTCAAGAGTTGTTTTGGTTTGGCCCTTACGATGGATGGCATCAATCGTGCCTACCATTTCATTTATAGGTGTGACAGGGGTTACCATTGGAAGAGAATCATAATAAGCATCTTGTGAGTCAATATTTATAACATTGGTGTGTGAAGTTTCACTCGCTTTAACAAATGAAACATTGTGTTTAGGCATAGGGTTCATGAAAATTTGCAAATTTTGGTTTGGCGGTGCAACAGACTTATTACCCTTATCATTGATATCAGCAATGGAGAGATGAACCGAATCAATTAGGTCTTGTACAAGGTGCTTGAGACTCTTGCATTGTTTGGTGTCATGTCCATTTTATCGATAAAAATAGCAATAAGCAGAGGAGTTATAGGATGGAGGTAATGACTTATTGGGATCAGGTGCATGGACAAGAGGTAAGGATATCATTTTTTGTTGGAGCAATTGGGTCATGGTGTTATGGAGGGTATCAAGTAAAGGTGTGAAGGTTTTTTTAGGGTCTCCATAATTGAAGGGCGCGATAGATCTAACGGCGGCCACTTGGTTATTATCAAGTGGAGGGGTTTGGGAAGGAGGGTTAAATTGCAAAAACCCTTTCTTTGGTTTTTAGAATGGTTGGGAGTTGGGTTGGGTGGAAGTGATAGACCTCTCAACTCTACTAGTAGTGGACCACATGTCACAACTACTAGTTGAGTTATGATAATCATACAGCGCTTGGTACAAGTGCATGAAAGATGAGAACTTCATGAGGGTGATCTTGTCTTGGAAGGGTGTGAGAAAGTTTTCAATGAACATATTTTGTAGATGGGTATCAAGTATCTTGACGTCGATTAAGGAATAAAGCACTTGATAACGAAAGATAAAGTTACTTATCTTCTCATTAGTGTCCTTCTTAAATCTCATGAGATCGGCCAAGGTTTTCTTAGGGGTCATATGGACTTGAAAATGGTTGATGAAGCATCCACTAGTTCATTGAATGAACTAATAGAATTGTTTGGTAAGGATAAAAACCAATCCAAGGTGACATCTTTAATAGTTCTAGGAAAAATCTTAATGAGAAAATTTTCATCCAGAACAAAGTCACTTCATAAGGTAATATAGGCAATAACATGATTAGAAGGGTCTCCCTTCCCTCCGTACTTATCGAATCTTGGAATTTCTATCCCATGTGGCAATGGGGTGCGAAGGATGTCTAAGGAAAATGGATTGCTATGAGCTTAGTGGGTAGGGGAACCATGTTGGCTTTGGTTAATGGTGGAAATTTTTTGTTGCATGGAAGTGACGGTGTGAAAAATCCATGTGATGAGGGGATCGATATAAGTGTTATGAGGTGGAAGGTTAAGTGGTGATGGGGTGAATTTAGTGGAAGGGGAGGTGAATGGAATGGTAATGGGAGGTATGGTGGAAGATGTTAATGGATGGGATGCCACAAGGGAAGTAGGAATTCTAGTAGGGATGTCGAGGGAAGGTACCACATTACTAATCAGTTGCACAGTGGTTGTCACCTGAGGAGAAGCATAAGTGGGGATGGAATCTATGGTTGAGGGGGGGGGAGTGGAAGGTCCTCCTTGGCCAACAATAGGGGTGGGTGGGTTAGATACCCTAGGTGTGGAAGAGGCATGTTTTTGGTATATTTCTTCTATCCTCTTCATAACACCTAGACCATCATCGTGGTCAAGCGAGTTGTGAATGTTCTCGATGGAAGGGATGGCGATAGAAGATATGTTCTCAAGGCTTAGTTCATATTCAAGGCTAGCTAAATTAGCATGGATGTGAAAGAATTTTTCATTTTGGAGGTTATCAATTTTTTTGTCACCATGTGTGTCTCCTAGGTGCAAAGAGTTGCTAAGGATAGTCTCTAAGCCTAGTGCACTATTGTTGATACTAGGAGTAGAAACCTGAGAGATTCCAAGATCTACAACAAGAGTGTTTTTGTTAGATGCCATGAGTCTAGAGCTTCGTCTCACAATGGTATCAATAAGAGAACACCAAATGCTCATACAAATTTTGCTAAGGGAGGGGTGTAGGCTAATGCAATGTAACAAAAGAGACTAAACTACTTGTAACAAAAAATTTGGAACAAAAAACAAAAATGCAGAGCCAGAGAACTGAAATGAAGAAAATGCTTTAAAATTGCCAAAAATTATAGACTGAATGGTGCAAGAGGACAAGGTCACCCAGTGTGGTGACTTAGTATGAGTAGTTCTATTTTTGACAATTTTCAGAAATTTTAGCTAGTTTTTATGCTTTTTATGATTTTATAATGCAAAATAGAGAATGGAAATACAATTTTTTTTGTACTTTTTGCAATAAAAAATGCAATGCAAAGTGCTATCTATCATGAAATTTCACTAATGCACTTTTTGATGAATCCTAGGATGCAACATACAAAATCTCAATGCAATGCAAGCTATTTCCTAAGATGAAATTTAAAAATCAGAAGATTAACTAGTGGTCTATTGTCGAGTTCACCAAAATGAACCACCAAAAATGGATATGCTAACAAGGGAAAGAGGATTCCCCTTACTAGGCCCCTAGGGTTTCTCACCTAAAAATAACTTGGCTTAGGAATGACACTCCTTCCACTTGATGATATGGCTATTTTTGGCAGTTTCATTCAAAGGAAGGGATTGAATGGGGTTGTGTTGTGTGTGTAAGTGTGGCTGAATGAAACTAAGCTAACTATAGAAATATAAATGAAATCAAATGTAAACTAAATGCAAGCTAAACTAAATGACCTAAATGTATGCGATCTAAGAGGAAACTGGAAAATATAGAGATTGTGCACCTGGAAATGGAGAGTTATAGATGAGAAGCCCTAGAATGTTTTGGAATTTGTCTAATATTTGTAGAGGGACACTTACGTCAAAATGGGTGACCTAGTCCTTCTGTCATGAAATTTTACCAGATTGGCTTTTAAAGAAAAGGGTATCCAGAAAAGTCAAAAACCTTTTTCAATCCTAGTACATGGACAAGGTCACCAATGATGGCGACCTAGTCCTCCTACTACTTTTTGAAGATTTAGGGTTTGATTATGTGGGTCCCGACTTGTACTTTCCTTTTATGTAGAAGCTCATGTCCGAATCTGAAGAAAATGACCTGCAACTTGTCCTTTTGATCCTCCTAGGGTTTAGTTTCTTTAGTTGACTTGAATGGAATGACTGTACCTTTTCCAACACTTTGAACCTTGCTAAATCTGCATACACACCTACAAGCATACATGCAAACACAAGGAAAATTTTAGGGTTAGAGATTAGGGGTTTGCCTAAGTTAAACCCCTTTGATAGTAACTCAAACCCAAATAAGAAACAATGGAAGGAAAGGATGCTTGAATGATGAACTCAATACAAACACTTACCAAACCTTTAGTTGTTGAAGTCTGCAACATGCAAGAACCAGCTCCAATGGAGGTTGCTTGAAGTACTTAGTGCTCAAATGCTTGCTTGTGAAGATTAGAGTGCAAGAGTGCTTGTGTAGATGAAAATGATGTTAAGAGGGGGTCAAAATGACGATGAAAACCCTTACTTATACAAGCTAAAACCTAATTTTCTTGAAAATGCAGCATGATAGGCCAACACTAGGATTTTGGAGGCAAATTCCTGTTAGGTTTTTATCTTGAATTTTAAATTTATGTTGAAAGGGACTAGCTTGCCTAAGGTGGTGACCTAGTCTTCTTGGAAAATTTCAAGTGGTGGGCGGGAATTAAATTGTGTTAAATAATGTTTATCAGCTTTGCCTCCTGAATCACACTTAAGTCGAGCCTAAAAGTACATTTAGGGGAAAAATTAGCATTAAAAAGGGCTAAATTAGTGGTGACAAGCCTAGAAAAGTGTGAGGTTCTATTACAACACCTTCACCACTTTAGACTAAGGCTTGGAAAGGGTTAATTTAGGTGAATTGTTGTAGAAAAGTCCTAGAAAAGTGAGGAAATGTGTTACAACACTTCAAAACACCTTTGTAAAAATTTGTTGGATTGTTCGTTGATTTTCAATCTTTCAAGCCTAATGTGAATGTGTTGGCCACATTACAACATCAGATCGAGGATTAATTATAATTAATTCTCTATATTTGTACTTCACCTCGAACATGAAATAGTTTAATATTTTTGTTTGGGTTGAATCTATGTTGTATATAAATAGTCTCACTTGCTATAGAAATTGCTTTTTACATGAAAGTGGTCCAAAACCCATGAAAGTGATCTTGTAGATTACAAAATTTTACAAATAGCCTTCATGTGATCTTTTCTTTATGTTGAATATAATAACTAGTTGTATTTAAAATGACCTGGGGAAATCATTTGATAAAAATGTTTTTATTCTTCTCAATTGACAATTAAGATCATGAAGATGATCGAAGAAAGCACTCTAGTCATGCAAGTTTCTTATTATGATTTTCCTTATAGTAAATTAAATATGCACAAATAAATAATAAGAAAAAGGAAAAATACAAACATGTTACTAGGGTAGTGTGATGTGGATCAAAAAATGTACATGATTTGAATAGGTTTGACTACTTTCACACATCACATGTCTTGCACCTTGATATGTTTTAGATAAGTAAGCATAATATACAAAAAATGTGAATGTCTCATAACCACAACTAAAATTTTACATATACTTGTACACTTCAATCACATATTGTATACATCTACTCAATGTGTAACAAGTGCCAAAGTGAATGATAAAATCAACCAAATATTAAATAAGTCACATTTTGGTAATTATTTGGGTTAAATCATTAATCAAAACAATGGTGCATAAATACAAAATTAAATCATGTAGTATATCATTTTAATGAAAATAGTGAAGTTGGATACATCAATACATGATTTATCATAAATTAATACACATGTATGTGTATGCAAATATACCCATCCAGTATCCAATATCAGTACATTAGTATCCACAAATGATAACCAATCACTATAAAATAAAATAACATATCATAAACCATTAGTATGCAACTAATAGATGAAGAGAAATGAAAAAATGTATAGGGACCTTACATGTATAGCTCTTTTTATGTGTTATAGATGCTCTTACATTTCTAATATTGGAGGCTTAACTTTGAAAGGGGGTGGGTGCAAAAAGATGGGGGGCATATTCGTGGCCAAATTTGAAAAAAAAAATTGAAAGCTTGTAACACGAGCGTGTTATAATGCGAGTGTTTTATAATGCACTCACATTATGGCTTTGTGTGTCGAGCCTAAGGATCAACCACAACAAGCCCATAACACGAGTGTGTTGTAAAAAAAAAAAACAATTCAAAATCACTTTCATTGTGACTGTTTTTTTTTTGTGCTCATGGTCAAAATCCTTCATTTTTGCGCTCACATTCTGCGAGGATCCATCTAGCAATTTTTTTCATCAAATTGTTGTTGTTTTATAGCCAAGATGCTGCCACATCGATGAGGAGGTCTGAGAAGTAAGTATTGTTTATTTTTTGTTGTGAATTTGTTAGTTTTAGGTTGTTTTTAATATTCATTTTTTGAATTTATAGGAGATCTTAATGAACCTCCAAACCCTCCTCAAAATCCTCAACAAGCACAACCACAACAAAAATCTCCTCCACCAATCCCTCAACATCCTCCTGGAACTCAACAAAACTTAATGAGTGAAATTAAAAACAATAAAAAACAAATCGAGTTAATCATGAGGTTGAACGATCCAAACGGTTCAACCATGGAAAGAAAGACCCTTTCAAATTCACTCAAAGAAATGTTAAAACATGTAGATTTAATAAGAAAAAAATTAATTGGTTGGAAAGATAGGAGGCAAGTGGCTAGGGATTATTACTGGGATAAATTATCGTATAAAGATGTAAAAGATCAAAAAATTACAAAAATAGATTTGTGCTCATTATTCATTGACCTACACACAAATGAAAATCTTATCGTCAATGTGAATAGGTTTCCTATCTATTGGTGCCACCACCAACAGATTAGGAACTTTTTTAGGGATAGGTGGTACATTTTGTTTGATTACCCACGATGCAAAAATTGTGAATTCTCACAATATTTCTTGAGGAAACTATACTGTGAGTTCATCCTGAACAAAATATCAAATTATTTTGATATGAGGGACTTCCAAGGGAGAGGTGGGGGTTTGGATCAAGATAGACCTAGTGCACAGCAAGATCCTAGGCAACAAGCGAGATGACCTTTCGCTAGGCCACCTCATGAGCACATCATTATCCCTTCCATCATGAAGGAGAGTGCCAAGGTAGACACTTTATAGGCCATCAAATCTTTGACCTAGAGTGTCATCTAGAATTCCAACCCTATACTATAGTGCCATCCAGGGGAGTCTTCGAGTAGTGGGCTTCGACCACATTTGTGTCAGGCTTGTAGGGCGACTTGTTCATATGACCCCATTGACACTCAGGAGGCTGCTATGCAGGATACATCTATATCTATGGGAATGGAAAGGGAAACTAAAATTTTGAATGAGGCCTATGACATTGATACTGAGGTAAATGTTAGCATGTTCACTAAATTTAATTTATTAAATTTTAATTTTGAAATGCAAGATTAACTAATTTAGTTTTATGATTTTGATAAAATTTTAGGGCCACAGTGTTAATACTAGATACACCATCCCTACACCCACTTATTACTCTAGTGCATCTACTGTTGAGGTATGTAACTAGTAAACAATTATAAATTTATTACATGTTAATAGCATTGGTTTTTGAATGGTATTCTAATATGTGATTTTGGATTTTGAATAGGATAATATTGGAGGTTTCATGGGAACACCTCATAGTGCCAGTGGATTTACACAAACCTACATGTAGGTAATAGAATAAATAGTTTAACTAATGAATTGTACAAGTAATAGATTTTTGTACTTTATATTTATATCCTTGATTACATTGCAATGCACATCTTTCAAACTCAAAGCATTACTTAAAATTCCATAACTAATAACTAGATGTTGATAGATGACAAAATTTCAACTACAATATAGTTGTTTAGAAAGTCAACATAAGCAATGATGCAATTACTTCACATAACATAAGTAATAAGTAGGAGCAACTTCCAATTGCATTTTCTTGTCATGGCATTCCATGAGGCCACTTTTTACCGAGGAATCTTTTCAAATAGTTCACTACCTTGTCTGTGCTATGGATACTTGGAAGAAATATATATGAAAGAACAATAGTAAGCAATAGCATAGACAAGGCAATGAGTTGTTTGAAAAAAATCTTTGAAGAAATGTGGTCTCATGGTGATGGAAATCACCATGAGACCCAATTTCTTTGAGGAATTATTTCAAATAGCTCACCACCTTTTCTATGCTACCACATTTTCCATACATGTCTACCAAAACATTTTATCAAACAATTAATTTCATTTTTGCGATGGGTAAAATCCTAAAAAAGGTTCTTTCCAACAAACTATGGATGCTTGGAAAAAATATATCAAAGAATAATAGTAAGAAATAGCATGGACAAGGAAGTGAGTAGTTTGAAAAAATGCCTCAAAGAAATGTGGTCTCATGGTAATCGAATGCCATTCCATCACCATGAGAGCACATTTCTTCGAGGCATTTCTTCAAACACCTCACCACCTTTTCTATGCTACCACATTTTCCATACATGTGTACCAAAGAATTTTATCAAACTAATCACTTCTTTGCTGCTATGGCTAAAATCCTAAAATAAGCGATTTCCAACAAACTATGGATGCTTGGAAAAAATCTATCAAAGCATAATAGTAAGCAATAGTATAGACAAGGAAATGAGTAGTTTGAAAACATGAATCAAAGAAATGTGGTCTCATGGTGGTGGAACGCCATCCCATCACCATGAGACCACATTTATTCAAGGCATTTCTTTAAACAACTCACCACCTTTTCTATGCTACCACATTTTCCATACATGTGTACCAAAGAATTTTATCAAACTAATCACTTCCTTTATGCTATGGCTAAAACCCTATAATAGGTGCTTTCCAACAAACTATGGATGCTTGGAAAAAATCATCAAAGCATAATAGTAAGAAATAACATAGACAAGGCAGTGAGTTGTTTGAAAAAATGCCTCAAAGAAATGTAGTCTCATGGTGATGGAATGCCATTCCATCACCATGAGACCACATTTCTTTGAGGTATTTCTTCAAACAACTCACCACCTTTTCTATGCTACCACATTTTCCATACATACATGTACCAAATAATTTTATCAAACTACTCACTTCCTTGTTGCTATGGCTAAAAGCCTAAAATAGGTGCTTTCCAACAAACTACATGGATGCTTGGAAAAAATCTATCAAAGAATAATAGTAAGCAATATCATAGTCAAGACAGTGAGTAGTATGAAAAATTCCGTGAAGAAATGTGGTCTCATGGAGATGGAATGCCATTCCATCACCATGATACCACATTTCTTTGAGGCATTTTTTCAAACAACTCACTGCATGATGAATAGAAACCAACCCTTTAGCCAAAATTCCCCTCCAAATTCCTTTCAAGGTCCTCATCCTCAATTTACCAATCCATGGAACCTTCCACCTTTTATTCCACTTGTTCATGTCCCCACCCCTCCCTCTTCATGTCATGACCACCCTCCATCTCATAACCAAGACCACACTATACCATCCACCCCATCCCAACATAATACCATAGAGAAGGCAATGAATTGTTTGAAAAAATGCCTCAAAGAAATGTGGTCTTATGGTGATGGAATTCCATGACACATTTGTTTGTAATTGCATTCCATCATGCCATGAGACCCCATTTCTTTGAGGCATTTTTTCAAACAGTTCACTGCCTTCTCTATGCTATCACAGTTATCTTACATGTCTACAAAAGCATTTTATCAAATGGTTCACTACCTTGGTGCTATGGGTAAAAGTGTAAAAATAGGTGCTTTTGAACAAGCAATGGATTTGGAAAATATTAAGCATGATAGTTAGAAATATATAGTTTAATAAGTACTCAATTTTTTGTTCATTATCTCATACATTATAAGCCATGACGTGGATTTCTATTGTATTTTTCATGATTGAATAATTTTTTATTTTATTTTTCAGATGTTGGAAGCGGATACACCTTTGAATGTTCATAGGGAAATGGATCTTAGTGCTTCATCTATTATAGAGTCCTCGATGGCTCTCATGGAGGAGGTATGAGGAAGATTACTAAATTTCAATTTACATTTGTTGTTATAATTGTTAGTTAGTGGAAAATCAAACCATTATTGATTCATAGTTTAATTTCTCTTTCGATGGTTTCTACAGGGCTTCAGCATGACATAATATGAGCATGTGAATCTTTCCCATGAGGAGAGAGATCATCTACCGTGGTAAGTAATTATTTTGTTAAATATATCATTATTTATAATGTAATTTCTATATATAATGTCTTTACTTCTTATTGTAATAGATACAGCTTCACCAAGAGCTAAACACTAGGAGGAACACCAAGAGCACTCCTCAGCCTTAGAATAAATGAGTGGTAGAACTATCACCATCTGGACGACAAGAAAATGGAAAGAATTTATTTTGAGAGGATGCAGAGCAATGACTTTTGATTCTAGAGCCCTTTGTTGTATGCCTATATGGCATTTTTGTACATATTTTATATATTGGATATATTTGAGTATTCCTATGGTATTCTTGTAAGCCTATAGATCTATTTTGTATATATTTTAAACTTATATCGACATATATTGATGTATGCCTACATGGCTATTTGGTTAATACAAATATTTTTTTATCGATGGTGTCCATATTTGCATTACAAATCAATGGTTCAACAGATATGAGTTATGTGTATTCAAGTGTATACTTTACAACTTCCATGTATATTTTTTGACTTACATGTTTTCATGTGTATACCTTGTATTCATGCATGCACTTTCTATTAATTTGTGTATACTATGTATTCGTTTGTATACTTCAAGGATTACATGTTTTTGAGTACTTTCTCTTCCCTTATTCAAATGTATGCTTGACTTATTCACATGTATACTTATTAACTAGTTAGCCCTAGGATTGATCATTGATGTCCTTCATAGTTTATCTTGAATATTTATTGATTGATGCTAAACAAATTTATTAGTTGATGCTAAACAACTTCAATATTTCTAGGAATACTAGTAGACTTACAAATTACAAAATTTCACAAATTGAAAAGAAAATATTAACTAAAATAAGTGCACTAATTATCAACTTGATAATTGATTAAGAATGAGTATAATAGATATCAAGGGATGAGCCTTCTACAATGGCAACTGGAAACTAGAAAATAGGAAAAGCATTCCCAATACTTTGAAAGCAATAATCCAGCCAAAATTGCAATGGGAGAGAAGGCTTATTTAAGATCCTTGAGCAATGTATTTCCTAATGCTCCCTTGTTCTTATATATCTCAATTTAGTTTAATCCAAAGAGTTCCATGAAATGCTTTATCTAAAAGCAAAAAACACATTTTCATTTGGTATTCCATGAGATCTTTCATAAAAATACTCTAATATATTTAATATTTTGATTCGAACAATTCAATTAAGCAAAGGATACATAATCTTCACAACACTTGCAAAACATAATATTCATAGTAGATGATGAGTAGTTAACTTCTTGGCGCAAGAGCACCTAGTTTATTTCTTGCCTCCATGAGGCAATTTTGTCATTTTTGGTTTGGTTGTGTTTTCTTTTGTAATAATTTCATGTAATGAACATTTCACATGTGTATTGAGTCATTGATTAGGTTGCTAGGTGGTTTGTGGGGTCAAGTTTTCAACTTTTCAAATGTTGTCGTTGTTGTAAAATTGCAAAATATGCAAAAAAGGGAATATGAAGGGTCATCAGTTGGAAAGAAGTTTTTTGGTCATTGGAATTCAAAGGGAAGTTAGAAAAATGATGTAAGATGTTTAAATTAGACTTGAGAAGGCAATCCCAAGGTTCGCAACTTGTATTTTGGAGAGAATTCAATAGAAACCCCTATTTTTCTACAGACTTCTAACATTTCTTATTGTTTCAGAGTATTGTATGATTTTGTATAGAGGTTTCATGAATTGAGATTGATTGTATTGTATGGATAATTGAATTTTCTTTCTATTGGTGTTGGTATTACTGAGTTTTATTGACTTTCAAGGATTTCATTTCCATTTTTCCTTAGATAGGTCAGAAACTCCGGTTCAGTAAGGTTGATAGGAATAAAAATGTAGAACTCTCCCTTCCACCATTGAAATCTTGTCAAACTCAGTGGAATGAAGGTATATTAGGTTTATTTTGTGTTTTCCAAGTTTCAGGGGCAAGGGATAGAGTTAGGAATTGATTGGGTGATCCCCTAAATGAAATTTCATGATTTTTAGGCATGAAAGGATGGCTAGAGGTTAGGGTTTGATAAACAAGCATTGGGAAAGTGTGTGAATTGGTTTGGTGAGAATAAGTAGACCTTAGGAGACATTTTTAATCCATTTGTGAGAATAATTGAGACTTGGAGTGTAGAAAATTAATAAAACCCTATTCAAACTAGCCTAATTAGGCCTTAAGGGTAGCATAGCAGTCCAATTTTGAGTGATTTTTCCAAAAAAGTCATGCCTGCTTTTGTGATATGTTACTAAAGGGCCAAAAGGGTACTTGGAATGATGTTTATTTTTAGGGTTTGAGGCCTTCTTTGAATGGTATGGTCAATTTTAACTGTTTGGAATACTATAAGAAAGATTGAGAAAATTGTGAGAAGAACCTCAAGTTAGGGTTCCCAAGTTGAAAGGGTTGTTGAATTGTATTTTGGTTGGAGAATCTCCACCCTGGTCTACATCACTTCTTGACACATTATCATACAAACATTTATCTTAAGGGATTCTATCGATTGAATGTAGCTCGAAGCGATTCAACATGTTTGGGTGTGAAACAGGACCATGCCTAGCATAAAAATACCCATTCAGAGGCATTAGAACAGTTAGTTTGGTCACACAAGTTGCAGAAAAAAAGTTGTGCCACTTTGCAACTTTCAACTACTTGCATTTGACAGCTTTTTCCCCAAGTGAAAATTTTCCACCATGGGAAAACGCCTTTGAGATAGTGAAAACCAAGAAAGGTTATTGTAGATGGGCCCAATTTAATCCCATAGTCTTAGACAAGAAGTTTCTAAGCATCACAGTCTCTGAATAACAACATGCAGGAGTTTTCAACTATTTTGCACTTAGGACTCTTAAGGGATTCTGCAAGTTGAATGTAGCTCGGAGCGATTTCGCATGTTTGGGTGCAAAAGAGGACCACTCCTTGCATAATTTAACCTATTCGGATGTGATAGAATAGTTGGTTTGGTCACACGAGTTGCAGAATGAAAGTTGCACCACTTTGCAACTTTCAACTACTTGCATTTGACAACTTTTTCCCCAAGTGAAAATTCATCACCATAGCAAAACACCTTCGAGATAGTGAAAACTGAGAGAGGATATTGTATAGGGGCCCAACATGATCCCATAGGCTCAAACGATAAGTTTCTAAGAATCAGAGTATCCGAGTAACAACATGCTAAAGTTTTTAGCCATTTTGCACTTTGGACTCTTAAGGGATTCTACCAGTTGAATGTAGCTTAGAGCGATAATGCATGTTCGGGCATGAGAGAGGACCATTCCTAGTGTAAAAATACCCATCCAGATGCATTGGAATAGTTCATTTGGTCACACGAGTTTCAGAACAAAAGTTGCACCACTTTACAACTTTCAACTACTTACATTTGACAACTTTTTCCCCAAGTGAAAATTCACCACCACGGGAAAACGCCTTTGAAATAGTGAAAAATGAGAGAGGTTATTGCAGAGGGTCCCAACATGATCCCATAGGATTAGATGAGAAGTTTCTAAGAATCACTATATCTGAATAACAACATGTTGAAGTTTGCAGCCATTGCGCACTTTGGACTCTTAAGGGATTTTGTCAATTGAATGTAGCTCTGATCGATTTCGCATGTTTGGGTGCAAAAGAAGACCATTTATAGCGTAAGAATACCCATCCAGATGAGTTCGAATAGTCCATTTGGTCACACGAGTTGTAAAATGAAATTTGCACCACTTTGCAACTTTCAACCACTTGCATTTGACAATATTTTCCCCAAGTGGAAATTTTCCACCACGGGAAAATGCCTCTGAGATAGTGAAAACCGAGAGAGATTATTTTAGAGGAGCCCAATTTGATCCAATAAGCTCAAAAAATAAGTTTCTAAGCATCACAGTATTCAAGTAACAACATGTTGAATTTTGCAGCCATTGCGCACTTTGGACTCTTAAGGGATTTTGTCGGTTGAATGTAGCTCAGAGTGATTCCCATCTTAGGGAACAAAAGAGGACCATGCCTAGTATAAACCCACCCATCTAGACGTGTTGGAATAGTCTATTTTTTCACACAATTTTTAGAACAAAAGTTGCACCACTTTGCAACTTTGCATTGCTTGCATTTAACACTTTTTCCATTAAGTGAAATCTAGACACCAGGAGAAAATGACTCTAAGACAACAAAAACTAAGAGAGGTTAATATAAAGGGGCCCAACAGGATCCTATGGGCTCAGACAAAGAGTTTTTAAGCACCATGGTTTCTAAGTAATAGCCCATCAAATATTGCTACCCTTTTGCACTTTGGACCCTTAAGGGATCGATTCGGTTGAACGTAGCTCAGAGCGATTCTTTGTATTTGGGTGTAAAAGAGGACCATGCCTAGTGTAAACGTACTCATTCAAACATGTTGGAATAGTCCATTTGGTCACATGAGTTGTGGAATGAAAATTGCACCACTTTGAAACTTTACATTGCTTGCAATTGACACTTTTTCCATCAAGTCAAAATTGGACACCACAGAAAAATGACTCTGAGATAAGAAAAACCAAGAGAGGTTATTGTAGAGGTGTCTTATGTAATCTTGATGCCTTAGATGGAATTTTTGTAACTAACATGGTATTTGGGTAACATTCTATCAAAGATTGTTGCCCTTTTGAAATTTGGACTATTAAGGGATTACGTTGCTTGAATTACAAATGTTTGAAGGAAACAATAAATTTGAATATTTGAGTAAATCTCATTACAAGTTTTTATTTCAATAGACTACATGCTTTATTGATAATAAGATATAATCATTAAGTTGATTTGTTTTAATAAATGAAGTTTTTATAATAAGTTAGTCAATTGGTGCTAGTTATAATAGGGAGAGAACTTAGATTTTTCAAGATCATCAAAATAAGGATGTTGCATTAATTTTTTGGCTGAGATTCTCTTCAATGGCTCATAAATCAACAATTTTTGCAAGGAGACACCAATCAATTTTTAGTAGTTTACTTACAAATACGCAAAGTAAAATAAGAAAAATAAAGAGCATCCAAAATTGAAATGAAATGAAAATATATGGAAGGCACTTATAGACAACAAATCCACACCATTTGGCTCTGACTCAGGAAAAACAAGGAATAAATATTGATGCTTGCATTGAGGATAGGCATGCTAGTCTCTCAACTTAGTCACTCCTAGTCATACATCTTCACTGGGAGCTCCAAGATACCTATTGCACACAACACCTCTCATGAATAGAATAACTTGAAATTAGAGATGCTCTTATAATTTCTAAATTATAGGTGCTCATGATAAGGTTAAATTCAAATGAATAACTTGAAATTCCATCACCAATATTTGCACACACTTCTATAATGGCTATAAGTCATAATTGAGATTTGTCAGGATCATCAAAATAAGGATGTTGCATTTCTTTTTTGGTTGGGATTGTCTTCGATGGATCATCAATCAACATTTTCTGCAAGGGGACACCAATCAATTTTTAGTAGGTTACTTTAAAATAGGAAAAGTAAAATAATATGATAGCATTGGCATCATAAAAATTAATGTGCATACAAGTATAAATTAATAAGAACTAATTTTCATACTTGCAAATTAATCCAAGAACCATTAAGGTCTTCTCTACTCTTTATTGTGTCAAGTATTGCCTCATGGTCAGACTCATGGACCTTCCACAAGGTCTTGTTCAAAGATCTACCCCCATATTTGGTCAAAAAAACATTGGATGTCATGAAAAATTTTGAGTAATGAAGAATCTTACGATGTGTGTCAAATTCCTAAAACAACCAATATTTAACACTCTTATGTGGGTACCTTCTAAGCCACATTCCAGTAACAACAACTAAGCCTACAAGGTATTCATTGTTTTCTCCATCTACAATTGGGGCCTCCAATTTATTTTTGGACTCAACACAATGACACAAGTAATAGTCTATTCATTCTTCGTTGTCTTCATCTGCAATAATTGCATAAACATGCCCTACATTGATATGTGCAGCAAATTTCTTGAAATTAGTCCATTACAAATACACTACAAAGTAAGATAACAATAGGAATTTCAAAAACTAAGAAAGTAGATATATTACCTGGCTGAACTAGATCATATATGTGGTCAAAGTTGACCGATGAATCCATCCATGTTAGTTCCAATGTCGTCGGAGGGTGATACGTGAGAAGTGGGATAAGATAACTTAACGACCATTGCTCCACACACTCTTTTGACTCACAATAATACCAGGCTTGTATTGTACATGGAGAAAAAAAGCATGTCATCTTCTACGTATTGATACTCCATGAACTTGCATCTAAGCTAAGGAAAGAGTGTAGCTCACTTGATCCTATTAGTGTACAACAATCCTCATATGGTGCAATGTTAGTATCATCCATCAACCAAAAAAATATATGAACCGAAGACGTACCTTCATTACCTTGACCCAAAAAAGCATTATACCACTCGACAATTGATTTTGCATCTGTCAACTTTACATTGTCTTTATACTTTAACTCTTCTCGTGCTAATGCTCTTTTCAAAAATGCTCCTGCACCATCATGCTCCCCCTTTCCATGCTCAACCTCACAAAAGTTCCATATATGTTGAACACATGTAATTAAATGCATCCTACTCAACCAGTAGAACATGCGCGAGTTATTGAATAGTGTTACATAGTTATCTGGCCATATTATATGTCGACCATATGCTATGCCCCTCTAAGCCAAATTACTGAAGAACATTTGGAAGCAAGCTTGTACGAACTCTAGAGAATGTGTGCGATCATCACTAATATAAAAGTGATACTCCCTCAATACCTTCCTTTGGTCCATTTTACTATCAGCTGCATGAATGAATGCTATGTACACAAATATTGAAACTTATCTGGAGTTGTAATATTGTAACTGCACCTCACATTGTGGCTATAGAGTGTAGTTCTTTGTAAATTCAACCACTGAAACTATGTTTCCAACTAGAAAGGTATCCTTGAATAGCTTGAATTGCATGTCCATCCATTGGGCTCTATGGGTATGCCTTGCATACTCATATAGTATATTGTCATGAAACATGGACATAAACTGATACACTGGAATCTTTTGAATAACTAAATCACACCTTTTTTCTTGATTACCATCTTTTGTAGTGTATGCCACTATTTTATACTTCTCAAACTCTACTAGTTTATGTCCCACCTCATATGTTCTTTTCATATGTTGACATATTGGCATATCCTACAAGCCACTGCAACACTCACATGAACCTTCCAAGCATGTTGTACTATAGAATATTTTTCCATCCTCTATTTCACATAAAACTTTCGATAAGAACTCTCTTGAAGATTTTGGTGGGGCTTCTATGCCACAATCCTGCAACACATCGTTAGTATGAAAATCTAAACATATAGAACGATAAACATCATAATGGTTAGATAATTCAATATGTACTCTACAACAAGTAGTCGTGTTTGATTTATCTTAACTTAAAAAGGTCTAATCATTTCAAAAAATCTTTGAAAAATACTAATTTGAGGATAAGCTTGTTGAAATTTACAAAAAAAATGGGTCTGATTTGTATCCAAAAAATTCTTTGGATGTGGCTCATGGTTCCGACTACCAATTCTCCTTATCACATCCCTTTGATTTAGAGATGGCCTTGTGTTATTCTTCCAATACTCTTCAATTAGTGTTCTCAATGCTTCAACAATTTTTTTGTCTTTTCGTGGTAGTCTCCCCTAGAATGCCCATATTTCATTTGAATTTGTGCCCTCAATTCTTTGTTGCCATTCAATGGCTCTTGATAAATTATTTCTATTAATTCTCATTTGCTCACTCATCTTTCTAATGAGACGAGCTCTCTTTGTTTGACTACTTACCAAAGTTGATTTAATGACACTTTGGGTAACATTACTATGCTTTGAGTGTGAGGTCTTACCCACACTCTCATAAAAATCCATTAGATTCTTCACAATAGTCCTTTCACTTGAAGAATTTGATGTTCTCAACCCAAGAGTCTTAATGATGTTTCTATGCTTTATACCCCGCATCATTTCAACAAATAGTTGACATCTTGCAGTCTCATTTAGCCTTTCAAAGAATGATTTCCAAATATTATCAACATATCTTCTACAAGTACATGTTGGAAGCTTACCTTCCATGTTCTACAAAATATCCTCATCAATATTAATCAAATACTTTGGCTTTCTACAAAAAATTCTAGGTGGTGTTCTCCTAGGTACATACTCCTCAACATTAGGAATTTCATCAATATTAAAGTGACGTGGGCTAGATTGCATATCTTCGATCGATGGTGGTGTTAGCTCTCAAAAACATAGGTTTGAACCACGAAAGGTTGCCAAGCTTTCACAATGTTTCAGGGTAACAGACAAGGTTTGAAACAATCAAACCCTCTACTCTTCTGGTGCTGCAAGACCAAGGCGGGTGAACCTTTCTTGAATAGTGCAGACTTGACTTAAGATTATCTTTCTAAAATGCTTTTGTCCATAATGGCAGATTATAGTGAACAAAATGAAACCAAACTTGATAACAATCTTTTAATCTAAAACCTAAAATGCTTGATTAACAGATGTAAAGAGATTAAGTGAATTCAAAATGATGAAATGCAGAGACCAATGCCTTGTTGGGTATGCGGAGTCAAACAAAACAGAGGTGAGCAACTTATTCTGGCAGAAAATCAAATTGTAGGCATATGATCTATTTATAACTTGTATAAACAATGCAGGATTATGATTACTAAGTTCTACTTTAAGAATCTAGATGAATTCCCCCTGATTACTGTGATTAGCAGAAAGGATTTAATCCCTACTTGAGAGAACCAGTCAAACTAATCACACAAATACAACAAATGTGCACTGATAAACTAAGAATAAACTTGTTATTTCAATTTAAACAACTAGAAAGAATCAACTTGGAGACAGCTTTAGCAATGCTCTTCAATAAATTCAACATACAATTGATACCAGAAACAACCTGCCACACCAACTGATTTTATTTGAAACCACCATTTGAAATCATGCACATAGTCTTTGAAAAGAGAAAATTATCCTACTGTAGCCATCTGACTACCTACTGCCTTTTTTCTCCCATCCCCTATTCAATTACAATCTAGGGGCATATATATACCCAGCATTAAGAAAATAAAACATTTGAAATATCATGTCTGCCCTCCATAGAATTCGGGCTCAAAATCATGTCGGCCTTAATAGCATTTAGAAATCCGAAAGCCATTTGTCAGATTTTGTGTCGCTGTGACCACCATACCTCCCTGCCGACAAAGCTACCATCGTAATCCACTTGACAAGACCTTGCAAAATCGGGGAGACGTCCCATAGAAGACTCCAAGTCACGCCGATAGTCACCTCGGGACCACATGCCGAAGTAAATAAGTCACCAAAATATATCCTTCACTAGCGGTCAGCGAGACAAATACATATCACCAAGACCACCGCTCGAAACCTCCAACTCATAGTGATGTATATCAAAGTGAATCAATGTGTAAGGTCGGTGAGACCGAAGGTCACTCGCCAAGACCTTACACCGATAGCTATAACTTATACCGATACACATCCTCCACTCCTTCGGGTCGGCATGACATAACGAAGTCATTGAGACCTCCCTCCGAGGAATCCAACTCTCACTGAAATGACCACTTAGGCACCAGTCGGTAAGACAAGAGAAGATCAGGGAGACTTCAACCCGATAGCCACAACACATGCCGATAAGGTTCCACCTGCCAATGTGATCGCCGAGACATGTGTGTAGTCCTGCCGACCACCCTAAAACACAGAAGTTAGCAAAAACGAGTTGGGGAGACAAAGAAAATGTCACGCCGACCTAAACCATGATGTAAAATATGCATGACTCAACGGATCCAAGGAGACAGAGGGGAAAAATATCAGTGGAAAATGCACACGGTAGGACCAAATCTGGAAGTTTATCAGTAAAACTAACATGTGAGATCATCAGATTTTAATAGTTCCAACAGTGGATCTGTCTGGGGATGATTGAGTGTAAAATCAATGCAAGGATCCAAAAACATGGGTGAGTAGACCAGACCGAAAATGATGAACCAGTGAGTAGCAATGGAGGACTGGAAATGGAAAAGAGTGCGAAATGAATGCAAAATGGATGCAAAATGGAGATGGAGCAGAACCCTAAACTACTGTGCATGGAAAAGATTTTTAAAGAGGACAAGCGAGAGTTGTCCATGCACTGGCAACCCCCAATCTTCTATGTTGCAACTTCACCTGTTCCAAGCTGTTGCAATCTGAAACTCAAATCATACCTTCCCCTGTCAAATATCTGATTTTGTCTTGAGTTTATCAGATTCCTTTTGAAGATACCCTATCTTTCCTGTCACTGTTGTTGCAAGTTCTGAGAGTATCATCATGCTCAGTTTGGCCCAAAATCCCAGCTATATTCAGCACTCTATATTCTCCATCATCAGATAAAACTCTGTTATCTCGAACATTCAAAATGCATACATATGAAATACAACATTCCTCATTATCTCTCTCACTGTTATGTATTCTGAAACACTCTCCCAGCTGTATAAGAATTTCACAATCAAAGTGCTTCACTTGAGAAACAAAATGTTCTGTTATATCAACGCTGTCTAAAACACACAAATCTGAAACCTTTTGCACCTCTTTAGTATCATTATTTGGAATCAACATTAGATTATAACTCACATCTCTAGTATGTAGCATATATGAATCAATCAAATATGGGATTCTATCATCTTTGGTATGTAAATAAATGTCTTCTTCACATGAATTAGAAAATTCAAAACCACATACCTCCTTCTGAACAAACACAGACTTTTGATCAATACCAAAAGTATCACCATCATTCCAAGAAATACACAAGAAGTCATAAGAATCTTTACACAAATATTTTTCACTGTCAAAACAAAAGTAAGCTGGAGACAAAACTTCAAGATCTTCATCATGTGCACATCCCTGGTATTCAGAAGTAAACCAATCTGCAATCTGTTCACTAACAAGTGAACAAGTTTCTATATTTTCATCACTACAATTATACTCCTCGCTTTTTTCATCATCAAACATAAATCCAATACCATCAGAGAATGGGAAATCAGAAACATCATCAATGCAATCATTTATTCCATAATTTTGCTTGTCTAAAATTATTTCCTCCTTCTCATAGAATGGATTTGAAAATATATGAAACTTACTTATTGACACACCTTGGCAAAAAATCATCTAATCTTCATTTAACTCTTCACAATACAACGAGTTTGAAAAAATTTGGAAATCACTTTCAAAAGTACAAACCTCTTCTTCATCAGATGTATCTTCATAACTTTCAACTGCAACCAAAGGTATTGTATACTCACTATCAACATTTCCCATTGCCTCTTCATCCTGATCTTCATAAGAGGTAGAAGAATCCCTTGACATTAGATCAAAATCTTCAGGTTCATCATCAGAATCAGAACATTCACAACAAACACTACTCTCTTTGTGACAATCTGTTATGCAAGAGAAATATCTTGCACCTTCATTTTTATTGTGCAAGCCATCACAGGAATCATCCTGACATGCATATATCTCATCTTCTACTGGTTGCATGATCTGATCAATCTCTTTACACTCATCAAAAATACAACTATTGGATTCAATATTGATAGTGTTCTCATACCTTATTCCTCTATTTCCTTCCTTTTGATTAGTAGCAGTTAGTCTCTCCATCCCTTCTTCAATAAATCTCATCATACTGTATTGAGCAGGCACCTCAACAGAATGTGGCACTGTATAATCTTCTTCATAGTCAGAAAGGACCTGCTGTTCAGGCATATGAACATTGTATTTCTGATTTGAAGCATCATGCTAATAACCCTCATCCTCTGAAGATGAATACTTTCCCACAACATGGTGAAAATTATCTGAAGTCAAAAATACTGTGTGATCTTCTTCATTGTTTCCCATCAGCATTCCCCCTTCTCACATTCTCTGGGCTACAACACAATAATCTAGGGAATGCGGCATATTACAAACTTCACAAAAATAATTGTTACTTACCATATAGGTTCCTTTTGTCAATGGATCAGGAGCCTCCTTGTTTCTAGGCCTAGTTGTTATAGGTTATTCATCCTTCCAGTCTGTATTATAAGGCATGTCATGCAACCTCGACCTTTCATTTCTATAAATATTCTCTTGTCGGTACTGATAACTGCTACTTTGCTGATGAACCCTAGGGTTGTCTCTTTTATGCATTATCCCCGCAGCCCTCCTATTGTTTTCAATTGTTTGTACCATCTTCTGTGCTTCAGCCAAACCTCTTGGGAATTTATTTCTCAGCTCATACCCTGTCTTGGGGTCAAATGCATTCGAATAAATACCTAGTGCTATAGAATCCGGCAACTTTGATCCAGGAGGTATCTTATTCTGCAACTTATTGAATCTCTGATTGAAATCATAAATTGTATCACTTTGATCTTTTTGAATGTACATTAATTCACGAAGAGCAAAATTTGGTACACCTGGATTCCCAAATTGCTCAAGGAATTGATCTTGAAATCCTTGGAGAGAATCAATTGAGACAGCTGGTAGGCTATTGAACCAATCCCTAGCATTTTCAACCAGTGATATCATGAATAGCCTCATGTGTAAATCTTCATATGGCACACCCAAATCTTGGATGAAAGCATTGAAACTTCTTAAATGCTCTTCAGTAGCAACTACATCACTCCCTGTAAACTTTGGGACAATACCTCTCCAATTGCCATCCATTGGATAAAAGGATAATTGAATCCCTGACAAATCAAACTGTCTGATCATTGTTGTATGCTGATGAGGGGGGGCACAAGGTGGGTACTGATGCTGGTACATTGGACCATAGTGTTGTGCATGATGATATGGCATATACTGCTGACCATGAGGAGCTCCAGCATGACCTCCCCTGAACTGAAATCCTCCTCCATTCATGTTTAAAAAACTGCAAAAAATCTTTCAAAGTCGCCACCTACTTTTCCAAAAGTAGGAAAATCATTATTTCTGATCTTTTCCCAATGGAATCACCCTTTCTAAAATTTCTCAAATTACAAATTTTCCTCCAATGACTCTATAATGTGGTCTTCAACCGAATTTTCTGATATAATCCCCAGCGGAGTCGCCAATTTGTTAGCTCTCAAAAACACAAGTTTGAACCATGAAAGGTTGCCAAGCTTTCACAATGTTTCAGGGTAACAGATTAAGGTTTGAAAAAATCAAACCCTCTACTCTTCTGGCACTACAAGACCAAGGCGGGTGTACCTTTCTTGAATAGTGCAGACTTGACTTAAGATTATCTTTCTGAAATTCTTCTGTCCACAATGGTAGATTACAGTGAACAAAATGAAAACCAAACTTGATAACAATCTTTTAATCTAAAACCTAAAATGCTTGATTAACATATGTAAAGAGATTAAGTGAATTCAAAATGATGAAATGCAGAGACCAGTGCCTTGTTGGGTATGCAGAGTCAAATGAAATAGAGGCGAGCAACTTATTTTGGTAGAAAATCAAATTGTAGGCATATGATCTATTTATAACTTGTATAAACAATGCAGGATTATGATTACTAAGTTCTACTTTAAGAATCCAAATGAATTCCACCTGATTACTATGATCAACAGAAAGGATTTAATCCCTACTTGAGAGAACCAGCCAAGTTAATCACACAAATACAGCAAATGTGCACCAATAAACTGAGAATAAACTTGTTATTTCAATTTAAACAACCAGAAAGAATCAACTTGGAGACAACTTTAGCAATGCTCTTCAATAAATTCAACATACAATTGATACCAGAAACAACCTGCCACACCAGCTGATTTTATTTGAAACCACCATTTGAAATCAGGCACATAGTCTCTGAAAAGAGAAAATTATCCTACTATAGCCATCTGACTACCTACTGCCCTTTTTCTCCCATCCCCCATTCAATTACAATCTGGGGGCATATTTATACCCAGCATTAAGAAAATAAAACATTTGAAATATTATGTCAACCCTCCATAGAATTCAGGCTCAAAATCATGTCGACCTCAACAGCATTTAGAAATCCGAAAGCCATTCATCAGATTTTGTGTCGTTGTGACCACCATACCTCCTTGCCGACAAAGCTACCATTGTAATCCACTCGGCAAGACCTTGCAAAATCAGGGAGACATCCCATAGAAGACTCCAAGTCACACTGATAGTCACCCCGGGACCACATGCCGAAGTAAATAAGTCACACCAAAATATATCCTTCATTGGTGGTCGACGAGACAAATACATATCGCCAAGACCACCGCTCGAAACCTCCAACTCATAGTGATGTATATCGAAGTGAATCAACGTGTAAGGTCGGCGAGACCGAAGGTCACTTGCCAAGACCTTACACCGATAGCTATAAGTTATACCGATACACATCCTCCGCTCCTTTCGAGTCGACATGACATAACGAAGTCGTTGAGACCTCCCTCTGAGGAATCCAACTCTCACTGAAATGACCACTTAGGCACCGGTCGGTAAGACAAGAGAAGATCGGGGAGACTTCAACCCGATAGCCACAACACATGCTGATAAGGTTCCACCTACCAATGTGATCGCTGAGACATGTGTGTAGTCCTACCGACCACCCTAAAACACAGAAGTTAGCAAAAACGAGTCGTGGAGACAAAGAAAATGTCACGCTGACCTAAACCATGATGTAAAATATGCATGACTCAATGGATCCAATGGGACAGAGGGGAAAAATATGAGTGGAAAATGCACATGGTAGGACCAAATCTAGAAGTTTATGAGTAAAACTAACATGTGAGATCATCAGATTTTTATAGTTCCAATAGGTGGGATAGACAACATACCTTGAGGTTGACATGGGGATGATTATGTACCTTCTTCATCAAATCCGAGTGATGATGTGCTCTCAACTTGAGGTGTGGTGGATGGTTTCCCTTAATAGTCACTTGTGGTAGATGGTTTCCTTCCATATTCACTTGTGGTAGATGGTGTCCCTACATATTCACTTGTGGTAGATGGTGTCCCTCCATATTCACTTGTAGTAGATGGTGCCCCTCCATATTCTCTTGCAGTAGAGGGTGTGTCTTCAACTATGGTATCTAAATCTATCTTACCACGATGCTTTCACATTCGTACTCTTTGTGCCGCCAATACCTTTTATCTTTTTTATGGTTGATTTTTATCTTAAATTGGATTTTTTTCATCAATTGTATCCAGTTTCTTCTTCTCATGATATGTCCTCACCTGTTGTTTGTCCTTTTCTTTGTTGGTTTCATACTCTTCATCTGTTAGTTTCCTCCTTGTTCCTTTCCTTGGCATGGCAGATAATTTTACTTGTAGCATGGTAATGAGACAAATATTAGTTCTTAAAAAATGAATCCATACAAATAAATGAAATATATGTCATTCAAGGCTTCATACAAAATACTTACAATCATCTTGTAGAAGAGTATGATTACCATAGACAAGCTAGTGGAGCACCACTAGCTTGCCAATGCGGTAGGGTTAACAAGGTAGGGGCAACGTATGTCTCATAGAAATGGGGACTCGCGGTGATGTATCTCACTTCTCCCTCCATCTCTCTATCCATCGAAAAGGGAAGTTCATCCATCAAAGATGTCCAATAATACAAAAGAAAGCTTCAAAATCAACCTACAAGGTATATCAAGATGTTGGTCCCAATTGAATCTCCATATTTTCCCATCGTTTCTCAAATCCAAAGTTTGGAAAATAAAATGTTCTAAAATATCAACCAATCAATCTGAATATCATATCCCTTAATTAAATTCACCATCCAAGATATCCAAATCTCGCATTAACCATGTGTTGGAAACAACTCTTCATCATAAGGACTCTATGGGCACTCTATCACAATGTGCACATAAAGGTAAGGTTAACTTTGGTATCAACAAGGAAGATAAGAATTATCAGGGGTTATACTCAAGTGCTCACATCTTAGAAAAACAACTCCTCCAATCAGGATACCGTTGGCACGTCATCATAGCAACAACAACCATATTAGCACCAACAATGTCTACATCAACACCACTAGGGGGTTCAACATGAGCAAAAAAAATTCACCATGATGAAATCCTGGTAAACATGCATCTTGTGTGACATCAAAAATCAATAAAAAACAAAAAAAATATCATCAAGAAAAAAAGAGTCAAGAGAAAAATCATCCTCTAGTGAAAACAACTATTGTGGTGCTCTAGACAAGTACCATGGTGAAAACCTAGCAAACAAGCATCATGTGTAGAATCGAGCATCTACATGCACCACTTCAAGTGGACGCATCTCAACTTATCCATAACAAAACCAAGCCATTGTTTCCAAAATCCAGCTTATCTTGATCTTGACAAATGTTTGATATACATTTTACACTTTCTTATAGAAAACATCTTGACATGGGTCACTATAATTGACCCTATCATGTCCAAAATTATCTAAGCCATGAGGCATTTTCCCAAAGAGGCATACTCTATCCAAACATGTTATCGTATCACGAGATAACTCATTACCATCATTGATAGACACATTGGGGGAAAATGCTCACATCTTGCTTCAGAATAAATCTTGAGCTATGTCTTCTATCTCACGTTGTGATCTAGACATTTATCCCAACAAAGAGGTATACCACAAACACACTATGAGAGATGTAACCTTATCTTAAGTTAATGAATATGGAGTTTTGTTATATCTCTTTATGTTATGATGTAAATTTATTATGTATGATTACTCAATTCTTTATGTAAGTAAATGTTATAGATGTTAGATGATGTATGTATGGGTTTTAAGTAATCCCAATCTCATAGCCTTAGAGGTTGTTGTAAATTAGTAAGTGAACATGTATGTTAATTACACTTTAAATAAAAAAAATTTGGTGCGCTTAAGTAGTTAATTGCAACTTCCTCTAGCGTTACATGGCAAGGAATTACATAACTTCCTCTAGGGTTACGTGGCAAGGAATTACACATGATATCAGAGCGAGGTTTAAACACGCGGTGCTCCGGGATTATGATGTACCCATTAAGCTTTAGTTGCGTAGGTTTTCAAGTGTTACCTTATCTAATACCTTTATGTGTCTATGTAGGATTATACCTCCCAAAAGTGAAAGAGGTAGAGGGCGAGGACGTGGCCAGGTAGGCGGTACCAAAGGGAGTCAGCATGACTCTCCTCCTCATGCTCCACATATTTCGGATCAGGACGAGCAACAAGCATCACAGAATTCCTCAAGGGGTGGTGATCGATAGCAGGATCCTCCAGGGATCGAGTCCGCATGTAGAGAATTTGAGGAGGCATTGACACTCCTTGGTCAGAGACAGGCAGATGTTCAGGGTAATCCTAGTGTGAGGGTTGTTTTGGCACAGACAAAGATAGTAGCCTCTACACATATGATGGATTTACTCAGGGCATGACCACCATTGTTTGATGGAGTAGGCAGTGGATTAGAGGCTGAGACTTGGCTCATAGACCTCGACCGATGCTTTGTTTTGCACCCGTATGGTAGTAATACCAAAGTGCGGTCCGCTATCATGCATTTGAGGGGGTTTGCATCCACATGGTGGAAATTGGAGAAGCAGAAGCTCCACATAGATATTAATATAATTTCCTAGGAGATGTTTCTAGAGCGGTTTAGAGCCTACTTCCTTTCTGACCATTGGTGTCGACGTAGAGGCGATGAGTTTCATGCCTTGTGACAGTTAGCTTTGACCGTTGAGTAGTATGAGCGATGCTTGTACAAACTTAAAAATTTTGTAGGTATAGGTGATGATGATTGGATGCTCGTTCAACACTTTGTCAAGGGCCTCAACACCAATATTAGTGGTGAAGTGAGGGTATTTGGACCCAAATCTATGGAGAGCTATGGAGAAGGCACGACTAGTGGAGGAGAACTTGGCCATGACATTGGGAGGCCATACTGGTGTACAGATTGGCAGTGGTTCAAGATCTAGGACTAGTGCACGAGGGGGATAGACTCAGGAAGTTGTACATCCCAAGACTCAGTAGGGACCATCACAGAGTGGCCAACAGCAGTAGGTATCTCAAGGGAAACTTAAAGATTTCCAACAGAGACAAGGCGACATAAACTAGAGGTGCATGAAGCGCTTCAACTCCAAGCAGCCCGCACAGAGCTCACAGTCCATTTTCAGGGGTAGTGTGTAGTAGTATAGCGCACCACCTAGAGGCAGGGGCTATGGTAGAGGCATTGGATGTTACGCATGTGTCCAGTAGGGTCATATTACTAGAATGTGTCCTAACAAGGTCACATATGGATTTACACAGAGACCAATGGCATCTGAGCCGACAGTGGGAGATGTTGGAAAAGGTCATCATGTATTCATAGTGGTTGATAACCACCAGGTAGAGCACTAGGGTACCATCATCGAGATATATGGTATGTTATTGGGTAACCCAGTTACCATTCTATTTGATTCTAGAGTGTCAGACTCCTTCATTTCTTCTTTCGTCGTATCATGTTGTAGACTGGGGGCGATAAGGCAAGCTGATAGGTGGCAGGTTGAGTTAGCCTCGGGTGCAAAAGTCACATCACATTCCCTTGTACTAGAGTGTAGATTGGAGGTTGGACCTCTCCTTACTACATTGTACCTCTGAGTTATACCATTAGGTTCATATAACATTGTCATAGGTATGGACTGGTTAGAGGCACATAGAGCAGTTATAGATTATCGACGTAAGTCGATTCAATGCATTAATGCATCTGGAAGAGAGGTAGATATAGTGGGGGTTCAAAGGCATATATCCTTGAGGATTATCTTAGCTATGCAGTTGAGAAGGTGTGTGTGATAGGGTTGTCAGTTGTTCGCTATTACAATGGATGATTTGGGATTAGGAGATGGAGAGGAGAAAGTCTCTCTTGATAGTCACCCCATTCTTCAAGAGTACTCTAATGTCTTTCCAGATGTGATTTCAAGGATGCCACCTCAGAGATATATCGACTTCAAGATAGACCTATTACCTAGATCAGAGCCTATTTCATGAGCTCCTTACTGTATGACCACTCAGGAGCTGAAAGAGCTTCGCTTGCAGCTTGAAGAGTTGTTAGAAAAGGGCTTCATTTTCCCTAGTGTTTCTCCATGGGGAGCACCATTTATCTTCATGAAGAAGAAGGATGGTTCACTTCGATTATGTATTGATTACCAACAGTTGAACAAACTAACGATCAAGAATCGGTATCTACTTCCTAGGATTGATGACTTGTTCGACTAGGTCAAGGGTGCTACAATATTTTCGAAGATTGACCTTAAGTCGGGATATCATCAGCTCCATATTTTTGACTCAGATATCCATAAGATGGCATTTCATATGTGATATGGTCACTATGAGTTCATAGTAGTACCATTTAGGTTGATGAATGCACCTTTTGTGTTCATGAGTCTAATGAATGGAGTATTTTGAACGTACTTAGATAGATTTTTTCTTGTGTTCCTAGATGACATTTTGATATACTCTAGGATAGTGGAGGAACATGAGGAGCATTTGCGGCAGGTATTACAGTGTTTATGGGATAATCAACTTTATACTAAATTGTCGAAATGTGAATTCTTGAAGACTAAGGTCAAGTATCTTGGTCATGTGATCTAGGGGAAGGTGTATCAATGGATCCTACAAAGATCCAAGTGATATTAGATTGGCCTGCACCCACCAATGTGGCAGAGATACGTAGCGTTATGGGGCTTGCAAGATATTACAGGAGATTTGTACAGGGCTTCTCGAGGATAGGACATCCTATCACCTCCCTTCAGAAGAAAGGGAAGAGGTTTGTGTTGTCAAAGCAGTGTGAGACAACATTTTAGACTCTTAAGGAGAAGCTAACCATTGCACCAATACTTGTGATACCTAATCCGACAGGGGTCTTTGTAGTCTGTACAGATGTATCCTTGGAGGGGTTAGGAGCACTGTTGAGGCAGGAGGGTCGTGTCATAGCATATGAGTTGTGGAAGATCAAGGATCATGAACTGAATTACCCTACATATGATCTTGAGTTGGTGGCGGTTTTCCATGCATTGACTAGATGGAGACATTTTCTTCTTGGGCACAAATTTGAGCTGCACAGTGATCACAAGAGTCTTCAGTATATTTTCACGCAACCGAACCTTAACACTAGACAGAGGCGTTGGATGGAGTTTCTCTGTGAATGACTTTGAGGTGAAGTATATTCAAGGAAAGGAGAATGTCATAGCTGATGCACTCAGTAGACGCAGAAATGAGATATCCAAGTTGACTCTTGTAGTAGATCTGCGGAGTCAGATTATTATTGCTCTCCAAGTGGACAGTTGGTATTAGGAGGTTAGGGTAGAGATAGAGGCAGGCAGAACTCTAGAGGGCAGGTTCTCAGGATATTCTCTTGATGTAGATGGGATATTGAGGCACATGGAACGCATTTATGTTCCTTCATCAGGTGATCTTCGCATCGTAGTTTTGACTGAGGCACATTGTGCACCCTATTCAATCCATCCAGGGGTGAAGAAGATGCATGCAAATCTGCGTCGATTGTATTTCTGGCTAGGAATGAAGGGTGATATTGTAGAATTTGTGGCGAGATTTTTAGAGTGTCATCGGGTGAATGCTGAACACCAACATCCAGTAGGGCTTCTACAACTGCATCTTGTGCCAGAATGGAAATGGGATATCATCTCATTGGATTTCATTGTTGGTTTACCCAAATCTTCGAGACAACATGATGCAATTATGGTGATAATAGATAGGTTGACGAAGTTAGCACACTTCTCACCTATTCACTCTTCCTATAATGCATCATCCATAGCTAGAGTGTTCATGGAGGACATAGTGAGGTTGCACGGTATACCACGTTGGATTATTTCTGACAGGGATCCAGTGTTCACCTCAGCTCTTTGGAATTCATTACAACATGTGATGGGGACATAGTTGAAATTCAGTTCATCTTATCACCTAGAGATAGATGGACGGACTGAGAGGGTCAATCAAATCCATGAAGACATGTTGCGTATGTATGTGATGGACTAGTAGATGCGTTGGGAAGACTATCTCTATTTGGTAGGGTTTGCATACAATAACAGTTTCCAAATCTATATTGATATGCCTCCATTCCAAGCATTGTATGGGCATCCATGTCATACTCCCTTGAGTTGGGATCGACTAGAGGATAGAGTAATTTTGGGACTAGAGATGTTGCAGAACATGGAGAAGCAGGTGGTTCAGATTAGAGAGCATTTGGTGGTAGCACAGGATAGGTAGAAGAAGTATGCAGATGCGCATAGAGTGGATCATGAGTTTTCAATTGGTGACAAATTTTTCTTGTGGGTGCATCCACGAAAGTGTCAGATTTGTTATGGAAAGGGCTATAAGCTTGCACCTTGCTTTATCAGACCCTTCAAGATACTCGAGAAGATTGGTCCAATTGCTTACCGGCTTGCTTTGCCACCCAGCGTTGCACATATTCATGATGTATTTCATGTTTTTGTTCTTTGACCATACCATCTAGATATTTCTCACATCCTTGATTGGAATTCTTTACAGGTAGAGGATGGGTAGCTGGCTTTGGAGCTAGTGACCATAATGGAGCGCAAAACGCTCACTCTTCGGCGGTGAGATATTGATCAGGTTAGGGTCCAGTGGAAGATGCACCCAAGATGAGGGAGTTTTATCCCTACTTGTTTGCAAGCTTTTAGGAGTAAGCCTGACCCTAGGGGGGAGGATGTAATACGCCTCTGTTTTGGCTTCTTGCTTAGACAATGTTCTTTGCTTTCTTTGGGTTTTTCCAGTTACACTGATACTTTGATATATTTTATCATGTGTGTTTTATTTGATCGCTATTTATAGAGCGACATAGACTATTTGTGGTTGTGAGATGTATTTCTTTGATGCTCTATTGTCATGCTTTAATTAGCGAAATAATGTTAGTTGCTATAACATGTTTATTACACATGAGTTATTTGATTATAATGAAACTGTCAAATTATGATGAGTGTATTGGTGAAGGGGATGGGATTGCAACACTCGCTTGCGAGCACCCTGCGATTCCATGATTTCCTCTTCACGGTGTGTATTCTATGTTGTTTATATGCATGTACTTTAATATCTCATTTACAGGTTTGTAGGTACATGACATCGACTCCACATGGTTTCACAGGTTTGAGCATGTCGACCCAACGATTAAGTTGAACAGGAGATAGTAACTAGGTAACATGTGTCAAGTCTCCACCCTAACCACAATGTATCATTAGTCATTGTATGGTGTGTCTTCATTTGCCTTGTTTATTAATATTTAATTCAACAGGGTTTATGTTATGGAAATAAATGTTAAATTATGCATTAAATGATGTTGGTATTTATTTAATTAATTTTAGATAATATGATGGAAGCTTTCTATTTAAATCAATTAATTAAATTTAACTTATTTAGGAAATTAAATTTAATCCATGTGGTTAAATTTATTTATTAAGTAATTAAATTATTCATTAAAGAAAGTTGTTTAAAGAAATTTAATTTAATTTGGAAATTAAATTTGAATATTAAATTATTAAATTATTTTGTGAAAATAAATGTGGTTGATAAAAGGTATTTGTTAATTGCCAGCATGTAATAGTTAATTAATTGAGGGTTGTTGAAAAGAATGAATTCTGAAGGGAATCTTGGCTTTGGGTGAGGAAGTGGAAAGCTTCTTCACAACAAAGGCTAGGATATTTTTGGGATGTTGAAAATTGGAGAAGAACGAAATATTTTGCTTGCTGCTAAAAATTGAAAGGGATTTTGGATTGTAAGGAAATTGTGGGAAAAAATTACATTCTTAGATTTGTTTGGGATAGATTATTGTGGTGTTGGATTCAATACTGTGCTTGGGAATTTGGATTGCTTCAAAGAATTTGTGAAAGATTTTCTAGAAGCTTTGGAAAAGGCTTGGCATCAGAAACTTCAATTACTCCAGAAGCTTCGTTGAAACAGGTTCCATTCTTATGTTATTGTTTTGGTTTAAATTTTTAAATGGAATTGTATTATTGTAGAAAAGATTGTTGTGCTAGATCTGTAGTAAAAAGTCTTATTTTGTTTTAGAAAAGAAAAAATTTAGGCTTCTATGATAAAACCCGGAGGAAAACAAATTTAAAATTTAGGGGATTTTAGTTATAAAATTTGTGTTGAAAATTGTAAAAAACTTTGTAAAGAAATTGTTTTAAACATTAGGAAGTTTTAGAAGAAACAATAGAGACTTTTTAAATGTTTAAATGGATTGGAAAAAATTTCGGTAAATGGTTTGGGGAAAAATCATTGCCTCTTTATTCTTCTTTGTAATTTGGCTTCCTTCCTGTAGATTGCATTTTGGAAAATTTATTTCCCAATCATAATAATCAGTTGATATATTTATATAAATATATATATATATATGTATGTATGTATGTATGTATGTATACATTACACATATATATATTACATATATTTATTTTATTGTATACTTGTCAAATTTTTGGAGAAAACCCATAATCATCCGTACGATGAATTCAAAAGGGGTTTATATATATATATATATATATATATAAACGTGTCTCTTTTGAGATCGCAGTGTTGTTTTTTTTAATGGGGGGTTGGGGAGGATCTACCTCCCCACAACCACCCCTTAAGGGAGCGTTTGTGTGGAGGGAGACCCTCCACAACCCCTCCCAATGTTCCATGGCCGCACTATGAGTTTGGGGTTCGGCTATGCTTTATCACAGTCGCCCCCCAAACACATGGGCTTCCCTTATCATTAAATGAAACTATGAATGGTTTAAATTCATTCATCCTTTTATTTTTTGGATTTCGATATAATTTAAGGTTATTAATATGGAATATATATTATATATGTATTATATAATGTGTATATATATGTATATATGTTATATATGTGGTTTGCAAAATATAAATTATATATTTAATGAATTTATATCATAAGTGTATATAAATAATTATATAATTTAAAATATAATTATGTATGTATATTTTATGTATATATATTAAATATATATATATTTAAAATAGTTTTATTTCAAAATGGTAACATGTTTATATTCTTAGAAGGGAAATTGAAGAAGTTAAATTTTCATTAGATTTTATGTTGCTTTTATAAGTAATCAAGGGTTTGATTTATTTATTAAAGTTAGTATTTTTCTTCTTTGTATTTGGAAGGACAATAAATTATTTTATTCAATTATTCTTTTAGGGCAATATTTTTCCTTCCTGTGAAATGAATTTGAAAGGGAAATGGATTTAGAATATCCAAAAATAGTTTTTTCCTCGCAATTTCCTTCTATGTTTATTTCCTCTGTATTTTGTTATGGGGAAGTGGGTTTAATGTGCTTAAGACTTCTAGTAGTGAAGGAGGGAAATGGGGTTGTATGTTTATTTGAGTCAACCCAGTGATTGTACCCTTGGTTAGTGCTTTTGAATTGGTCAATGTAACCTGACTTCCACGACTGGGGAAGTGTTACCCTTATGTCTTAATTTAGGGTGGATTCTATTTTTGGACTAGCACTAGGTTGCCTTGGGTTGTGGAATTGTTCCACTAACTTGTCATAGGGGAGTGGCTTGCAACGAGTGCCAGCACACAAAGTGGTGCCAAGATAACTCGTTTTAGGTTGGTAAACTAGATATAATGTAATTAACTTGTTAGGGGTTGGGTAGCTTCAACAATTAATCTAGACTAATAAGCCTCACTCATGGACCCTTGTGCTAATATAGGCTTGGGATGAGATGAGAAGTCCAGGAATGGCATGATCGGTATCTTGTCTTCATGAAAGATATTCGATTCCGCTTTGGACTACATGTGGGGCTGAAATTCATTAGAGGTTTCCAAGAGATCCCAAGATGGGGTTCGAGGCCTAGGAAGACTCACCAGGATATCCCATGTAGCATTGTGATGACACTCCTCCTAGGTCAACTATGTTGTTAGTATTGTGAATCGAAAGATTGTATGAACTAGAAGCAATGTAACCTTGTGTTAGTTTGGTGTAAATAATTGGTTGAGTCAGTGTGTGTGTGTGTGTGTGTGTGTGTGTCAACTTGTGATTAGAGGTTGTAGGTTTGTCCATGTTATGTTGTTACTATCTCCTAGAATGGGGGGTGGGCCTTCAGGTACTACTTGGTTGGGTGGAACATGCACCATACACTATTGGGTCCCCCTTCAACCTTCAGTTCTTGTTGGTGAGATATCTAGTTGGAGAGCTCATAGTTTCCTATATTTAAATCAAACAATTTATTTATTTCTGTATGACTCATGTTATTTTACCCCTCATTTGTATTCGAGGTGGATATTTGTATAATTTAACACATTTGTATTATTGCCTCATTCAGGGAATGAGAGATGTAACCTTATGTTTAAGTTAATGAATATGGAGTTTTGTTATATCTCTTTATGTTATGATGTAACTTTATTATGTATGAGTACTTAATTCTTTATGTAAGTAAATGTTATAGATGGTAGATGATGTATGTATGGGTTTTAAGTAATCCCAATCTCGTAGCCTTAGAGGTTGTTGTCAATTAGTAAGTGAACATGTATGTTAATTACACTTAAATAAAAAAAATTGGTGCGCTTAAGTAGTTAATTGCAACTTCCTCTAGGGTTACATGGCAGGGCATTACAAAAATAAAGTGAAGTATCAATCCAGGTTTTCAACATCTTATACCCTAGGCAAGAGGGTAAAAATCCAAAAAAAATAGAAAAAAGAGATTAAAAATACAAAAAAAAATCAAAAAGAAAGAAAAAAAGCAAAGTGAAATAAAACATTCTTTGAGTGAAAACCACTTTGTAGAACTCCTAGTATAGGTACCATAGTGAAAATCTGGCAAACATGCATTATCTTTGAGTGAAACTTGCATTATTATCTATCAGTACCTTTTCACGACATCCACCCATCCATTTCATAAAACATGTATCCAACCATGGTTTTTCACAGATTAAGGAAAGTCATTTTATTGGGGGAAACTTCCAAAAATTTGGTCGTGAATCAGACCTTGCAACATCCAATCATTTTCATAAAACAAAAAAAAAAAGAAAAAACACTAGAAAACAACAAAAATAAAAAACATGTGAAAATTTTTTAAAAAAAAACATCGTTCGATTATTCCTTCACTCAAATAATCTAAGATATCAACATTTTCTTGAAACTCACAGCTAGTTCAAGTGAATTTACCATAACATATCAATCCAAGCTATCAATGTTGTTTATCCAAAAACAATTCATGCTTTGAGTCAAACGGTCAAAATACGTGATCTTTGTGTGTACAACATAGGCAAGGCTTTATAGCCCCCGAGACCCTAGGTTAGTCCCCTTAGGTTTCTAACATGCTTTATTTCAACTTAGTCAAAAAATCAAAAATCCAAAAAAAATCATAAACAACATACAAAAATCCAAAAACATTCACAAAACAAAAAAGGTAAAAAAAAACTCATACCAAGCGAACTACAAGCCTCTGTGTGTACAATGTCGGCAAGGCTTATCTTTGATGAGCCCCCAAGGCCCTAGGTTACTCCCCCGAAAATTAAAAAAACAACATCATAAAACTTAGAAAATCAAAAAGACCCATGCCATCATCAAAAACCACAATAAAACAACTCACCCATAATAAAGAAATCGTCACAATCATCCTTTGACAAAACAAACAAACAAACAAAGAAAACATCAAAAGCTAGAACTTCCAAGTAAACACGCACATAAGATCTGACTATAAACAGATAGAAACAATGCCAAAGTATCAACTACCTATCTTTTTGACAAGCCACAACAACATCTTGAGATATGCCTTAACGGATTCATTTCTACAATAGACATGATCAACACTGGATAATAGCCCCACCCCAAATAGATATGGCAAGTGATACTATAAATTTGTTTTCTATCTCTTTGTGGTCTTATTTTTGTGATTTATTTTATTGACTCATTCCTAAGATCTCACAAGGATGTCCATAAGGATTTAGAGAAGAAGGAATGGGGGAAATTGAGTGTCATTTCATATTGTAGTTTGTAAGATATTTTGTAATACTACCATGGTGAACACTACATATCATGATGATAATAAACCAATAAAAAAATCATGTATGGGGAATCCATTCATTCATCACATATAAACATAAACCACATCATAATGGGAAAATTTATGATTCATCCATCCTCATCAAATTCATATGTCAAAAAAATACAAAAAAACATATATAAACATACATCATCATATATCGCCATCACATAAACATAAAATGAGGCTAAATCAAAGAAGGTAGATCTCATATATATCATCATAAAAAAGGGAACATGTCATAAGTACATCATCTATAGTAACACAAGTGTGATAGGATAATACAAAATCATAATAGAAATACGAGGTCTCGACTAGACCAATGAATATATATATATATATATATAATACATGTCTACAAAATGCCTCTACACCATGAAACAACATGAAGATCAAGTACCAAACAAAGTAAGACCCCAACAGGAAGGACAAAACACTATAGACCACCAAAACGATCTAGTTGTCTCATAGACTTATCACCTACACCTACACCTACACCACCTCCACCACCATCACTCGCAACACTTGACTCCCCAAACCATGGACACTGAGAAGCCCTAGGAATAGTAGCATCATGTAAGGTATGATAGTAGCTGGAAATATGTAGAAACCAATCTTGTTCGACTCACATACTATCATGCTCTACCTAGATAACATCTCTATTTGTCGTAAGTAATAGTACTTGAGCCTTTACAACATGTCGTGGATTGCTCTTGCTATCTTGCTCAGCCATCAAAGTGTCTACCTGAGCCTCTGCAACCTATTGTCATGCAATTTCTGCATCTCTGGTAGTAGTCATATGAGCTAGTAGCATATCAACATCCCTAGCTAGTGGAGGAGGTCCCAGAACCTATCCCTAACCCTGCATAAGAGGCATACACTCATCTTGACTACCCTATGCCTCATGATGTCGATCTTGATCCAACTACTCTGTGAGAACCTCAACGTGTTGTCGCTCACTGCAATGACCTATAATACTTGCTCTACCGACAACAAGATCACCCCCAAGATCAATGAACCTCAAAGGCTTGCACCATGGCCACCACTCATCATAATCACAAGTAGTACCTAGATCTGCCACACTAACCAGCCAATCGCAACCAACTAGGGAAATTGCTCTGAACTTGGTAACCATAATATCTATATCCACTTGGAGACCCCATACACGGACCTCCCAAGTAGTTCGACCAAACTGAGCCTCATATGCATCAGGAACCCGCCCTTGTCTCTCTCTGAACTAGTGACAGACTCAGTTTGGTAGATAACGCTTTATCATAGAAGGAAAATTACCAATTAACCAACTGGTATATTGGTAGTAAACAAGATGATCTGCATACTTTGGCCAAACCTCACAACCCATATAAGGTCTCCACATAAACTCGAGAATCTCATCGAACACATGACACCAATAAGGAAGATCCCCAGGAAAGGTGTAATGCACTAAGTCCTCATAGGGATAAGAGTAAGGATCATTCGAAGAACAATCCTATATCCCATTTGAATGAGTCACTACAATATGCTCCCATGCCCAAACATGGAAAAGTGAAACACCTACGGAAATAGACTTCCCACCTCGATACACCAGTTCATGCATATCTCGGTAAAGATGAGAAAGAAAACAAGTACCCTAGGCATATCTTGTCCCATGCTCTAGTATGCTCTCGATACATGTACCCCAACCCACAAAAAACTATCAACCTCAGCTATCAGGAATAACTAATCCTATATCAGTCCACAGAGGACAAGTACAATAGGATCTGCACTATCAAAAAACCCAGATAGATCAACCTCTAATTGGCATACATCCAAGTGTGCAACATCTAAAACATGTTACATAACATGGGTACCTTGTCGAAAATGATAAGTAATGAGCTCACTATGAATGAGAAGGTGAAGTATCCTCTAAACATCCTCAAAAAGTAACAATAACCTCCCCTATAGGAAAATGTAAGGAGGACATCTTAGAGTGCCACCTACTAGGTCTCAAAAATGCAGGTTTGAACCACGAGAGGTTACCAAGCTCTCACAATGCTTTTGGCCAATGTACAAGGCCAATGGATACAATTGAACCTTCTTCTCTTTAGGTTCTTCTAGACCAAGGCGGGTGTACCTAATGAATGATGCAGATTTAAAAATGTTTCCTGGTTGATCAATCTATCCATAATTTAATCTTCACAATCTGGATCACAATCTATTATCTAAGAGAGATTCTCCATATCCTCATTGTTGGAGGGCATGACATCTTCTTCAATTTTAACTTCTGAAGCATTATTGGTAGTATCCACATACCTTGTCCCAAGCATGGAATTAATAAATTAATTTACTACATCAAAGGCTTGCTATTTTAATGACTCTAACCAATAAATTGATTCAGGTTCTGATGCTCTTAGAAATTGTGAAACAAATGTGGGTCTTGTGGGCCTAAAATGAGGAGGTAATTGTATACAAACATCCACCATTCTGTTGTATAAAAAACTCATAGATTCTCCCTTATATCTCCTTATATCAAAAAAAACATCCACAAGATTTTTGCCTCTCTTCAATTTGAATATACTCATCACAAGTACTTTGTTGTGAAAAGAGTACATTACCTTTGTTTCCAGAGTTCTCAGTTGCATCATGTGGTTTTTGTGGTGTCCAAGATCTCCTGACATTTGTGTCTTCGTTCTTACTGTATAATGACCCATTTGGTGATGTATCTGGAACACTTTTGACTCCCAATTGCAGCAATTGTTGTTTCACTTGTAGCATCTGTTGGTCCAATTACAACCTTTGTTGTCTCAATTCCTTCAACTCTCTTACTAACTGCGTTCCTCTATCTGCTCCTAACATCTTGACAAAATGTTACTGCTCCACAACATCCATGCATTATATATCAAATTAAAACAGAGTCGCCACCTAATTTTCCAAAAGTAGGAAAATGAAATGGATTGCTTTGGTTTGCCCCAGCGGAATCTCCAAAAAAATGTGACACTTTGTTGACTCTAGAAATCGAAAGGCTGGAAATTTTTCTGAGTAACTCCCCAGCAGAGTTGCCAATTTGTTGGGTCTCAAAAACGTAGGTTTGAACAACGAGAG
>CM021103.1:244239957-244669686 GCA_007115665.2 Sequoiadendron giganteum
TGAGAATTACCGAACTTTAAGCTTGGTATTGCCTTGGAATTCCAACCCAAAGGTTTGGAGGGCATTCCCAATGACCAGAGACGTGTTTTTAAGAAATCCACCATATTTCTCATAATCGAGTTTGTGCTCACCGTCAGGATTGCACGTGGTTCAATATCGAAAAAATCGAGCACATGGGTAATGTTGGGTTATCTCTTAGCTATCCAACGATGTAATTTTTTTCACGTTCTGAAAATGTTAAGTCTTTCATCCATAATTTATTTTATCTGTATGTCTTTTTTTTGCCAAAAAGCAGTGTTTGGTATTTTTTTCGTTATAAATTAACCGTTCATCAATTTTTCAAATAAATTACATTTTTAGAAACTAGACTCCATTCTACAAAATTAAAAAATTAAAAAAAAAAAAATCAATTAGATTCCAAAAGTTGTAGGGGTAGCACGGCCAAAATTCTATTTTCAGGATATGTCCACTTCGCAAATTTGTAAAAAATCAAATATTCATTAAAAAATTATCAGAAAAATCATGCATCAACTACATACTATTAGCTAACTTCTGACCGTTGCGATTTTAAAAATACTAAAAAAAAGTTCACCGTACGAGGGTCGTACAAGAGTTGCTATGTTATTTTTTTTGACAAAAACAACACCAATTTGTGTACGTCCCTCGTTTGAACCCCTTAATCTCAATCATTTTCAAAATAAATTAGTAGTTTAGAAAGTAGACTTGGAGCACTTGAATCCTTCTTTTTGTTCCATCTCAAAATTTTGAGTCTAAGTATCCTCAATTTCACATCCAAGGTCAGTATTTCTTGATTTCAGGAAAAAGTTATCCACTTAAGTCCCCTTTTTGGGAACCATCTTGGTGCACTTTCCCCAATGCCTCAAGTCTATGTTATTGCTTACTATTATGCTTTGATAGATTGTTTCCAAGCATCCATAATTTTTTGGAAAGCACACTTTTTAGGCTTTTAGCCATTGCAGCAAGGAAGTTCAAGTAGTTTGATAAAATACTTTGGAAGACATGTATGGAAAATGTGGTGGCATAGAAAAGGTGATGAGCTGTTTGAAAAAATGCCTTAAAGAAATTTGTTCTCATGGTGATGGAATGACATTCCATCACCATGAGACCACATTTCTTTGAGGAATTTTTTCAAACTACTCACTGCCTTGTCTATGTTATTGCTTACTATTATTCTTTAATAGATTTTTTCCAAGCATCCATAGTTTGTTGGAAAACACCTATTTTAGGATTTTAGCCATAGCAGCGAGGAAGTGAGTAGATAATTGATTAAATTCTTTGGTAGATGTGTATGGAAAATGTGGTAGCATAGAAAAAGGTGGTGAGTTGTTTAAAAAAATGCCTTAAGGAAATGTGGTCTCATGGTAATGGAATGACATTCCATCACCATGAGACCACATTTCTTTGAGGCATTTTTAAAAACTACTCACTGCCTTGTCTATGATATTGCTTACTATTATGTTTTGATAGTTTTTTTCCAAACATCCATAGTTTGTTGGAAAGTACCTATTTTAGGCTTTTAGCCATAGCAGCAAGGAAGTGAGTAGATTGATAAAATCCTTTCATAGACATGTATGGAAAATGTGGTAGCATAGAAAAGGCAGTGGGTTTTTTGAAAAAATGTCTCAAAGAAATGTGGTCTCATGGTGATGGAATGGCATTCCATCACAATGAGACCACATTTATTTGAGGAATTTTTTCAAACTACTCACTGCCTTGTCTATGTTATTTCTTACTATTATGCTTTGATAGAATTTTTCCAAGCATCCATATTTTGTTGGAAAGCACCTATTTTAGGATTTTAGCCATAGCAGCAAGGAAGTGAGTAGTTTGATAAAATGCTTTGGTAGACGTGTATGGAAAATACATGGTAGCATAGAAAAGGCAATGAGATGTTTGAAAAAATGCCTCAAAGAAATGTGGTTTCATGGTGATGGAATGCCATTCCATCACCATGAGACCACATTTCTTCGATGCATTTTTTCAAACTACTCACTGCCTTGTCTATGCTATTGCTTACTATTATGCTTTGATAGATTTTTTCCAAGCACCCATAGTTTGTTGGAAAGCACTTTTTTTAGGCTTTTATCCATAGCAGCAAGGAAGTGAAGATTTTGATAAAATTCTATAGTAGAACTTTATGGAAAATGTGGTAGCATAGAAAAGGTGGTGAGTTGTTTGACCACATTTCTTCAAGGAATTTTTTCAAACTACTCACTGCCTTGTCTATTCTATTGCTTACTATTATGATTTGATAGATTGTTTTCCAAGAATCCATAGTTTGTTGGAAAGCACCTTCTTTAGGCTTTTAGCCATAGCAGCAAGGAAGTGAACTGTTTGATAAAATGATTTGGTAGACATGTATGGAAAATGTGGTAGCATAGAAAAGGCGGTGAGCTATTTGGAAAAATGCCTCAAAGAAATTGGGTCTCATGGTGATGGAAATCACCATGATACCAGAGGCATTTTTTCAAACAACTCACTACCTTTTTCTATACTATTGCTTACTATTATTCTTTCATATATTTCTTCCAAGATTCCATAGCATAGACAAGGAAGTGAATTGTTTGAAAAAATGCCTCAATAAAAAGTGGTCTCTTGGAATGCCATGACAAGTAAATGCAATTTGAAGTTGCTCCTAGTTATTATTTATGCTATGTGAAGTAATTGCATCACTGCTTATGTTGACTTTCTAAACAACTATATTGTAATTGAAATTTTGTCATCTATCAACATCTAGTTATTAGTTATGCAATGTGAAGTAATTCTTTGAGTTTGAAAGATGTGCAATGCAATGTAATCAATGATATGAATATAAACTACACAAATCTATTAAGTACAATTCATTAGTTAAAATCTTTATTCTATTACCTACGTGAAGGTTTGTCACTCCATTGGCACTAGGAGGTGTTCCCATGAAACCTCCAATATTAGCCTATTCAACATCCAAAATCAGATATTAGAATACCATTCATATAACAATGCTATTCACATGTAATAAATTTATAATTGTTTACTAGTTACATACCTCAGGGGTAGATGCAATCAAGTAATAAACAAGTGGAGGGCTAGTGTATCTAGTATCAACACTATGACCCTGAAATTTTATTACAATCATAAAACTAAAATAGCTAGTCTTGCATTTCAAAAATTAAATTTAATAAATTAAATTCAATGAACATGCTAACATTTACCTGAGTATCGATGTTGAAAGCCTGATTCAAAATGTCAGTTGCCATCACCATCCCTGTGATTGCAGACGTATCTTGTGCACCATCCTCTTGAGTGTCTATGGGGTCATATGTACAACCTAACCTGCACACGTGAAAAGAATGGGGTGGAAGCCTACCCCTCGATGACACCCTTGGATGGCATTGTACTACGAGATTGGCATGCTTGAAGTTACTGTGGGTCAAAGAGCTGATAGATTACAAAGTGTCCACCTCAACACTCTCCTTCACAACGGAAGGGATAACGACATGCTCACGAGCCAACCTAGCGAGAGCTCATCTCCCTTGCCACTAAGGATCCGATCATGCACCAGGTCTATCCTATGTCAACCCCCCACCTCTCCCCTAAAAGTCCCTCATATCAAATTCGTTGGGGATTTTGTTGAGGATGAACTCACAATAGAGTTTCCTCAAGAAATATTGGGGAACTTCGCAATTGTTACATGGTGGATAGTTAAAAACCATGTACCACCTATCCCAAAAATTGTTCCTAATCCCTTAGTGGTGGCACCAATGGATGGGAAACCTCTTGGTATTAAGGTCAAGATTTTGATTTGTGCATGGGTCAATGAATAGTGAGCACAAATCATATTTTGTAATTTTTTTATCTTTTACTTCTTTATATAATAATTTATCTGCATAAAAATTCCTAGACACCTACCTCCTATCCGCCCAACCACTTAATTGTTTGTTGATTGCATCTACATGTTTTAAAATTTCTTGAAGTGAACTCGCAAGTGTTCTTCTTTCCACGATTGAGCTTACTGGATCGTTCAACCTCATGATTAACTCCTCAACCTATTTTTTATTATTTTTTATTACCCCCTTTAAATTTTGCTAAGTGCTAGGAGGATGTTGAGGAATTGGTGGAGGAGATTGTTGTTATGGTTGTTGAGTATTTTTTTTTGGGTGCTTGTTGCTCTGGTTGTTTAGTATTTTGAGGAGGGTTTTCAGGTTTATTAACATCTATAAATTAAACAAATGAATATAGAAAACAACCTAAAATTACCTATTTAACAACAAATTCACAAAAAAAAATAATGCTTACTTGTTTGACCTCCCCATCGACGTGGTGGAATCCTAGAAATTTTTTTTCAACAAATCGATGAAAAAATTGCAAGTTAAGCTCCTTCCAAAATGTGAGCGTGCAAATGCAAGGTTTCTTGGCCGCATGCAGCAAAAAACACTGTGAGAATAAAATGAATTCGTTTGTTTTTTGTTTTAATGAGCTATAATGCACTCACATTATAGGCTCGATGTGACCAAACCTTTGGCTTTGTCACACCAATCCATAACATGAGTGCATTATAATGCGCTCACGTTATAGCCTATCAAATGTTTTTTGAATTTTTGGCCACTTTTTGGCCCCCCATCTTTTTGCACCCACCCAAGTGACTAAGCAAGATCTAGAAACCATGAAATTTCTTGTTGTTGATGTGTACAAGAACTCATACACTAGACTAGGTAATTTAGTCCCAGTCTAGGGTTTCTGGGCAAAAATTGGAATTTCATAGTGACAAGTCTAAATCCATTGAATCCTGGAAAAAGTGCTATACCAGGACTCATACGCCCCAAGTGGTGATTTAGTCCCCTTTTATTTTTTTGAAAAATCAGGATATGAATCTGTTCTCCTATCTCTACACTTCCTTCCTATGTTTTCCAAGCTGCACTTTTGGATTCAAACCTGCTAAAATTTGCAAAAAAAATTATTATGTTGATTTGCTTATGGGGGGTTTGCCACAGTCAAACGCCTAGTTTGGTAATTAAACCTTGATAGAAAGAATAGATCTTGAAGGTAAATATGAGTGAAAGTCCTAAGCTTAAGTGCACCTAAGATTAGGATATCTAGAGTGCAATTAAACCCTACTCTAATGTGCTAGAATAGGATGCATAAATGAAACATAAAGATGATGAATCACTTTGGGAGATCTCTAATCACGCTAATAAGCCACAATAATGCATGTACCTTCCTTTAGGCAGAAAGTAGAATGATAATGGAGGATGGAATCACTTAGGAAACAATTCATTAGGCTTGGCTCAATGGCTAGTTGCATCTCCCCAACCTAGAATCCATCATGATTCTCCATAGGAAACCATCATCAATCCTTGACAATACTAGATATTGAATTGAAAGTGAGCTTGAAGACCTGCAAAAACACTATAATTTTGCTCCAAGACTTCAACTTTATTTTCTCCTCGCTTTTGAATACTTGAAAATCTCTCTTGAAAGCTCTTGCTTGAAAATTCTAGGATTGCTTAGGTAAATTACTAGGTGAAATAATGATTCATAACCTTAGTTTTATAGGAAAGTCATCTAATTTACCATTTATTAGATCCCAAATGCCGACATTAGCCAAAAATTTGAATTAGAAACCTCAATTTCCCGCTCAAAACCTAGAAAAGGGCCACACAAGACTCATACGCTCAAGGAGGCGTATGGGTCCCACCCTAGCTTTCTAGGGTGAGAAAATTTTGGGGTGTTAGAAAATTGAATGCATTTTTTATTTTGTTAGAATTTCAATTGAAATAAGCCTTGGGATCCGAAAAAGGGTCTTAGGGGCCTATCAATGATGATTTAAAGGGTCATGAATGCAAGGGTACTAAAATAGGTCCAAATTAAGTGTGAAATTATACCATCTCCAAGAAGGGAGTACAATTTTCTACACTACAAGAAGTTAAATACCCTCTTAGGCAGTAATCTCAGTAGCTCTTTTGAAATACATCGACAAATTTTTGTAAGATAGGATATTTCTCCATATCCGCCTCTCCAGTTTCCATTATTTCACCTTTCTCTACTTGGTGGTCTTGTGACACATTGAAGACAACACCATCTTGAGAAATGACTTCCTTACTCTCCTAAAGTTTTTCCATCTTAACTAAAAAATTTTGCATCCTTTCTTCCTCGCCCTATGCAGTTGCACTAAAAAAATTTGAGGCAACTTGTCTTCCCTAGGTGTCCCTTGCAAAGTCACCTTATTACCTAGATTTTCTAAGAACTCTACAGTTTTGGCATGACAATCTACTATGGCTCTATGCTTCCAAAGCTAATTCATTCCTAGGATGACATCGTAGGATCCTAATGGTGCTACATATAAGTTTACCTCTATTGAGAAACAAGGAAGTTCAACCTTAGCTTCGAACAAGCATTGTTCCACCATTGCTCTTGTCTGGTTTTGCATATTCTACAACCCATTACTTTGCCATAAATCCATCTTTTCTAGTTATTTTTTTAGCTACTCTAGGTGAAACAAAGTTTTTAGTTTCTCCATTATCAATAAGTATGGAAATGGATAATTCAAAATAAAATACTTGGAGTTTCCACTAGAGCAATTTGATACTTCGCTTGTCGATTGTCCATGGTAGCATGGATCCTTTATTGGAATGCAAATCATTGGGGTGGAAGAGAGTTTACATGAGATTGTGGTCCTAAAGTTTTGTTGGGGCAGTTATTGGCATAGTGATTTCCACCACATGCATAACATCCCATCATAGGTCCCTTCTTCCTTGCAGTCCTTTCAAAACTATTTGTATTTCCCCTAGCATTGTTGAGTTTTCTATTTTTAAAATTATTCCCTCTGCAATCCTTCCTTGGTTCGCTCTAGTTATTGCGAGATCCCTGATCTCCTTGCCTCTGAGAGTCCTATACTCCATTAAACTTCTTTGGAATCTAGTTACTCTAATTTCCTCCAAACTTCTTACAATTTTTATTCTCTTGATAGATTGAAATGGTTTTGAGATTCTACTCCTGTTTCACAACCTTCTCATAAACTAGGTCCATAGTAGTTAGACCATGCACATCCACCTTGCTACCTATCTTTCGATTCAATCCCATAATGAATTTCTTGATGCAGAAATTCTCATCTTTTTGGTACATTGGTACATACCTTAATAAATGAGTAAACTTCTCCTAGTACTCATTGACTGACATATCCCCTTGCTTAAGACTTTGGAAATTAGTACGCTTTTGATCGAAAAAGAGTTGGGGTAGCCACATTTTTCTGAATATCTCTATGAACTCATCCCAAGTCAACTTCAAAGAACTAAGTCTGAGTTCCCTTTTCTTGTTCATCCATGAGTTAGAGGCTTCTCCCTCTAATTGGCAGGCTCCCTAAACAGCCTTGGTAACCTGATTATAGTTTCTTATCTCAAAGTATTTTTCCATTTGTATCAACCAAGCCTCACCTTCTTCCTCACGAGTACTCCCTTTGAATTTTGGTGGTGTTATTTTCCTCATGTCCCTAGAAAGTTCAATTGCCAAATGCTTCCTACTAGTTCCTTCAGTTCGAGAGTGTGAATTCCCATTCTCATGTTTGTGGGTCTGAATATGGTCATGAGAATTCTCTCCCTCATCTTCATTGTTAGGGACTTCTTCATTAATCAGAACCTCTTGTTCTACTTTATCTTTTTCCCTTACTTCTTACTCAAGATTCCCCAACCTTTCATTAGTTTCATGAATGATAGCCAAAATTTGGTCAAATTTGACTTCAGCACCATTTGAACCTTTTCCAACTTCTTGGCTCCCTCCAGGATTAGTCCTTATTCTCACCATCTTTTGCAAGAAAAGGGTTACACCTAGAGGTTCATATTTATTACATTCCTTCATGTTTTACTTAACTTATGGAAAGCATTCAAAATGAACATTCATTCACACATAAAATAAATGTCACATAATTTTTTAACACAATATTTAATAAACATATAACTTTTATTTATTCATAAGGATCTCAATATCCTTTTCATTTACATAGAACGACTATTCAAATAGTTGAGAGGAGAGTATCCCTCAGATTCACTCTCAGATACATAACTCAACGGGGTATACCCCTCAGATTAATGTTCATCTCTCATTTTATCTTCTCTATCCCAAAATGGGTAGTAACCTTCAGATTTATCTTCTGACACATAATTACAAGGAACATATCCTCTGATTCATTTCTTGATTAAATTACAATCACTTAAAATAAAGGAATTACTCGAGGGTCCCTAAATATTAATGCAAGATTGACACTACAATCTAAGGGCATATTCTTGGAAAGTGACAAGGAGTCAGACTTAGCTAGTGAGACTGGAGGTAACTGATTGAATTTGGCTTCCTCCCTCGTCCTTCTCTTCACTTGACTAATTTGGGAAAGAGCATGAGTGATTGCCTCGGTATCACTTAACCAAACAACATTTTTGTAGGTGGTTCCCTCTATCGTATGAATAATGGCCTTCTTTTCCTTCTTTCCCTCAAGTAGTGCTCATTCATGATTACTGACTTTCTTGTAGTTAACCTGAGATGCACCATCCTAGCATAAGAAGTTACAAACATTAGTCATATTCAATGTTGGATGGAAAGTATGGCAAGCACATCAGTTCCAAAGCTAAACCTGGTTGTGATACCACATGTAACATGCCAATTGTTCTACGAAACTAAATTCATTATATTTTAACCTCAAGTAAATAAACTATGCTCTAAACTCATAGCAATAAAAAATTTCTTTCTAAAAAGACAATAAAGAGCATATATTCCTTAACAATGTTCCATCCATTGATTTCATTCTCAATATAAACATTTACATTTTACAAATTTCTAAAGATGGAATGTAATGATACATACATAGATCAGTTGGGCTTCATAAGCAATAGATATGAATGGTCTAGGTAGTCCCCCTCAAATCTTGACCACCAACTAATGAGGAGAAGCATCACTCAAGCACTTTTTCGCCAACCATAGACTTAAATGTGTTCCCCCACACATCTACCACATATGGAAAGATGGCCCTACCCTTTGATGAAGAGATTGGTTGGATAACCCCATAAGAATAGCCTTACCTGAGCTTAGTGTTGGGCCATATAAACTAGAACTTAATCATATGGTAGCTTCTACTTACAAGTATGACAAACCTAGACTAGAATGTCTAACTAGATCATAGTGAACTGACAGTGTAAATAGTGGCTACTTACACTACTTTGGCCAAATTTTCATATATAAAAGTGTCATCTCTTCACCCACTACCCTAGCTAGATTTTGTTTTTGACAATTCATATACTACACATAGGCAATTCCATTCTCAAGGTAATCTTTAACCCCAAGAACAACCTATTTCCCTTATATAACTATATCATTCCTACTAAGTAAATGCTACCCATAAGATGTTTCCTTCATTGGATAATCTAATCCCAAGAGTGATATATGAACTCTCTATAGTTCGATTTACACAAATAACTTGAAACAAATACTTCATAAACTCCTCTAAGCTTCTTCTTTATGTAGTATATAATACTAATGAATGCATTCACTCCTTAATATGGAGTACATACAAAACTCAAATAAAGTTCACAAGAATTAAGTGTAATAAGACTGTTTCAATTCTATAGAAGTAAACATAACCTTTCCCTATTCTAGCAAATCAATGCATTTTACCACACAAGTCAAACATCAACACTCAATATTTTCAAAGCATAAAATCATAAGAGAGAAGAATAAACATGCCTATTAAAAGCTAATCCCAATTGAAACAGACTGACTTTCAAGCTTAATCCTCTCCAAGAACTATTTGAAGACTTTTTCAACAATTCTCCAACCCACTCATAGAAATTCTCACAATGCTTCTCTCATTATCCTCACAACAAACTCTCAACTCACAACAATAATATCTCAGATAAAAAGCAACAAAATGCAAGTGAATTATGCATCCAAATGAGGAAATCCTCACCCTTATTTATATAGAAATATGAGACTTTGTTGCCTGCAAGCAAGCTATGCTAAATGACACTTCTCAGCTCTTAAGATCAACTCAGCAAATAATCTCAATGGGTGGCAGGGTATCAGCACAAAATTGTGTCACACTTTTGGCCAACTTATCAGCATAAGTGAATTTAAGTATTTTTAGCTAAGTTATATATGTCCATAACTTTTCCATCTAAAATTGTTGGCTAAATGCATATTTAGAACCACTTTGAGTCTAATTTACCAAAAAAATAAAATTATTTGAAAAACTTGTTGTTTCATCAACTTCTACTCTTGTAAAAACCATTTTTTTTAAATATAAAAATACCCTTTTGTAGATCCATAAGTTTAGTTTTCAAATATATATATATATATTAATAGTGTAGTTATTATTTATATTTTATTTTTTTTACAAAATGTAGGTTATGAACACGAAACATTAGGTTGATTACCATGTCAAAGAAAAATAGTAAAAATTATTAAAAAAAATTGAAAAAAATGTGATGCCCTAGATAATAGAATCTATATGAAGATGGTATAATTCTTTTTCTATTTTAGATAAATAATTAATATGAAAGTTGACGTCGACTGCAAACAACTAAATTTTAATATGTGCACATTTTAATATTTATTTAAAAATATATATTTATCAAAATTGGAAAAAATATATATCCATGCCCTAAAGTTTCAAGTTATAAATACACATAAAAAAATGAAGGAAAAATAATAAAATTTACTATATAAAGATTGACGTCTCATATAACTTCATTTTTCAGCATTTTATCATCAACTAAATTATAGTGTTAATTTATTAAAAATTATGTTCAAATAATTTTTTTATTTTGTTCAAAAAAATACAAACATAAAAGATGTAGTAAAAAATAAATATTTTATTAGTTTACATCATTTCAAAATTCAAAACATATATATCACTTTTTAGTGATTCAAGTTTAAAACTTGGATTAGTGTTGGCCATTTCCTTTATAAAAGTGTGACATAGCTTTGTACTTTTACCCGACAGCATTAAAACTTAGTACTTAGAAAAATAGAAGAGTAGGTTGCTTTAAACAAAGATAGCAAGAATGTGTTTTAGATATGTAAGGTAAAAGATCAAACAGGTTGACTCTATTCATGTCAGCTTCTACTTGACTTATTCTCCATTTTACTCTATCTTCCATCGCTGGATAGAGCTTACAAAACAAAATTCTAATGCAATGTAGTTATTCATAATTTGGCACCACATAAACCTTCTTGCGTGCTTTTGGTGTTTGCAGATTTATGACCAAGTCAATGCTTTTAAATGCGCTTCAAATATCTTTCAATACTTCTTGGTTGAGTCTTTTATCATTCACACATGCCTTTAATATATATTGTCTTCCATTTACAAGTTTAATGATTCATATTAAATGTCTTTAGCACTACTATAGTGCGCACATTATTGTTGCACCAACACTTATATGCATTGTGCATTATATACCATATAGTATGAGCTTAGTAATTAAAAACAACAACGCTTTATTTATAATCAGTGCTTTATTTAAACATTGCACTCTATCAATAATAATATTATATTTATATGTATATATATATCCATCAACTCATACAATAATAAATATACATCATTTGGTATTTTGATTGTATATATCCATGTTATCATTTTATAAATAATGCCATATGTATATACCTATATACACATATACGTATATATACATATATCGATATATTGATATAGACGTTCCATCATGTTGACACATACACATATATCGATGTGTATTTAATGTATATATGTATATATATCATATATACATTTTCTTATACAATCAATCATATATTTGCAAACTTATTGATAGACATATATGCATGCGGTATATACACACATACATATATATATATATATATATATATATATATATATATATATATATATATATATATATATATATATATATATATATATATATGTCTCATAATCTATTCAATGTCCTCATGCCCATGAGCAATTCTTCCATGAGAAAGTACATCTATCTGTGTATTCTCATGTCCGTATTAACTCTTGTGTATGGGTTTATTGTCGACATGTACATGTATACATATATATACATTTCATGTACATATATATCTCATCGATTGAATAAAGATCACATAAGAAAGAGCTCACATATGCAAAAGAGACTCAACAATTAAGAACGCTCACAATAGATATCATAATCCTTTCAAATTCAAACACAAACAAAACTAAGGGGTGACTTACCAATTTCTTGTTCGATCTATGACTCAACTGGACCATACTATATGTGTGTGTGAAAAAGCTCAGTTAGGCTTCGTTAAGGGTTACCCAACCAATCACTTCTCCTGAGTGATACTTCCCCTCCCTTCCAAAGGCTTAATCCATGTATCTGCATTCAACTTAGAACATTTCAATAGTAGTTAGTTGTTCATCAAAATGATCATTTGCATTTATTCATTTCATAATCAGAACATCAAATTTAATCAACATTCATTCTGCATATTCATTTTAATATAACATCAAATCAAATTAACTTGTATTCATCATTTTTTCAATGATACATACAAACAAAATACAAACACATGTTTCTCAACCAAGATTACAAGCACATTCATATATTCAGTATTTTAACCAATCATAGTAATAGTAAAAAGGTAAATGCACAACGGGGTGTAACAATCTCAAAAAACTATAATTTGTCATAACCTACTTTAGCCAATTAAAGCTGATTTCAATAATTTTTCAAGCCAAAAATAACCTCTATAGCCCAAAATTTTCATTTCAGGATAAGGATGCCAAGTTGAGACACCTTTCCTAGCACCTACTTAACATATTTCCATCTAGTTTAGATCCAACTTAGACCCTTTACCTTAATAAACAATTTTTAAAAAACTATTATGATCATTTGAGTCATGAAATGTTTCTAATCTTATAATTGACTTCAATTTCAACCTTTACACACATAAACTCCCCAATCTCTTTCCAAGTTTAGTCAAACGATCAACCTAAATATTATTATAAATAGCAATATCCCTAATATTTTTAAAAACACACATACACACAAAAACCATAAAAAAATTCTTGCACATACTAAATCTTGATTAACTAGACATTTTCTATACATTCTTTTAAAAATCCATTCCAATCTTTCAAATCTTTGATATTTCAAAATTTCATCGTATAAGACACATTTTAATCGTATAAGTTTAAAGTTTCTTCCCGCATTTTATTGCTATAGTGAAATTATTTAAAACAAAATAGTACGACAGTTGGGACCGGGAAGAGAATATTCGAAGCCTGCGGAAGAAGAAAATAATAACATGGCCAAGGGAGAGTAAAAGTGAGGATGTCCTCGAAAGTCGAAACCAAAGGCTTTCTTCCATCAGAGGAATATTCTCTCTTGTACCCCGGCAATATCATCACGATGACGTATTAGGTAGAACCGCAATATGGTAGATTGGAACGGTGGTAAGGTTTTGTTCCATTCTTTACTAAATTCATCTCATTGGGAGCGTAAGATTATATTATCTGAAAGAATCATTTTTAATAGATTGTCAAAATTTCTGTAAGATTATGTTTAGATGTGTCTAAATTTAAAATGTAATTTTAAATAAATAATTATTAAAAGAATTGTTTAATAGATAAATTTGATTGTAAAATTTATATTTTGATCATTATAAATTGGAGACTTTTGTTTTGTAAAGTTATAAGGATATATGAGTTGGAAGAATAAGAACTCAATTTTATCTTTAGAGTAATTTTTGGATTTTTATAGGATTTACATAATCAATTTTATTTCAAATCTTACTTTTAAAATATTTTTTTTCATTCAATGTTATCATCATCTATGTAAAAATATATCTAGATCTAACTTCTTTATAAACTTAGGCGCAAGAACTTTAATTAAAATTAAAAAATCTTTCTTTATCACTTAGTATGAAACGAATGAACAAACATAACCTTGCAATATATATATTCATTCAAAATAATCATACTTAGTATTTCAGTTTTCAGTATTTTTTTGGATAAGTAAAACAGCTTATTCTTAATATAAAATTAATTCTCAAAGTTATGTTAATCATGTCTTTCTTTATACATATTTTGAAAACAGTTTAATTTGATTCAGACTCACATGTATAAGCATATTATTTTTTCATATTTTATGAATTTTTGAATCCACATTTTCTCGTGTTCTTATGATTTTCTCATAACAATATCCACATTACTAGGAAGTAAGAAAACACCCATTCATCATTTCCCCTCCCCCTACTCTCCATTCCCCACCACATGCAAAATAATTCATAATATGCTTCATATTATACCCTCTTAAGAGGTACATGAAACTTTTATTAACCATTTTCTTTTAAATATTATTGTATGTATATAATTATGTTAATTTATTTAACCCTATATCCATGTTTTCCTTCAATTCATTTGAAAAATATTAAATACATATATAAAATGAAAGGAGGACAAAACTAGAAAGAACTCAAAATTTGGTTAAAAACCAATCTTTGGACCCTACTTCCAATATTTCCAACAATGTTTAGAAGTCTGAATGTTAATTTTGTGAACCGTGTCAATTGGAATAGCCCCTCTAGTAGTGTCAAAATTATCACAATTTTGATTAGTAAGATGAAACTTATTTCTTAGTCTCATTCCATGACATGAGACTCATAGAAACTCTAGAGAATAAATATCATGAGCATTGCATACATTTCCTGTGAAATTTCAAGGCCCTAACCCATGACAAGCAAGCCAAGAGGCGACCTAGATCTTCAAAAAGAGGGGATCACCAAATGTACTATATGGTTAAGAGAGATACCATCTTAAAAGTTGAAGACATTCTAGAGAAGCCGAGGTTTAATATCTTTCCAAGCTCATCATATACTTTTAATCATAAAAGTTCCTTCAAGGTGAATCACATCCTTCATGGTGGGAAGGGTTTGAAAACCAAATCCCCTTCTAGAAAATTCAATTAGTTGGATAGCCAAAGGAAATGCAACATTTGTTGAAGAAGAACTCTCCAGGCTTCAAATTTCCAATGAGGACACGAATGATCCCTTTGACATAAAGAGCCAATCCTTACCATTGGGTGGATAAAATATCCAACCCTCCAAACTCACAAGGGGAACAAAAAATATCCGAAACAACATAGTGAAAACTCTTGTGGTTGTTAAAAAAATCCCAAAGAAATTTGTAGAGAAGCTTCTCCAATTTCATATAAGAGGCTTTCAAAGGAGGCCCAACACGAAGAATAATAAACATGAGCGTCATCTTTCAATGAGAGTGAGAAAAGAGTCATCAACAAAATGATCACTAACAAGTTGGGCTACTAAATCAAGCGAAGACAATGCCTCAACTAACCTTTGAGAGATGGAAAAATAATCATAACACTTCCCAAACTAACGTGATATAGTTGAATTTGCTATGAAAAATTTAAAACTACTATAACACAATTAGAACTACTTAACACAATTAAATATTACTATATGTCAAAATACTATCATCATATTATGTACATTAAGAATATTTTTAGATGGTTATTCTTCAACATCACTTAATTTAATATTAAAAGAAAAAATTTAATGGATTAAAATAAAATAATTATGTATTTTTTAAAATTGTAGATAAAGATATAAAATTACTTTTTAACTCTTCGATCATTAAAAAAATATAATATTTTAAGTAAAATATAAGGAATAACTTTCTTTCTGTGTACCCCCTGGCCGGTGTCGAACCCATGCAGCTGCAACAACTAGAAATGTTGCTTGCCAAAACGGAATGTGAGTAATAACTTCTAATTATTCATGATCCATTTCAAACCAGGGAGACGCAAATTAGCTTAGAAGAAAATCTTAGTGGTATAAAATGGCCTCTTTACATGGGCCCAACTTGTGGAACATGCTTAGATTATCTCTCTACGCATTTTAGAAAAGATGAATTATTTAAAACGAAATTCGGATCCCAGTTGGGACCGAGCATAGAATGTTACGAGAAACTTGGAAATGGTGCATGGTATAGATGCCATAAAGCCAGAAGGACAAGAATGTCAGGCATCTCTGGAAATAATGTTAAAGGGAGAAAGATCTGGGCCATCTTTAGACCGCCGCAGCACGGCATGCTCAAGATATCTTCAGCGATACAGAGAGAAAAAGATCCTTACAAAACCCTGCACTTATCGAGTGCTTTTGTGAGGTCACCGTTTTGGCCCTGATCGAGACTCGGTAGGTACTCGCTATTTCCTTTCGCGTTAGAGTTCTGTTTGCGTTTGGCAAATGGAATCCCTTGCTGAACCAGCGAGCAACATTATAATCAGTCTCTTCAAAACAATTTGGAAAGAGATTAAGCACCTAACCAATCTGCCCGACGATGCCAAACGCCTCCGTGCAGAGTTAGATCGTGTGAAGAGCATAGTCGATCATATTAAGAGTGAGCTAACACGGCAAGGTCGACGGCCTTTGCCAGTCGTGAGGAATTGGCTGAACAGCCAAGAGGAAATCGTCAAATCTTCTGAAGAGGTGTTTGACCAATACCAAGAAAGCATGCACCATCGCTTGTGTTGGTGCTGCCCTCACTGTTGCCTTATGCAAAGAACCAGTCAAAAAATCCGTGATGCTCTAGCGGAGATAGATGAGCTTCTGAAGAAGAAAGATTCAGATTTTCCCAAGAATGGAGAACTGGCAGAGCTTCCGTCTACGCTGTTGCAGCCCATGGAGAACGAGCTGGTCGGCGCATATGTTCACGAGAAGCTGTCGGAGCTGGAGAGATGGCTGCTGGAAGATGACTCTGTTCGTATCGTTGGCGTCTATGGAATGCCCGGCGTGGGAAAGACGGCCGTGCTCAAACAAATCAACAACAATGAAAAGGTAGTCAATTTCTTTAAGCTTGTGATTTGGGTAACTGTGTCTAGAGATCCCGATATGTCTGCTCTCCAAAGGCGCATTTGTGAGAGAATTGAGTCGCCTTGGCGATCCAATTTGAGCATTGACGAGGGCGCAGCGGTGTTGCATTCGGTTTTCAAGGATAGGCGACTGCTCCTCATTTTGGACGATGTGTGGAGAAGAATAGATGTTTCCAAATTGGGAATTTCTCCTTCTGAGAATAAAATAAAAGTTGTACTGACGTCCAGGGATAAAATGGTGTGCAAGAGCATGGAAGCAGACAGGATGATTGAAATGAAGCATCTGCCGGAGCAAGATGGTTGGGTGCTTTTTTGCAGAGGAGTCTTCAAAGCTGGCGCCAATCAGAATATGGATAGCGAGACAGAGAACTTGGCCAAAGGCATTGCAAAGGAGTGTAAAGGGCATCCCCTGGCCATTAAAACGCTTGCTCGGACAATGCCGCAGCTTCACAGCAGCAGGCCGTCTAATTGGGAATATATTCTGAACCAGCTAAAGGCCATTGATCCCCAGTTCTATCGCATTAATGAAGAGATTGTGAGGGAATTATTCAAGCCGCTCAAGCAAAGCTACGATGCTCTGGAAACAGATGAGCTCAGGCTTTGTTTCTTGTACTTGGCCGCTTATAGAGAAGGCGAGGAAATCGACGCAGATCAATTAATACAATTGTGGCTGGCAGAGGGCCTGGTGAAAAGTAGAGACGAGGGGCGCCACGGTTTTCTCAAGATCTTGGCGGACCGATGTTTGGTTGAGATTGAGGTTAAAGAGGAAAACGGCCTTGACATTTGGAAAGTGAAAATCCACGATGTGCTCAGAGATATGGCAGTACACGTCGCTGAGGTCGACCAGAATACCCTGTTCCGTGCAGGTCAGAGTTTAACAAAGCTTCCAAACTCCGTAAGCGCAACATCGGTGAGGATGTCACTGATGCAGAACAGTATCAAATCTCTGCCTGAAAATTTTGAATGCCCGAAGCTGGTGACTCTGTTGTTGTGCTCGAACATCCTTGGAGAGATTCCAGAGGGGTTTCTGGAGAAACTGAATATGTTGAAGGTGCTTGATCTCAGCAACACGCGCATCAAATTCTTACCAAAGTCCATCCACCAACTGAAGCATCTCATCTTTCTCCAGCTTTCTAATACCCAGATTAAGGTAATCCCTGATCAAACTTTTGAGCTGAGTACAGTGCAGTTTTTAGATCTTTCTTTCTCCCCTCTTAAGAGTATTCCATCCATGATAAAGGAGCTGAAACGTCTCCAAACCCTCAAGTTAGCCAATTGTTATGATTTGGAGTTCGTTTCACCCGACATATCACTGCTCACTGATTTGGAAGAGCTTGACATGTGGAAGACGCTGAAGCTTGCTGATTCTTTGCAAGCTGTATGCAAACTTCATGGTCTGAAGCGTCTGCGTCTAACCCTAAAATCCCCAATTGAGGAGAGAACAATTGGGAATCTAGTGGAGCTTCAAGAACTTTGGCTACTTTGGATGCCCGAAGTCCGTCAAACATATCTGCCCACTGACATGCGGGCCATGCACAGCTTGGAGAGGCTCCACCTTTATGACTTTGACACTGAGGGAACCTCTGATTTATTCTCAGAATTCCAAAACCTTAAGTACTTAAAGCTGAACTGTTGTCAAAAGCTGCTCACTCTTTCCAGATTAGGGTTGAGCAGATTATCCAATTTGAAGGAAATAGAGATCGAGGTATGCCATAAGCTCACGGAGTTGGGAGAAGAATTTGGGAGAAACGGCTGCTTTGCAAGGCTGCGCAAGCTCAAACTGTGGAAGTTACCTTCTCTGGAGAGCTTGCCTAGTTCTATCGAAGAAGGGGGTCTCCCAATGTTGCAGACTTTGGCTATATTCCGTTGCATGAAAGTTAAAGTACTGCCATGGGGTCTTCATAATCTCAAGTCTCTGGGACAGATCAGAGGAAATAAGGAATGGTGGAATGAAATTAGGTGGGAAGATGAAGAGATGAAGAACCATCTTCATGCTAAGTACGTGGAAATGGTGGAAATCCCTGGTACCTGATCATGTTTAACCCACAGTTTTCTCGTAATTAGACAGCACGAAGTAATTGCTTGTACGAATGATAGGCTGTCGTATTTAGCAAAATATTGCTTATGTGTATTTATGTAATAAAAAACTTAATGTTTTTAAATGTTATGCTGCAAAAAAATGCTGGAGTTTGTAATTATATCACCGTGTTGTTCAGGGATTGCTATATTATTTTAAGAGCAGTTAGTATATGTCAGCATGCTTGATTTATGAACATTTTATTAAGATTAAAGAATAGTTTTATTTTATTAAATTTGTTAATTATATTTAATATTGTATATTAATTTTTATTATTTTATTTTTTAATTTAAATATTTTCATTTATAAATCGATAAAAAATTATATATTTAATTATCTGTGTGCTGATATTAGTAATATTGAATTTCTTCTATCATATTTTACTATTTTTTTTTCTTTTATTTTTATGGAAATAGTCAACTTCCATAGATATCATCATCTTTGTATTTATATAATAGTTTACGACAATCTAAGTAAGCATACATCTAATGTAGTATATATAAAATTTAGAGATTTAAATTAGTATATATAAGAATATGTCCTTAACTTAAATGTTAGTAAATATAAGAAATAACTTAGATTATCATTGGAAATCTTTAGTGGAGGGTAAGATCGAGATTTGCCCTTCTATTAGAGGCTTTTTTGTTGTGTGCTTTAATTCTTTTGAGGATAGGCAAGTTGTCTTAGATCATGGTTTGTGGGAATGGGATTCTCATCCCCTATCAATGCGGCATTGGGTTCATTCCTTTAACCCCTTCAAGGAATTCATAAATGTTATGTATGTTTTTGATGAGGAGCATCCGAGGGTACTAATAATCTTGCATCAACAAATTTAATTTAAATTTTGGAGTGTAATGTTTTCATTTGATGTTTTGGTCTATTTAAATGATTTTATTGTCCAAATATTAGAATTAATAAACTAGACAATTTTGGGTTGCAAGTTGCATTGGGAATGTGCCAAAAATTGTATTTTAATTTCTAAATTGCCAAAAATTCAAACTTGGGTGTGGGATTCTTGGAGGTTATATATATATATATATATGATTTAATTTTCCTTAATGTTTTAGGTAGGGACGAAACACCCATGATGTGCTTGCCTGGAAATTTTTAATTTGAATTCCAAATTATGAAATGGGAGATTGAATGTGCTAGTTAGTGGAGGCTTTTCTTCCTAGAGGTTATGCAAACATGCATTGGGAAGTCAAAATGTGTAATTTATGAAGATTAATTGTTTTTCCAGGTAGGGGCATGGGTGGAAGAAGTTTCCAGTTGTAGGAGTTAGTGTGGAGAGAGGAAATTCATTTTTAGACTTGGTTGTTTTGATCTCTGGTTCCAGATTTAGGGAGGTGAGGAAAAGGGGTGTATCCTTCTCTAGGAAGATTTCTTAGACCTTGTGATTGCATGTTGGAGGTGTTAATGAGCAGAAAAGAATTTTGGATGAGGTGTGGTTTAATGTGCAATTGATTTTCTAGTAGAAGGTTGTAGGCAAGACACTAATGAAGTTGTAAGAAGAAGAGGGATTGAAGAAGACATACTACTGGTTGTTTTTCTTGTTTGTTTCATACGTACTTCTAAGTCTACTTTAGAGTTGTTTCCCATCAATCCAGAGGTTTGTCATGAATTTATTTCAGAACTTTGACTTTGAACCTTTGTAATCCTAATGATTGTTGAGAAATAGAAAAATGCATACATGTTGATTTTGATGTTGTTAAATTCAATTTCTTCAATAATTCTTGTGTGCTAGAAGTGTGTGTTGAAAGTTGCAAGATCCATTACATCAGTGGTATTATAGTGGGAGTTCCTAGATGTATAGGCAGAAGCGTCAATGTGAGGAATTTTGTACCAAGACCTTGGGTTGGCTGAAATGCACATATGAGAGAATGTTGGTTGTCCTCCAACATGCATTGAAGTTGGGTAGAAGGTGGACATAGTTCCTCCACTAAAAGAGAGTGGGTAGACGAAGTGAGAGGTGTGTCTTCCAAAACTCTTTATTGGGTAGAGGATAGATGTGTATGTGATTCTTATTGCAAGTATATGAGCAAGTTGCAAAAGTAGGTTTGAATAGGTTGAAGATTGAGAGAGTGTGGAAAGTGTTTGAAGAAATATCAAAGAAGAAAGGCAAAAAAATTGTCATAGTTGTGTATGCAGGTGAACACTTGAAGGAGAAAATCTTGCAGAAGTACACTTTGAGGAAGGCAAAGAGAAAGAGAGTGGGGATGAAGAAAAAAAAGAAGGTACAACAATTGATGAGAAAAATGTTGTTGTAGCGGTAGATGAGTGTCCTTTGGAGGACTTAAAAGAATTAAAAAATTAAATTGCAATCAAGAGTGGAGGTGAAGAAGATATGCAGTAGACAATGGCAAGGAAAAGGTTATAAAAAAAGAGGTTATACATAATATTTTTCATTTTTATGATGAAGATGAAAGTAGATTTTGTGTAGATGAAAATATTGCAACAGATAGTGAGAAGACAGTTGTTACAATGATACTAGAGGAACATGTGAAAATAGAGGTAATGACTTAGGTTTTTGTAGAGAAGGGAGGCTCATCACCCCAATACTCCAAATCATGGGAGATCCCCAAGGAATAAACTACCTCGGGTTTGGTAGACAGATTGAAAAGGACAAGGTACTAAGGCTAAAAAGGAAGGGAAAACAACTTGTCACTTTCCTTCTTCGAAAACTAGATGTTCGCAGGGTCAGAAGAGCTAACTTCAAAGGTTCAGTTTGTTGCCTAGACGACTCACTATCTGAGGATGATAGTGCAAATATCAGACTCCAATGCGACATGCTAGCATCTCGAGGACATGATGGCATCTTGTATGGACATAGGTCCAAAGAACAGAAAAAAATGCAAAAAGTCTACTTAACTATTCGATGGATTAAGTTTTATGCTTTAACAAAATGCAGAAAAGTATTGAAATTACAAGTACAACAAAAGGAATAATAGAAATTTAATCTATTTTAGAAATGACAAAGAGAGTGAGAAAATATACCTTTTTAACCATGAGTTGATTCTTCAAGTAGCTCCACTTGAAAGCACCTACACACACAAAAAATGAGAAAAATGTTACATTGTGTTTCAGGTCTACCTCAATCAAACCCTTGTTTTAGTGTTTCCACCTCCACAGACAACCAAATAGCCACAAAGTGTAGAAAGCAATAGAGAAAGTAGAAAGGAATATTTAATATTTCTAAGTAGAGAGCACTAAAAACTAGAATGCTACTCAATAAACAAGATGATGCAAATGCAAAACAAAGAACAATATCACCTTCTCAACTATATGAGCACTCAAGGCTAATAGTGGAAGGAAGAAGCTTGACGATCCTCCAATAGAAGTGGTGTTGCAACAAGAACATGGTGTTGGACCCAAAATCAGAAGTTTACAACTAAGAAGAGATGGTGTAGAATCCAAAGAATGAGATAATGTGTGAGAATGAATCTTAGAATGTTAGAGAGAGTGAAGATAATCCAAGAGAGTCTAAGAGAGTCTAAGAGAGTGAATAAGATGATAATTCATGGATTTGAATTAGAAAAGGGAGGTAAAAGGCTCAAATTTTGTTGACCAAGGAAGAAGGAGATGTTACATTTCACACCCAATAAAAGTGTAGCTTTTCTACAAATTCTAGAGGTAGGAATCATGTCAGGACAACAACACAATGCACGAATGTCTACATGATGCATGCACGTCCCCAACATAAATTTCTCTATTGAAACAAAAAGATGTGTCTAGGTGGATGTAGCAAGGTGATGGAAGAGGATTTTTCATCATCGAATTTACATTTTCTAAGGTAGGGGTGATGAAATGGTGAATTTTCCTAGGGTACAAATTCACACCATTACAGTTTATGAATTTTATGAAGATGAAAATAGAGATAATTTGCATGTTGAGATGAAAGAGGTAGTGAGTGTAGAAGAAGAAAAAGAGATGGTACAAATAGATTTTGTTAGTATTGATTTGTATGTAGGGAAATATTTAAATGATGTTGTAGATTGGTGTGTGGACAGCGCATATTTGCTTGTAGAGGCTTTAGAGGATGTTGCTGGTGAAATTTAGTGGAGGTGGTTGGTTAGTGGTGGGTCAACTCCCACAAGAGAAGAGAAGAGAACACATGTTATTAGGATGAGGATGATATTACTTGGTGGATACAATTCCACGAGAGGACAAAAGAATGGAGTGCAAGGTTACTGGAGGAGGATGGTGAATGTTTCGGTGAGATGTTGGAATAGGCTTGAAAGAAGAAATTATCAAAGGTACCAATTTTAGTATAAGTGGAGTAAGCTATAAGTTTCTCTCAACTTGAAATAGTAGTTCTACTACTCAACTCTATTTTGTGAGCCTTTTCTCACAAACTTTCTACCCAACATGTCTGATGCAAAAGCATCCAAGGGCACTAGTAATCTTACATCAATTTTTTATATTAAATTTTGGAGTGTAATGGTTTTTTTTTCATGTTTTGGTGTATCTAAATGATTTTATTGTCCAAAAATTAGAATTAATAAATTGGAAAGTTTTGGGTTGCAAGTTGCATTGGGAAGCATGCTACAAATTATATTTTAATTGCCAAATTGCTAAAAAAAATAAACTTGGGTGTGGGATTCTTGGAGGTTATATATATTTTTGTATTATATTTAATTTTCCTTAATGTTTTAGGAAGGGATGGGACACCCATGATGTGCTTACCTAGAAATTTTAAATTTGTATTCCAAATTATGAAATGGGAGATTGAATGTGTTGGCTAGTGGAGGCATGCCTTCTTGGAGGATGTGCAAACATGCATTACGGAGTCAAAATGTGTAATTTATTAAGATTAATTACTTTTCCAAGTAGGGGCATGGGTGGAAGAAGTTTCTAGTTGTAGGAGTTAGTGAGGAGAGAGGAAATTCATTTTTAGCCTTGGTTGTTTTGGTTTTTGGTTCCAAATTTGGGGAGGTGAGGAAAGGGGGTGTAGCCTTTCCTACGAAGAGGTTTCAAACCTTATGATTATAGGTTGGAGGTGTTAATGAGTAGAAAAGAACTTTGAATGAGGTGTAGTTTAATGTGTAGTTGATATTCCAATAGAAGGTTGTAGGCGGGAGAAGAATGAAGTTGCAAGAAGAAGAGAAATTGAAGAAGGCATACCAGTGGTTGATTTTGTTGTTTATTTCAGAATTCTAAGTCTGATTTAGAGTTTTTTCCCATCAATATAGAGGGCTTCCATGATTATATTTTAGTTTGACTTTCAACCTTTGTAATCCTAATGATTGTTGAGCAATATAAAATTGCATACATGTTTTTTGATGTTGTTGAATTCAATTTCCTAAATAAATTCTTGTGTGTTGGAAGTGTGTGTTGAGAGTTACAGGAGTTCCCTTACATCAGTTTGGGTGAGATTGCCTTATCTTCCCTTACAGTTCAGGTGCCACTTTTCTTTTGAAGGCATAGGCCTAATGCTCTAAGTAGGTTATTGAAAGTGGACATTTCTTCCAAGAACTTTACTCACACCTCCTACGCTCGTATTTTGGTGGAGGTTGATTTGACTCACAAATTACCTAGTGAGGTTGTGCTTCAAGCTAATGGTTGGTCTTTATCTTAGGTTATGGATTATGAAGGAATCTCATTTTATTGCATATTTTTTTCTACTGGATACTTCACCCATGATTGTCGTCATGGCTCGCATCTTGTGTCTCCCTCCACTTTGTGGAAGAATGCTCTCCTAAACTATCTGTAATAAGGGCTAAAATATTGATGGTTGGTGCAATAACACATAAATCAAACCCTAATAAATAATGAAGCACAAATGAGCATAAAGACATAAAGCATAAAACAATATTACCAAATCTTCATGCTACCATTGATTCACCTCCATTGCACTTCTCCATTTTTCTTGAATATGATAATTGCCCTCAGATTTGAGTGTGCAAGAATAAGCCTATAACAAGTGACTAGAAAAATATTGAAGATTGTTGTCTCATACTAGTAGCATATTCTTGCATATAATATGTGTAGATCTCTCCTTCCCCATCACAATGACAAGGGTAAGGTCTTTTATAAAAAATACAAATTTGAATGAATGGTTGAGATTGAAAGCCAATAAGATGTCTTAATCAGTGGTCAAGATTGAAAGATGTAGTATGGACTAGGGTTAGGGAAAAATTAGGGCAAATGATAAGGATCGATGGTCAAGATTAAATTATAAATAATTTAATCAAGGGTGGAGGTTGATTGAGACATGGATAGATAAATACTTGAGATGGAAGATAAGAAAGGCACAGACAAAGAGGTGAGAGGAGAAATTAAATAATAAAAATTATTTAATTTAGGTGGCCAATGAATAATTAAATAATAAAGATATTATTTAATTATAGACGAATGTCACAAAGGGAATCTTTTGAATTAAATAATGATTTAATTCAAAATTCAAGAGAGTGGACCAAATTAAATAAATAAAATTTATATAATTTAGGAGAGAAAAGGCTGATGAATAATTAAATAGTTAAAAATAATTATCTAATTATAGTGGAAAGTGGACAAAAATTAAATAAATAAAATTTATTTAATTAATCAAGGAGGAATAAAGATTAAAAAATGAATTAATTAAATAATTAAAATTATTTAATTAATAGAAGAATTATGACTTTAGAAAATAATTAAATAATTAAATAATTAAAATTATTTAATTATCAAAGACAAAAGGGGAAATGATGGAGAATTTAGAAATCGTAAGCCTAGGACAATTTTTAGTGTCTACATTTTGCCCCTCTTTGTCATAATGCAATTTATCGTATTGTGAAAAAGAAAATAAGTCAAAATATGCCCTAGTGTAAAGAGAATGAAGAAGGATGATGAGGAGGGTTGTGGTATGCCTCCTTGAGAGGACATGCGGGTTCAAAGAACATGAGTGTGCTCTCGAAATGGATAAGAGGAAAATAGATAAGCGGCATAGAAGAAATGTTAGCGTGGAGGATATGGATGTTAGTGGAGACAACTTTAAAGATGCATATTTTGCTAGACAAGGCTTTGCACTAATCATTATTAGGCGGTAAAATGACACAAATGGACAAAAAACACCATGGTATGACATAGACCAAGGTGTGAAAGGTCATCCACTAGCAAAACAGATAGTCACAAGCAAGGAATGTCCTAACTCATACTTAGGGCCAAGTTGCCCCAGTGATTTTGCCAAGACAATCCATAGACAACAATCAAAGAAAACAAAATAGGTCATGAGACATCATCGCACCTCTAAATCCTTCATGGGACATCCTTGAGATAGCTAGTAACATGACCAAGAGACAAAGGAATAAAAAGATAAGACAAAATAGACCAAAAAAGTTAACATCCATTTAGTTGTGTTTGCCACTGTTTGTTTGTCAGAGATTGATTGTATGATAGTTTGACATTTTGACAATTTGGACGGTTTTGACGGGTTGCCAATTTGGCGTTGTTGGCAGTTGGACAGTGACTATCATCAGGGAGGACACATCTTGAGAAGGCAAATGACATTTTGATGAGGTCAAAGTCCAAGAAGGACACATCTTGGAGGGGACCAAAGAGTGATGAGATTGACATTTCTTAGACAAATTGACTGATTTTGACTGTATGACCGATTGGACTATGTTGTCTAATTTGGTGCCATTCTCAATGGACAACCAATGCCTAAACCTAGCACTCTTACAGAATATTTTCAATTGCTCAGTCGAGAACTATGATCTTTAGCTCTAGAATTGAATCATACTATTCTATCTGAGATAGACTTTCAGATAGATAAGAAGGAAGTTTGATCAAAATGAATCAAAATTTATTTTTTATGAATGACCAGGATAAACATCAACAACTTCTAATTGGATTAGTTTCTCCCGAACAGATTCTCGCTTGGTCTGAAAGAATATTACCTAATGGAAAAAGAGTCGGACAAGTGACTAAACCCCTCACTTTAGATTATAGAACTTATGAACCAACAAGAGATGGATTATTTTGTGAAAGAATATTTGGGCCTAAGAAAAGGGGAGTTTGTGCTTGTGTAAAACCTTGAATAATGGAAAATGAGAAGGAAAAGAATTTTTTTACTTGATGTGGAATTGAACTTGTTGTTGATCCTCGAATTTGAAGATATTGAATGGGATACATTAAACTGGCATGTCCAATTGTTCATATTTGGTATTTCAAACAACGCCCTAGTTATATCGCAGATCTATTAGATAAAACTCATAAAAAATTAGAAGAACCAGTATACTACAATGTGTGACTTGATCACAAGCTTCGATTATACAGATTCGTAGGAACTATCATCCATAACTGTAAGAAAGAAGATTTCATTTTTTCTTTTCCTCCTTCCTCCCCTTTTTCTTTCCTTGCCAAAGACTCTTTTTTGCTTTATGAGAGATATAGGTTTATCTTTTCATCAAAAAAATTCTTTCATTTATTTGATAGAACTATCTATATTTAAATAACTAGCTTATCAGCTCTTAGTAATTAATAAAAACAAATATACCAGAGGCCAATTTGTTTTTATTTCGAGTTCTCTATCATTTTAGAAAAGAAGACAAAAGCTTGATCTCAACAAGTCGCACACTAAGCATAGCACTGCTCCAAGATATTTAATTCTTTTAATTTGATCTTAAAGAATTTAAGATTTATATTATAGAAGGATATTGCTCATCTTAAACAAAGATCCAAATTTTGATCCCCAATACTCCAAAATCAAATAAAGAATCAGATATTTGATCTTCATCATCTACTATCTGGTTTAATGTCTGTTCAATAACTCTTTTACCTATAAAAGCAATGTATTCATTAGGCTCGATAATCGTGACACCAGCCAACATACCAAAACTAGCAGTGACTCCACAGGTTGTATGAGATGTAAGAACTGAAATATATAGTAAATTTTTCTCTTTAAGATGTGTATGCAACACATCATCTATTTTATTCATTTGCATTAAGCTAAAACTTCCTTCTTGCATGCGCGCTTCGCCAGAAGCACATACGAGAATTAATGGAAGAAAATTCTCAGTAGCATATTGTATTAAACGGGTTATTTTTTCACCCACTACCGAGCCCATACTGCCTCCCATGAATTGAAAATCCATAACTCCGAGTGTGACAGTAATACCATTTATTTCTTTTTTTATTTTTTCACGATCCATTCGTCGGTTGGACTATGTTTTCTATTGTCTTATGTCAGATTTTGACTATGTTTGACTTATTTGACGAGATGAGATGAATCCTAATAGACTGACTTAATGCCTCAAGGGCACATCAACATACGACCTTGCCTACGTTGAGTCATAGAGGTAACTTAAATCAACGATGACATGGATTGACTAACATGACTGACTTGACTCTATTTTTGGGTTTTTGAAAATTATTTGGATGTTTTTGGGTTTTGACATGTTTTGATTTTTAGGACTTTTTTCAGGGCTTTATGAATTTAATGGCTTTTTGATGTTTTATGAGGATCGTGACAAATGCATGTGAATGATGCCTACTAGCAAATGAGCATGCATGCACAATAATCCCAAGACAACCATGATCTTACCCCTAGTCAAGATGAATACCAATTGACAGGTGATTATGATGATGACATTGTTTGATGTGGGAAGGACACATCCTGAAACAACGTGAAGATGACAATTATGTGACTAAAGGATCAAGGTTTGCAGTAGGTCTCAGAACAAAGCCAAGGAATGTTTTGGATGATGTGCTAGGTTGCGTAGAAATATTTTTAGGAATAGGCTCATTTAATTTGGAAGGACTTTGTTAGGACTAGATGGGATGATAGAGGATATTTAGACCATTGACAAGAGAAACCAAGATAGGCGATAGGTATAAAAGGAAGATGGATGGCTATGGGAGACATGAGACTGGGGGAATTGTCATGTGATCTTCAAGGGCTATGTCACATAGGGATAATGAGGCTATGAAAGTAAGGACATGATATTTCTTGAGTAAGGTATGGTCAAAAGGATAGACATGTCAAAAAATTTCCCAAAGCATGATTTTTTTTTGTACCTCAGTCGCTGTCAAGATCAATGTATGGAAATGCCAAGGCTTAGATGAATAGATGGAAATTTCATAATTAAATGTCATTGGAAATGTACGAGAGATGATATGAATTGCCCCCAAGTGTAGTGGTCTTCATAGATAATTTATTTTATACATGATGCTTGTTTGTCAGGTTTTCATCATGGTACTTATCCACAGCGCCATAAGAATGGTTTTCACTATTGGATGAAATTTTTCTCTTTACTATTTATTTTTTTGGTGTCACCAAGATGCATGTTTGCCAAGTTTTCATCAAGGTGACAATTTTTTTGATTTTTTAATTTTTTGATTTTTCAATTTTTATATATTTTATTGGATAGCCTTGATTCTTTAGATGACCACTGATTGTGTTGAATCCTTTGATGGTGCTGATGTAGATACTGGTTCCATGACATTCCAATAATGACTTTTCTAAAGTAGTTTCCTTGTCAGGATGATAGCGTTCGCATTTAGCTAATTGATGTCATTGTGATCCTTATTGATACTAAAGTTGGCCTTATCAGAATACACACATTGTAATAGAGTGCCATGAGATTCCTTATGATAAAGAGTTGCTTCCAAGAGGCGACGGATTCGTGACATGGAATTTTTGGACTTTAGGTGAGATGTAGGATTATCACAGATGATGGTAGATATGGAAGGGTTTTTTGGACGTTTGGATGTAGCAATTTTTATATTCCAAACTTTGGGTGGCGAATTAGGATAGTGTTTTCTGTTAGGAATAAGGTGTCTCAACCTTGGATAATTCCTATTCTTATTATTTTTTTTGTTAAATGTATTTCTTGCAAATAATGTAATTAAGTGCGAGTGTACATGTCTAGTTTGCATGTTGATGTGTCACTCCACTTAATGTGTCGTCATCTTGAATTGTGTGTAAGGAGATCATGGCTGAAACGGTTATGACAGATTCCTATGACACGTAAGAGCTATGTCTGGAAGATTCAATGATAGGTGAAGACATGTGGCAACTGATAAAGTTGAGTACTGTACACTCTTCCACGATAGTGGGGTTCGGGGCATCGCCCGAAAAAAAATTTCGGGTTCCTATTTTCTCGGAGAATGGTAAAACCCTAATACAGTTATCTTCGGAAGTTGCCCTAAAAAGGGAAGCGCATGATATAAGCGTTTTTTAGGGTTGTGAAGATGTGTGATGTGAGTGTATTGTTGGAACATTTTGATGCTGCCGCATTTTGTCTTCAAGTGTTGGAAATCTCCTGAAAGAACTTGCATTGCAAGTGTGTTGTAACCGTTGTGTTGAAGATAATACATTGTGCAGGTTTTGGAGTGCTGGGGTTTTTTACCGAAAGGTTTTCCCCAGGGTAAATCATTGTGTCATTCTTCATTTTCTGTATGTATGGTATATTGCTGCAATATCTTTGTTAAGTAGATTAACGAATCTGAAATTGTAAGGGTTTAAAACGAATTTGCACCATACTTTCCTTAAGAGATTAGTGTAGGAAGCTGTTTCCGCACCTGAGTTTCCTTACAAGTGGTATCAGAGCCTGATCAACTTTTGATCCTAGTTGTTGGGTAGGGTTTTTTGAGCTAATCTCAAGTTGAGTGGGAGTTTTTTTGTGCAGAGCATTCTGAATCTTATTTGCAGATTGAGATGGCAAGTTCCTCATACAGTAGAATGGAGGTGGAGAAATTTAATGGCACTAATTTCGAGTTGTGGAAACTCAAGATGGAAGACATGCTTGAAGACCGCGATCTATGGGAGGCTACTTCACTTGATGTGAAACCTGTAGCGATACCTCAAGCGGATTGGGATATCAAGGATTGGAAGGCTAAGGGTCTCATCAGACTCTGTCTAGTAGATGCCATTCTTCTGAATGTTCTTGATGAGACTACTGCAAATTCTTTGTGGAAACGGCTTGGGTCTGTGTATCAGGCCAAATCTCTGGTGAATAAGTTGTTCCTGAGAAATAAGTTGTATTCTTTAAGAATGGAGGAAGGTGGATCCGTAACTGATCATCTAAATGCATTCAATTTATTGATTGCACAGTTGGCATCATCTGGTGCCAAGATTGAGGAGGAGGATCGATGTATGACCCTGCTTTGTTCCTTGCCAGATTCATGGGACCATCTTGTGATGGCTCTCGGAAGTACTATAGTCACATTCCGTATGGATGATGTGGTGTCTTCGTTGCTGTCTGAGGAGATGCGAAGAAAGACTTCAGATTCGTCTAAGGAAGCCCTTGCTATTCGCAGGAGATCCAACGACAAAGGAAAGCAGAATGACAATAAGTCAAAGAAGGGCAGATCCAAATCCCGTGGGAGCTCTAAGACTCCTGGAAAGTCCAAGGTGAAATGTTGGAACTATGATAAATCTGGGAACTTCCGGAGGGACTGCAAAGAACCGAAGAAGAAGAAGAAAGGCTCAGATTCAGCTTCTAAAAAATCTCAAGAAGATGGAGATGCTTTTATTGCAGCTTTGGCAGCCCATGCATCTGATGATGTGTGGTTAGTAGACTCGGGTGCTTCTTTTCACATGACCTCTCATCGAAACTGGTTCTCAAAATATGAAGAGTTTGATGGTGGAAAGGTGTACTTGGGTGATGATTCTCACCTAAAGATAGTTGGACGCGGAAGGGTCACTATCAGATTTCCTGATGGACGAGTAAAGGGAATCAATGGAGTTATGCACATTCCGGGTTTGGCACGAAACCTATTATCTGTAAGTATGTTGAATGATGTAGGTGTGCAAGTTGTTTTTTCGAAAGATGGATGCAAGATGATAAGAGGTTCTATGGTGCTCGCTAAAGGTACTAGGAGAGGTACTTTGTTTCAGCTTGATGCATGCATTGCTCAGTGCAATAGTTCTTCTGTTTCAAAGAAGAGAGTGGCTATCACTTCATCCCCACCATCTGAACGAGCAGTAAAGAAGATTGTGGCAATGGGTTCCGATGGCAGTGCAGTAAGTGTGCCTAAGGGTGTAAACACTTTGGAAGGCAAGCTTCCTGCAGAAAAGACAATGTTGTGGCATATGAGATTTGGCCACATTGGTGAGAAGGGTCTTAGGACCTTGAAAACTAAAAATCTCGTTGAGGGGCTAAATGATTGTAATCTCGAATTCGATTTCTGTGAACACTGTGTTTATGGTAAGCAAAATCGTGTTCAGTTCTACTCTAGTTCTCACAAGTCTTCTGGACTTTTGGATCTTATTCATTCTGATGTTTTTGGTCCTGTAAAAGTTCCTTCTATCTCCAGTTCTGTATATTTTGTATCTTTTATAGATGATTACAGTAGAAGGACTTGGATATATTTCCTAAAAAGTAAGACACAGGTTTTCAGTCGGTTCAAGGAATTTAAGGCTCTCGTGGAGAATCAGACTGGTAAAAGAATCAAGTGTGTGAGAACTGATAATGGTGGTGAGTTTTGTTCCATAGAGTTTGAACAGTTCTGTAAAGAACGAGGAATCGAGAGACATAAGACAACTCCTTACACCCCGCAGCAAAATGGAGTTGCAGAGAGAATGAACAGGACACTGATGGAGAAGGCTAGGAGTATGCTTAGTGGAGCTGGCCTAGAACAAAGATTTTGGGCCGAAGCTGTTGCCACTGCTTGCTATCTGGTTAACAGATCTCCTACATCAGCTCTTGTTGGTAAGACACCCATGGAGGTGTGGTCTAGTAAGAAGCCTTCAATTAGACATCTTCGTGTTTTTGGTTGTGAAGCTTATGCACATGTTCCAAAGGAGAAAAGATCTAAGTTGGAAAACAAAGTTGTCAAATGTATTTTCATCGGATACAGTGTTGGTGTGAAAGGATACAAGCTTTGGAATCCTATGACTAGTAAGGTACTGTATAGTAGAAATGTTATTTTCAAAGAGCTAACATCTTCTCCTATTGTGCTACAACCAGATGAAAAAGAAAAGGAAAAAGATGTTGTTCAGTTTCCTCCTACCCCTGAGAAGACTGAACAGAGAGACCATGTTGGGTCTAATGATGAGGAGAGCTCTAGCAGCTCTGATAGTTCGGAAGAAGAGGAAGAACAACCTCAACCTCAGCCCTTGAGGAGATCCATGAGAGAAAGAAAGCAACCAGAAAGGTTTGGTTATTCTATGTTAGATTCCAGTTGTGCTTTTGCTTTGATTACTAACACTGATGAGCCTAGATCTGTGAAAGAGGCTTTGGGCATGGAAGATGCAGGTTCCTGGATTGAGGCTATGGATGATGAGATGGCTTCATTGGAGAAAAACAAAACTTGGGACCTTGTACCTTTGCCTAAAGGGAGAAAATCTGTTGGCTGTAAATGGGTGTTCAAGAAGAAATTATGTGCAGATAGCAGTGTTGAAAGGTACAAAGCTAGATTGGTTGCAAAGGGGTATTCACAGGTAGAGGGAATAGATTATGGTGAAATATTCTCTCCTTTTGCAAAGTTGACATCCATTAGATTTTTGTTATCTCTTGCTGCATCATATGATTTAGAGATAGAACAGATGGATGTGAAGACAGCTTTCCTTCATGGTGATTTGGAGGAAGAGATTTATATGTCACAGCCTGAGCACTACATTGTTAAAGGTAATGAATCCTTAGTTTGCAAATTAAAGAAATCTCTATATGGTTTGAAGCAATCTCCTAGGATGTGGTACCTTAAGTTTGATGCCTTTGTGTTGTCAATTGGATTTGTAAGATCGAAATCAGATCATTGTGTTTATTTCAGAGTTGAAAATGATCGCCTTCTTATTGTTGCATTATATGTTGATGATATGTTGCTGTTTGGGAAGGGTAAGGGTATGATTTCTGATTTTAAATCTCAGTTGTCAGCACAGTTTGAGATGAAAGATCTTGGGGCAGCAAGGTACATCTTGGGTATGGAAATCAGTAGAGACAGGTCTAACAGAAAACTCTGGTTGAGTCAGAGTAAGTATGTGAAGTCTGTGTTGGACAGGTTCAGCATGGCAGATTGTAGACCACTATGTGTTCCTATTTCAATGGGAACAAAGTTATCTGTAGATGATTGTCCAAAATCTCCTAGTGAGGTGGAGGACATGAGTAGAGTACCTTATGCTAGTGCAGTTGGCAGTCTTATGTATGCTATGGTCTGTACTAGACCAGACATTGCCCAAGCAGTGGGAGTCCTAAGCTGGTTTATGGCTAACCCTGGACGGGTACATTGGGATGCAGTTAAGCGAGTATTCAGATATTTGAGGGGTACATCAGATTACTCCATATGTTACCATGGTAACTCTTCTGGATCTCCACATTCAGTTTGTATTCGTGGATTTGTGGATTCAGATTGGGCAGGTGATATTAACAGCAGGAGATCCACCAGTGCTTATGTTTTCACTATGTTTGGTGGTGCCATCAGTTGGATGAGTAAGCGACAACCTGTGGTTGCTTTGTCCACTATAGAAGCTGAGTACATGGCTGCTACTCATGCTTGTAAGGAAGCCATTTGGCTTAGGAGATTGTGTTCTGATGTTGGTGTTGATGCAGAACAGATTACTATTTGGTGTGACAGTCAGAGTGCTATTTTCCTTGCGAAGAATCCAACTTTCCATGCCAGAACGAAGCACATTGATGTGCAGTTTCACTTTGTGAGAGATATGGTGGAAGATGGAAAGATAAATTTGGAGAAGGTAGATACTGTGAAGAATGTTGCAGATGCATTAACGAAACCAGTGGGCACTGTGAAGTTCAGATGGTGTTCGGAGTCTATGGGCCTTTTGGCCTATAGCGGTTAATCCCTGTTATGTTCCTATTGCTCTTACAAGGTGTTCGACGTTTGGATGTAGCAATTTTTATATTCCAAACTTTGGGTGGTGAATTAGGATAGTGTTTTCAATTTTGATTAGGGTAATGTTTGGAACCAACACTTTTTGATGCCTTTCTTGATGACCATTCCGAAGGAGGTGGACATTTATTATATGTGGGAGTCCTCTTGTCTTGTGGCTCCATATTTTGATTGACTTTTGAATTTAGAATATTTTCTTTGCTTGATCCATTTTTCTTTGGGATCCATTTTAACTATATTTCTCCACTTGTATTTTTGTACTCAATGGCCTTTGACATTTGGTTTTGGACTTTGGATTTGTAAGACTTTTATTTTTGTTGGTTCCAAATGGAAGGGTTATTTATGTTGGAATGATGGTGTATGGTGTGGATGGAAGGAGTGTTGGCAACAAACTTATGACAAGGACTAATCATGACATCCATTTTGATGTTTGTATTAGATAAAGTTTCCCCCAATATCGAGGAGGTATCATTAACATCAATAGATTTTCCAACTGAGGAATAGCCAAGACCTTGATGTCTATAATTTTCTAGAAGTTTTATTGGTTTGTGAATGCCTTGATCATGTATTCCTAGTCCTTTTCCTTGATACTGCATGCTTTGACAGAGTCTGTTGGGGATGGGGTATTTTTCATTTTTCAAGCAAGATGCCAACACATCATTGTTTACGTGAAAATTGTGACTTGGAATTTTCTCATCTGTAAGAAAGCCTTCTCTGACAAAGATAGATGGCCCTAGTTGATAAGATGTCGTAGCGTCATTGACATGTTGGCTAGAGACTTGATTATCATCTATGGTATGATTTTGTGACATATTGGATTCAGATGATTTTGTGACATATTGGATTTAGATGATTTTGTTGGTGGTTCCAAGTCTATGTCAAAACCGTCTTCATGGTCATTGTCATAGAGTCCAGTAAATTCATCTATAGCTTGATCATTTGAAAATATGTCCATAGTAGAAGACTCTTGTTCTAAAGGAAGATCATCTATGTGTCCCATGGAGGCAAGTGTCTCATTTTGGAAAGTGTCAATAGTCAGAGCCTGGATAGGGTCGACAAGCATTTGATCTTGAATGGCATAAAGGTCAAGGAGTGGATCATTTTGGACTTGTTGATCAAGGATAGTGTCTTGGTCAAAGATGGGGTTGTCTTGAATGACATGATTGGCTATAGGATCTTGACCAATGATAGTTTCATCTTGGATAACATGGTTGTCGATGAAATTTTGACCAAGGATGGGTGTATTTTGTATGTCATGACTGTCTAGGAGGACTTCTTGAATGGACTAAAAGATAGGGTCATGGGATAGACAAATTTGATCTTGACATGAAGGGGGAGTTATGGAGTCATTCTTTGAGTTTTAGTCTTGAAATATGTCCTCAAAGTTAGACAATGGAATGTGACTTTAGACAAGGATAGAATTTTCATGGCTAGATGTGTGTTGGGAGGAAGTAGCTTGGAAAGGATTAGTGGATTTAAGACTAGGATAAGACATGGAGACTTGGAAGGGACTAATGGATTGAGGACTAGGATAAGACATGGATGCTTGTAAGGTGTTAATGGATGGTTGACTTGGATTGGACATGGAGACTTGGACCAAACTGATAAATAATGGACTAGAGTAGGATGTGGAGGCTTGGAAAGTGTTGGTGGATGAAGGACAAAGATAGGATGTGGAGACTTGGAAAGGACTAGTGGATGGTTGATTTCCCTTGTTAAGGTTAGGGTGGGTATGACTAATGGACTCTTGGTAGTTAGAGTGGATGGATGGAGGACTAGGACTTATGAATTGTTGGTAAGATGGATATGTGGGTGGTTGACTATGGGTTGTGGAAAATTTGCATTTGGATTGGAGGTATAGTCTTTTGAAGTCCATGGCTAGTTGGGATTGACCATTATGGATAAATTGGCATTCAATTCGACTAGCAAGCAAATCAAGGTCAAGCTGGAAGACATGGCAGTGAGGTCTAAAGAAGGACAATGCAAAGATATGACTATAGCCTAAGCTATGTTGTCTTTCTGATTTTGGACAGAGACCAACAAGATAAGATGTCTAGAAGCAGATTGAAAGTGCTTGATTTTAGATTTGGAAAGGTGTTTGTTTGTTTGAATGTTTGAGAAAATACTTGGAAAACACAATATTTTGTCTTTCATCAAGCACAATCTTAGCTAAAGCAAGGATAATATTCGCTAGTTTCCACGTGGGTTTCCCCAACCGCAGTTATTCTTAGTGTGTGAATCCTGAAGCTTGGCTACACGGGCTCCCCCTTACATTACACTCACTTCTCAGGCCAACCAACCTTCCAACCCCCATAAAACTCTCATGGTAGTTTGATCACCTCTACTAAGAACTGCGAGAATGTGGATTCCTTCACAATGATCGTTGTTGCACTAGCAAATAGAAGGATTTTGGCTACTACACAAAGGTGTTTAGTTCAAGACCCCCATTTGAGTGGCCATACATGGGGCACAAGATTAAGCTTCATTTAGGAGGCACTCCAACCTAAAGAGGTTACACTGAACAAGGTTTTGGGGAGTACTGCTTGGTCCATATTATACATCCATATTCATAATCCTAGGCTTTCCCTTAAGATTCACATTTATATACCGGTCGGGGGTAGCTTGGCCAAAAATCTCTATTGTCGATTTGAGTTGCCTTGGGGTGAGTAATTTTTCCCCCCAAGGAAGGCCCAATGCCTAGAGTCAATAAAATTTTCTCTTGCACTGAGGATCGCACAAGTGTGGAAGGGGAGAGGATAATTCTATTATTGAATCGGGGTAACACAAAAATAAATGGATTTGGTTTTTTGATCACCTAGTTTGCACAAGGTGGGAGCATAATCACCTACCATCCCAAACACAATCAAGCAAAGGACAAGCAATGTTCTTTAACCCCATAATTAAATCTAAGTGAGACAAGAAAAGGTTCATTTTAAAGCACCAATGGAAGTGTTTGCTAATCTAAAACAAGCACAAATGGTTTCAAAATAAAATCCTTGGACAATTGAACCTACAAAACCACTTGTTGGTAATCTAAAAATATGTTTTGGACCCACAAAAATTTAGAGCATTTTTTTTTTCACTTGATCTAATTTTTTCTTTGAAGTCTTTATATTTCCTGCACATTCACAAAACCAACAACAAAGCCAAAACCCTAACAAGATAATTGATCACTAATATTAGAGGGTTCGCTAGTCAAGACAAATCTGATTTTTGGAAATATTTTTGCATCCAAAAAAAAAAAGGAGAGAGAACATAACCTTACTTGAATTTTGAGAGATTTTAAAAAATGTAAAGAAATCTGAAAAAATCGTTGTTTTGCATCCAGAATTAATATTTTATGAAAAATCATAAAAAAATTATAAAAAATTCAAAACGGCTTCAAAAATTCTGATTTTTGGAATAGAGGTGCCTGACATCATCTCAAATCTTAAAAAAACATTTTGTGAACATATTTGCAACTGTTTGTGAGATATAAGCAAATCTTTGTAAAACCCTAATTTTGAAAGATCTATTTTTTGTCTAATTATTTTTATCCAAATTAAAAACATTAAGAACAAACCCCTATTGAAATTAAGATAGCTTTCCAGAAATATAAAAATATCCAAAAAAATCGCTAATTTTCTCTCCAAATAGATTTTTCATGAAAAATATCAAAAAAAATAAAAACAACTCAAAAACTTTTGATCTTCAAACTAGAAGCTCTTGATATTGTCTCCAACCTGCAAAAATTGTTTTGTAAAAATATCTATATCCGTTTGAGAGATATGGATGAATCTTGGAAAACTAGGGTTTTGTCCCAAAATGATGCAAAACGTGCAACAAAAAGGATCCAACTCCAAAATTCCTCAAAATTTGTCAAAATATGTCAAGTTCACCAATGTAATTAGGGTAAAAATATTAAGGTTAATGCAATGAAACATATAAATAATACCCTAATAAATAATGAAGCACAAATGAGCATAAAGACATAAAGCATAAAACAATATTACCAAATATTCATGCTACCATTGATTCACCTCCATTGCACTTCTCCATTTTGCTTGAATATGATAACTGCCCTCAAATTTGAGTGTGCAAGAATAAACCTATGACAAGTGACTAGCAAAATATTGAATATTGTTGTCTCATACTAGCAACATATTCTTGCATAATATGTGTAGATCTCTCATTCCCCATGACAATGACAAGGGTAAGGTCTTTTATAGAAAAAACAAATTTGAATGAATGGTTGAGATTGAAAGCCTATTGGCTTAATCAATGGTCAAGATTGAAAGATGTAGTATGGAATAGGGTTAGGGAAAAATTAGGGCAAATGATAAAGATCGACGGTAAAGATTAAATTATAAATAATTTAATCAAGGGTGGAGGTTGATTGAGACATGGATAGATAATGACTTGAGGTGGAAGATAAGATTGGCACAGACAAAGAGGTGAGAGGAGAAATTAAATAATAAAAATTATTTAATTTAGGTGGCCAATGAATAATTAAATAGTAAAGATATTATTTAATTATAGAAGAATGTGACAAAGGGAATCTTTTGATTTAAATAATGATTTAATTCAAAATTCAAGAGAGTGGACCAAATTAAATAAATAAAATTTATTTAATTTAGGAGAGAAAAGGCTGATGAATAATTAAATAATTAAAATTAATTATTTAATTATAGTGGAAAGTGGACAAAAATTAAATAAATAAGAATTTATTTAATTTTAGAAAGAAGAGGACTTAATTAGTGACATAATTAAATAAATAAAAATTTATTTAATTAATCAAGGAGGAATAAAGATTAAAAAATGAATTAATTAAATAATTAAAATTATTTAATTATCAAAGACAAAAGGGGAAATGATGGGGAATTTAGAAATCGTAAGCCTAGGATAATTTTTAGTGTCTACACTATCTAATCGTGTATCCTGATGATTTTTATTCTACTGATAGTGAATATTTATCACCTTTCGGGTCTCCTTCCCCTTCTACTCAAATGAATAAAAATCCTACTGATGAAGGTCATGTCGAGCTCTTGTGACTCCTGTTGCTCCAATTTTGGACATGGTTGTTTCTCTTGCAGTTCTTGATGCTCCAGCTTTGGACATGGCTCTCTCTTTTGTGGTTCCTTTTGCTCCATCTATTATTCATTTTGAAGGCACTTCTCCCCCTTCATATCTAAATGATTCAAATCTGGTTATTGATTCTTATTGGACAATTATGAAATGTAGGAAGAAAAAATGTCTTCTTAAGGACTCCTTTTCACTTGATAAGCCCTTGGGGGAAAATTTGTAGGGTTTAAGATTTGGTTCTTGAGTTTTTTTATCTTGTTTTATGTTTTTGTTCTATTTTTTTTGTATTGGGATCAGGGCCCTTCCTTGCATTTTTAATAAAAAATACTATCAATATATTATTTAAATTTCAATGTATATTATCTTAAAAAATATTCTATTTAGAAAATGAGGTATATGGTACAAATAATTATCTTCAATTGAATAATTGTAATTTTATAAAAAAATATATTCTTGAACATATAATCTAGACTATGAATTAAAGAATTTGCATTTAGAAATAACTCTTTTTTCATCTAAGAAATATCTTTCATACTAGTATACAACTCTCCACACTTTTTTATATCCTTAAATCTAATCTACCAGCTATTATTAAAAAAGAAAGCAAATCTAATATGTAATGTAGGTGATAAATCTAGATTAATCTAGGAAACTATACCAATAAGGTACACATTTGCATATGTAAGTTATATCTTACAAATATATATATAACCCAATAATATACCTTTAATTATATGTAACTAAAAGGGTTGGATCAAGTTAGGATTTCCACTCGAACAAGTCTTGTGTAAATTTTTGAGGTATCTCTTTAGTTCACATTACCCTTCCTCTATGTTTATTTAGTTCATCAATTAAATATCAAATATATATTGCTAACTAGCATTAATAATGTTTGTATGCTCCACAAACTATATAATACATTATATACGTTGAATGGAAAATTTTATGAATGAGTGTTTCAAAGTCTACATACACTACACTATAATCCCTCAATATATTTAATATATTAAGATCAAATATTATTTTTTTGTTGTGTTTGTATCATGCATTTACACTCATTATGTAATAACTAAATGTTCTCATGTAACTTTCCTTAAAACATATATTATTCTATAATTAGAAAGATATAATTGCATATTCTAAATTTTGTGAGGTAAAGTTATTCAAGTTTGGTATAAAAAAAAGGTATGCTTAAGGAGACTATTGAAGTTGAACTCTAGAGGAAGACCCTCTTACCTTTATTTATCTTTGCATTTATAATCACTTGGAGTAATTATTTCCTCCTACCTCAAAGGTCATGTTTGGATCAATAGTTTAGCAAGTCAAGAAGGTGAACTATTTAGATAAGTGGTCTTCTCCCCTAGGTTATTTCCTCAAAATTTATAAAAATGGATCCTCAAGGGGTAACTTGGGTCCAAAATGAATTGGTGGTATTGGCCATGACAATGCAATCTTTGTTCAATTTTTATTCTTGGGTATTCATTCTAATAATTAGATGGAAGCTTGGGTTGTTCTCTATTCACTTGAGAGAGATTGGGCTATTCTTTATGCTCTTCAGAGAGTTTGTGCAAAAGGTCAAAAAAATGTATATGTGAGATTGGCTCTATGATTCTTGACACCCATCTAAATAATGTTTTTTTGTTAGGAATGTGCTTGGAGGTTAGTCCTAGTGGCTAAGTAGATCCTTTATTGGAAGAATAGAACATGGTTGTTGGTTTCTTAGCTCAATGACCCTCAAAGGGAGTGAGTGGTTGGCATGTAAAAATTTGGGAAGATCTAGATTAGGGTAAATCCCAATAGCTTCTTCAAATTCTTTATGACGACCAAAGGGATTGATATAAGTTGGGCAATATTGGTGATGGTGAGGTTTGTCTAAAATTGTGACTCTTTTGTGTATTATGTTAGATGGTTTTGTAGGTGTCCTTTATGGATTCTTATTATATTATTTATTGTGGTGGCTATGACCATATAGAAATTTATATGGTGTATTTGTATGTAATTCTTTCTTAATTTATTTATTTTCCCCAAAACACCACATGTTCTATTTTTTAATCTTTTTTAAAATCATAAAAAAATATATCAGATTATTCATTTATCAATGTATATGCTTACAACCATAATTATTGCTTCATGATTTCTGGATTTGATTGTGTGAATTTTTTTTTTTTGTGTGTGCATATTCGCACAGTCAAATTGAAAAATCGTCAAGCAATTATCACTATGGATTGTGGAAAGCTATTATCATTAAACATTAATTATACAAAATTCTATTATTTTGTATTCAATTGTTAATTCATTCCCCATCATCCATATTGATATTTTCAGCACAAATACAAAATTTAATTCTTGATCCAAAAAACCATTAGATATATTCTATCTACAAAATCCGTTATATGATAGTTAAATATAAAATGAACATTTCATGTTCACTATATATGTGTGAGAGAGAGAGAGATCATTAGTAATGACATAATGTGATGGCTAATTCACAATGTTTGGTTCTTGACATCAAGGTTCAAACCCCTATATAGGATGTTATTTATAAGCATTTGTTCGGGGTTAGGGATAAGGTGAAAAAAAATTCATGAAATTCAATTTGAATAAAATGAATATCCATTTTTTTATTTGTTTTAGGAGAAAAAGTAAAAACATAGGTTTGGATAATTGATCCTATATGGATATCTACTTTTCACAAAAATATCCATTATGTGCAAAAAAATTGGATAACTATTTTCTTAAATCCTTTTAAAAGTGTTTATTACAAATAGATATCCATTTCACTTAGATAAAAGTTGTGTTTAAATTTAAAAAGAAGTCCCCTTGATTTTGCATTAATTTTTAGCTTGGATATATAAACCAAAGCCTTGGGCCTATAAATACAATGTCATGATATAATCAATTAATAAAGTTAGCTTCAAAAATATGAATAAAAATATTATTTTTAATATTTTTTCATGAAATTAAAATCTATTATAGATAAGAATGTCTAGGTTTCAAAAAAAAATCAATATATCAAACCTAATTTTCTAGATATTTATTAAGTTTCAAATTCAAAGTCTCATTAAATTGAAATGATATATATTTTTATTTAAAAAAAAAAATTGGATCTGAATTTTTAAATATATGAGCCTAAGCTAGCCTTCATTATATGCACATTAAAAAAACTTATGATTATTTTTTGTTAAATTAAGGTTGTCATACATGAGGTGTTTCAAATTTATAACTTAATGGGTTACTAAATAATTAATTTTAGAAATATTTGATAAAAAAATATTTAAAATAGTTTATTATATGATGATCATAAACTAATCCTTTTCTCCCATATATACCATACTTATGCCTTCAATTCCACCTAGGAATAATTAACTATCTATAAAATACTATATTAATCATCATGCTACTTAATTAAAGGTTAAAGTAGCCATAAACTTGCTACTCATAACACTGTGTACATTATAGGATTAAGGGAATAGCATCAATCCAGTTCGTATATTTTAAAAAAGTATGTGTTGATTTTCAAAGAGTTGCACACTAATAATATTATTCTCTTATTCACTATTTGATTATTCTAACAACTCATTAAACAAAAAAATACTCCTCAAAAAGTAATTATTTTCACTCCTAGAGTAGTTACATGAGTTGTTACTACAATTCATTTCACCTCTTAACACACATTATTATTCTAACACATGCGAACACTAATATATTTTTCTAACACCCCACCTAGTGTAAACATTGGGAGAGAATACATTACATGAACTAGAAACATATTAATATGCCCATGCATACTTTTAGGTTTGCATACTAGTATCTAGATCTTGTTGCACATGATCATTTACCTACAAGAACTTATTCCACTTTCACTTCTAGTGAAATTATCACCAACCAACCACAGTTACAAGTATTCAAGCAATTAGAGGATCTTTATAGTCAGCCACTCTCATATACAACTATTTACAACATCAATGATATTTATATTCCCCTTTTTTCAAACTTAGTAGGGGAATTTAAGTTCTCAATTATAGAAATTATTGTTGATAGTTGTCACTCAATCTCTAACATCATAGGAAACTACCATTTCCAATAAAAGCTAACCTTGACCTTACCAATTTGACATAGAAAGAAAATAAAATATTTTTGATATCCCCCAAACAATGTAAAATTTCCACATTAAAAAAATACAAAAATAAAAAAGCACACAAAAATGGAAATTTAGCCATAAGAAGATTAGAAAGAATTTTAGTATATTTCATTATTTGTACTTAATCTTTCCACCAAGGATATTCTTGGAACTTTGAATGTAGTTCATATCCATTCCCTTTTTTCATTACATCCTCAATTTGAAGCACACCATCAAATTAGAAACACTTTGAATCTCATACATAGTTTTCTTGTAAACTAAAACAATTTTTCACTGGACTACACCAAATCACTGAGCTTGGCCCTATATTTGTTTATTATCTCCATTTTTTTCTTCCATGCCTTGCACCCCCTCAATTTCAATTTCTTAAAATTTGTTAACAAATTTAGATCATCCTCTAAATTTAGCCATGAAAATTCTTATGCTTTATCTTCTACTAAAAGGTTGACATCCTTTATCCCTCTCATATAATATCACCAAAAATAGCATAAAAATTTATAATTATTTCTACCATCGATGCTACATTTAGTGGCCAAATTTCCCTTGAATGTGAGAAACATCATTTATGTGGTAGAAATAACTCCCTTAGTTTTTGCATTAGTGGTGCAGGGGCATCAGGGCCTCACAAGCATATATTTTTGTCATTTTTGGTTTTAGGTTGTTTGGGTTTTTTGGAGTCTAATAAGGTCATTTATGACTATTTGGAATCATATTGGTTCATTTTTGGAGTGTTATGGGTCCATTGGCCAAAAGATGTAAAAATTGTCAATGTTGCTCAAAAGTTGTCAAGCAACATTTGCAAAAAGTGTCCAAAAATAATTTGTTAACAAACTAATCAACAGGTGGCTTCAAATAGTTGGTTTGGATGGGAAATCTATAAAAATACCCTCAAAACTCGAATGGGGGTTTGAATACATTGTTGTTTAAGTTTTGGTGAATGAAAACATTGATTTTCTATTAATTTCTATTGTTTAGGATTTTTTTGTCACATGGTACGGACTGCACAGTCCATCTTTTGATCTGAAGTCAATTGTATTTTTTTCCATGTGAATCTACTTCATTTTTTTTGTGGCATCAATTTTCATCAAGTATTTTGAAAGTTATAGCATTTTCTTTAAAAACTGCAAAAATCTTGCCTAAGGTAACTAGTGAGGAGGAAAAATGGTGTAACTCGACCTTCCACCATTGGGTAATCTCCAAAATTGGTGAAAAGGTTTGTACTTACATTTTCTATCATGTCTCAAATTTTCAGGGGCCCAAGTGGAGGTTTTCATGTGCCATGATTCACCAGAAAATCTGATATTTGCATGTATCAAATTGGGGTACAGAAGCTCGACAAGGAAGAATAGTTGAGTAAAGAGCCTAATATTGCTTCTTTGTCTTTAGCAGTGGTAGATGGATGTGTGGAGAGGTCTTGTAGACCTGTACAAAAGGGTTTTGGAACATTCTTGGAGATTTATACAAGTCTTGTTGCGACTGTCCCAAGAGGATTGGTTATATAGTCATAGGGAAGGTGTTGGTGTCCAAGAAATATAGGGTTTGGGTATGAGTCTAGGCATTGAATACTTAATGGAATCACCTTTAGAATTTTAGAAAGAGGCCTCCAAGTTCGTGTTGAGGATTTGAAATTTTAGTTTTGAAAAATGTCGTCGGGGACATTTCCACACTTGTTTGGGCCCTACTTGTGAATTTAGGCTTAATGTTGACTTGATTTAGTGTTGTAATGTGGATGAAACGTTCATATTAGGTCTTGTCCTTGTGAACTAAAGGATTTAAATGGTACCTTGATAGAGTGTTGTAACACACTTTCACACTTTCCTAAGTTTTTTTTAATGAAATGAACATAATTTAAACCTCTTTTTAATCTTAATCTTACCATATTTCAAGTGTTGTGAAGTGTTGTAACACACTTTCACACTTTTCCAGGCTTGTCACTAATAATTGGGACTTTTTATGCTTTAATTGGCCCTATTTTGCATCCACAAGCCCAATTTATTGCATCTTTTCGAGGATAATCCTGACACCAATCATTAACCAAGCATAATTTAGGTGTTTTTGGCTTGTGTGGCCCAAATTTAGTGATCTGGGACTCATTCGCCACCTTGGGTGAATGGGTCCTACCTAGATTTTTGGGTCCCGAACCATTTTTCACACATTTCTAAGAACTTTTGGTTTTTGGTTCCATACATTATATCTGATGGGACTCATTCACCACCTTGGGTGAATGAGTCCTGTGTGGCCCAAAATAAAAATTAATTCAATTTTTTGCAAGATTTTATTCTCCTAGATCTGATGTCGGCTTGTAGTGTTGTAATTTTGGGAATTCTTGCATAAGGGTGATCCCACATAAGTGGTTAACACTTTGAGAGAGGAAGGAAAAATTAATTGTCCACCCTCCCACAAATTGAAGGGGTTCACTTGAACCTTTAGGTTCAAGCGAACCTTGGGGTTCGATAGAACCCTAGGATTTGATCAAACCCTTTGACATTGGTTGAGAAATTAAAAAAAAGGAGGTTCGAGTGAACCCATGTTCGCTCGAACCTCGAAATTAGGATTAAAAAAAAACCAACAATGTGTCGTCATTTTCATTGAGTGTTCAAGCGAACTATGGATGTCGAATGAAGCAAACAATCTTGGCAAAGGGTCCATCACCCTCCATAGTCCACCACCCTCAACTCTCAACATTCGTACAAGTTGGTCAATTTCTCTAAAAATTGCATTTGCTTGAAAGTTTTTAAACCATAATAAATGGTTGTAGAATTTGGGTTTACAACTATCAATTGCATTTTCTTGAAAGTTTCTAAAGCCTTTTCAACAAACCCATTTTTTGAATATGGTTTGTCAAATAGTTCATGTGCCTTGTCTATGTTTCCACACTTTGCATACATGTCTACCTTCCACTACAACATCTAACAAAATTCCTCTATCCTTTATTCTTTGGTGCATGTCAATACCCTGTTCCAATGCTCTCGTTCGACACAAGTTGGGAGGATGGTGGCAAAGGTTGTAGAGTTTAGCTTTACAGCTTCCAATTGCATTTTCTTGAAAGTTTCTAAAGCCTTTTCAACAAACTTGATGCCCTTCAATACCCTTCAATGGTCCTCCATACCCTGTTCCAATGCTCCTATTTTTGGTAGTGAAGTTTGGATTTACACCCGCCGATTGCATTTGCTTGAAAGTTTCTAAGGCCTTTTCAAAAAATCCATTTACACTTGCAACTACATTTGCTTTAAAGTTTGTAAAATATTTTCAACAAATCCATTTTGTGAATATCCTGCATTTCTTCTTGTCAAACAGTTCATGTGCCTTGTCTATGCTTCCACATTTTGTATATTAATTTGTTTACTAATATTCAACAAGAAGATTACCTAGAGTAGTTTATGTTTAGTCATCAACACTCTTGATAACATAGACTTGAAGTTGATTCAAATAATAATAATTTATCATGTTGCTTGGGAATACACACACTTGTAGGTCCATATTGAAACTATTTATTGTCTTATTATACTTGGTGATTCCTCTTACCTAGTAAACCCACAAATTTCACATACTAAAAGTCAAAATAATTTAAGGTCGCAAATTTCACATGGAATTTCTCATGTATTAAGCTTGGACAAGTGGTAATATAGGGTGGGAGTTTTTTTAACATGTATAGAATACATGGAAAATTTATTTGAGAAATAAAATTTTAGATTATAATCTCTTGAAGATACTTTACCAAGTAGCATGACAATATGGTGGTACACCCACAAACCTAATATCCCAATTGGGAAGACATTTTTGGTCCTTATAAGAACCAAGTACTTATCAAAAGGAGACTATAAACCCAATGTAAAATATTGTGGCAAGATGAAACTTGAAATAAACCTTCAAATTTTCATCACATAATGGACAAATAGAAGAGAATATGATGAAAGGCTTTATAGGTACCAACTTTTCTATTGGACATTAGATCACCTATTGCAAAAAAAAGGTATATTTTAACTAAGAAAAGAGAGGAGGAAGGTCAAAAATTGGATGATACCTGACAAAATAATTTTTAAAAAAATTACATTCCATGATATTGACAAGCTAATCCACAATGTACTCAAACGAAGCACATTATCATCTCTACATATAGTAGAAATTTAGTCCTTCACAAAGAACATTAGAGTGTATTTCCAATGGAGACAAGCATTTGGAACTTGATTTAAAGTGGATGGATAAGGTTGAAACACCATAGTAGAAGTTAAGTGGTGCCTCTAAGAATAAATTATATAATCCAAAGGAGAAGAAAATCCTCAAAACCTAAAAAAATATAAGTAGAAGAAGGGGATTTTATGAATTTAGCCACTAATAATGCACTAAAAAATAAATATTTCAACATGAACCATTAAGGACTAGAGAACAAAATGTAATTTTAGAAGGAACCCTAAGATGGAAAAAATTGGAGATTAATGGAATGAAAGATAAGTGATGCAAGTGGAAAATTTTAAAAAATATGAAAAACTTTTTCCTAGAATATTTACTAACCTAAAAGGTATAAAATAAGTGGTAAGAACCATGCAAATAGAACTAAAAGAAGGATCCAAACCATAAAGGAAAATAAAATATATTAACTTAAAACCTCAATCCATACTATTTTGTATTTTCATTAAGTTATTTATGCTAACAATTTAGGCTTTCCTATTGTGACTACATTTGACACTTGGCATCAACTTCTATGTGTTATTGTTTTATACATGTGCATCATCACTGTGCTCAAATAGAAAAAGATTTTTTCTATACCCTTTTTATTTGTGACCTATATTCATCTCTCTTTTCTTTTAACTTATCAAATGTTACTTGGGAATACACACACTTGTAGGTCCATATTGAAACTTTTTATTGTCTTATAACTTGGTGATTCCTCTTACCTAGTAAACCCAAAAATAGTACATGTACATGTATCTCTATGTAACTAGTTAGAATAAGGTGGGTTGTATGCTAAATTAGTTTTATGGTATGCATGTCATAGATATAGTGGTAATGTGTGCTTAACTAGTTTAGTCTTAAGTATTAAATAAAAGATCAATCTATCTTTTGTATGGAGGATCACATGAAGTTATTCAAAAGTGATTAAGGATATGCAAGTTTCTTATATTTTAGATCTTATCAGGTACTAACAAAATTAGTGGTGCAAAAAAATCATATTTTATTTGTATTAGATAATTGGTGGTTGTGGTTGTATGGCTTGAATTCCTAGGAAATTTAATGTCACCACTTTTCTATGAGTATGAGGCATCCTCATCCTCTTCCCATAGAGAGAATTTTCCAAACATCTATAGTTGAAAATCCATAGCCAAAACTCAACATACTATCACACCCAGTTGGAATCGACTTAGTCATCCCACTAGCTCTAATACTCAAGTTCAAAATTATTTTAAATACCATGTTTGTGATTTTACTATCCACTCTCTTCAATCTTGGTGAAGATTGAGAGAGCTTATCCTTTTTTAGGAAGTGTATATTCACTTGATGGTCTTGCATTCTCTAACTCTTCAAAAAGTAATTTGGCCTTGTATGAGACAAATATAAATTAAGTCTTGAGCCAAAGAAATATTCTTAAGTATTTTTGAACTAGAATACCTTCCTCCTCTAGGGAGAAATTATCTATGATTTCCTCCTCTTGATCCAACACCTTTGGTTTTAGTTCTTCCTTTTTATCCACTCATGGCTCTCCTATTAAAAGGAATAAATATTTTATCCCTTAGGACAATGTTGGCCCTCTCATACTTGTCAATAGATATGAGTTACTAGCTACTACTATGAAGGAACTTCCAATGTTGAATAAGGAAGGATCTGTCACTCCAAAATAATATATCAAGGATCTTATAATGGGCGCTCATTGCACCATGTCATTGATAAAATTATGGCTCTAAAAATATTTTCCACCTCCTTTAAAGGCAGGGTGATAGATTCATTATGTGTCATGTCAAATTTATAATCATTTGAAGATGGGATGTACTGAAAATAATTTTCTATGAATACTTCAAATAAAGAGGAGATTCTATATCATTATTGAAAAGAATCTCCTACATTTTAAGCTCAAGCCCAGGTATCTAGTCCTTCTTTAACTTCAATATTTTGGTGTCATGTTCATGAGAAAAAATATATTGTGTCTACAAATTGTTTTAAACTTCTTAGAGAAAAAATAGTTGACATTATCTATCCTAAACACCTTGATTTTCTTAACAATATGATTCTTAAAAAGAGATTTAAACTCCTAAAATATCAAAAATATTTCATACTTCCCATTAATAAAATAAATAAAAATAGTTGACATTATCTATCCTAAGAACCTTTATTTTCTTAACAGTATGATTTAAAAAAGAGATTTTAACTCCTAAAATATCAAAAATATTTCATACTTCCCATTAATAAAATAAATCCAAAAGTAATAATAAAAATCATTAATAAATGATAAATAGTATACATATTTACCAATGGAGTGGATATCCATAGGAACAAACACATCACTACATGTATTAGCTTCAAAATCTCCTTTGCTTTAGTGATTCTGGAAAAAAAAAAGTACACTCTATTTTATTTTCCCAAGATACAATGCTCTGAAAAGTCAATAAAAATAGAATTATCAACAATTCCATCCATAATATTCTTAATTACAACTTTTTAGACATTTTACACTTAGGTGGCCCATCCTAATATGCCACAACAACCTTGATTTAGATGTAATTACTTTAGCACACTAAAAAAATTGATGCATCCAACCTATATCTAGAGTGCCATGCAACACTCCATTAGTGTACCAAGTTTCCTCATGCTAACTTGCAACCTTTACCATCAAAACTAACATTTATATCTGAGTTGAAACCATTTTGGACATAAACATAAGTTTCCTTGCCAAAATTGTCCAATATATGCAAAACATTTGAGAGTGACCTTCCTCTTGCATCCATGAATGAAAAATTTACTTTTCTTGACCATATATCTTCAAGGAAATGTTATCACCAAGATAGACCTTACCTTCATCGCATTATATATCCAAGGTACAACTTGTTATAAGGTGTCATATGATAAGAAGCACTTGATTCAATCAACCAAGAGTCATCACCAATGAAATTAGTATAAATAAAGGTATCATTATTGTATTCATCATTATTAGAGGATTTGCCAAAAGAATCATCTTTATTTTTTAATTTTGAATCCTTCTTGATGTGCCCTTTATTTCCATAATTACAACATTTTACTTTGGATTTTCCAAGATATTTAGTATAGATCTTTACCCTTAGACTTATAATCCTAATTATTTTTCTCACCTTTCTTCTCCTTAGATCCACCTCTAACAACTAGGGTATTAAAATAAATTTTCATCCATGGACTTCTTTCTAATTTCCTTTCTTACCAAAATGAGGTCTCAAAAACAGGCATAAACCATAGTTCAGATTTTCTTGAATATATTACCTCGTGCTCCAGATATTAACTATTAGAGCAACATCTAACGAGGTAGAAGGACCGTCTTTATTTTATGAAGACAACAGACCGGTTTTCTGTACTAGAATAGAGATCAATTTTAACAAGTCGCACACCCATAATTCCAAAAATCCTTAGATAAAAGTAATTACACGATCAAACTACCGGAACGTAATAACCTAAAAATGAAAGCTATTCAAAATTTTTTCTTTCTTAATTCTTTTTCTTTTGGATGAACTCGGGATCCGGGCGGATTTTCTAGTTTTTCTAGCCCCAACTAACTGGAATTCCGTCTAATAAAATGGAAGAATTATAAATCTCTAGAATAATGCATAAGAATACTGCATTATAAACGTATGATTATTACACTAAAACCAGGTTATTCTATTCCACTTTTTCCTTCAAAATGAAACTTATTTAATTTCAATAAATAATAACATGACCACCCGTTCGTACAGGACTTTTACTCCGGGCACACGTGAGAAATCTCTATCAAGTTTTGATCGAAAAGTTCAATCTCATCCACAAAAGAAATTGACTTCCGGCCATCATCGTTGTGGCAAAGGTCAAATCTGCACCAAAGAATTTCTTTCACAGCTCCACCCAATATGTCTTTCTTTGCCAAAATGGTAAACTTGGGCAATCAAAGTCTTGATCCAAATCAAAATGCCATTGATGAATGGCTAGTTACAAAACTAGAGAGAAGATCTTATTTAGCTAAAGAGCTTGAAGACCGAGTGAGAGCTCTAAGCAATGGATCTCCTCTTGTAGATGTAATCGAAAAAAGAATAAGATTTTTGAAAACTGGAAATGGAAAGCCCCTTTCAGAAGTACATGATCCTTTACTGAGCGGGCCATTCCGTGGATTGATGATTCAATTTAAATCACCATGGATGTTACCACCAGATGACTCTACCGAGCGATTGCAAAAGAAGAAAAAATGGCAATCGAACAACCATGATTCTACCAACCAACTGGATCGAATTTCATTAATTCGACCAGAAAATAAGGATAAACTCGTTCATCGAAATGAGAAAATGAAAATAATAATAATCTTTCACACTTCATAGAAAACACTCATCCATTTCTAATGCCGGATTTATTAGGTGATCAAAAGAGATTAGTCCAACGAGCCGTAGATGCACTTCTTGATAACAGTATAGGCGCACAACCGGTGAAAGATAGTCACGACAGACCTTATAAATCGTTCTCAGATTTCATCCAAGGTAAAGAAGGAAGATTTCGTGAAAATTTACTTGGAAAACGGGTGGATTATTCAGGTCGTTCTGTTATTGTCGTAGGTCCCCTTCTCTCGTTGTATCAATGTGGATTGCCCCGAGAAATTGCAATAGAACTTTTTCAAACATTTTTAATTCGTGGGCTGGTTGAACAACAGATTGCTCCCAATTTAAGAGCTGCTAAATTTTTAATTCAAGACAGGGGACCTATTATATGGAACGTACTTAAACAGATTATGCAAAAACATCCCATATTGTTAAATCGAGCACCCACCTTACACAGATTAGGAATACAAGCGTTTATACCTATTTTAATAGAAGAACGTGCCATTCGGTTGCACCCATTGGTTTGTGCAGGATTTAATGCGGACTTTGATGGAGATCAGATATAAATCAATTAAATTGTATTCGATTTATTAATCAGAATTTATCTTCAAGATCTTCTTCATCCTGTGATCAAAATAAAGAGCAATTAACATTAAATAAAGAACAATTAACATTAAACGATGATTTTCGATTGAAAAACTTTCTTCTTAAAATAACCGATCAATTGACTCTATCAATAACTAAGCCTGGACAGGGTTACTCTGATGAAATTGTCTATGATGAAATTATCCTGAATGTGGATTTAGAATCCGAAACTGCATTGGATAAGTATGCTTTTCAAAAATGGTTCCAGAAGTATTATTTGGAATGGAAAAAGTCTTTAAATATGATATTTTCCAATTTTAGTGAGATTATTAATATTGATAAATATTATCAATTTTTCCCATGAATCGGGTAAAGAATGATTTAATAGGATGCACTTATCCTCTTCATCCATCTTGACTCCTATCAAGACACAATTTGACTATGTAGATCATATTAAATTTGTTCAAGTGAATAGTTATATTGGTTCAAGTAAATGGGATAATAAAAATACACAATCTTACTTAATACTTGGATATTTACATGGGAAACATTTATGGGAGAAAATTTTCCATCAAAATATTTTTACTTTATATTATTCAAAATCAAATATTGAATACAAGAATGCCTTTCCTTTTATTGATTCTTAATCTAAAACATACTTATATAATCTATTTGATGTTTTAAAACAATAATATATAATCTAATTCCATAAGACAATCTTGTTTCAAAATCAAATCTACACCATCCATAAGTTAATCAATAGAGAATAAGGCAACTAGAATTAACAATAATAATTTCAATCACAAAACTAGTAACCCTTAGTTCCTTCAACTTAGTCTAATTCATGTTTTTTTCCAAGATGAAGAATAAATCAAGTGACTCTTTTTAAAGCTTTCATTACACACTTGTTCATCCTAGATTTTAGAGTACATTTATAGAATGGATGCATTAGAGAAATCCATTCATCAACATAAAACTTATATTTCTTCCTCCTCTTTAACCAATCATATGTGGAGTTCAATTTTTATCTAAATAAAAAAGGTAGAGTGGACCTAGATGAAAAATAATGAGTGTAGACAAAGAAGCTAGATATTTTTGCATGAATAAATCTTAGGAATCCAATTATATAACCTTTGATTATCATCCCACTTCAAGTTATTAATGGAATAAAGGGGAAAGAATCATTTAAGGAGTTACATGCCACATGATTGTATGATATAGACAAATTTTCATATAATTTCCAATTATTAAATCATTCATTCTATAAATCCCTTGATTTGAAAAGAAACATATTGTCTTGTTTCCTTTATGGTAGCAACATAGTTAGAGAATAATTTGAGAAGAAAGATGTCTAATCTAGATACATGTGTGTGCTTTCAAATCTCAAGCTAATCTAGAACTTGTTGGCCCTTGTGATTTATTCATGTGCATCATATATTTAAGATCATTTTATATATTTAAATGTATAGTTAGAAGTTTCTACATTTTGGTGAAATGAGTTTGTGCATGACTTTGTTCATTATGTAAGTTTAAAGATTTATTAATATTTCAAATTGATTTACTTGTTACACAAACTTGTTTAGTAATAAATGTATCTAGAAGTTACATTAAATTTATTGAATGTATGTACATGCACAAGTGAGAACTATTAAATCTAGATATGTAGATAGTGTTCATGTTTAATTTACATTATATATCATGTGCACACAAGTGTAAATTTATTTAGAACTATTTTAGATTTCTATTCTCTAGATCTACATATATTAAACCAAGGTCTCATTCCTCCTTTAGGTACATACATATCACAATGGAAAATGCACCTGTTCCACCTCCAGAAACAATATGTGCACATACTAATAGTGATATTAGGAGATTGAGAGAGTCATTAACTGATGGTATAGATACAGGAATATATTCAGAAGTTTGCATGTCCATTTTACAAAGCTTAGAACAATTAAGAGATAAACTTAGGCGGGCTAGTAGTTTTTCCCCTGATAGAGTAGCTACGATTCTTTCCCAAATGCGGGAAGAATTCCATGGTGAGGTTTCTTATAAACAAATACAGGAGGCTGTGACCAAAAAAATGATCAAAAACACTTATTTTCCATTCTATCAAAATATACGTAAGGTGAAGGGTTACCAGGTCATAAAATGTGTGGATCCTCTTATGGCCCCATTGATATACCCACGATTTATTGCAACACATGGTAAGTATCCAAACAATGACCAAATTCCATTATATTTTGCTAAGTAGTTCTATGCTAAGGTCCATTTGGGCCTCAAAGTCAACTACTTGGACATTCCACCATATGTTGGTCAGGGGCATGGTAGAATTACCGTTAGGCCCACCTATCATCAAGCAAATAGACTAGCCCCAGTGTTTAGGGTATTGGTTGGTGATAGGTCTCTTTTTCTCACCCCAGCTCTAGCCCCCTTAGCGGACTAGGTTATCATTGCTTCCCAAAAGGAAGCAATTGATAGTGTTGGCGACATTGCAGTTGTGACCACTCGGATATCTACTGATTGTGTGGGTTAGTATTTGATGTCTCGACATTCATGATCCATACCATTTACAACACAAGACAGCAGCATAGATCCTTTTTAGGCAGATGACATCACTGGACCCACACTGCTCAATGGACTTACAAGAGACATGGCACAGAGGACTATGATTTCTTTGGTTGAGGACCTCTTGCAGGCATATGCTTACATTGCATCAGACTATGGGATCCCTATAGACCATGACAGAGGTCATTTGGATTGAGGAGTTCATTCACATCCAGGATCCCATCATTCTCATCACTCTTAGTCTAGTAGTAGTGCACATGAGGATCCACCTATGGATCATTCCACTGCTACACAGATTACACATTTTATAGAGTTGTTGACTGGTCCCGGTTCATCATCGATGCCATCTCAATTACATAGTCCCCTTGACTCATCATTTTTGGCACAACATGCGATAGGCCCTCAGATTGACACGTCGACAGAGCATCTAATTGATTTGGTGGAGACAGCTATGGCAAATGACTATGAGCATCCAATACCAAAGGATGTGCATGTATGTGTGCATGTGCATGTTTCAATTCATTTTTTTAATTCTTTTTAAATTTTAATTTTAACTAGATATTCATGCAATATATATGTATATATATATATATTGTATATGGACATGCCTCATGTTACTCCGAGCCTTGGTCTAGATCGTGTACGTCGTCATGTCTCTATGGATAACGTTGCTGGCAATGGACATGTGAGTTTTAAATTTTTATATATAGACATGTATATATACATGCATATGTATGTATAGATCTAGATAGATAAATTTAAAAATACATGTACATTCTTAAAAATAACTTTCATAAAATTTATAATATATTATATGTATTTAACATATTTTCTACACAATTTTATCTATAGGGCTCAACACATCTTTCAGAGCAGGGTTCTCATTCAAATGATCGTTCGATTAGGAGTCGATATTCATATTAGGTTGCTTTGGATTTATGAGTTGTTTATGTTCATTATATATGACTTGGGCTACATTTTTGAGTGTTGATACATTTTATGTTCACTATATATGACTTGGGCTAAATTTTTTATATTGTTGATACATTGTACGTTAAATTATGATTATGATGGTCATGTGGAAAATCATGGTTTAATTAATGAGTTTTGTGGTTTGAACTTCCTGCGTGCATGGTGGATTCTGCTCTGGGGGTACCCCATGGATCCCCTTTGTCCCCTCTTGACTCATGCATCTCACATGCGGCCCCGTGTCCCTCGGGGCTCACTCCTGTTGGGATAGTGCTTTCACCTACGGGTCTTTCAAAGACTGGTGAGATTCCGGTCGTTTCTATTGACTTTGTGCCGACGGCAAAGATTCTTTCAAAAATTGGCTGGAAGGATGTGTTGACCAATGGAAAACAAAACAAAACTCTGGTTCCTCCTTTTTTTGAGGTTTTCACTGCTTCTAGGACGAACTTTTCCATTCCTAATTTGGTCTTTGATAGGATCCTCTCCTCCATGGAGAACGCGGTTGTGGGTAGATTTATTTCCTTTCGTCCAACTGTGGATATGGTTTGAAAGTGGGTTGCTGCAAAATGGCGTCTCAAGGGGAGTGTGGAGATCTGTGCTATGGCTAGTGGTCTCTTTCTTTTTAGGTTCATGGCAGCGGAGGATATGGTGGTGACTCTTTCCACAGGTCCTTGGGTGTATGGAAAACACAGCTTGGCTATGTGTTGTTGGAAGCTGGGGTTTGACCCTGTTGTGGACCTAATCAAGTCAGATCCAATATGGGTTTGGTTGCTTGGATTACCTCTAGAGTATTGGGAGAAAGCTATTTTCAAAAGTATTGGGGATTCTTTGGGTCATTTTTTCACCACTGACTCTATCACCAAATCTAAATCCAAGTTAGTTTTTGCAATATTTTGTGTTAACATCTGTGTTGATAAAACTTTTCCTAACACGATCAAGTTGTGCTCCAAGTTTGGCAACTAGACCCAACCAGTGTGTTATGAAAATATTGTTGTCTACTATCATAAGTGTGCTAAAGTTGTCCACCTTATCTTTGACTACAAATCTTCTTTCATTTGGGAGCCTAGTACCTTGAACAAATTTACACCTCCTGTGGAGAAGGTTTCACCTCCGAAGGAGGCCACTAGGGTCAATCCTCTAATTGCTTCACCTACCTTTGATAACCTACCACCTTCACCCACTTTGGTTGACCCACCACCTGGTGTGGTCGACTCTAGTGTTGATCTAGTGACTATATCTTTAAATGAGTTTGTTGTCAAACCCCTAGTTGTCCAAATGGCCCAGGGCTTTGGTTCTTTGGCTATTGATCCCCTGCTTGCAGTGAGCTCTGTGAGGGTATGTGAAACAATGGGTGAGGAAGGAGAGATATGGGAAGAAGAGAGTATCGGGGTAGTTGATGAATTAGTGGAGAGTACAAAGCTTGACAAAATTGCAGAAGAAGAAACCTGGACAATGCCAAAAAAAAAGAGAGGAAGAAGAAGGCTAATGTAGGAGGAGATTCAAAACTAGGAAGACCTAGCCAGAGACTCACTAGGATGAGAGAAACCACAAATGAGGTTGCCTAGGGTAAACAGAGGATATTGGACGTGTCCTCTAAGAAAGGTCAGAAATGAGAGTTATGTTGTGGAATGTTTGTGGGCTCAACAACTCCCACAAACAACTTGCTTTGAAGAACTATGTCCTGGAACACAAGATTGATGTGTGCCTACTACAAGAAACCAAAATTATTAAGACAAATTTTGATAAGATTTCTAAATTTATTTGGCCAAATGCTTCCTACTTCTATATTGACGCTGAGGGGGCTTTGGATGGTCTGGCTGAGCTTTGGAACCCCTCTAGATTTTTGGGTTCATAACTTTTTCACTGTAAAAATTGTGTGGGGGTCTCCTTTTCTTACCTAGGTGACTCTTGGTCTATAATCAATATTTATGCTCCTAATTAGAGGAATGCGAGGAATACTCTGTGGTAGGATCTTACTATTAAAATTAACCTCAATAGCGGAACTCATTGGTTGGTAGCCAGGAACTTCAACTCTTCTCTCTTCCCTTCGGAGAAAAGCAGTGGCCTGTTGGATTACTTTGACAGCATGTCTAACTTGGTCAATTTTTTGAACTCTTCGAGATTGATAGATATTGATCTTATGGGACAGAAGTTTACTTGGTCTAACAGATGCTCTGGTGAACATCTGATTCAGGTTTGGTTAGATCGTTTTCTCTTCTCCCCCCATTGGATTAATATTTTAAATGCCAATCTAAAAACCCTGCCCAGAACAATGTTTGACCACAATCCCCTATTGCTGACCTCAAATATCTGGATTGTTGTGGGCCCCATCCCATTCCATTTTGAGATAATGTGGAATTCCCACCCTGACTTCAAAATAAAAATTATAGAATGGTGGAATATCCTTGTTCGTGGCTCGCCCATGTTCAGGATTTTTTTCAAACTCAAACATATTAAAAACATGGTTAAAGGATGGAATAAGAGCATGTTTGGGGACATGTTCCAAAAAAAAAGATGTTAGAGGAGGAATTGAGAACCTTACAAAATAAAATGGAGGAAGAAGATGGCAGTCAGCAGACTTACAGGCAGGAAATGGAAACCAAGAAGGAATGGGAACGAATCCTCAAAAATGAGGAAATATTTTGGAAGTAAAAATCCAGAGTCCAATGGTTGAAGGAGGGTGATAGGAACACCTCCTTCTTTCATGTGTCTTCCATCAAGCATAGGAAAAGAAAACAAATTTCTAATCTGACTGATACTTCTAGCGTGGTGATTTTGACTCCCGCCCAGATTGGCCTTCTAGCTGCTAATTACTTTCAAAAGGCTTACTCGGCCCCAACTAAGGTGCCTAACCTAGATTTGGAAAATTTGTTGCTCAACCACCTTCCAACCATCATCTCCCAGGATGATAATTTGAGGATTCTCAGTGCTATTTCTCTGGAAGAAGTTTGGTTGGCTACCTTTAGTATGGGGGCTTTCAAAGCCCCAGGTCCTGGTGGTTTTCCCCCTGCCTTCTTTCAATTATTCTGGGATACTATGGGTGGGGACCTTGTGCTGGCGGCTCGTGATTTCTTCAAAACTGGTAAAATCCTTAAACAACTAAACCACACCTTTATTACCCTAATTCCTAAGATTGGTGATCCTCAATCCATCATTGATTTCTAACCTATTAGCCTGTGCAACACCTTTTACAAAATCCTATCCAAGATCCTTGTGAACCGTATCAAGCCCCTCCTTGATAAACTCATTAGTCCTACCCAAAAAGGTTTTGTCCTTGGGCGCCATATTCTTGATGCTACTCTAACCACTCATGAGCTTCTTCATTCTATGGACAAATGTAATTATGCGGGGATGGCTCTCAAATTAGACATTTCTAAAGTCTATGATAAAGTTATATGGGACTTCATCCCTAAGGAATTTCCTCTAGTCTGGGACTAAGGATAAGAAGAAATTTTCTCTGGTCAAATGGGAAGAGGTCTGCCAACCCAAAATTGTGGTGGCCTTGGGATCAGGACTATAGTCAACACTAACAAGGCATTGATGGCCAAGGTGGTTTGGGATCAGATAAGGAATACTAAGGATTGGTGCAAAATAATGAATTCCAAATATCTTTAGAACAAGCCTTTGGTTAACTACCTTTTGGAGATTCACCCTCAAGGATCCTTGGCTTGGAGGAGCATCTACAACACACAAAGCCTACTAAGGAATGGGATTAAATGGAAATTAGATTAGATTATGGGAAGACCCATGGTTAATCAATATCCCTCTGGATTGTTCTGATTTTAGGAATCTCAAGAGGTTGGCTCATAGGTGCTTTGGACTCCATATTAGTGGTTATGTTTCTAGACCTCCTAGGGCTAGGGTGTGGATGGACCTAACCCTATGTTGTCCTCTGTCTCAATCCCTTTGTTTCCTGGCTAGTTCTCTCAAGGAATTACTCTCTCTTACCAAACTTCCCTCCTATGATAGGGGAGATAAATTTTTTTGGATCTTTGAAAAACAGGGGGATCTATCTATTAAGTCAGCGTACAATCTACTGACAAACCAGGGTACTACGGTGGACCCTTGGAAGAAGATATGGAACTATCATATGATCCCTAAAATAAATTTCTTCTAGTGGACTGCTTGCCATAATAGGATTCTTACTCAGGACAATTTGAGGAAACGGGGATTTTATATCCCCAATAAATACTTACTATGTAAATACAGTGAGGAAACTATCAATCATTTATTGTTACAGTGTTTGTTTGTTGCTGAAGTATCGGGGTTGGCTTTTGAAAAAGTGGGCGTTTCTTGGGTCATGGGTAAGGATACCATATCTTTCATTATGGCATATCTTGGTCCCTATTTCCACCCCTTGCTTGGCAAAATTTGGAACCAGGTCCCTCCTATTATTGGTTGGTGTCTATGGAAGGAAAGGAATAATAGGATCTTTAGAAATATTGAGAGGAATCCTAGGGAAGTTTTTAGTGTTGGTGTTTGGCTCATTGAGGCAAATATTTCCCTCTTCAATGGTAAACCTCTGGAGATGGGAACTTTTGATTATGAAATAAGAATGGACAAGGCCTAGCACCAGAAGTTAGAGGCTAGCTCATTTGACAATTCTAAATCCCTAGCCAAGAAAATTACCAAATGGGAGCCTCCAGATAGAGGATGGTTCAAACTCAATTTTGATGGGGTTTCTAAGGGAAACCTAGTCAAGGCTAGCATTGGTGGAGTGATTAGAGGCCCCAGGGGGTTCTGGTTGCTGGATTCACAGGATGTATTGGTTTCCAATCTTCTATTGTGGCAGAAGCTCATGCGCTACTCATGGGCCTCAAAGTTGTTTTCTATCTGGGGATTACGAACCTCCACATTAAAGGGGACTCTAAGTCCATTACTAATGTTGTGAATATGGGCAGACTAATTGGGTGCAGTATGAAGGATATTCTGTTGGATACTAGGTTCCTTTTATCTAAGCTAAGAGAAAAAAAAGTGACACATATTTTTAGGGAGGGTAACCAAGTGGTGGATGCTTTGGCCAATTGTGGTACCTATTGGGGTCACTCTAAATTTTGGACAAAAATGGAGAATTTACCACCAAGGATTCAAGATATCATCTTGAAAGAACAAAACAACCACTTATCATGATGTTTTCAAATCTTCGGGTGATGGGTGTTGTTTGGGGGGCCCACTTGGTTGTCCTTTGGGCCTGGTGGATGAGTTCTAATTTTGAGGTGGCCTACAAATGGTGGAATTCAAAATTAAAGGCTAGTCAAGTGGTTAAAGAAGGCGGTTCTATGAAGGGATTAGGAAAGTATGAGACATTGATGAATTTAAGAGGTTGTATTGTGCAATATCTTCTCTATGATTGTTTTAATCCATCATGCCCTTTGTATGACTGCAATCATGACTATTGATAGGAACTTTCATAATGAAGGAATGCTACCTTCTAGCACCTTTGATCCTGCTAGTTTAGCGCAAGCTTCCAATTATGCTTACATTGTCTTTCTAAATTTGGCCAAGTGGCCACTATGCCTTGTTTTTTTTGCGCAATTGCACCATGGCCAAGAAACCCTACATGCCCGCCAATTTTTGCTTAGCTTGCAGCTATTATCTTAAGATCCACATTAATGCCACCATTATGTATTCTTGTGGTGATTTTCCCTTTTGTGTGTGTGATCTACACACTGATGTCATTATCGGTGATTTTCCCTTTCTCACGTGTGATCTACACATTGACATCATTATCTAATGTTTCCTTCTTTGCCTTAATACCCACAATGCAAAGAAAGCATATTGCTTTGTTTGTGTTTCTAACTTTAGTTTTTTGCAAGCTATTTGGTTTCCTATGTAGGTTAACATCATGGGTGGTGACCACGTTCGGACTAAGCCTGATAATTTCGAAGAGTTTTGTAAGAATCCTTTGGTCTGGCATATCTGCACGGGGGATGGCCTTGCTCCTCTCATGGAGATTCTAGTTGGCCACGACCCTATCTTGTCTGGTCAATTCACTAATTCTTGTAAGGACCGTAGGGTTACGATGGGTGGCATTTTTTCAAAGTCAGCAAAGAGGTTATAGTGTAAGCTATCGGAATGCAGTGCATTGGGAAGAAATATCCTAAGCATACCCAGACCCTGGACAATGAAATTTTGAAAGCTTTCTTCATGGGGAATGACGAACCAGTCTGAAACCAGTCGGGCTTTGAACATGAAGCCCTTCTAAAGCCCTGGGACTAGGTGTGTTTAGCCCTTATGAAGTACATCAGGCTTGAAGGTAGGTTTAAAACCTATTTTTTCTATCACTTTCCCCTTCTGAATCATCTAAGGCATAAAATCCTGCTTATTTTTCCTTTCTTTCTGCTCATGGACCTAGAGAATTCGGTTGAAAAATGAAAGGAAATAGCCAATCTTAACCCAATGAAATTTTGCCTTTACTGCTCCATCAAGGGCTTATCCTAAGACTCTACCATTTTCATTTGGCCCTTTTCCCCAAGAGCCATTTCTATTGTTCGTATTGATGAAATTGAACCCATGGTTGTTGCTAATATCTCCCCTGTTGAATCTAAAATCCCTTCATGATTAATCCACCTAGGTACTATTGAAAACCACAAAAATAAACATGTTGCCAAAAAAATTATAAGTGGCACGAGTAATGCACATACTAATGTTGCTACCAGCCTTTGTGAACTCAAGACCACCTTGGCTAAGTCTTCTTACAGAGCCACTGCTATAAAAAAAAGGCAAGGATGGTATAAAAAGGTGCACCGGAGCCAATGGTAAAGGAGGGTAAAGGGAAGAATGTAATAGCGAAGGATTCTAAAGATGATACGATCGTGGGGAACACGGTCATGACTGGAGGGGAGACTACAATTTAAGATTTGGAATATTGGCGAAAAACAACAAAAAAAGACAGATTATTGAGGACTCGGAGGAGGAGCAAACTGACAGCAAGGATTATAAGGAAGAGGATGATGATTTGGAAGGGCCCCATTTAACCCCAGACAATAGCAAGATACCAAAAGAGACTTCGGCTTCTCACTATTCGCACCCCCTGGTTGTTGAGCTTGGTGAGGTCCTAAGAACCACGGATGATGGGGAGGAGCTCCATGCTTTAGAAAAGAAGATGGACATGCTCAATAAAATATTTAGAGGGTTGACCCACTTCATAATGAAATTGGGTCATTTCGTTACTAGTACCCTGTCCACTATAATCAAGGAGGATCTAGAGGAGAATAATGCCTAGGAGAATCAAGACTGGGTTGGTGATGACGTTGTGGACCTTCTGTTCAAAAATTGGGACAATGTCAATTAGTTGTTGCCTATGTTAGTATTTTGGGCCTTTGTTGCCTAACTGTGGTCTCTCTGTTGTTGATGTGTTGTCTTTATTCTTTTTGACTTACTATTAGTTTTTTTGGACTTGTTCCTTTTTGGCCCTTGTGGCTCGTTTTGAAGGGTACAACACCCTATAAATGCTGATTACTTTTTCAAAAACATAGACAACTAGATGAAAAGTTGAAGGAACTCATCTTAGGGACTATAAACTCTTTATATATGATGAAATTAGAGAGAAATAAAGTATACCATAAAAAGGGCATGTTCATTAGTAAAATAATTGAAATCTTTCCCATCTTATTCATTTCTCAATCTAAAATAAAGAAAACTATAAATAAAAATTGGTAAACCTTTGTCAATAATTACGTAGAAATTTTCACTTTTAGACCTAAAAAAATTATTTTTGCACCAACCTCATATTATTTTCTCATACTAATTTAATGATAATAAACTAGACTGTGCTTTCAATCTTCCAAAATATATATGTATCTAGGATATTGTTTGGTATTTTACTGTATAATTTTTGCATTAAATTGTGTACATCATAGAGCCCATACTTTTATTTGCACATAAAAATTATTGCTTAATTTAATCTAAAATAATAAATTTAAAGAGAATTTATACACCATTGATTATCTAATCTATCTTAGAGTTTAATATTTTACTTGAATATAACTTTCCTTCCTCAATAAAATAACACCTCCTTTTACTAAAGGTGTTTTTCTAGTGGGTATCAAGCCAAAACCCCACTTTAATTATAGTACTTATAATAGCCAATGAATTTATAACTTTCTTTCTTGAGAGTTGTTGGTGCAAGTAGGTGTGCATTCAAGTGCAAGTTTTAGGTGTAGATTTGAATAAAACTATAGTGTAATTTAGCACTCCAAGAGATTAAACTTCCACAAAGAACACATAATAAGGATTTATTTGATTAGATAAATTTTACTCACCTTGGATATATGATAACTATGTTAACCCTTTATTAAACCATAGTATATGATCACAAATACATCATTAAAAAGAGTCGGAAGTAGATATCTAAATTAAAGAGGATAATATTAACACAATAAAAACTTATCAAATTGTAATGATCTCTTCCACCAAAATAGAACAAAAAATTTTCTTTGTCTTAAGAAAGAGTCAAATGAATCTTGAGAACTATATTATAAATACTTTAGAGAAATAATCATATGTAAAGTACACTTTGTAGCAAGATAAATGTACCAAAATGTTGGAGAAAATATCAAACTAGTATTTAGGGAACATGAATAAGAACTATGGTAAAGAAAATTTGATTAAACCTAGTAATAATCACAAATAGATATACCTCAAAAAATAATAAATAAAGGATTATGCATATCTCTTGCACCAAGAAGCATGACATAAAGATCGTTGTGTTGTAGCGAAAAAATTTAGACATAGAATAAAATTACAGTTTAAATAATGAAGCATTGAATGAGCCATAGCTACCTTCCAATGAATCATCAATCATATTTTATATCCATATCAACTTGCCTAAAGACCAAGCTTGCAATCGACTTTCAAAGTTTAAGGAACTCATCTTAGGGACTATAAACTCTTTTCATGGCATCCATTATATATGTGATTTATTGTTATTTTCTAATAGATGTCTTCAAGTATGGTATTATATTGAACTAGAAAACTATGTTATTTGTGAGATATATTTGTGGTGCTAGTTTTCCTATGATATGGCTTCTTTTAAATGTATCTTATCTTTAGTGCTAATATTGCATCATCTAGTATCATACCCATTTATATCCTACTCAAGTTAAAATTATAACTACCTCAGATACCCACATGTCATATGATGTACTAAAACTCTATACTATTCATCTACAACTATCTCTCCTATCACTAACCCTCTTACTATTAAAATTACTAAATCAATCTTGCAGGCATATGCTTAATCAATCTTTCTCACATTTTTCATTTGGATCCCAATAAACTAGAGTTAAAACATAAAATAACCAATAATTTTATGAAATTTATCATTTTAAGTGTCATTCTATACTATTATAAAGTTGTACAAGAAAGGTACACATGAGGGAAATACCATCTAAACATATTGAAGATATAAATAAATAAACATACTCTTTTAGGGATCATTGAAACTAACACTAAATTTTCTTCTACTCCTGCCATCACTCTTCCAATGATTTTTTTTATGAAAATTAGATACTATGGAATACTCAAATTATGGACCAATAAATTTATTATAGAAAACTTTGCAATTGTTGCAACAAGGTTTGCACATTATGTACATAACATAAAATTAAGCATTGAATTCTTGAATCAATTTATAATAACTTTTCTAGCTATAAGTGGAGATGAACTTTCAAATGAAATCATTTAGATGATTGAAAAAGTACATGAATTCCATGGAACAAATATATAATTGGAAATATCTACTCAGTTTAAGGTCCTCAATGTGTTTCAACCACTAAATGTAACTGCATGAAGATGTAGGGTGGTAGCAATTTTTAGGTGAGTATATTGATATACCTTGTTATCAACTTGATAGTCAACAAAATGAATCCCATGTTGAACAACTTTGGCTTATTTTAGATATATCTCTTGCACTACAATAGAACCTACGTAGTAAACATGAACCTGAGGTAAGACATGTGCACGTGTACAACATTTTCATGCTCAAGGTTTGTACAGTATATATTTAATTTTTTTAAGGTAATGTACACATGTACACAAAGTATATATATAATTTTAAATTCAAACTCACCTATGGGAAATAGCACTCCATCGCTTGTTTCAAGTTGTGTTAGATTATTCCTCTCTTTTATGCAACACATTAAACAATAGCTAACACCTTCTATGTTTCTAGGCTCTACTATGACTACAAAAACATCTCATGTACACCAAATTTACACAATAAAATTCTAAAAAAAAATAGAATTGTCTCTATACTTTAAAGATCATTAAATTTATATAATATTTAAATTATTGAAAATTTACACATGTACCTTTTCTAACCAATCCTAAAATATGGTCATAGTCAATTGAAATCAAAGGAATGTCTTGAAATCTTTCATCCTCATTTTCATTGTATGTGTCTGAAATGAATAGTGGCACCATATCCCGTTTACTAACATATTCAAGTTCTTGGTTGTTGCATGCATGAGAGTTTCCTGTAATGCACTCAGTGCATATGTTTATCCAGGGTGACTATCTAAACTCATAACACAATGCAAAGATCTTGTTTTTTCTACCCTCTTGCATCCATGCATCGATCTTCTATCCACAAATAGATATATGTACTTGCAAAAAACTTATGTGAACAAACATGTGTATATATATAAAAATTTTAAATTTAAATAAATTTAATTTTTTGAAAATGTAATTTATACATACCCAATATCTCCCAAAACACTCTAAGTGGAATGTTTTGGTTTTTTCTTGAAGATGTGTCGATCTCATTTATGCAAAGTGTTTATTGCACCATTCAACAACATCATGTGCATTGTCTATACGATCTTCTGAATAACTTATTTGATGCAAGCTCATGTGGCATCATGCTCACTCTTTCGATGCCCACTCTCAAAGAAACTCCAAACATGTGGTATATTGTAAATTTTATGATATATAGAAAGTGCATAAAATGGATGTGATGATTTGAGTTGAGTCACACATCCATCTAACCATACAAAATTCTTTTCAAATTTTACACCCCTACTTCTCAAATTCTCAAAAAAAACATTTTGTAAAACAATGTTATACAAAAAGTGTGCCATGCTCTTTATCATCACTAATATAAAAGTGATATTCTTTCTTGATGGCTCATTGTTCATATGTACTCTCAACACCATTCAATTCCAATTGTGCATGTCGATAACACACATGAACCATAATAATGACCTACTTTGAAAAGTAATATTTTGATTGAATCTCTTTTTGATGTACAAAAGAGTAATTTTCTACAAAGTCAACTACTGATAGAACTGTTCCAAGTGGGAAAGTATCTCTTAATGTTTGAAATTTTCTTGCTTGCCACTTAGCATAAAAGAAATTTTGTATGTATGGTTGTATCAATTTTTGAAAATCTTCCATAAAATTCCCAATAGGTATCTCCTCTTCTACATAGTTTAACCTTGTGGATTCTTTCCCAAAATTTGTTTGAAAATTTACATACTTGTAACTCTTGCAATTTATTGTCTTTGTTAGGTCAGCATCTTCATTTGTTGAAGGTAAGTTAGCCAAATTTCCACATGTTTCATAGAGTCCTTTTATGCATTTTATTTGAGGTCCATTTTCATGATCACATAATAGATCATTTATGAAAAAACTTACTTGTTTAGGAGGTTCCTTTTGAAAACCATATCATTATTCTCTCATCTTTCAAAACACATGATAGTAGAGATCAAATTCAATATGATAACGACAACAAAAAATTTCAAAAAACTTGTTTATCTTCACATAATATGGCTTTAACCTTTCAAACATTGTCTAGCTAGTGTGTAATGTGTTCTTCATAAATACCAGGCTCAATCCTGTGCCTCATAAAATCTCTAGTATTTGATGATGGATGGTTCTAATCATTCCAAAAACTTGAGATCAAGTTCCTAACAACATCTTCAATCCTGTCAAAATGGGGAGCTCTGTACACATAATTGTCGAATTTCCTTCAAAACTATCATCCAAAACCTTTATCTTTTTCTCATATTTTATTAGTGTGGTTCTACTATAACCAAATTCAATGGAAAGTGCTGACATTTTTCTTTTTCTTGATATTTATTTATTTAAAACAGATGTCAAAATCACCTTTCTTGCAATGGCCTTATCCACTAATCAAGATCCTTTGTCAATGGAATCTAAACCTTTTTTAACATTTTCAACAGTATCTTTTTGTATTCTCATGTGTTTCCTCTTATTCAATGCAAAATGTACACCCGACAATTGTAATGATTCTTTCAGCTCATTACGAAGAAGTAAACGTGATAACAATTGGGTTTTTTCAAGTGTTTCAAGATGATTGAAATGATCATTGATTATTCTATTTACAGATTTAGTCATCGACCTCTTACTCCTATTTTTAGGTTATTCGGCATAACGTTTTAGTTTCTCCGTATCCATTTCAAGTAAATGATCTAAATTTCTATAAGAAATTTGTCTCCCCACCTTTTCAGCTACTTTTGTATGCTCATCCATTGGTGTAGAAGGAAGTGATCCTGACCCCTCTCCAACATGCATTGTTTGAACTCAGGCCTCCTCCTTATCTTCAAGGTCCATGTGTTCTTCAACTTATTTGTTTGGTCCAATATCTATATTTGGCTTGACTTCTTCTTGAGAACTTCTTGCTTGTTGAGCCATTTCTACATGTCACAAAATATTGTGCAAAGAAAGTGAGAGATGATGATATATAAGTGGAGTTGAACATATGAAATCAAATATTCTTGAACTAAATAATTCCATGGAAAAAATTCATTCGAAAATAGATGATAAGCAATTATTAGGCTATGAATGAAGAATAGAGGATAAGGGTGATAAGTGGACACTTGAACTGTGGATTAATGGCATGGATTGTGTTAGGCAACTCTTGGTGGTGAATGTAGGTGGACGGAGGATGAAAGCTTATGCATGGTTGGTATGGAGGATGAGAATTTTGACTTCGAGATGATGTAGACAACTTGACTTGGAGGACACGTAGATTTTTAAATTTTTTTAAATGTTTCTAATATTTTTGGATTTTTGACTCTTCTTGTTGACCAAATTTGAGGTGATTAAATTGTGAAGTGTGATTGTTCTGATGATAAATAGAGGGTATGTAGGAGATTATGGACTCCAAAAGGATTTTCCTACTCAAGGATAATGGTATGTTCCCTAACTCAAGTCCATGATAAACCTTAAGTGATGTGGGTGATAGATAGCAAATGGGTTGATTTTGAGACCTAGGAAGAGTAGTGGAAGTGCAAAGTAAGGGTTCTATTTGATCAATGATGAATATTCAAAGGAATAAATTCATGGAACATATAACTTGGTTAGGTGATATGATCTTGATATATGCGAGGGGTTGTACATGCAAGAATTAGGTCGAATGATATATATGTATGCAAGGACTATGTGATGTGATCTATGTATGCAAGACTAGGAATATGTAAGGACTAGGATGCAATGAAAAGGATATGATTCTAAGATGGGATATATGAAATGGTATGATATGATGTGATAAGCTAAGAATGCAAGAGCTCAAATGCAACTCTAAGTCCAAATTGGTTACGATGCAAGGCTTGACTTGTGTTATGATGGATAAACACAAGGGACCAATGATCAAGAGAGGGTATGTAGGAGATGGTGGACTCCAAAAGTATTTCCCTACTCAAGGATAATGGTATGTTCCCTAACTCAAGTCCATGATAAACCTTAAGTGATGTGGGTGATAGATAGCTAATGGGTTCATTTTGAGACCTAGGAAGAGTAGTGGAAGTGCAAGCTAAGGGTTCTATTTTATCAATGATGAATATGAAAAGGAATAAATTGATGGAACATGCAACTTGGTTAGGTGATATGATCTTGATATATGCAAGGGGTTGGACATGCAAGAATTAGGTGGAATGAGATATATGTATGCAAGGACTATGTGATGTGATCTATGTATGCAAGAATAGGAATATGTAAGGACTATGAAAATGGAAGGACTATATGGGATGGAAAGACTAGGTGGAATGCAAGGATTGAAAAATTAGAACTAAAGGATGATGGCCTCAAGAAACCTAAGTGATACTTGTTCATGTTGTATGTTTTTGTTGTTTGATGTTTTGGGATTTTGCAAGGTTTGAGGTGTTGCCAAGTACAAGGTGTGATTTTTTTTTGAGGTTTATTTTAAACACACATGCAAGACATAGCAGACAAAATGTTTGATTTTAACAATACAAGCACAAATCCTAAGGTTAGCAAGAACTATATTCATTGGATTCCACGTGGGTTTCCCCAGCTGCACTTATTCTTAGTGGGTGACTTAGAAGCTTGGCCACACTGGCTCCCCCAACATGACACTCACTTCTTGGGTCAACCAAGCTTCAAGCCCTCATGAATCTCCCATGATAGACTCTTCACCTCTACTAAGAATTGTGAGAATGTGGATGCCTTGGCAACGACCATTGTTGCACCAATGAATAGAAGGGATTTTGGCTTTCTAAAACAAGAGGGTTCTAGAGAATACTCAGGGACATGGTGCCTCGCGAGCATACAACAAGCCACTTAAGAGTTTAACCACTCTAATAGGGGCTCTTATACATTTAAAAGAAAAGGTAGGTACTCATTTTTGAATGGCACATGCATGGCTAAGGCCTACATCCCATGATGACTTGAAAATTTAGTCTCATCCTTTTATGTACCAGTATGTTCCCTCTTGTGAGGCAAGCCCCTCTAAGGTATAAACACATACAAAGACAATGGGTATGGTTTTTGATCACCAAATTTGCATAAGGTGACATCATACTCCCTACCATCTCAAGAATAACAAATAGTGTTCATTCACCCCCTGATTAAATCTATATGATGGAAGATATGTGTTCATTTTAAAGCACCAATTGAAATGTGTTATAAGCTAAAAGACAGACAGTTTCAAAATCAAGTCTTCAATCAATCGTCCTGCACCAAATTAGTTAGTAGTTCCAATTTTTAGTCTTCGACAAGACGTCTCGAAGTAAAAATATGCAAGAGTAGTGTGTAGTATAATGTGGAGCATAGTGGGATAAATGAGAGGAAAACCACCTTAAATATATTTTTTTCAGGATGGAGAAATTAAGAGAAACGAATGTGGGACAAAAGATTTGCAAAAAGGAGATTTTAAAAACCCATATTGCGTAGTAAAATGAGATGCATGTAAGTGAAAATGATAAAAGGAAAACAAATGCATGGTGAATGATTAAATGAAGTGACTAAATGCATTTCTAAATGTGAATGAAAATTATTTAATAATGTTTTATTATGGATTTAATGGAATATGGTTTATGTAAATGACTTATGTAACATTGATTTTAATGTTTTTTAAATATGTTGATTTATGAAAATGCAATGAAAATGATTGTCGAAATGATATCATGATTAATGATTTAAAACAGTTTATGAATGATTGATTATGAATGATCATGAAATGTTTATAACTTATTATGCACTATGAATGGTAATGAGATGGTAATTATTTAATATTTTAATGATCTTTAATAATTTAATGATTCAGGAAAATAAAATGATTAACGATAATTATTTTATTATGAAGTTCGATATTTGGCATGGTTATGACAACAGATTTATTACATGATAATGAACTATTATGATTTTTTATGGAAATAAATGTGAACGATAATGCAAATGATAATGCAAACGATAATGCAAATGGACATGAATGATAATGCAAATGGACATGAACGATAATGCAAATGAACATGAACGATAATGAAAACCGATATGAACGATAATGCGATGATTGCAAGGAGAAATTTGAGTGTCTACAGTTTCTTGTCTTTCATATGTTTACATGGTAGTTTTATTTATGATACTATTCATGAGCTCACTATATATATATCTAAAAAACATTTGGACCTGTATTTATGTTCTTTTTGATTGAATATTCTATAGATATTATAAACTCAAATGATGTTACAAAATATTTCCAATGCATATTTTTTACATTTATATTTTTTAAATATTTCTACTAATCTTTGAAAATTTCCATTTTGTTATTTTTAAGACACCCTAAAATCTATACTTTATAATCACAAGAATGCCTTGGAACTGATGGAGGAAATTGAGGGGGTTATTTTATGCATTTCATTCAACATAAAATTTAACGTGCATAATTTATTTCAACTTAGAGATGAGTGTTAGGAGGTGTCGACAGATTCAAATTTTCTTATAATTAAAAAATGATTCAACATAAATGAAAATAAAATTGATTTAATTTTGAACTCAAATTGCTAAAAAATTAAAGAAACTTGCCCCTTCCATCTTATAGATAAATGATGCATTAAATGAAAATTACCCCAAATCAACAAAAATACACTCAGTACACAATAATTTTATCCTTTTACATGAAGAAAATAATACACATTACTCATGACTATTTTTCATCAAAAATATGAGTGTGTTACAACATGATAGCACTATTATATTTTCATGTTTTAATGCAATTAAATTTATGCATGCTAGTGACTAAGCTTTAGACTTGTTACTATCAAGTTTTATAATTCAATCATGTTATAACATAAGAATTTTATTTTTTTCCTTAAAAAATTAGCATGTTATTAGATAGTGTGGTAAGTCTATGAGCCTCTTTGTACCTAAGTAGATAGTTGATCTAGTATTTTTTTTTTTAAATTCTTCTAAGGTATCCCATTATAGGAGATCATTAGGATTTGTGTCTCAACCTTCAGTCCCTATATTAATACCACAAAATCTAATTTTCAAGTTATAAAACAACAAATATATATAAATTTCAACACTCAAATAATTTAATTTTTGGCTTGGAACATGTTAGAATAGACATTAATTAGAATAATATAATTACAACAAAATGCATCTCTTTCACATCTTAATATTTTTAAATGGGCACAATCATATAGAACTCATTTTTATGAATGAAAAATATATTAATAAACTTGGGAGTAGATGTTAAAATTATTCTTAAAATAAATTGGGAGAAGATTGGGAAACCAAATTTACATGATACTCCCTATGATATATTACTAGATGAGGGAGCATCCAAAATTAAATTCATTAGAACATGGTAGAATATAAAGGTCAACCTCTTGGGTTTAAAGGAAAAAAAAATTGAGGTGTTTAAGATTCAAAAGGACTCTTTGGTGCTTTTAAAATTTTGCTTAATCTCAAATTGGTTCATGTAGAATGTAATGAAATCTTTGACTCCCAAAAAGAAGAATTGAAATTTTATACATGGAGTGCTATATAGTGCATATATCATTGAATATGAATATGGATTAATATTATGACAAGGAGATAGCAAAAGAAAGAGATGTAGAAGAAGATGATGTATGTAGATGGCTATATTCATTGAGGAAGCTGCCTAAGATTGATACAAAGGGAGATACCAAGATAGAGGGGGAAATACTGGTGAAAGATGGTGTTTCTACCATAGATATAATTGATGATGCACAATTGGATGAAATAAATATAAGGATTTAAAGAAGGACATATAAACATAGATAGCTACAAAATTGGGTGCTACAAAAAATTACAAATAAAGAGAATATGTTGTAAATCAAAACTTGTAGAGAATTTAGTATAAGGATTCATAAAAGAGTAGTAGTAGGCACCACAAATATGTTTGCAATTGATATGGAGATTAGATAGAGTACTAGACAAATTTAGAAACCTATTTTAGGAGGTAGGAGATATACGGAATATTATTAATAGAATGCAAAAAAAGGTGGGGCACTACATATTGGTTGTTTCCAAGTAAGGAAGGAAGATGAAGGCCCTAGGATCAAAATGTGTATTTCAAGAAGGAGGAGACACTAATATAGAATGAAAAAGGAATGCTAAGTGAAATTGAATCTAAGAATGCACATCATCTCATGTAACAATAATAAATACATTCAAGATAATCTAAATATGAAGGAATGATAAATTGTGATGATGTAGAATAAAAAAATCAAGGATGTGCAAGAAAGGATAGATGGTGATAAAAATGAAGGTTGCAGCATAGAAGAAGAATATAGAGTTGTGATAAAGTATCAGGGATCTAATGAAGAAAATTTGAAAGTAAGAATGTATAAAGATGAATCATTGATGCTACAAATAATTATTTATGAAGAAAGAGAGAAAATTGAGAGTAATGGAGTACTATGAAATCTAGTAATAACTTGCATATTTTAGTTTTATAAAACTCGTTGAGGATGTGCATTTGATTTTTTATTTTCATAAAATTCAAATGAGGAACCTTCAATTTTCTTATATATCAATTATTTGAAGCATTTTTCCTTGTTTCTAGATAGAACATTTGATGAGCCCACTATTGTAAGTAAATAAATTTACCCATATTTGATGAGAAAGAGAAGAAATAAACACATACCTTGCTTTCTTCTATGATAATTTGTCAAGTTTTGTTTGCGCCTATTTTCTTCTTTTTCTTTTGAAAAATTTCGTTGAGCCTTATTTTTTATTTTTGCTTTTTGTCCCATTTTCTTCTTCATATTAAAAATGATTGAAAGTAAATTCTCCTCCAAAATGCAAAAAAATCGTGACAAAAGAATTGTCAAAAACTTACAACAATCGCCTCAAAGATAATAAGAAATGCAATAATAACAAATAAGATTTATAACTTTCTGAAAAATTTAATCTCTTTTCACCTGGGAATTGTCTTTTTTAGCCACACTCCCACAAGCACGAGGGTTGCCTAAAAATTGCTCTTTACAAAAATTGAGATCGGAAAAATGCAAAGAAACCCTGAAAAAGTGGTTTGACTTTATATGTATATGACGGGGGTTCGATCGAACCCATATTGGGGGGGTTCAATCGAAACACCCTAACCATAAATTCACACATTATTTTAAAGGGGTTCGAAAAAAGACATGTTCTCTTGAACCCATGTTTGATCGAACATATTTTTGGGGTTCATTCAAACATAGGTTCGAGCGAACCCCCCATTTCCCCTGTCCCTCGACAGATTAGTTAATTTCTGTAAAAATTTATGTTTTGAAGCTCAGATTGAGGATGAAAATGGAGAAAACTTCATAAACCCAACTAGATAATGATAGTCCTTGGAATGAGCTATCCGTCGAATATAATTTTAATATGGTTTTCTTTTATTATGTATTTTATTTTTTAGTTTTATTAAACATAGGTTTTTCACTAAAAATCAAGCTCTTTGTTTTGCACATATGGAAAAATAGCAGATTATCAAAATAAATTTTGAAAAATAGGTCCGGGCAAGGTATTGGTGTCCTTGATCCATTAAAAAAAAATTGAATTTGAATACATACAGAAAAAGTTATGTTGTATAGAGTCCACCTATGTTTGAATTGTATTTGGTTTGACTTTGAAACTTGATTAAGGAAAAAATATTTAATAAAATAGTATGAAACCAAATGAAAGTGTTAGATAGCATAGCTACAAATCTAAATTCAAAAAAAATAGAATTTTATCCTTCATAAAAAAAAATTTATGTTGTATACGATGAGCGTCACTCCTTAAAAATGTTGTTTTCTTTTAAAAGCTAGTTTTCAAAGAAGATGGAAAAAGAAGTGCAATCTAATTACAAAAGTTCTAAAAAGAATACATTTAGAATCTATAGACAAAATCTCACAAATCACTAGTTTCCATCATCTTCAAATTCCTCATGGTTTAGCCACTATAGGAGCCCGAAAGTGAAGATTTAGTTAAAAAAAACAATTCAGTGTCCAATTTGCCCAAAAATTGTAAACTAGTATTGTGGCATCACCCATAATTGAGTATAAATAAAGTTTCTTTCACTCATATTTTCACCTAGCATTCAAGATATCATCTACCAATCTAACAAGAGCATTCAAGAGAATTCAAGGGTAGATTATCAAGCATTTTAGAGAATTCTTCAAGCATCATTCATCATGTCAAAGACTTCATCCATCGTGTTTTTTATTGTTCTAACAATTATGATGTGGGGTTTATGATTCAAGAAAATGTTTCATTCAAGATAAGCATCATTCAAGCAAGAGTCAAGAACCACATGCATTATAGCCATCTCAAGAATATTTGCAATGCCTTATTGCTAGGGTTTGGTGAGTTGCAACATTTTTATTTGTTCATTCATCATTCTCCATTCATATTTATTTTCATTTCAAGGTTTAATTACCAACAAGGGGTTTGACCAAGGCAAACCCCTATCCACTAACCCAATAACTTTTTCCCTCTCATTTGTGTATGATTTGCAGGTCTAGGTTGTCGATTTCCTAAGGAGCAAGATTGAAGAAAAGTTGCAAACCATCCAAAGTTGTCAAAGTTGTCATCAAGCCTTGGAGGACATTGGAGAAGACGTACAAGTTGCAAATTGGAGATTTGGATCCAGAAACCAGTCAAGAAGGACAAAGCAGATAGAGAAGAGCAAGATCAACCTTTGAAGTTGTATAAAGGCCCAACTGGACTGATTCGCCACTTCTGGAGAATGAGCCCTAGTTCCAGTCAATTTTCAAGATTTTGTAAATTCATATACCATTTTTTTTTAAACTTGTTCCTACATAGTTTTCTAGAAATTGGAATGATTCAGCTAGCTTGGCGAATGAGTCCCAATCAGTAGTAAAATTAGATTTTCCATTGTTCAAAATCTCCATCTAGCCTTCTTCGGATTCCAAGATGCGCACTGTCTGTTTTACAATTTTCGGTTTCATTTCATTCACTTTTCTAGTTCATTTAGTGTTAGATTTCACTCAATTAGGGTTTTTCATTTCATCTTACATTTCATTTTCTTTTCCAAGTCTAAACTTGGTGGTGAACCCCTCATTAGATCATATTCATCCCCTAAGACAACTCTCTTAAAATATCTCTTTATCTTTTGCATTGAGATCTCAAGGGTTTGTTCTTGAGTGAAAATTACTGAAAATTACCCCCTTTTAGGTCCTAAAACCCCTAAAGGTGGGAGAGCACACAATTTTCAACCTTTTATTTTTGTGAACTTGCATTTAGAACATCATAATTTTGATTTCGAGTGCATTTTCATCCTATATTTGGCTTGCATTAACATTGCATTAAGACTTGCATTGATTAATTTACATTCTAGGGTTTCAAATTTTGCATTAGTGAAAGCTCATTTATATTGAATTTTTTCATCTAATTTCATTCAAAATCTACATTTGCATCTCAGATATAGATCAAAAAACATAAAAAGAATAAAATTCAATTGAAAATTTCTGATTTTTTTTTTTTAAATAATTACTGGGACCCATTCGGCACCTTGGGAAAATCAATCCCTTTTCATATTCTACACTGCATTTTCTGGAATTTACAATTCAGTTTTTCAGTTTCTATTTGTTGTTATTATCTTTCTATTTCAATTTCCAAAAAAAGTGTTATAAGCATTTCATTTTTCTGAGCTTACATTTCATATGCATTCACCTTTCATTTTGTATCCCTTGCATGATTATTTGGTATCCTATTGCTAATACTATAGTGAGCTGAATTTTGAGACTCATGTCATCTCGTGATAGCACAATCATTGTGGATCTTGGCTTGTCTATCTCTTTCACTCCCAGTATTGATACTAGTACACTAGATATGGACAATACCTTTAACAAATCTTTGCCTTCAAGTAGTATGCAAGTTGAAACAAGGAATGATAGTGTCCCTCAAGAAAACATAATTCACATTCATGAGGACCTAGAAAACCTACAACATCAATGGAAAAATAACAACATTTCAACTACTACTATCCCTACTATAGATAGCATTCACTGCATGATTGAAAGTGAAGATAGGCTTGACCTTGTGAAAAACATAGATCAAACCTTTGGAAAACATCTCCCCCCAACCACTAGTTCCTCCTCCTCCCACAAAAATTGCCGCAATACCTACCTATACCAACACTCAAGTCACAACAACAATGCAACAAGTTAGTAATGTGATTCCCTCCTTGGGTATTTGTGCTAGCATCCCTAGTTCCTATGTCGCATTGCATTTTATATCTCCTACCACTTTACCACCTATAAGCATCCCATTCACTTGTTCTGTGAACACATACACCCACCCCTTCACCTTTGTCACTTCCATCTCATAGCACAATAAATGACCCTCTCATTAATCAACTCTTCCAAACCATTTCATCCCTCCAAAAGAAATTTTCCACCATCAATCAAAATCAAAATGGTCCACCTACTTATTATGTCAAAAGAAATCCATTGTCCTTGGAGATATTGCGAACACCAATGCCACAAGGTGTAGAGGTGCCTAGATTTGAGAAATATAGAGGAAAGGGAGATCCTTCTAACCATGTTAATTCCTATACTACCTTATGTAGTGACTTTTCCTTGATGATAAACTATTGGAGGTGTTTTTTCCTAGATCATTGAAAGACGCAACCTTGGAATGGTTTTCTTCTTTACTGAAAAACTCAATCCTTTCATTCAATGAACTTGTTGAGGAATTTGTAAACCACTTCCTCATGCATATGACTCCTAAAATGACCTTGTCTGATTTGATGAGATGCAAGAAAAAATAAGAAAAAAAGATAATTGTTTTTATCTCATGCTATCAAACGCTTTATTCCCAGATTGATGTCAAGGTCTTTGACCCCCACCTTCAAAATATGTTTATAGAAAATTTGTAAAGAAAGATTCAAGACAAGCTTACCATGATTAAATTCTCATCCTTCATGCACTTTTGTATTTCCCTCTGTGATTATCAAAATTCAGTTAGTAGTCGAGATACAAAGTCCACTTCTATCTGAATCGAGAAATTCAAGCTCGCAAACCAAAACAATTCACAACCTTTTAGAAAACAAAATTAAGGGTTCTTTCAATTCAATCCGCCTCAACAAACAACTCAAAAATCCAATAACCAAGTATTTGTTTTTAAAGCCACGATACCCTTTAGCTATGGGGACCCGAAGAGACATTTCACTCCCTTACTCGATAACCTTCGTAACACAATGTCCCAACGTTTAGAACAATAAATGATTACCTTGCCTCCTGTCAAAAAATTTGATCCTAATAACCATTTACCCTCAAGCTTTAGATCAAATTCTTATTGCCACTATCATTGAAAAAATGGACATGACATGAAACATTGCAAGCGTCTTAAACATCTTGTAGAAGACCTCATTAATTATGGTCATCTTTCTATTGGAGATGTTAGTGATCAAGGAAATAAATTTTTTTCCCCTCCTAACCAAAACTTGCAAATATTTACCAACCCCATGCCAAAACATAATATTTTATTTGTCAAATCTAGTGAAACTACAAAGAATGATGTAATGAATGTTGACACAGGTGATGATAACAATGATCATATTCAACATGATCCTATCGATAGTAATCCTATAGATGAAATGGGAGGAGTGATACACGCCATTCATCATAAGGGATAATCTAAGAATCCCCTTGACATTTCTTTCTCCTCTAAGGATATACTTAAACATGCTCTTGATGCTCCTCTTTACATAGGCGACTGTATCTATGACAAGCCCACTAATGGGATACTAATAGATCCCACCTGTGGAGAGAATTGATCACCATAGAATTCTTACTTTTGCATGAGCTCTATCAAGGCATATACGATAAACCAAAAGCATGGATCAAGAGACACAATGGTTTTTCTTTCCCTACGATGGGATCGATCACTCTTCCTTTACAAATAGGACCAAAAATATTAGATGCCTCATTCTCCATCATCCTACAGTCTTTCTAATTTCATGTGAAGCTAGGCCATCCATGGATTCGCTCCATGAAATTTGTCCCTTTCGTTGTGCATAAATTCTTAAATTTTCCAGTTGACAATGAAATCTTCACTGTCCACCATAGTGGCTTTAACCCGTTATCTTCCAAAGGAAATTTTTCCTTAGATTTCTTTTGGACCAAGCCTATAGAACCTATAAAAACATGAGAAGACTTATTTTTCTTGTCCTATCAAAATTTCAAGGCAAAGAAGATAGTAGGACTATCCCTCTAAAACATGTCCCCATCCACCTTTAATCCTACCATCCTTGATGAAACCATGCATGAACCTAAAGAAAATCCAAACAACCAAGATCAACCTAAGACAGAAACATCACCTACCTCCTACAAAAGACCAAGAAACAATGAAAATAACCCTATCACACCTCCTAAAGTAAAACAAGTTTACAAAGTCAAAGAGAAAGTGGTCGAACAACCTCCTATGGTTCCTTCCATTCCTCCCCTCAGAGAAGAAAATAAACCTATGGTTGATCCACCCGCTCCTACATGAACACAATTTGAAAACAAAACTAAAAGAAACATAGGTGCTATATAGAATAGGCGTAGACATAGTGTTCTTGCTCACATGTTACATGAATAATTAAACAAAGAAAATCAAGATCCAAACTTGAGTGAAGCAATGCATGATGACCCTATCCCTACCCCAAAACAAAACAATCCAATACAACAACCGCAACAAGAGTTGAACTCTTCCTTGGAAATTATCCTTTGACCTCCTATTTTGATTAATTTGGATGATGATGAGGAGGTTGCTAAAATTCATGAAGAGGTGCATAATGAATTGAATACATTGTTTACCTCTTCCATGAGCTTAATCGAAAAATCTCCTACAAAGAGTGTTGAACTTGGAACTAATCCTAGTTCGACACTTTCTCTTGTCCCTTTAGCTAGTTTTCCACCTTTGATATACAAAGATTATGATTGGGATGTAGACAGTGTGCTAGTAGGTTGACTCACATGTGCCTTACTAGTCTTTTTCATTATTTATTCATTTTTCATTTTCTTTTATGTGCTTGCATGTGTGTAATGTGTTCCCCCATGACATTTTGTTTGATGTTATCTCTCTCTTTGTCGCATTCCTCTATTTGTACTTTCATTCTTCTCTATGTCATAGATCTTTTACTTTGTTCTTTTTATCTTTTTTATTTTTCTTGTGTTTTCCTTTTGGGATGATGCAAGGCATTGAGACATTCATGTCTCTTCCATGTTGACCCAAAAGTTTTTTCTTTTTTTTTGCTCTCTTTGTGTCATTCTTCCAGTTCTATGTGTTTTTGGGGAATGATGATAGTGCTGAGCTCTCTTAAAAACATTGTAGCAAGAAAATACTAACCCCAAATCCATAGATCCCTTATTTGTTTGGTGTTTTCATTTTGGGGGAAATCCCTCTCTTTTCTTTTTCTCTTACATGAGCAGCTTTAATTGGAAACATATGACTTGGCAAAGGGTTTTCCAAGTTAGCTCTCATGAATTTTTTGTTACCATTTATCATTTTCTACTTTAAAGTAATTTCTCACAACATGGTGTTTAGCAATTTCTCTAAAGTGGGGGCATACATTAGCATTATTCTTTTGCATTTTCCTTTTTCATGGTTCATGGTGCGGTTTTCTTATTTCATATGATGCACTTTTTTGCCTTGTGGATGACATTATGTGTGATGTCCTTCAAGAGCATGATCTCTCTCAGCATATTGCATTCCTCTTAGTGGCTTGATGTGACACACTACATCCCACTGCATCCCCTAAGTTGCAATTTTGTTATTCTTTGATTCGTCCTCTCTTGGAGACATTAGGCATAATGTTCCCTAAGTTAAGACCTCGTATGAACTAATAATCATTTCCACATTTCCTATTTTGCATTTTTCGTTATATGGCCATCTTGCATAGCACAGCTTGTATGCCTATAGATCCATCTTATTTATTCATGAGCTCCAAGCATACAAAGTTTTGCTTGCCTCATGAAGCTTGAAAAACATTTTTGCATGGCACCCTATTAAAGTTATCAAGGGGTATAACTTTGGTATGGTTTGAGTGGGAAGCTTGACCAAGGCATGACTTTCCCCATAGCCACTCGTGTGTGTGTGTGTGTGAGTACATACCAGCCATGAGTGTATGTTTCTCACCTTTTTGGACTTCTCACCTAGCAGACAGCCAGGAGTTTCATTGCCATAGAGTGAGTATGCATTATTCATAAATACAACCTAGATCCGATCCACGTCAGGATGGAAAAATGGTCAAAGATTGATCTAACTCTCTTTTATCTTCTACCTTTTCTCTTCTTTGTCTTTGATACTGCATGCTTGTTCTTTTTTGTTGAGCTCTTATATCATTCTCATGTGTTTTCTTTTGTGCCTATGTTGGTTTGTCATGGGATCTTGTTCCTGGGGGCTTGATCACCCCTCTTGATCGTTGTCATCTCATCTTACTAGCATTGGTACACTTCGACCCCTCTTGATGCGTGTTGGTCTACTTTAGCATGAGTTTGAAGCAAGCTCATCCTCCCACTAAAGTGGGGGCTAAATGTAGTGTTGAAAAATCTCGTCGGGGACATTTTCACACTTGTTTGGGCCCTCCTTGTGAATTTAGGCTTAATATTCACTTGATTTAGTGTTGTATTGTGGATTACACATTCACATTAGGTCTTGGGCCCTTGTGAACTAATGGATTTAAATGTTACCTTATCAAAATGTTGTGAAGTTTTCTAACACAGTTTCACACTTTCCTAAGCTTTTATTAATGAAATGAACATAATAAACCTCTTTTTAATCTTAATCTTGCCTTATTTCAAGTGATGTAAAGAGGTGTAACATACTTTCACACTTTTCTAGGCTTGTCATTAATAATTGGGCTTTCTTATGCTTTAATTGGCCCTATTTTGCATCCTAAAGCCTCATTTATTGCATCTTTTCAAAAATAATCCCAACACCAATCATTAACCAATCATAATTCATGTGTTTCTAGATTGTGTGGCCCAGATTTAGTGATCTAGTACTCATTTTCTATCTTGGTCAAATGGGTCCCACATAGATTTTTGTATCCCAAACTGGTTTTCACACATTTCTAAGCATTTTTGGTTTTTGGTCCCATACATTATGTTTGATGGTTGTTTCTGCACCTTCTCAACATGGGTAGCACACAAGTGCACTACCTCTCTTGAAAGGTAATTTCAACAACTAAGTTGGAGAAATCACCCCAAGGTCTCTCGGGTGTCAGGTCATGACAATGCTTGGAATAGTTCAATTGGTTGATTTTATTTGTTGGTAATCACAAGGAGGCCTTCATGGTTTACAAATCATGGGAAGTTGGGTATGCAAATGGAGTTTCAAAGTGTTGGAAATGAATGAATAGTTTCTACTCACTCAAACCAAGAAGCTAACACTCACCATGTTCATCAAATTTAGCATTATGGTGATGCTTGGAATCCTACTCTAACAAGAAGTTTAAAGAAATGGAAAAAGAGGAAAGGGTTGAGAGAATTTGTTCTAAATCCAAGCTATGAATGAACAGTAATAATGGAGGATGCTACAATAGAAAAACTCCCATAACTCAATTTTTCTTGACCAAGAGAAACCTGCAGCTACACAAAACCAATGCAATCTTCTAAGGTCTGCTAATTTTTAGATTGTGCATTCACCTCATGAACACCCAACTAAACTAAGCTGCAGCAAATAAGTTAGCTCAAACTAGCTTTGCAAAGTGATTCATCATCAACAAATCACAAAAAGCATGAGCTGGAAGTGCATCCAATACTATAACAGCCAACACCATTAAAGACATTTAAGAAAGTACAAGCTAAAACTAATATGGAAGTTGAACCATGCATGCATAATGAATAAAATCAAAAGAAACACCCATAAAACAAAGCAATGCTTCTCTCTATTGATGCAAAATGCCCTCTACACCAGTTCTCCAACACTTATAAATGAGGGGAAAGCCCCTATTTATAGTTTTCCAAAAGGAGAATGAATGGCCAAGATTTTATTACAATGTGTGGCCTAGATTTGTTATAGCCTAGGGTTTCACCTACCCCCAATATTTCACAATTTTAAAATAGACCTTTTGTCTTCTTCCTTATTCTATCTTGTAGCCTATTTTTCTATCTAGTTACTATAGTTGTTATGTCCTTTAGTTGTCTCCTTTTCTATGGCTGAAAACCATCAAAGTCTACCCTTTGTCTAATCTATTTGCAGCATTCTTCATTGAATCTTGGTACAGATTTGTATCACTGAGGACATATGTTGCTTCTAATCCTAGTGGAGAGCTCCTAACAAATCATGATCTTTTGATGAAAGATAAAATAGCTCCTTCTCACTCCCTTCAAGGCCACCCTTTGCAGTTTTTTCACTGACTTCCTTGGCACAGGCCTTCTTCTAATGTCAGTTTTGTTGATGGTGCTAGGAGGAGAGGCAAGCATATGATGAATGGTGACTGGAGCAATGTGCTCCTTCCCTGTTCAGCTTTCTCAATGGGCCTCCCCAACAGACCCGCAACAGGTTCCATAAATCTTGCATACACGAAGTGCAATAAATTTTTTCATACATAAATCAAGTCAAATGTTAGTCAAATCTTGCAAACTCATTGTTAGATCCATCAATGAATCATTTAAAGACCATAATATTCATCATTGTTCCACATTTGGAGCTCATTCAGAACATAAACATAAATGTGGGCTTAGGGGTGTGGAGGGGTGTGGGTTTCCCCTAGGTCAGAAGTCATTCAGAGCAGTTAGGAGTAGGACAATGTCGAGGCTATGGAGACCTACAAGCAACCACCCGCAACAAAATTTCTAAATGGTGAACTTGGCAATCAAATTCCATGTCAGGCACTTTTGCACGTGCGGAAATCAATTGTAAGGCACTTTCAGTTACTAGATTAAACTCCATGCATTTGCGGGTCTGAGGCATGTGGGTGTAGGAAGGTAGAAGTACATTTGGAGTCTTCATCGTTAAGTAACAGAACTTAGAGTATGACGATCCATAGGTAGAAGTCTACACTACAAGACCCACGAGTGCCTCAGATGTTAAGGGCTACATGCAAAAGTTTGATGAATTTAGGAGAGGCGGGAGGGAGCTACTAGGCCACCACCATATTTTCGCCATTAGGAACAGCATTAGAGGGATATTGGTCCGCTTAGGCGGACCCACATCGAGCCCATAGACTTAAGCTTTGCCTAGATAGGCTTCAAAAGAACAAAAGGGAAACCACTTTTGTAGGATCCATAGTGAAAACGGAAGTGGGAACTTGGATGTTAAGGAATGGCGATGAAGGAGGGGCGACCTGCACACAACAACCCACAAAGGAATTCCCATGGACAACGATGGAGGGATGGCGACCCGCAAAGGGATTCTCATGGATGGCGATAGAGGGACGGCGACCCGCAAAGGAATTCTCATGGATGATGATGGAGGGGCAGCGACCCACAAAGGAATTCTGATAGAAGGTGACAAAGGGATAGCGGTTGGTAAAGAAATTCCCATGGAAAGGAATGGAGGGAGAGTGGCTCGAAAAGAAATTCTTGTAGATGGCAACGAAGGAATAGCAGCCTGCAAATAAATTCTTGGAGACGACGATAGAGGGATGGCAACCCATAAAGAAAATTATGCAACTTCCTGAAACTTAGTGAAACCTTAGAAATTCAATTAGGCATCATGAAAACATCCCAAATCCATAGGAAACTTGTCCCCAAAGTCAAAAATGAAGGAAAAAGTGAAGCAAGCAAGTAGGGACCAAGTCAACAAGAGCAAGGAAAAATTTAAAAAAAGAGGGTCCCTACCTTCAACAGGGCGTGTGTGCAAAATATGCACAAAAAATGATGACTCACTAGGGAAATTCTCTAGAACATTTCAATGAAAAGCTAGAATCACCAACCCAGAATCTTTGGTTCTGACCTTCACACTAGGGCAAACAAACTAGATGCTCGACCAAAGGATCAAAACCACTAGTCAACCCAAGCTTCTATATGTTGAAAATCTAGGTCTGTGTAGATGCATTCATTCCCATCCGTAAGTCACTACAAGAACCTAAGCTCCATCAAGTTAAGCTACATAATTTATTCTAACTTCAAAAGCATCTTGTACATTATATCACTGCCAGTCAGGCGTCCATAGCCTTGACGAGGTTGTCATTGTGATTCTCTCAAACATTTCTCTATTGTCGGTCAAATTTTCATAGCCCTGGTATATTTATTTGTATCCTCTTCAAAGTTAATTTTCTTTCTTTTGATTTTCATCATTTTTCTTTCTTTCTTTTTGTTTCTTTTGATTTTATTTTCTCTTCTTTCTTTTCAACCTGCAAGCAATGAAGTTTGCAATCAGGGTTGAGAATCACAGTGGCACTGAAGTAAAATTTTAGATTTTTCACTTAACGAGACTTCACAAAGGAACCTATAGGAACCACCAGATTCTTAAAGTGTGTAAAAGATATAAGATTTCAGAATACATCAAAACTAAATAGGACCAACAACTTATCCACTTTGAACCACACATCTAGGTCACTTGACACTAACAGAAGACCTTCACCATCCACTCTAAAAACTTGATTATATTTTCTCAAAGAAATACTTAGAACAAACCTAGGTAAATGAAATGATTGTTGTGTATGAAAACATGCCCAACAACAAACAAAGGGACCCTGAGAAAAGCAGCAAGCGGAAGCAAGCGAAAGCAAATAGAAAGAAAATGAAAAGCAAAACACCTACACTAAAAAAAACTAACCTAACAAAAGCAGAAAAGCGAGACTATATACATGAATCTACACTACTCAAAAACAACTATGTATAGAGATATTTATAAAGGACCACATTCGAGCAAGGTAAATAGACACTCATGCCCATTGGATTTTTTACCGCATGCACAAGTAGAAGGGAAATCATTACAGTTCTAAGCCATGAAAACTCTTCCTTATATTCAGAAAAATGAAGCTCAATATTGCAACATTCAAACTTAATAACCACATCAAGAAAAACTAAAAGTTGAGGTTGTTTGTCAAGTCTGTGATCAATCCAAAAACAATCCCATCTTTCCTCATTTCTATAATAAATAAATAAAGCATGAACATCCATTAGAGCAGAGAAAGATAAAACTTGGATGTTGTCGCGTGAGGGTAGTTGTATTGGATGGTTGAGATGGTGCATGGTCTCATTGGTTGCTACATTTGTAGGCTCAGGTGGATACAATGGATGGTGTAGTGTCCCTCTTGCATTGAAAATATGCATATCACAGTCAAATTGATCAGGGACCATACATGTGAAGAAGAAATTTCAAATGCAAGGAACCTTGTACCTGATCTCAGGATCACATAAGGTTGGGAGAACAGGACAAAAAACACCCCTTCCAAGCATCTAGTGGGACCCATGGCCTCTATCAATTTTTCTTTGAGGAGATACACTTTGTGATGTTGATCTTCCATAGTCCAAGACTCTGCTTGATTGATGTCCTCAAAAGGAAGCATGTTGTCCCATTTCATTTCCCTTGTGTTGATATGAATTTGTTTATAGTCCATGTCATAAAAGCATGACATGGATTAATCTTTCCTATTGTAGCCCTCGGAGTTTGTAGGAGGATCAACAATGGGAAATGAGGAGAGATCCCATGTCGTAGCCTATAGTTGGTAAGGCATATCTTTTTGGGTAGCTATCAAGACATCCTTGCCTTGGTCCTTTTCTTTTTGTAGTTCATATGACTCATCGGGTTGTTTACTTGTTTCATCTTGCTCACTATCACTATAGATGGAAAAAGAGTTCATTTCCCAATCTGGGAGCTCTAATGTTTCACCATCTGGGGGCTTGGGTGATATGTCTTCATCACCACCATCTTTTGAAATATATTCTTCCTCAATGTCGGCATACCTCCGCAGTATATCTCCCAACGGAAAGAAGTCATCAATTGACGACACCTCCCTAAGGGGACCAAAATCCCATGCATGACTTCATTCTACGAATCCCTGATGAGATTGATCATCAATCATTTATAGATTCTCTATGAGAGGGGATGACTCTTGATGTCTGATGGAAAGCCTCCCCATTTGTTCAGATTCATCATTTGGAGGCTCGAGACTATGTTTTTCTTCTTTCGTTGCTATCCCAACACCTTCTTGAGGACTGCTTTAAGCTAAGTTGTCACTTGTTTATGGCTCATGGACTTCTGATTCGCTCCTTGGAGCATCGATGGAAGGCAATGCACTTGGTTTCTCCACTTGTTCTTTGACCTTCTTGTTAGCCTCTTGACATAACTCACATGTGAATTCTGAGTGTGCCAAATCATGGAGCCTACACCAACTTGGCAGCAGCAACACCTCCAAATGCACTTGGTATCTTAGCTCTAACCAATCCCCCATGAGCCTTAGGATGAGTTCATCATATCTTTCCATCATTGGATCTTCATTAGCACTTAGGAAGGAAGTTTGATGGTGGATAGCCTCAGCATGTGGTTGTTCCCACTTCTCTTGATCTCCTTTTTCAGATGATTGATTGCTTTCATCCATTAAGAATAGGTCTTCAAATCCCATTTCATTTGAGCTTTCATCAATATTTTATGCTTCTCCAAGGCTTTCAACTTTACCCTTTTAGCTTTTAGCATCTGTGTTATCTGTCCTAGCAAGAAGTGTTGCAAATTCTCTTGATTCACCCTCCATGTGTAGCCTTTCAATCATCAATTTTTCTTCTTTCAGAGTAAAGGATTTCTCTTTTCTCATTGGGGAAAGATATTATAATCCTCTTCTAGCTGAACCTTCATCAAGGATCCCTATTGTCCCAAGGAATTCATCTCATTCTTTTTTATCCTCATCCTCAATGTATGTTGTCCCATCATTTACTTATGTGGAACTTCTTAGTTCAACTTCAATATGTTGTTCTCTAGATATTGACATCTCTCTTGCCTCATGGGATAACTCCTCTTCATTGAGAGTTGGTTGTTATAACTTGTCCAAACAGCTCCTGACTTGGGTAATGACATCTGCACATGATGGACAAGTGAACTCCGAGTGAGGTCCATAATGGAACCTGCACCACCCAAATAGTATTATTTCTTCTAAGTTCAATCCATCCTCAAGGCTCATTTGTTCTTGAATCAACTCTTAAAAGACCTTGGCTGCCATATTAACCAATTATTCTTCTAGGTCTAGCAGAGCCAAGGGTTGGTATATTTCCCAAAAGGGAATTTCTCCTTGCAAGACCCTCTCAATTCTACCCAAGAATGTTAGACATTCCAATTCATTGTGTTTGTGAGTGCCATGGATTCTGCATTTTTCTACCAATGCAAAGTGTTGCAATGGATTTCTCAACCTCCTATTTAGATCTTCATGCAACTGAGTGATGTTGATCTGAAGTTGTTGCTCCATATTGGTTGAGATGTTGTCTTGTCCTCAAATTTCTAATTTCAATTTTCCATCATATGATGAGATCTCCCTATCTCAAATTTTACTTGAAAGTGCTTTTCAACTTCCAACTTTCAGCTTTGTAGCCTCAAGCTCAACCATGCCCTCCTTCTAGTGCCATTTTTTTTTATGGGTGTTTTTTCACCTTCTCAACACAAGAAGCACACAAGTGCACTACCTCTCTTGAAAGGTAATTTCAACAACTAAGTTGGAGAAATCACCCCAAGGTATCTCAGGTGTCAATTCATGACAATGCTTGGAATAGTTTAATTGGTTGATTTGATTTGCTAGTAATCAAATGGAGGCCTTTATGGTTTACAAAGCATGGGAAGTTGGGTCTACAAATGGAGTTTCAAAGTGTTGGAAATGAATGACAGTTGCTGCTCACTCAAAATAGCAAGCTAAAACTCACCATGTTCATCAAATTTATCATTATGGTGATGCTTGGAATCCTACTCTAACAAGGAGTTTAAAGAAATAGAAAAGGAGGTAAGAGTTGAGAGAATTTGTTCTAAATCCAAGCTATGAATGAACAATAATAATGGAGGGTGCTACAGTAGAAAAACTCCCATAACTCAGTTTTTCTTGACCAAGAGAAACCTACAGCTACATAAAACCAATGCAATCTTCTAAAGTTTAATAATTTTCAGATTGTGGATTCACCTCATGAACACCCAATTGAACTAAGTTGCAACAAATAAGTTAGCTCATACTAGCTTTGCAAAGTGATTCATCATCAAAAAATCACAAAAATCATGAGTTGGAAGTGCATCCAATACTGTAACAGCCAACACCATTAAAGAAATTCAAAAAACTACAAGCTAAAACTAATATGGAAGTTAAACCATGCATGCATAATGAACAAACTCAAAAGAAACACCCATAAAATAATGCAATGATTCTCTCTATTTCTACAAAATTCCCTCTACACCAGTTCTCCAACACTTACAAATGAGGGGCAAACCCCTATTTATAGTTTTCCAAAGGGAGAATGAATGGCCAAGATTTAATTACAATGTGGCCCAGATTTGTTACAACTTAGGGTTTCACCTACCCCCAATATTTCACAATTTTAAAATAGACCTTTTGTCTTCTTCCTTATTTTGTCTTGTAGCATGTTTTGTCATGTAGTTGTTGTAGTTGTTTTTTTCCTTTAGCTGTCTCCTTTTTTGTGGTTGAAAACCATCAAATTTTTCCCTTTGTCTAATGTATTTGCAGAATTCTTCATTGAATCTTGTTGCAGATTTGTGTCACTAAGAAGGAGATATGTTGCTCCTAATCCTACTAGATAGCTCCTAACAGATCATGATCGTTTGACAAAAGATAAAATATCTCCTTATCGCTCCCTTCAAGGCCACCCTTTGCATTTTTGTCACTGACTTTCTTGGCATAAGCCTTCTTCTAATGTCATTTTTGTTGATGGGTGCTAGGAGGAGAGGCGACCATATGATGAATGGTGACTAGAGCAATGAGCTCCTTCCTTGTTCAACTTTCTCAATGGGCCTCCCCAACAGACCCACAACAGGTTCCATAAATCTTGCATACACGAAGTTAACTAAAAGTTTTCATACGTAAATCAAGGCAAATGTTAGTCAAATCTTGCAAACTCATTGTTAGATCTATCCATGCATCATTAAAAGATCATAATATTCATCATTGTTCCACATTTGGAGCTCATTCGATCCATTAACATAAATGCGGGTTCAGGAGTGTGGATTTCCCCTAGGTTAGAAGTCATTCGAAGCAACTAGGAGTATGATGGTTTTGAGGCCACAGAGACTTGCAAGCAGTCGCCCGCAGAAAAATTTCTACATGGTCAACTTGGCAATCAAATTCCATGTGAGGTGCTTTGGCACTTGTAGAAATCAATTGTAAGGAACTTGAAGTTACCAGATTAAGCTTTATGCATTTGTGGGTCTAAGGAATCTGGGTGTAGGAAGGTAGAAGGATGTTTGGAGTCTTCACCATTAAGTAACAAAATTCAAAGCACAGCGACCTTCAGGTAGAAGTCTGCACTATGAGAGTCATGGGTGCCTTAGATGTTAAGGGCTACATGCGAAAGTTTGACCAATTTAGGAGATGCAGGAGGGAGCTATTGGGCTGCCATCGTATGTTCCTTGTTAGGAACAGTGTTGGAGGGATAGTGGTCCACAGGCGGTTGTCCACTTAAGCAGACCCTCATCGAGCCCACAGACTTAAGCTTTACCCAAACAAGCTTCAAAAGAGCAAAGGGAAACCACCTTTGTAGGATCCGCAATGCAAACGAAAGTGGGCTCTTGGATGTTAGGGAATAGTAACAAAGGAGGGGCAACCCACACATGGTGACCTACATAGTAATTCCTATTAGAGTAAAGGTTTTAACTTAATTATGTTAATTAAGTTACCTTTATTCCTCTCTTAATATTTCACTTTAGTTTGCATATTGTGACATTTAATAATTATATTAATTATTAAATGTCTACCTATTAGGGTTACTTTTAGGTTTTGCATGATCTCCTTTCTTAAGGATTGATCTCATTGTATTATTACCTCTCTCTGATTAATACATTTTCAGCTTTCAGAGCACCCTTGCTTTTTTGTCTCCAATGTCTTCTTCTGTGATATGTTATTTGCATGCAGGTGATCTTTCGGGTCTATGAAGTTGGATTTCACAACTTCTACATGGAATCGGAGCTCCAGACCTGCTACTTCTTGCTCGTGTTTTGAAGGACTTTTGGAGCTTTGAGGGTTTGGGGTTTCCATTTTTTATCCAAGGCATACCTCTTTCATTTGGTGAATTTTGAGTCAATTTGGACCTCACCATTGCATTTGGAACGTTTGATTCAGTCAAGATTGACCTTTGTTTCATCGAATTTGGCTTCACGGCGTCAGATCTGCGAAGGTTTGAAGTTTTTTGAGGGTACCTGATCCAGAGCATACCTACAATTTTGAAGCTTTTTGAGTCCAAACAGACCTCGCCATTGCATTCAGAGTGCCCAAAACCCCCTAAATGGACTATCAAATCGTCGAAATCGGACACAGTGACATCGGGAGGTAATTTTTTTCATTTTTGGGTCGTACACCCTGGTACGGCACGCAATCCAAGAAAAAAATTAAAAATCATAGAGTTAATGGGCGCCGCCATCAGTAAACCGCTAGTGGTTAATGCTAGCAGTGGTTAACTCTAGCAGTTAATGCTAGCGGTTAGCCTAACCGCTAGGCTTAACCCACAAACATTTTTGGAGCTGCTTGCACAAAATGGGGCGTATTTTTTGCATACAATCTTCATTTTGCGAAAACGAGATATCGCCAGAAAGCTGGTTCTGGTGCCATTCTAGTGGTACTGGTTATTTTTTCTGATTTTTCAATTTTGCAGTCATTTTTGCTAGTCAAAGTCAGAATTTGTGTTTTTCACTCCCGAGGGCGTATCTTTTGCGTCCAAACTCCGTTTTGCACAAACGAATAGGCGTTGGAAAGGTGTTGCAGTAATATTTCCAGATATTCAGTATATTTTATCAGAAATTTTATCAGGTAAATTTTATTCAGATTTGTGTGGTTTTACACTTTGCTCAATTACTTGGACATTCTGGCACCTACATGGGTTTTGTTTGTGTGGGATGGGTTATATTAATTTGATCTAAATGTAGTAAGGTCAGATTTCTCAGTTTTTTTCATTTGAAGAGTTATCATGGGTTTTTCTACTCACCCTTCAGTTGTTATTCTAGAACGGGGTAATTATGAGTCATGGGCAAAGGGTATACTTACACATTGTAGTTGGCTTAATCTTTTGTTTTATTTGTATGATCTCATACTTAAACCAGCCACTTCAGAGGGAAAATTAGCATGGGATATCATTATAAATCACATAGTAGGACTTATATTGTCTAGTGTTGATCATGACACTGTGTTGGCTATGTCGGACATTGATTGTCCTCACCCACTTTGGACACGTCTTTGGGAGATCTATGGAGACCCAAATCTCTCTCCATTCTCAGAGGATCTTGCTTCAGATTTTCTCTTACCCATTGCTTGGAGAGAGAATACACCCTTTGATCATGATACTTTAGAGGAGCTTGAGTATTTAGACACCCTTACATGTTCCGATGGATCAGAGGCTTGTCTCACAATTCCTACTCTTTAGACTGAGACTTCATCAGCATCTCATGTTATTCCTGATTCAGTGCAGCAGGGAATCATACATCTTCTAGACATAGCTACTTTGGACTCTTTTGTTGCAGACATATCTTTCTTATTTGTTGAGTCTTATATTGCAGATTTGGAGGATTCTTATGAGGACATCCATCTCCTCTACCTTGACAGTCAGGTTATCACTATTCACCCACCATTATTAGTGCATTCAAAGGTTGCATTTCAGGATTCTCCACATCAGTTTGGATTTGACATCATTTGTTTCAATTCAAACAAAGAGATTCTTCAGCATCCGATCATGGCACACATCCTGAGATAGATTGGTTCATCACTCTTAACAAGGTTTCTTCGACGTCGTCCTTTGGATCCGTTTCTTCCCAAGGGGGGGAATATCATTTTCTGCTTCAAGATCTCCTTTTGGATTCTACATCAGGCATCTACCATTGTGATAGGAGTTTCTTCATTGTGGGGTGGCCTTCTTCTCTCTTTCTATCTCTCCTATGGAGATCATTGTACATGTACTTATATGATAGAAGTTGTCTATGGGGGGTATCATGTAATCCACCTCCTATCCTTCTTTCATTAGTGCATTGCATTCCTTCTTTTTATTCTATTTTGGGGAGAAGTTTTGTTCCCACTGGGTTTTCTCCTTTACCCCATTTCATTTAGTTTGCATTGTTTTTTTAAATGGGTACTTGATCAGGCCTAGTTGTCGGGACCCATGTTTACTTTCATGCATTGTAGTTACTTTTTTTTTCTTGCATATGTTTGTAGCTGCACTCTTGCTCATCTTAAGCGGGGGTGTTAGAGTAAAGGTTTTAACTTAATTATGTTAATTAAGTTACCTTTATTCCTCTCTTAAGATTTCACTTTAGTTTGCATATTGTGAGATTTAATAATTATATTAATTATTAAATGTTGACCTATTAGGGTTACTTTTAGGTTTTGCATGATCTCCTTTCTTAAGGATTGATCTCATTGTATTATTACCTCTCTAATTAATACATTTTCAGCTTTCAGAGCACCCTTTCTTTTTTGTCTCCAATGTCTTCTTCTGTGACAGGTTATTTGCATGCAGGTGATCTTCGAGGTCTGTGAAGTTGGATTTCACAACTTCTACAATTCCCACAGATGGCAATGGAGGGATGAAAACCCACAAAGGAATTCTTGTGGATGGCAACGAAGGGACAACAACCTACACATGACGACCTGCAAAGGAATTCCCATGGACGGCGAGAGAGGGAGATGAATTGCAAAGGAATTTTCATGGATGGAGATGGAGGGATGATGATCTGAAAATAAATTACCATGGACGGCAATGGAGGGACAGCGGCCCACAAAGAAATTCCAGCAGACAGCGACAAAGGGATAGTGGCCTGCAGAGAAATTTCTGCAACTTCTTGAAACTTAGTGAAACCTTGGCAGTTCACTTAGGCATCATGAAAACATTCCAAATCCATAAGAAACTTGTCCCCAAAGTAAAAAATGAAGGAAAGCTTGAATCAAGCGAGTAGGGACCAAGTCAGCAGAAGCAAGGCAAAAGTGAAAAAAAGGGGGTCCCTACCTTTGGTGGGGCATGTGTGCAAAATATGCACAACAAGACTCATTTTCCACCTTGGGTGAATGAGTCCCATGTGGCCCAAAATCAAAATCAATTCAATTTTCTGGCAGGATTTTATTCTCCTAGATTTGATGCCAGCTTGTAGTGTTGTAATTTCAGGAATTCTTGCATAATTGAGTAAAAATACAAGATTCCTTCACTCATATTTTTACCTAGCATTAAAGAGATCATCTAGAAATCTGATAAGAGCATTCAAGAGCATTCAAGGGAAGATTATCAATCATTTTAGAGCATTCTTCAAGCGTCAATCATCATGTCAAAGACTTCATCCATCATGTTTGTTATTGTTCTAACAATTGTGATGTGGGATTTATGATTCAAGTAAGTGTTTCATTCAAGATCAACATCATTCAAGCAAGAGTCAAGAACCATATCCATTACAACCATCTCAAGAATATTTACAACACCTTATTGCTAGGGTTTGGTGAGTTGCAACATTTTTATTTGTTCATTCATCATTCTCCATTCATATTTGTTTTCATTTCAAGGTTTAATTACCATCAAGGGGTTTGACCAAGGCAAACCCCTATCCACTAACCCAACAACATTTTTCCCTCTCCTTTATGTGTGATTTGCAGGTCTAGGTTGTAGATTTCCTAAGGAGAAATATTGAAGAAAATTTGCAAATCATCCAAAGTTGTCAATTTTTTCATCAAGCCTTGGAGAACATTAAATAATACCTAAAAGTTGCAAATTAGAGAATCAAATCCCAAAACTAGTCAGGAAGTTCAGAGCAAACATAAAAGAGCAGGATCAACCTTTGAAGTTGTAGAAAATCCCAACTGGACTTATTCACCACTTATGGAAAATGTGTCCTAGTTCCAGTCATGTTTTTGGATTTTTTTGTCATGTGAATCTACTTCATTTTTTTGTGGCATCAATTCTCATCAAGTATTTTGAAATTTATAGCATTTTCTTTTAAAACTACCAAAACCCTACCTAGGGTAACTAGTGAGGAGGAAAAATGGTGTAAATCGACCTTCCACCACTGGGTAATCGCCAAAATTCGTGGAAATGTTTGTACTTATGTTTTCTATCATTTCTCAAATTTGCAGGGGCCCAAGTGGAGGTTTGCATGTGCCATGATTCACCATAAAATCTAATATTTGCATGTATTAGATTTTGGTACAACAAAGACAAGGAAGAATAGTTTAGTAAAGAGCCTAATCTTGTTTATTTGTCTTTGGCAGTGGTAGAGGGATGTGTGGAGAGGTCTTGCAGACCTATACAAAAGGGTTTTCAGACATTCTTGGAGATTAATACAAGTCTTGTTGTGACTATCCCAAGAGGACTCGTTATACAATCATAGGGAAGGTGTTGGTCTCCAAGAAAGATAGGGTATAGGAATGAGTCTATGAATTGAATACTTAATGGAATCACCTTTAAAATGTTGGAAAGAGGCCTCCAAGTATGTGTTGAGGATTTGAAATATTCCATGTTAGTATTCCTAAGTTAATTGAAGTCATCTCTCCTAGGTTGAGCAATACAAAAGTTGTGAGTCTCATGAATTGTTGCATTGTGAATCATTACATAGAATTTATTCGTGGTCCTTTAATTCTTTAGACAAGTTTTCCATGACATTTTTACTATCTCAAAGTATGTTGGATCAAATCCTTTAAGGAAGTTCAATTCTAGGGTCTATAAAAGAGCACATAGGAGCAACAATGGAGAAGGTGTATGAATACCATGTCTTTTTGAGTTGATGTTCTAAAGAAGGTCCTTTCTCTGCATCAAATTGGTATCAAAGCCCAAAGATCTAGTTAAGAAATTTTTGGAAGTTTGTGTATTGTTTTTAACAAGTTGAAATGAAGAAATTAGATGCCAAAAGACTGGGTAGTGAGGAAAAGGAAAGAAAGCCTAGGTGACATATCACAAAGACAAGAAGATGCAGTAGCAAGATAAGAAACAAGGCTTCAAAAAGAAGGAAAAGATGAAAGACAAAAGGATAAGCCTAGTTGCAAAGTTTGATAGGACAATGGAAGAGTTTGAAAAACGTATTAATATTGCATTACAATATTGTCTTGAAAAATCATATCAAGGAAATGTTTGCCATTGGCCAATGAGAAAGAAGGTGAAATAGCCCATAAAGGTCATTATTCAAAAAATAAGGAAGCAAAGGATGATTTCTTTGAAAATTGAATATGCACTAAATTTTCATGAATTCTTCGAGAATGTTACAAAAGAAGGAAACGAAGAAAACAAAAAGGAGGAGTTTGCAAGCAATGAAGATGGGGGAGAAAGAAACCCCATGCAGCGGGCCATTGAATAGGTAAATGGAAGTAAAAATCTTGGTTTTGATCATGAATATGAACAAGAGAATGTAGATATTTAGGTTGATAAGGAGAAGGGAAAAGAGTGGTTGGTCAAGAATATGAAAGAGGTAGAGGAAAAAGGTGTTGCATGGCATGGTGATGAGGAAACACTTCAAGAGAAGATAAGATATACAAAAAAGTTCAAGAACAATGACCTCGATATCATGATTGAACCATCCAAGGATAAAAAGGTGATATTGTAGCATGATAATCCAAGACAACAAACTAAAATTTGTGAAAAAGAGCCTATGCTTGGTGCCATGATGGCTAGAGACAAAAAGAGGAGAAAAAATGATCTTATTGAGATTACACACTTGAGAAGTAATAGACCTAAGGTAAAAATGAAACAAGGTTTTTAAGGAGAGCATGATTCTATTGCAACGAATGCAATCCATCAAGTAGGCAAAGAGCAGCTACAAAGTAGAGTTATCACATGCAAGCAAAGGGCAGTTGTGGGAAAAGGAGCAGTTGATTTCAAGGTTGAGGATTTAGTTTATGATTTGTAACCTTTCAAGGAGGATTTTGTTGCAGGTAATGAAGAATGTTCCCAAGCATTTGTAGATGATGATTAGATCCAATACCTTCCACCAAGAAGACCTCTGGAATTGGAGAGCATCCTTGATACCAAGGAACTCGACAGGACAAGAAATGCAACATATCTTCAATATTTGGTCAAGTGGAGGGGACTTCCCATGGAAGCTACTACTTAGATGTTTGAAGCTAATATTATCAAGCATGGATATATTGTTGTAGACCTGTACTCAAGTGGGACTTGAGTTTTTCTTCCCCTTGGGTGTATGGTGCAGGGCATCAGGACCTCAAAAGCATATCTTTTTGTCATTTTTGGTTTTAGGTTGTTTGGGTGTTTTAGAGTCTAATAATTTCATTTATGACCATTTATAATCATATTGATTCATTTTTGGAGTATTATGGGTCCATTGGCCAAAAGATGTAAAAATTGTCAATGTTGCTCAAAAGTTGTCAAGCAACATTTGCAAAAAGTGGCAAAATGGTGATTTGCTAACAAACTAATCAAAAGGTGGTTGCCAGAAGTTGGTTTGGATATTAAATGTATAAAAGCACCCTCAAAAGTCGAATGGGGGGTTGAAGACATTGTTGTTGAAGTTTTGGTGAATGAAAATATTGATTTTTTTGTGTATTTCTAACGTTCAAGCATGTTCTATCATGTGGTACGGACTAGACAATCCATATTTTGATCTGAATTCAATTATATTTTGTTTCCATGCAAATCTGCTTAATTTTTTCTGGAATCAATTTTCATCAAGTATTTTGAAAGTTATAGCATTTTCTTTAAAAACTGCCAAAACCCTACCTAGGGTAACTAGTGAGGAGGAAAAATGGTGTAACTTGACCTTCCACCACTTTGTAATCACCAAAATTGGTGGAAAGGTCTATACTTATATTTTCTATCATGCCTCAAATTTGTAGGGGCCCAAGTGGAGGTTTGTATGTTCCATTATTCACCAAGAAATTTGGTATTTGCAAGTATCAGATTATGGTATAGTAGAGACAAGGAAGAATGGTTAAGTAAAGAGCCTAATCTTGCTTGTTTGAATTTGGAATTGGTAGAGGGATGTGTGGAGAGGTCTTGCAGACCTGTACAAAAAAAATTTGGAACATTCTTGGAGATTTATACAAGTCTTGTTGTGACTGTCCCAAGATGACTAGTTATACAGTCATAGGGAATGTGTTGATGTCCAAGCAATATAGGGTTTGGGTATGAGTCTAGGAATTGAATACTTAATGGAATCACCTTTAGAATGTTGGAAAGAGGACTCCAATTCTATTTTGAGGATTTTAAATATTCCATGTTGGTTTTCATTAGTTCATTGAAGTCATCTCTCCTAGGTTGAACAATACAAGGTTGTGAGTCTCATGAACTGTTGCATTGTGAATCATCGCATATAAGTTGTCCATGGTCCTTTAGGTACTTAAACAAGTCTGACATGACATTTGCACTATCTAAAATTATGCTGGATCAAAGCCTCTAAGGAATTTCAATGCTAGGGTTTAGAAAGGTGCACATATGTAACATACTAACCCTTTAATGAAGTAAAAATTTCTAATTTTTCACCACACGAGTAAATAAAATAAGTAACAATCCATTGCAATATTTTCTTTTCTTTTATTTATTGATAAATTTCAAACAATATGCATAACATATTACAACATTAACTTCATTTCATTCATTAATTACATCAATGCAAGAAAGCACACATTTACATACATAGCTCAAAGAGCTTTAGAACAAATAGTTGTAAGACCGTCTAGGTGATGAGGGAAAAACATGTCATTATTTTACCTATTATGTGCTTTAACCTTTATCATCTTTCCTAGTGTTTCATGTCATTCATGTCACTTTTCATTAATGAACTAAAGGTATTCTATGAAATAAAAGGAAAGGTAAAACTAGTGAAAATACTGATTTCTTTCACTGTTCCTAACTATCTTTGTGATTTTCGTAATGGGAAATGTTTAAGTGGTTGACTGCAAAGCATGAAGGGCATCAGTGGAGGGATGAATAAGCCATTGAAGTCATTTTGTCACTTTGCCTCTACTCGTCGAGATTAGCAATTTTGTTTTGAGTTGTTATGTTGTTTTTAAAATACTGTCAAAAGACTCTAAGTTATTTTTTATTATCTTTCAATGGTTGTTGGCTGAAATCCAAAAACAACCAAAACTCTTATTCGCATTCATTTAAAAGATTTTTATAAGTATAGGAAGCTATGATATATACATGTGTGTGTGTGTATGTTGAAAAATGGATAGATATATACATAATAGAAATCAAACTTGGCAATTAAAAATCTATTTTTATACTCTGTTACTTCAATTCGAATGAATGATAGCTAGTGTGGAGTAATTTTGTGTTCATGAGTTTCATCACTCAAGAACCGGCGAAGGCAAGGCCCACTTCCTTGTTTTTGGTGATCTTTACATTACATTTATTCATGTGGTAATGTATCTAATGATTTTATAGTTATTCGATTAATTTCATTACTGTGTTATTTTCTAAATTCTTATCTGTATAATTCATCTCTATAAAAGTATTAATCTGTATTGATTCATTTAATACTTTCCAATGTGATCTTTATTGATCCGTTCAATATTTTTCAATGTGTATATTTTATCAGTCACTTATTACCAGTATTAGGAATAGTTAGATGTTGATTAGTAAAGTCATTATGAGTTAAGAAATTGAATAGTCAATTGATGTCGAAAGTCTATTTGCATTCAATAGTTTAACTTTGATTATGTTCATATTATTTCAAGGTAGATTTTCATTCTACTATATAGATTTTCAGTTATGTTTTGTTGTGTGTCAGTAATCTATTTTTTGTTGTAGAACTATTTCTTCACGGGTTCTTGTCACACTTGTGACAGGAAATCTGCCAATCAAAATTTTGTTCAAATGCAGATTACATTAGTTTTCATCCATCAACCCTTGGCTTATTAATTGAAATTCTTTGGCATATTTCCACAACACGGTTCAAAAGCCTATGTTCCTAGATTGACACTTTAGGATGAACTGGGGAAGCCATTTCTAAAGATTTAATCAAACCTATATCAAGAGTTATCTAAGACAACATTTTAATCCAATCATTTTTGCATCGTTTCCAAGGAACAGTGTTAAAGACCTACATTTCTAGTAAACTAAGTTAGGAGCATTGCACTAAGGAAAAAGTCCACACAATAGTCGACTTTGTTTGGACAACTACCCTTAGTTTTCTTTGTCATAGATCATTTAGGTGCATGAATCATAATAGGGATAGTAGAGGAAGATTTATTAGAAAATAAAAGGGAAGTAGTTCACAACCCAAAAAACCCAAAAATAAATCAGCACCATCCATTGAGATTCCACAACCCGAACAATTGCAAGATAAGTCAAAATCACCCACTGAAGGAAGTAGCTCAACTCAGGAGAAATTGAAAACTAAATTGTCATCATTAGAATTACCCAAACTTGATCTTGAGAAGTGTGCTATTGAGACCACTATTGTTCAGACACCCGCAAATACCCAACCAAGCTCTTCCAAGATATTACGCAAAAAGGTTGAAAAAAATTTCCAAGAGTCTTACGGGGCTAAAGCTGGTCCATTCTCCAAAGAAACCCATGAGCCATTTAAAACTTATTTTACTCCTTGGGCACTAGAAGTCATGGATCCCAACAACAATAGTAACAACAATGATAATCACCATAGGGCATTGGCCAACAATAATCCCATTACTTTTGAGTTTCCAATCACTCGTCTTGAACAAGATGCTCTTATGAAGAATATTCCTCACTTTGCTATGCCTAATTTTCATGGTCTTTCAATGGGGGATCTTGGCATGTTTCTGATTGAATTTTATGTGTTGTGTCATAATTATGACTATCAAAGCAACGCACCTAAACTAAAACTATTCCCAGCAACATTAAAGGATATCGCCCTACGATGGTTTATGAACCTTTGAAACATCAGAATGTGGGAAGTCATGAAGGAGCTATTCCTGAACAAGTACCAAGAATATTGCAAAACAAAGGAGGTTTGGGATGAAATTCTCCACATGACTCAAAAGGAAGATGAGTTCGTAGAGGACTACCTTGAATGCTTTATGTTTAGTCTTCAATGGTCTCGTGCATAGGGACTAAATGATGATGCTATTAAAATGTTATTTCTTAGAGGGGTAAGAGATGATGTTATGGAAGCATTAATTTAATAGGAAAAAGGAATATCTCCAAAATGGAATTTAATGATATTTGTGATATTTTCAGGAACTATTCAAGGTCGCAGCGTGTTCAGGAAGGAGCTATCTAAGTAAGCCTTATACCACAAGCAATGTGATAGGTATCACAAATAGGGAAATAGGAAATTCACTTGAGGATCTTAAAATAGATTCGTTGAGTCATATGAGGAAATAGATAGAAACTCTTTACACCCATAGGAAGCAAGAGGAAGTTGAGAAGGCTTTAGCTATGTTTTGTCCAACGTGTCACAAGAGACATGGCAGTGAGGACTGCCCATACAATAGGACAAACATGTCATCCTTAGAAGAAGTCGGTAGGAGCTCTACCTTGAGGCCTCTTCTTGTAGGTGTGCCTGAAATGGTATATACTAAGGAACCAGTCTATTACATGGCCCCTAGGAAACCTTTTCCACCTCGAGTAATGCACCCTACCATGATGAATGATTATCTTATCATGGGACCTAGCCAACCCAATTCTTATCAACTGGGATGGTATGGGGGTTGGCAACAACCCCTATACCCTCAATGGATGCCACAGTATTAGTATACTTCATAGTCATGGAAACAATTATGGAGGCCACAACCGTCACCATACCAACAACAACCATTTTTGTCACAATCACAATTTCCACCTTCTCCTATGATCAACCCATACCAACAGTCACAACAACTTCTTTCAGCCTTGTCATCAACAGTCGCTCAACCCGTCAATCCAACAAACCATCCACCACAACCACCAACACCTACATCAATGCCAGCCCATCCAAATCCAAACCCAACAATAAGGCAACCCAACCAGTGTATAATAATGAGGCAACAGGTTACCCCACCTATCCCATAAATACATTAGAAATAAATGGAGTTCAGTTGAGGTCAGGGAAGGCTCTTCAAGGGCCCACCATTACAGAAATCAACGAGGATTCAAAAATAGAGCCATCCAAACAACCTCCTTTCCCAAATGATTTCAATCTGAACCAATACAAAGGGAGGATTCTCAACTTGAATTTGATTTTGTTAATGAGTTATGCAATGTTAACATCAAGATTCCTTTGTTGCAAGCCATCAAGGACATTCTCGTCTATACAAAAACAATTCATGATCTATGTACCTGAAAGCATAAAAAGAAGCAAGACCCGAAGACCGTTCAAGTCACTTAACAGCTGGTAGATCTTATGCTCGAAAACATAACCATTCTGAAGTAATCTGATCTAGGGAGTCTTTTCATTAAGGTAACTATTGGTAAAGTAATTATTCCTAATACCCTTGTGGATTTGGGTGTTGCAATTAATGTGATGACAAATGAAATGAAGGAAAGACTGTCATTAGGGATTAGGCCTACTCCAACAATTCTTCAAATGGAAGATAGATCTTTGGTCAATCCTAAAGGTGTGATTGAAGATGTAATCCTTTCTATTGATTTATGGGAATACCCAACTGACTTTGTGATTTTGCAGTCAAAAATTAAGTTGGGGGGATACCCCCTAATTTTGGGATGACCTTGGTTGGTAGTCGTAGATGCATTTATCAATTTTCGATCAGGGAACATGGTCATTTCTAATGGTGAGCATAAGAAACAACTAACTCTATACCCGCCAGCACAACCTTTGTTGGAAACAAAGGACCCAGTTTGGATTGATAGTGACTTAGATGAGTCATTGCCAATTCTAATAATTGATAAATCCTTAGATATGGAGGAGCCTATAGAGGATATTGTTCTTGTTAATTTTCTTCAAAACAAGTATACATTTAATGAAATATTTGAAAGCATGGTCCTCCATTCAGGTATAAATACTCAATGTCCTTTCGGGAACTTTTCGTTGGTGGGTAGTTCATGTTCTATTCAACTCTTTATCACATTGCATTAGTTGCTGCCCCATAATTTCTTATATGGTTCATTCTTATCTTCTGCAAATTTGAGTGTTGTGTCATCCACCTCGCAAGTCTTAGCCATTGACTCACCTACACAATCAAAAGCTATGGAAATTTTGCCTAATCACACACTTAACATTAATCCATAGTTAACCCCTAAACAGATCCAAGATCTTATCACCATGCTTAGAACAAACAAAGATGCATTTTCCTGGGAATACCAAGATATGTGTGGAATTCATCCTAACACCTACACCCACCGTATTTACATTGAAGAAGGTAGTCGTCCAATTAGGCAACCACAACGTCGGCTCAACCATGCCTTGCGTGAAATAGTTAAGGAAGAGTTACAAATAATGTTAAATGTTGGGTTTATATATCCTATTTTAGATAATCAGTGGTTTTCTACTTTAGTTGTGGTTCCTAAGAAAAATGGTAAATGGAGAATTTGTGTTGATTATAAAGCATTAAATAAATCTACTCAGAAAGATCATTTTCCATTACCATTTATTGATCAAGTATTGAACATTCTTGTAGGTAAGAAGTTCTTCTCTTTTTTGGATGGGTTTAGTGGTTACAACCAGATTCGCATAGCACCAAAAGATCAAGACAAGACCACTTTCACTTGCCCTTAGGGCACCTTTTCCTATAGCATCTTGCCATTTGGTTTATGTAATGCCCCTACCACTTTTCAAAGGGCAATTTTGAGCATTTTTGCAGATCTTGTCAATGACTGTGTTGAGGTGAATATGGACAATTTTACTATCCATGGTGATACTTATGAAGAGGCTAAAACAAACTTAGAAAAGGTACTTAAGAGTTGGATAGATATCAACTTGTCATTGAGTCATGAAAAGTGGCATATACTTATGACCGAAGGGATTGTGCTTGGCCATTACATCTCCTCTAAAGGTATTCAAGTGGATCCTTAAAATATCCAAATCATTCAACACTTGCCTACACCTTCTATTAAAAAAGATGTTCATAGTTTTCTTGATCATGTAGGGTATTACCAGAGATTTATCTGAAAATTTAGTAAGATTTCCTCTCCCTTGTTTGCTTTGCTAGCCAAAGATGTTGCTTTCTCTTGGACACCCGAGTGTTAAGAAGCCTTTGAGGCCATCAAGAAAAAACTTGTAACCACGCCAGTCCTTAGAGGTTCAAATTGGGAACTACCATTTCATACTCATACAGATACCTTAAATTTTTTGGTGGGAGTTGTGCTTGGAAAGAAAGAGGATAATCTCTTTTATTCCATCTACTACATTAGCAAGAACTTCACTAGGGCCGAGGTAAATTACATAGTAATTGAAAAAGATTTTTTATCTGTTGTGTATGCAATCAATAAGTTTCGTCATTATATTACTGGTTATAAAGTGTTTTTCCACACAGATCATTTGGTGATTCAATTTTTAATGAATAAACATGTGGTAACTGGTAGAGTTATTAGATGGTTGATTTTACTCTAGGAATTTGATATAGCTATACTTGATAAGCCTGGTTGAGAAAATATAGCTGAAAACTTTTTGTCCAAATTACAACAGCCAAATAATAAACCCACTCTACTTGACGATGCATTTCCAGATGAGCACCTCGTTGCTATATCAATAAAGAGGCCATGGTTTGTCGATATTGCAAACTATTTAGTTACATGCAATTTCCCACCACATTTCTCTCCAAGGGAATGACAGAAGCTATTTGGACTCAGTGGACAGTACACATGGATCAATGGATTGCTCTTCCACACCGACATTGACAATATCATGCAGCGTTGTGTACCCAAAGATGATGTCTTCGATATACTTCATGAATTCCATATAAAACCATGTGGAGGACACTTTGTTGCTCAGAGGACTGCCTAGAAGATTCTCACTGTAGGTTACTACTGGCCTACAATCCACAAGGATTATAAATTATATGTTCATCATTGTGACAAGTTTCAGCATATGGGTTGACCCACATGCTCAGACGAGATGCCCTTACACCCGCAGTTTTCCATAGAGCCATTTGAAAAGTGGGGCCTTTATTTTGTTGGCCCAATCAACCCGCCATCAATAAATAAGGAATAAATCCTTGTATGCACTGATTATGTAACCAAGTGGGTCAAAGTGGTAGCTCTGAAGCATGCCAGAGATACAAAAGTAGAAAATTTCTTGTACTCTGCGATTTTCACAAGGTTTGGTGTTTTGTGAGAGATAACCACAAATCAAGGACCACAATTCACATCTGAGCTCATTTTTGCCTTGGTTTGTGCCATCGCAAGTCTACACCTTATCACCCTCAATCCAATGGGTAGGTAGAAGTCACCAATAGAGAGATTGAGAATATTCTTACTAAGACAGTCACTCTTCATAAGCGTGATTGGGCTACACGACTCCTTGAAGTTGTGTGGGCCTATCGAACAATGTGGAAGACCACCACGGGTCTGACACCTTATGAACTTTTCTATGGTAAGAAGGTAGTCCTTCCCATTGATTTTGAGATAAAAACTCTTTGCACTGCACTACAATTGGGTATGAGTCTTGTTGATGCATAAAAGGCACACATTAATCAACTACATTCCTTAGATGAATTACGCCAGGAAGCACTCTTTCACACCAAGTTTGTTAAGAAATAACATGCTTTATGGCATGATCGTCACATCCAATAATGGTCATTCTAACCTGGAGATTGGGCACTCTTATATGAATCCTGCTTCCAAGACTTCAAGGGAAATTTTCACACACAATGTTTGGGACCCTACAAGATCTAGACCATATATGCTAATGGCATTGTTTGTCTCTATACAGTGGACTCCGAAATAAGATCTCTCCTTGTCAATGGTCAGCACCTCAAACTATACAAGAAGCCTCTTTCCAAAGAATCTTTCTTTTTAGAGGTGGCACAGGAACTTACTGTTGTTCCTTTTGGCCTCCTTCGAGATTGATCAATAAATATTAAAAAAAATGCAATAAAAGATCCAATAATGAAAACCCTTTTTGGGCGTTGTTGGTCGGTTAATGTTTGAAAACTGGTTTTTGACGAGCATTACCCGTGTGAAAACTAATTTTTTGATGCCACTAGGTGGTGGTAGATTCAAAATCGGGCAGCCGGGGTCTATTGTCGATTATAAAAAAAAGATCTTTTCATGCATTGGCACCCCTCCTTCGTGTCCATTTCTTTTCCAAGACCTATTTTACTTTGTGTTTTAGGTGTTTGGGTCCCTCATTCCATTCATTCAAGGTCATACTTCAACCTCTTGTTCAAAACCATGGCATGTCCTTTCATGTCTTTCGGTGATATGCTTTGACATTGTTCTTGTCTTCTACTTGTCAGGAACATTTGCTTTGATGTCTCCACTGGTTGGTGCTATCACTTGTTCTTGGCTAGGTTCCACACCCCTCCACTCTTTCTTCCACCATTCATGTCACAATGTTTGTTAGTGGATTTCAGCCAACAACCATTTCTCCAAATGATTCTACATTCTTGTCTCCTTTGTGAAAGGAACTGTTGCTATTATCTCCTAGCCGAATTTCTAGTCTTTTCTTTGCCAGGAGCTTTTTGTTTGCTAGATGGTACTCCTTTCTCTGTGGTTGCTTTTGTGATTTAATTACCATTTCCAATGCTCAAGCCAATTGAACGCCACCTTTTCAACCACTGTACTTTTCAACTGACATTTTTCTCATGCTTTCTTCTAAATGCGGCATTCACCAGTTGGCTGATTTCTTTCGATTTCAGCTCTGTCATGGCTATACCTCCTACGTTGCACTCTTATCATCCTATCATTGTTGCCGAGTTGGCATCTGCATCAGCATCGAGTTCTCCATGCACATCTCCATTTTGCCACTCCTTTCCATCAATGGTCATCGGTATTGGTATTTCACATGTTTTTTATTTTCTTTCTATTTTATTTAATATCGGCCGTTCATTTAATGTTGTGACATCACCTGCAGACAGTAACTTGCTAAGTTGGGGGGAAGTGTCACATCAGTCGTTGTCTCATCCTTTCCATAAAAAACCTTGTCCCATCATATCTCTATTCTTCGATTTCCAGCGTGATTTTTTATAACTATCATTATTCAGTCACTCCCTCTTAATACCGCCAATAATTATTATTATTCACTCGTAATAATGCATTGAAACCACCATTTCTTACCCACCTACCATAAACCATTTGTTACCGCCTAAATTTTTCTCCAGTTAAATTTGTCCTATTCCTAGTGGTTGAATTTTTGATAGCTAGTTTTGTTCATATACTTTATCGGGCTCAGACTATGAACTGTTCAAATTGCACCTCCTGGTAAGGATATGGCAGGAGAATGCGGGCACTGCTATGAGCCAATGACAATGGATGATCTAAGGGCTTTGGTGATGTATAAGGCCTACAAGATATTCAAGCAAGCAGGATGGGATGCGTACTTTAAGAGGCTAAGGGGATATGATGATAAATTGGCTCACGAGTTTGCAGTAACCTACAACACCAAATGGACGTGAGTTCATGGATTGGAGATTCTTGTTTTGGTTGAAAAAATAGCGGATGATACGAGGTTTCCATTGATAGGAGAAAGTTATTTTCTGGATAATTTTGTGTGAGAAAGAGATCTTAAGTCCCTCCGTAAGAAGTTCCTAAAGCATGGGGAGTTGGTTGAAGTAGTTTCGGGTCAAGGCACAAAGCTAGCTTCATTCCCAGTGCCCTGGAATGATGTGGCAAAAAAAATTATTCAGTATTTGACCTGCAATGGAAGGTATGTATATTTTTATGCAAAACAATTTTGGCTCATGATACATATGAGATGGGGTGAATTGGTAAATATTCCTTTCTTTCTATATTCTTGCATAATGTAAATGTGAAAAGCAGTTCAAAGTGGTAGTGAAAATTCATTAGCCCATCATGGGCTTATCAAGTTGTTAATTGTAAACGAATTAAATAAGTTTTCGCCTTCTAGGGACTGGGACTCATTTTTTGTAGATGAAACCTCTAAAAATTATGTCAAAAATGCCCTCCCTAATACTTCAGAACACTTTGTCGAAGAAGATTCCCACAATGTAGAAAAATCTAATGGTAATTTAGAGGAAGAAGAGTTTGGCATGAAAATTTAGAAGAGAGTAATGAACACACTAAGGGTTATGAGTTTGAATTTCTTCCTGATAGCTCTAAAAAAGGAAAATTTCAAACCCTAGGGTTGAGTAGTAAGAAGGTTAAGGGTTCCGGCAATAAACGGCCTAAACTTAAAAATATTGAAATCACTACACCTGGCTCTAGGGTTGAGAAGAAGTGGTGTAGTGGGTCTACCTCGGCTGTTGTTTTAGAAGAAAAAAAATTATCAACTGATTTCATAGATAAGCTAGAAAATTTGGCTAATGTAGCCAGGGGTTTAAGTCCTCAAAAAATTGAGCAGGTTGGAGAGTTGACAATAGTGGCAATAGTTTCCCGAAAGACTAAGAGAACAGAAGTTGCTACCAAAGAATTAAGAAGAAGTAAGAGGAAGAAGTGGTAGATGATAGACTCTGAGGACTCTCCATAACACCAAGAGGAACCTAAGGAAAACCTTGAGATACCACCCCAGAATTCTCGTCTCAGAAGAGATACCGAGCAACCAAGAAGAAATTCTTGACAAGGATATTGTTCAGAATGAGTCTGCACTAGCTAAAAGTGATAATGACCTTGATAACCCTGAAGATCAAAGCCCACATGCCACTAACCAGGAGGAAGAGCATTAATTAAAATAAAAAGTGGATAATAAAGTGAATGTATTGGATATTCAGGAACAATAAAATGTTCCAAACCCTCATCAGGAACAAAAAGAAAAACAGGAATCAAAGGCAAAAGAAGAGTATGAAGAAGAACATCCAATTCTCACTAATGATGAAATTTGTAGCATGCAAAGTTTGGTGACCAATTTAACTGAAGAAAATGAAACCTTATAGAAACAATTTCAAATGGCAAAGTTACTCAACGCATCCCAAACAATAAAAATCAGTCAGTTGAAGGCAATACTTGAGCAAGCAAAGGTCACTGAGACATGTGTGGTAACAATTCAAGAACATGAAAAACAGTTGCAATAACTCTATCAATTATGTGTCATAGAGGTCACTAGTACTCTACAAAAACTTGCCTCTTCTCCTTCTGGTTTGTATTCTATACTGTCTTTGCATGAGGACATGCAAAGTCTACAGGTGGGGGGAAATGATGTAGGAAAAACATGTCATTATTTTACCTATTATTTTCTTTAACCTTTTTCATCTTTCCTAGTGTTTCTTTTCATTCTTGTCACTTTTCATTAATGAACTGAAGGTATTCTATGAAATAAAAGGAAAGGTAAAAACTAGTGAAACTATCGATTCCTTTGATTGTTGCTAAATATCTTTGTGATTTTGGTAACAAGAAATGTTTAAGTGGTTGACAGCAAAGCATGAAGTGTGTCGGTGGAGGGATGACTAAGCCATTGAATTCATTTTATTGCTTTGGCTCTACTCGTCAAGATTAGCAATTTTGTTTTGAGTTGTTATGTTATTTTCAAAATATTGTCAAAAGACTCTAAGTTATTTTTTATTATCTTTCAATGGTTGTTGGTTGAAAGCCACAAACAACCAAAACACTTATTCGCTTTCATCTAAAAGACTATTAGAAGTATAGGTAGCTATGATATATATGTGTGTGTGTGTGTGTACGCTAAAAAATGGATAGATATATACATAATAGAAATCAGACTTTGGCAATTAAAAATCTGCATTTATAATTTGTTGCTGCAATTCAAATAAATGATATCTAGCATGGAGTAATTATGTGTTCATGAGTTTCATCACTCGATAACCAGCAAAGGCAACGCCAACTTCCTCGATTGTTGGTGATCTTTACATTAGATTTATGTGTGTGGTAATGTATGTTATGATTTAATAGTTATTTTATTAATTTCATTACTTTGTTATTTGCCAAATTCTTATATGTATAATTCATCTCTGTAAAAGTGTTAATCTATATTGATTCATTTAATACTTGCCAGTGTGATCTTTGTTGATTCATTTAATATCTATCAATATGTATATTTTATCAGTCACTTATTACCAGTATTAAAAATACTTAGACGTTGATTAATAAATTTATTATGAGTTAAGAAGTTGAATAGTCAATTGATGTTGAAGGTCTATTTATATTCAATAGTTTAACTTTGTTTCTATTCATATTATTTCAAGGTAGATTTTCATTCTGCTATATATAGATTTTCAGTTATGTTATGTTGTGTGCCAGTAATCTATTTTCTATTGCAGAACTATTTCTTCACGAGTTCCTATCACACCTGTGGCAGGAAGTCTGCCAATCAGAATTCTATTCAAATGCATATTACATTATTTTGCATCCATCAACCCTTGGTTTATTAATTACAGATCTTTGGCATACTGCCACAACATGGTTCAAAATCCTATGTTCCCATATTGACACTTTAGGATGAATTGAAGAAGCCATTTCTAAATATTTAATCAAACCCATTTCAAGAGTAATCTAAGACCACAATTTAATCCAATCATTAGTATCCTTCCTTTCAAATCTTGGTTCTTCTATCACCTATTATGGAGGAGAAAGATCACTCAAGTGCTTTTCACCAACCACGGACTCTTAATGCGATCCCCCACACATCTATCATTTGATAGATGGCCCTTCCCTTCGACAAAGAGATTGCTAGAGTAACTAATAATGACAACCAACTAAGCATAGTGTTGTGTTCTACATAACTAGAACCTTGTAATTCCACAATCTAGAACTAGCATGTAATACTAGATCACGGTGAATTGATAGTGTAGTCTCGGTAGTCACACAATCTAGAGTGGAGTCTCAGACTTTCAAATTACTTTGGCCAAATAGTTCTCATTCAATACTTCGAATGAAGTCATCTATCACACACACTACTTGGGGCCGATTTGACTTAAGACAATCTTAAGCTACGCATAGGTATTTCCTTCAATGGATAGTGCATCATCCCAAATAACCTACAACCATATTAATCTACTTGGATTAAACATTTAACTAGTAAGTACACAATCTCCGTATTTCCTTCAATGGATAGTCCATCATCCTAGATAACCTACTTACTTGGAATAACCCTACTTACATGTAAATACACAAAATCCCTCCCATATTGGATTATCTCTCCAAGGAGTAAACACAAGCTTTCCTAGTTAAATCAATAACTTAGCTAAGTGTACCATATATGTCTTTTATGTTCAATCATACCTAGTATATAATACCTATGAAAATACACTCATCTCCTATTATGGAGTACTTAAAAACACGTTATGAAAACAGCATAAAAGCTTCAATTTACTTTTCCAAACACTAAAATATCTCTAATACACATATTAGAAAATAAATTTCAATCATGCAAGAAAAACATATCTTTTCAAAAGTAAATAACAAAGAAGAAGAGATCCCCATGCTTGTTATCACTTATCCAATCAAATGACAGCAATGTAACCTTTTGCAATAGCAGCAAGCTTGGTAAATAACTTCTCAGCAATGTCACTAAAAACTCTATCTCTCAAGTTGATAGCTTACTCCTCTCAAAATATATCTTCCTCACAAACTAAATGAACTCACTTCCTTTCTCTCTCTCAATGTAAAAAAAATATGGCTACTAAATGTAGAAATAGGAATTAAAAAAGATATATAATCTTATGGAAGAAATGCTTCCTTTCCAAATGAAATGGTTTAGCTATTTGTAGAGCAGCATGGTCACCTCAAATCCTATAGTTTAGGCATGCTAATGGACAACAAGTTCCATGCAAAGAAACACATGAAACAAATCAGAAAGGTGGCAACTTCTCAAGCTAATACTCAACATAATCACCTACAAGTAGATTTTCTTAGTGAAAACAATCCAAAGACTTATTCAATCTACTCATGCTCAATTCAATTTGCCACAAAGAAAAGACATCTACAGTAACTTAAATTCAAAGGTGGTGTCATTTCCATATTCTCACCGTCATATTTGGCGCAGTTAACTACCAAAAGAAACGATCAACTACCATCTAGTTACAACAAGTATTCATCGATCCACTTATAGTATGAATCAACCAAAGGCCTTTAAATCAATTGAAAAATTCAAGGTTGGTCTCACTAAAGGCATCGACCAAGTCAAGCTTATTATCGACGGCTATATCAAACACATTATAATGTCTTATACTACGTATCTATCGAAAAGATAATTGGTTTACATAAAAATTTATAAGCTATTCTATCAGCCTTATTAATCATATTCAATAATGACTATTATCGACCTCCAATTCATAGTCTTTATCGACTATAAACAGCCTTATAAATCAGCTTCTATCAAATAAGAGATTGTCGAATTCTAATAACATATGTAATATGTTAAATATATATATATTTATATATTTATATATATATTATATTATATACATATATATATATATATATATATATATATTTATATATATATTATATTATATACATATATATATATATATATATATATATATATATATATATATATATATATATATATATATATATATATATATATGTATATAAATATATATTTATGTATATAAATATATATTTATGTATATAAATATATATTTATGTATATAAATATCGTAAGCCAATAATGTAAGCATACATTCAATATATATATATGTGTGTGTGTGTATAAGAGTACAAGCAAGATAGTATATAATAAACACATTATATTGAATGTATGCATATGTATGTATGTATGTATGTATGTATGCATGTATGCATGTATGCATGTATGTATGTATAAATGTATATGCCTTTATTTACATGTATGTGTAGGTATATCTATATCGATGTATTCATATGAGTGTGTCCATTGGCCAACGTACACATGTATCGATATATATATATACATATGGATACATGTATATACTATACATACATACATATATATATATGTCCACATCCGATTTCACATAAAGCCATTCACGATTATCATTATATTAATTTGTGTTTACATGTGGTATATCTATACATGTGCATATACATGTCATTAGATCCCATTGACATGCATGTGCATATATATACACATACTTCCACGTACATCCCACTTGTCAATATAATCATAATAGTAAAAGAAATATCTCAAAGCTCAATAGGTAAACATCACCCAATGATACATGTAGTAGTAAACAAGACTCTCAAAAGAAGACATAACAGCTAAGGATGACTTACCAACTACCCACAAAGTGACTGAGGTCAATCATTCTAATGTGGTGTGTGTATATGCTTAGATAGTTTACTTTTACTAGTTACCCGACCAAGATCTTCTCCCGAGTGATACTTCCCCTTCGCCTGGAGGAATGAACACATACCTGCATCCACTAACACATGCACACGATAGTCAATTTTTCACAACATATGTAGTACATATAAGCATCTCCAAAGTTATAATTACAATAATTCAATAACCATCCATTCACATATATGCAGTATTTCACCATGAATTTCATCTACCCCTATGGCTCTGAAAAATGAGCTACTAAAAGCTCCATTGATTCCAAGTTAGTGAAAGCGACTTCAAAGAAGAGAAAAAATTCTCCTCTTCTCCTGGAATGACCCAAGTCTAAGAAGATTAAAAAAGATTTGAAAACTCAAAATGAAGTTATTACAATTAGTGAAGATAAAGAGGGCACACAAAATGAGGATTTGAAAGAAATGAAGCAAGGTCAAGGTAGTGGTGGTAGTGGTAGTTGTAGGTCTTCTCACCTAGCAAAGGATGCTTCCAAGGATAGGAAAGAAAAACAAAAAATCTTTGTGAATGAAGAGGAAGAGTTGGAAATTGAAGAATCTGAAGCCCAAGTAGATGAAGATATTGATGGGACGGAGTTTTAGGATACTTCTTATGAAATGGATGAAGAGGAATCGGAAGAGGAAAGTGAAGATGATGAAGAGGAGGAAACCAAAATGGAGGATGACCAAAATAATGATACCTTGATTGTTCCAGATACTAGGAATACTTGCAATGATAATATTGTTTATGATTCTAGCATGGATTATATGAAAAGCAGACTAACATATATGTAAGTACAAATGGACGACATGGAAAAATATTTGGTCACACTGATGAAGGTGACTAATGGGTTGATGCGAAGAGCGATAGTTGGTGTGGTTTCTGGATAAACTAAGATTACCAGGAGGCTAAAAAAATTGTGGAAGTCTCATGATTTGAAGGTACTTGATAAATCAGATGGACCTGACTGGAGGGAGTATATCTCCCTAATTGGTGATTATTGGGACCTGTTGGGAAAATTTGAGTAATGGCTTTCTCTTTTGTTATTGTTTAATGGTTGCTCTTCTTTTTCTTTCCTTCTACTTTTAGATCTCGGATTGCTATTTCTTAATAGATTTGTTATGGTTTAGGACATGTTGGTATATGGTGGACTTGATTAATGGTCTACATATCTTTAAGTACTCTAGTAGTAACTTTATTTTTTTGATTAATTATGGTTGTTCTATGGTTATGGTTATGATATATGGCATGTGTGCCATCCTGGATACTATTTTTTGATGTTGGCTGGTGGTGCTATTTTCCCACCTTATTTTTCTCTTTTTTGTTATTGTGTTTATAACCATGTGATCAAGGCCCTTTCCTTGCTAATCTAATCAAAAACATCAATTGAGGTAACATCAAATGAGATAACATTCATATTGATAACAAGGTACAAGCATAATTTATTCATCTCTTGAATTCACATTACATTCATATTTACCCTATACAGTAATAGTAACTAGTAGCTACACAATTGGGTTGTAACATACTAACTCCCTTATGAATCATCATCCCCGATGACCTAAGGTATTATTAAAACATAATAATAAAACATCACATTGTTCAAACATTCTCAAAAACACTAAGAATATGAGGATTTTTTTGTTGAATTTTCATATAGTCCTCCCAAGTAGCTGAGTCTTCTATGTACTGGTCCCACTAGAATTTGTACTGTAAAACCTCTTTGTTATACAAATGTATCTTACGTGTTCCTAGCACCTTGATGGGATCAAGAGTTACTACTCTGGGGTCATGTACCTATAAAGCAGTCCAATCAATTACATGATTATCCCCTGGTATATAATTTTTAAGGTAGGACACATGGAAGACATTATGAATTCTAGAAAAAGCTAGTGGCAAAGTGATTCAATAAGCTACTAGATTCACTTCCTCTATAATCTCAAAATTTCCAACATAATGCGGGGCTAACTTATAATACTTTCCAAATTTAATGGAGCTCTTGTGAGGTTTTACTCTCAACAATAATTTGTCTCCTAAGGAAAAATTACGAGGCACTCTCTTAGCATCAGCATAGCTTTTCTATCTATCGTTAGCTTCAGCTAACCTTTGCTTAAAAACCTCAACTTGTTCATCCATTTCAACCAAAATTTCTAGCCCAAGTCTCACTCAATCCTTAATTTTATCCCAACTTAAAGGATTTTGACACTTTCGACCATACAAAGCTTTGAAAGGAGCCATCTTTATTGCAAAATGATAAGAGTTATTATAAGAAAATTCAACTAAGGGTAAGTAATCTTCCTGCTTGTACTGTTGATCCATGCAATACATCCTAAGTAGATCTTCCAATTCTTGATTTACCCTTTATGTTTTCCCATCTATTTTTGGATGATATGCTAAGATAATATTTAACTGAGTCCCTAGTGCAGTAAACAAGGTTTTCCAAAACCTAGAAGTGGGTCGTGCATCCCTATCTGAAATAATATTTTTAAGAATCCCATGCAATCTAAACACTTCCTACACAAATTTTCTTGCTATGATCAGTGCTCCATTAGTCAGGTTTTTGGGTATAAAATGTGCTAATTTTGTAAGCTTATCTACTACCACAAGAATTGCATTGTGCTTATTTCTAGACATAGGTAATCCTTGCACAAAGTCCATACTTATGACTTGCCACTTCCTTTCTGGTATATCATGCAGTTATAAAAAGCCTACAGGATGATGATGCTCAGCTTTCACCCTTTGACACTCAAGATGCCTATCCACAAAACTAGTGGCATCTCCTTTCATTCCCTTCCAGAATTATAATGGTTTTACATCAGCCATAATTTTCATCACTCTAGGATGTCCTAAGTATGGTGCTTCATGTATTTCCTTCCATACTATACTTCTTAGTTCCTTTATGTCAAGTACATACATTCTACCCTTATATCTAATTAATCCATCGGATTAAAAATGAAAACCTTCATACCTAGAATCTTGTGGATTATTAGTGAGTTCTTGCTTAACTTGCAAGTAATACTCATCCTCCTTGCACTTTTGGAGTACTTCCCCCTTAAAATCAGTTTGAATTATCATTATAGAAGCAATGTGTCATCTTAGACTTAATGCGTCGGTAACCTAATTTTCTTTCCCCTTAATATAACTACTATTAAAATCATAGTCAGCTATTAACTCTAACCATATTCTTTGTCTAGCATTCAGATTAGGTTGATTAAAAAGGTAATTTAACCCATTACGGTCAGTTTTCAACTCAAATAGTTTTCCTAGCAAATAGTGCCTTTACATTTGTAATGTGTGAACTACAGCTGCTAATTCTAAATCATGCAATGCATAATTCATCTCATAAGATTTCATCTTCCTAGATTCATAAGTAATTACTTGCTCATCTTGCATCAGTACACCTCCTAACCCTTCTCCACATGGATCCATGGTAACCGTAAAGTTAATTACCTTCAGGATCTAGTACTTTTAAGATCAGTGTGGTGGTGAATTTCTCTTTGAGTAGGTCAAAAGCCTCTTGACACTTCTTCGTTCATGAAACTTCTTACTTCCAACATGTTCTTTGGTATAGGCCACTCTATTACTACTTTGATCTTAGCTAGATCTACAATAATTCCATCAACCAAAATTACATGACCTAAATAATGTACCCTCTTTTGGAAGAATGTACACTTGGAAAGTTCACCATACAACCTATATTATCTTAGAAATTCTAAGACCATTCTAAATGCTTTCAATGCTCTTCCTCACTTTTAGAATAAATCAAAATATCATCTAGAAAAACTAGTTCAAATTTGTCAAGGTAATCCCTAAACACACTATTCACTAAGTTCATGAATGCTACATGTGCATTTTTTAAACCGAAGGGTAAAATAGTGAACTCGTAACGTTCATATCTAGTTCTAAATGCAGTTTTAAAGATATCTTTATCTGTAACCCTCAATTGGTGATATCCAAATCTCAAATCTATTTTAGAGAATATGGTTCCTCTCATTTGGTCAAAAAGGTCATCAATTCCTGGCAACAAATACTTGTTCTTAACCGTAGCTTTGTTAAGCATACGATAGTCAATGCACAAACGCAATGTACCATCCTTCTTTTTAACAAAGATGACTGACACTCCCCAAGGTGATACACTTGGTCTTATCAATCCTTTTGACAACAATTCATCCAATTGTCTCTTAAGTTCCATGATTTTAGTGGTTGTCATCCTATAAGGTACCTTATAAATAGGTTCTAACCCTTGAATTATATCTATAGAGAATTCAAATATTATTTTCAGAGGAAACCCTGGTAACTCCTCTAGAAGCACATCCAAAAATTTCCTCAATATTGGATACTTCTCCATATCCGATTTTCTAGTCTCATCTATTTCAAAATCTTCAAGTTCTTGTAAACTTTGGAACTCTAAATCATCCCTATCCTTCCCAAGTTCTTCAATCTTTATGATGAAGAGTTTACACCCTTTCTACTTAGCTCTTATAAGTTGCATTGTCGTAATTTGTCTAATCCTAACCTCTCTAGGTATCCCTTGGAATTTAACTTGATTTCAAAAATCATCTAGGCATTCTACAGTCTTAGCATGGCAATCTACCTCTGCCCTATGTTTCCACAACCAATTCATACCTAGGATAACATCATATGATCCTAGAGGTGCGACATAAAGGTTAACTTCTATAGAAAAACTAGGTAGTTCTATCATAGCCTCAAATATACATTGATCCACCTTTTCTCTTGTCTGGTTTGCATACTCTACATTCCAAGACATTGCCATGTGCCCCACCTTTCTAGATAATTTTTTAGCTATTCTAGGTGAAATGAAATTCTCGGTTGCACTAGTATCAATAATAATAGAAATAGGTAAGCCAAAGAAAATACTTGGTGTTTCAACTAGAATTACTTGATACTCTGCCTAACGATCATCCATTGTTGCATGTATCTTATGCCGAAACATTGCTTGTTGAGTGGGTAATGGATTACCATATGGTCATGATATAGAATTTTTATTGGGACACTCACTAGCATAGTGATCTCTGCATATTAAACATCTTGTAGGTGGCCCTCTTTTCCCTACAGTTTCTCCAGACTGGTTGATATTTCACTAGCCTTATTGGTATTACCCTTGCTAGAATCATTCCTTTTTCACTCTCTCCTAAGATCCTTTATATTAATGTGAAATATTTTTCCCTTTTGCCTTGGAACATTCTACACTAATTCCACCTTTTTTGGAACTATCTTTCAGGAACTTCCACATCCTTCTTTTACTTTCTTTCTTGATGAGTGGAATTAGCCCTAAGATTTTTCTCCTGCTTAATTTATTTTTCATATGCAAGATCCATTGTTGTCAGACCATGCATATCCACTTCCCCTCCAATCTGATTGTTGAGTCCCATCATAAATTTCTTAATACAAAATTTCTCATCCTTATGATATATGGGAACATAGCACAGAAGTCGAGTGAACTTATCTCAATATTTGTTAATTGTCATGTTACCTTGTCTTAAACCTTGGAAATCCAAAAGGTTTTGGTCATAGTACAGTTTTGGTAACATATTTTGTATAAAATATCCACAAATTCTCCCCATGTCAATTTCCATGAGTTGATATTAATTTCCAACTTCTTGTTCATCCACCAGTTAAAGGCTTCCCCTACTAACTGATACACACTCCATGCAGATTTAGTAACCTCGTCATAGTTTTGTATTTCAAAATACTTTTCCATTTGAACAAGCCACACCACAACCTCGTCACCTCCATCACTACCGTCAAACTTAGGTGGAATAACCTTCTTCATGTCCCTAGAAATTTTGGAAGCTACAACCTTATTATTCCTTTCAATAGATGGTGTAGTGTAGGTGATTTTTCCTTCTCATGATTATGGGTTTCACTATGCCCATGGGAAGAGTTTTCTCCCTTGTGATCATTAATGGGTACTTCCTTTTCTACCCTATCCTTAACTCTTTCTTGCTCAAGGTTAGCTAACCTTTCCAAGATTTGGTCAATCCTAGCCTCTACTCCAGTGGTTTCTTGTCCAACCTCTTAACTTCCACCAGGATTAGTTTGTGTCCTCACCATTTTTAAGTGATTGGTCCTTACCTAAATTTTTTATCCATGTTAGACTAAATTATGTTATCAATTATCTTATGGAAAACATAAAAAAAAACATTCATATGCACACAAGAATTCCACATACGATTAAGCACACACTTTTTTATGATAAACACATAACTTTATTTATTTCATGAGGATTTTAATATCCTTTTGATTACATGGAGTGACTATTCAGATACACCAATGGAGAGTATCCTTTGGATTCACTCTCAAACACATAACTTAAAGGGGTATAACCTACATACTGTGACAGTTGTTCTTCTGTATCTTTTTGTTCATCTCTCATTTGTTCATACCTATCCCAAAAAGGATAATAACCTTCGTATTTATCATCCGATACATAGTTATGAGAGGCAATGTCAATATGGTGTTCATCAACAACATAGTCTACCCTTTTTGCAGACATTTGTTCATGAGACCATTTCTCATCTGGCAGTGTCCTTGGTACATATCCCTTAGACTCGATACTCGAAGAAATTACCATTACTTCAGCCAATGGTAGAACTTGAGGATCCCTAATGATGAACACCAGACTAACACTTTCTTCTAAAGGCATATCCATGGAAAGTGGTAATGACTCCAAATTTTCTAGTGAGATGGTTGGTAGGTAATTACACATAGCTTCCATCTTCATCTTCCTCTTCCTCTTCTCATCACTGATCTAAGAAAGTGTGTGACTATAATTTTCGATGTCATTCAACTAGATAGCATTATCATAGTTGGTTCCTTCTATGGTTCTAATAATGGCTTCTTTTTCCTTCTTAGCCTTGAGGTAGCGCTTGTTTCTGACTATTGAATTTTGAGATGTTAATCTGAGATGCACCATCTTAGCACAAGAATTCACAACATTAGATAATGTTGGATGAAAAATGATGAGCTCATAGGTTCCAGAGCTAAACCTGGTAGCTTTGATACCACATGTAACATACTAACCCTTCAATGAAGTAAAAATTTCTAGTTTTTCACCATACAAGGGTAAAAGTTGGAAGTTGGGTCCATGAAGAGGGGAAGTTTCAACCAAAACAAAAAAAAATCGCATGAGATACATCTGTGTTTTTGAAAAATGTGTACGCACTTTGGATCGGGTACACGAGCCTAAATCCAAACGCGTGTGTGTTTAGATTTGGGTACGCACCCTAAAACACGTACGCATTTCTCAAAGCTATTTAATTTTTAAATTAACGACTGTGTTATTCATTTTCTCACTGCACTTTGTTGATGCGCCTAAGGGAGAGATTAATTTGCATATGCATTTCTAAGTGCCCGGTTCAACCAAATTTTTACTACCACCTCCTCTCGTCGACACAACTGACCTCAACGACCTCCAAGTTGGTTGAATTTTTCTTTTTTTTCTTTATATGTTGCATTTTTTTTGTAATTATTATTTAGTTTTTGTTTCTTTTGTTTGTTTTACGTTCAATATTTTATAGTTTTTAAATTGTATTTAAAACCAAAAACATCAACCAAACCAAAAATGTTAAATTGTAAATTCAAAACCATAAAATCTAAACCTAAATTAACTAGAGTTTAACCTAAATTGGACACATTTAACTTAGAAATCAAAACCCCAAACCCTAGGTTCCAAAAAACATAGACCTAAAAACTAAAACCCTCAATCCTAGGACCTAAACTCTAAACCCTAAAACCTAAACCTAAATTAGATTTGCAATGTCTAGTTTTGATGTCTTTTTTTATCCTTGAAATCACGCATAATCCCTAGATAGGTCTATTTATAATTAAATAAAATTATAATCCCTAGATAGGTCTATTCATGCTTAGGTGCACAACAAAATAATGAGGTCACATTAAAAAAAATTAGATAACCAAACATTAGGATTGTTAGTTGTAAATTATACTTATCTTTCTTATTCTCGTTGACAATCATTTTTGTGAACTATTTACTAGTGGATGTGAGACTAATAGTTTCATCGCACTATCTAAACCTATTTATTTTTATTATATTTTTTAATATGTTTGCAACATTCTTCATATTATGAAATTCATCTAACATTGATCTCCCATCCCCACCACATCATAAAAAATGATACTTTACATCAACATGCTTCATTTATATATGAAATTTTAGGTTCTTTGCTAAGCTAATGGCACACTAAATATTGTATTAATTTCTAACTACAATAGGACCCAACCCAACATCTAAAAACAAGCTATAAATATAACTAAAATCCTTAAAGACAAGAGTAGCTACAACATACTTTGTCATTATAGTAGATATAGAAACCACAGCGTGCTACTCACTCATCCAATTTATTGTACCACTAAACAAACTAAACACAAACACTAGTTGACCTCCTGCTATCTACATCTCATTATAAATCTAAGTTAATAAATATCTAAATCTCAAATAAAATTGCATGTGCCTCCAACCTTTCTATGATATAAGTCACCCAGTGTACCATTGCCCCTTTTTACAAGAAATTGTTACCTTTAGGTTGCAAGTGATTTGTAGTAATACTGCCAATTTATTGCAAGTGTCCTATAGTACCTCCTTGCTAGAAAATATAATACTTTGTAGTTACTCACAAATAAATGTTAAGAATCTCTCGATTTCTACCATTACAACACCTTTAAAAATGCATTCAATCCACACACAGATTCACATCCACCTTCTTTATTACATTAATTTACAAATTCTCACACATAGATGCCTCTTGATGAGGGCTCCTTACTATTATATCTTGAAGGAGATCAATAACTTAAGGACCACCAATAGGATTCATAGGTGGCTTCTTAGCCTTCCCCTCATTCCCACTTTAACGAGTGACATAATGCCTAGGAGGCATCTTTCATTGACAATCAATGCATAGGTTAGGAAATACATAGAATCATCTAAAAGAATCACTAAGGCATGACATTCATTAGTCCAAGATAGAATGATACAATAATTTGAAATTAACAACCACACACCACTCAATTTTAACCTTGCAAGGAAAATGAAACCATATGGTTAATAGAAGATAAAGTGATCGAATTTAACCAAGGGTACATGTACATGACTTTAATTATATAATTTAATGTAGATGCTATGGATTTTTTAATGTTATAAATTGAATGTGTCTTCAAATGAAATGTATTTTGAATTTGTGCATGGTCAATGTGATTTATAACTTTCAAATTGTGTACATTATTTAATTAGTTTGTTGATATATATTTTTTAATTATTTAGCATGTAGTTGCCATTTCATTGTTCACATGGATTCTAGATTTAACATATATAGGATTTTATACCTAATACACAACCTAAAGATCCCATACATCCAGATCTACCACCACAACAAAACCCCACACCTCCACACTCTCCACCTCCTAACCCCCCACGCCCTATAGTAGATCAAGATCAATTAAGAGAGAGAATTCAAGAAAACCTTAATGTGATTCAAGAGAATATAGATTTAATAAAAAAATGAGCCTAATATCCCCCCATCTCGCACAGTTTGCATCTTCGATGCAAACTGTTGTCGATTTTGTTCGATCTATTGATCTAAACCTAGATAGGTTCCATAAATGGAGAGAAGAGAGGAGACAATTCTATGAAAATGGATTATCCTATAAAGAAATTAATGGCCTTAAAATTACCAAACAAGCCATTTTCCAAAATTTTTTTAGCCCCCAAACAAATGAACCAATTCCACCCACCAAAAATGAATTTCAATTAAATGGTGTAGGCACCCGTAAATAGCTACAAATTTATGGGATAGATGGTGGATGGTGTTTGATACTCTGCCACATGGCAATTGTGAGGTTCCCCTATACTTTTTGAGAAAGTTATGGGCTGAGTTTGAGTTGGGTTTAAAACCCAACTATTTTGATATGAGGTCATTTCAGGGAGCTGGGCATGGAATGCCCCAACATAGATTAGGAGCATGTGTTGATCCTCAGTGATGTGCTCTGATTGCTCCTATTGTTGCTCCTCCTTCTCCTAGTTTTCCCACTGCATTTCAGTAGAAAAATATGTTGTCGAAATTAGGAGCATTGATTTCTCTTTCAAGACATCTCACTCACCAGACTACACACACGACAACTGAAGTGGGAAATAGAGAGCATGGAGGCTCAGGCTATGGGCATACTCAGGAATCCACTTTAGGTGACCCACATGCATCTAGGATGGACTCATATGTCAATTTACTATTTTCTAAGGATCATCCTACACAGGTATGTTCATCTTTTGAACTTAGGCACATTTAAATAATTTGTTTGAAATATGTAAAATTCATGTAAATAATATAACATCAAATTATATATATAATATAATATTAATTCAAGAAGTGTTTGGTGTAGACGCATGATCACATGATGCCTGAATCTCAATATGATCGTGTTTGTATTTTGAGTGCTATATATTTGGGCTCACCTTTTGGTCAAGTATAAACCAATTTATATTTTAATTTATGTGGACATATCTGATTTAATTTGAATTTGTACACATGTGTGAAATGATATATTGTATCTAGATGCAGGAGGTCATGTGATACCAAGTACTGACCAACCACAAGTTGTGGTGAGGGCTCATGAGTCATCATCAACTCAAGGTGTGCTTTCAAAAGTTTTTTAAGTTTAAATTAAATACACATCATAGATCTAATTCAATTTGAATGTGTACATATGTGTGAATGATTTATACATTATTGTATCTATATGGAGGGATTTCATGTGATACCCATGGCGGGTGCACCTGAGACATCATCAACATTTATGCATGGGAAATCTCAAGTGCGTGATCATGAGATCATATCATTTGAGGTTGTAAACTTTACTAAATATCTTATACAATTTTTAGGGACATTTTAAATATATATATTCGAGGTTTTAACATATTGTTTGCTTTATATGAATATGCAGGATATAGTAGATCAAGCATTTGGACCTTCTCAATTGATAGTTATGCTACCCGTTGAACAAAATGTGTCAGTAGATTCACATGATCATATGGTAATTTATGCATACTAAAAATATTTTTTACTGTATTTACTAGATATTTAATTAAATTTATTTTTATCAAGTTTATATGTTAAATTATATAAAAAAAAATTAAATAACTTTAAATCTAATTTCAAGTTTCTTGTACTCTTTTATAGCTTGATACAGGTACATCTAGTCCACATGGATCAAAGAGGAGACTTGATTTGATTGATCGCCCTGATAGTTAGATGATTTTAAATTTTATGGACTATGGATCTCTAGTTTTATTTAAATATATGTGTTGGACTTGACATATACATTTTGAACATGTTAATTAATGGACCATTTCACATACATTATATCAATTAATATGATCATGTTTTTATTTATTTATATCAGTTGACTTTAATATGATGAAATTATATATGCACTCAATTATGGTCCATTATAATTAAACATCCATTCTATTGTTGCTCCTTCTTCTCTTGGGGTTCTTGCTGCATTTCAGCAATAGACGATGTTGTCGACATTTCAACAACAGACGATGTTGTGGACATTTTTGCAGCAGACAATGTTGTCAACATTAAGAGAATTATAATTAACTCAATTATATAACAAAACATCCATTCCTCAAATTTTGATGAGTGGGAAGCCCTTTGATTCTACTGAGGAGCATGATTGTTTCATTGACTTCTTCACTAAAATTGCTCCTATACAATGTCTTGGGTAGCTTGCCCACACTTGGTCTAGGCTTCTTCATCCAATGGTTATTAATAAGTCACAAGAAGCCATAAATATTGGTGGTATAAACTTTGACTACATATTTATGGCTTGAGATGGCCATCTCTCTTAAATATGGAATCCCAAATGTTCTTGCAATAGAGGGAGCAGATAAGTCAGCCAACACCCTTCCCTCAGCAAAAATTATCCTCTTAGAGTTTGTGTGGTAGTACTCCCTTGATCCCATTATCATCTTTGGACACACCAAAGAGGGTGGGAATTTGGATACTATTACCTTGCTTGTTATTTTTGCTAGGTCCAGGATTAGATTTGGAAATACTAGGACCCTGATTGTGGTTAGGAAAAGCATTTTGATATATCTGGAGTTGAGCATTCGATGAAGATGTTGTGTTATCATCTACATGGATTTTACCTTGATCAATGAGGCCTTGAATGTAGGTTTTTAGGCCTTGACATTTATCTAAGGTATGTCCCTTAATCTTGTGAAATTCACAATATTTGTTGTCTTTAAACCAAGCAGGCTTGGGTTTAGACGTATCAAGAGGTTTGGTGACAGGATACATGATGGAATAATTAGCTTGAAGAAGCTTGTTAAACACCATGCTAAGGGGTTCTCCCAACTAAGTGAACTATTTTTTGTTTCCCCCTTGGTTATTTTGGTTGGAATGTTGTCGTGGTGCCCCTTGGGGGATGGATATGGCATTCTAGACTGACGGTTGTTGCTGAGGAGGGTATTTTTGCATGGTGGTGGCCACTTGAACATGTTATTGTTGCTAGGTCCAAGATTAGAGTTGGAAGTACTAGGACCTGTTATGCCTTGCATAACCACCCCATCTTTTTCCTTGGTCAAAATGGGTCCCCCTTTGTTATTTTTGTACTTAGTTGTTTTTGAAACAAAGTTTGGAGTCTTGTTTTGCCAATACTTTGTTTTTCTTTGGTTTCTCTATCGGAATCAGAACCGGAGCTGAATCGGGTTCTGAAAGTTCTTCTGAAACTTGTTTCGGTTTCCATCCCGACGGTCTTTTCTTTATGTCTTTTGTTTTGTCTTCAGCGGACCCGGAGTCGGAGTGGGGGTTAACTTAGTCTTTACCGAAAATTGCAAAATCATAATCAACTCCGCCCCCACCTCCGCTATTTTGACTTTTGGTTTTTATCTTTGTCTTTTTGTTTAGTTTTGTTATGTCAGTCTTTGTTTTACTTTTTGTGTTTGTTTTTGTTTTATGTTTAGTTGGCGAACCCGGAACCGGAATTGGAATGAAGTTTGGAAATTTCTCAAAAAGTTTTGAATCAGTTTCTATTTTAGTTTCACCCCCGCCGGTTTACTGGATCGTTGACTTATTGACTGGAGTCACACTGTTGTGAAGTGTTGGTTCACTTTCAGTTCTGACTCCGCCTTAACTGCGTGTTAATGCATTAATGACAGCTGGTTGTGTAGGTAGAAATCTTCATTTTTATCTTCATATAAGGGTTAAACAGTCATTATTATCATTATTAAGAGATTGAAGAGCACGAAAGAGCAGCGGCAGAGTTCATTCGAATGAAAAGATTGAAAGAGGAGAAGATTGTTGCGAGCGGATCAGTTCAGAAGGTTAGTTGTGTTCTTGTTTTTTCGAGGTAGGTTTTCTTATTGTTGTTCTTCATTTTATTTACTGTTGTGTGTTTTGTATATGCGTTTGCCCGTGCTCTGAATCATGTCATTTTCAAATGATTTCATGTTTCTTGGTGTGCTTGTTGTTCGGGTCTTGTTTTTATTTTTGTTGGTCTGGTTGTTTCCTTATTTCTGTTTGTTTTTGTTTTAGTTCTTTCTATTTTAGGGCACAGTCGCTTTCACGTTTTAAATCGGGATTGCGTCGTGCTGTTTTGAATTTGCAGTGAGTTAGATTAGGTTTAGGTTTTAAATGGTGGTTAGTTAGATTAGAAATTTACAGTGAGGTAGATTAGAGATTTACAGTGAGTTAGGGTAATTTGATTTATCATTTTTACTTAGGGTTTTGTCGCATTCAGTCTGGTAAAAACAGCAAGGTTTAAAATCTGTGCCCTATTTTTTATCGTGTCTATTAAATTAGGGTTTCGTTGGTCTCTGTGATCACCTTTTAATTGATTAAAATATGATACCTTAGGATTCAGTCGTTCCCCATGGCCATATGAGTAAAGTGTTTTAAAGCCTTTTTTCTTCTAATATGACCTTGGTTTTAGTCATCAAGTTATGAGTTAAATCGATAAAATCTTTGATGACGTCATGGTCAATCTAGGCGAAGACAGGATCGAAATCGATCTTGAACTTGAGAATTCGGTTTTGCAAAAGGTATCGATTCCATGTTTCATCCCGTGTCCGGCTCCACACATAATGAGAAAATATTCCTTCAAAATAATGATGACCAAATTGGAGACGGAGGCGGAATGGAAATAGAATATGAAAATTTGAAAATTTGAAGAAAACCAAATCCATTTTTCATTCTGATCCCGGTTCCGATAACCTCCCCGATTCCGACTCTGAGCCTGTTCATTGTTAGTGAAATTTCTATATCAATTTTTGCTCTGAGTCTAGCAGTGTTGTAAGAAACTGTTTTAGGTTGTGTTTCTGCCTGGTTCTACCTCTGGTGCATATATGAAAGGTATGGTTTTAAAGTATGTTTGGTGTTGATATCTAAAGATCTAATTAGAGGTTTTGCTTGCAGGAAAGTTGAAAGATGTCAGGAACATCAGGGGAAGTTGCTCTGAGAAACCAACCTGCAGAAACATCAAAGGTAGCATCAAAACCAAAGAAGTTAAAGCCAGAACAATTGCCTTATACCTTAAGGTATAATCATAGGAGTCTGGTTGTGAAGATGAGCAAGCTGGAATCAGATTGGTTGGATATCACTGACACCAATTTAGGTCAATACAATTTTGAGGAGTGGTATTGAGAAGAGTTTGACAAGGATATTACATTGACTACGGAAATAATTGTCAGCTCTGGGTTAGCTCATATCACCTTATTTCCTATATCTATCCAGTGCCCGGAGTTAATCATGACAGTAGCCAGTGCTTACAATCCTGCTACAAGACTATGCATGGATTCACAAGACAATGTGATTATTATTCTCACTCCTCAAGCATTTCAGAGTATATTTGATGTTCCAGATCCAAAGAATTTGGTGCAATTAAATGAGGCAGAGGCCTTGGAGCAATATAGTAAGTATAAAGGAATGAATAAATCTCACTTGAACAAGAAGTGGTTGAAGACAAAAAAGAAATCTCTAAGTAAACTTGCAGATCAGCCAAAGAGGGCAGATTTCTATGAAGAGGTAGCAAGGTTGATTGTGATGTTGTCTAGGGTGTTTGGAAAGAGAGATGCATTTTACTTCAAGGAGTGGATGTTTCCTTTTATTCAGACTATTTTGAAAGGAGAACAACAGTTTGATTGGACAATAATTGTTTTTGATGCCATACATGATCACTTAACCAGGATTAGAGAAACCAAGTGTTTCTTTATGACCTCTTACATTGTTTATGCAGCAGCAAGAGTGGGTGTTTTCCCAGGTTTGAATAGAGTGGGCATAATGGGAGCCTTGGATGGACAAAAGAAGGTATGGGAGCACTATGATCAATTATCTCTTCAAGTTGCTAAGACTCATTTCGGAAGATTCAATGATGCATTTTTATATGTGGTCATCAATCAATTGAATGGAGATGCAGGATACTGATTAAGTCAAGAAGCCATGGCATTCATTGTTGAATAGGGATGTTGGTACATCCAATACCCCAAATTTACATACTTTAGGTTATTTGGTTTTGAAGGCCATCCACATTTACTTCCAAGGTGCTGCAGTAACAGGATGGTGCTAATGGAGTTTGTATATCAAGCTATTGGAGTTAATGCTCGGTTTGGGATTAAGCATAAAACTGGATGTCATAAATTTCCCATGAAATTGGGTGAATATAGCTGTCAACACTTGAAGGGAGTAAAGGTGGTCTGTAATGAGTTGATACAGTTGAAATTGGGATTGTATACAGCTCATAAGTATTTTGATCCAAAGAAGAAGATGTATGCCTTATTACCTTTAGTATTCACTAGACATTTTAATTTGTTAGAAGACTTTTGGAGTGATAGGCAAGATGAGTATGACTTGAGAAAGAAGAATTATGAAAGATTATCAGTCTCACTCATGTCAGAGCTTGGTATTAAAGAAAACATTCCTGACACCATGGTGGATGATGGAATGGTGTTGGATCCATCCTATGAAGCGTTGAATATTGGCACCAAGAACCTGGATCCAATTGATTGGGATGTTGAAGAAACAATTGATATCAAGAAGATTGGAAGGACAGTGTTGGATAGAAGTGTGCAATGGTTAGTGCTAAGAACTCAAGCTTCTCAAGGACCAGTTCTTAAAAAGGGTAAAGGATACAAGAGAATTAAGAGAAAGACACCTCCCAAAGAGCCATTAGAATTCCTTCCTCCAGATATTGAAGAAATAGAACTTGAGGTGGTAGATGATGGAGAGGAAACACAAGAAGGAGATGTTCCAGTAGGATCTATTGTTTCAACACCTACATTTGGTGAATCATCCGTCCAAGCCCCACTTACAAGAAAGAAGATTAAAGAGGTTCAAGAAGGAGCTCTTCATACCATGACTGAAGCTGCTAAGGGAAAAGAAGTGGAGGAAGAAGTTCTAGAAGTTGAGACAGATTCAGATGAAACTCTGTCAAAAAAGGATTTGCAAGAAAACATGCCTTTAGAGGAGACTATTGAACAGATTCTAACACAAGAAGAGCAATGGAAAATGTTTGAAGAGGAAAAAAGGAAGTCTGATGCAAGGGCTACAGCGGAGAGACAAAAATAAATGGATGCAAAGGTACAAGCTGATGCTCTACTTCACCAACAATAATTATAGTCAAAACAAGCTGAAATTAAGGCAGTAGATGATGAAGTAGAGAAGCAAAGGAGGCAACGAGAACATGAGCTTAAAGTTAAAGTAGAAAATGACAAGTTAGAGTTGATACAAAAGATCCATGATTTTGAGGAGGAGAAAGCAAGAAACCGGAGAGAAAAGGAAATCCTAGTTGCTAGGTTGAAACAAGCAGAGGAAGCTCAACAAAAAGAGGAAGAATCAAAAAGGATAAGGAAGGAAAAAGAGGTCGAAGAGCTAATTAGGAAACAACAGGAAGAAGAAGCAGAAGCTGAAAAAATTAAGACTTTGGAGGCAGAAAGGTTAGAAAGGGGAAAGCTAGAGGCCTTGGAAAAAGAGGAATTGGAAAGGGAGGCTCTAGAAAGGGAAGCTTTAGAAAAAGAAGAATTAGAAAGAGTAAGAATAGAGAAGGAAGAATTAGAAAAGGAAAGGTTGGAAAAGGAAAGAGTAGAGAGAAATCAATTGGAGGAAGAGAGGTTGAGGAAAGAAGAAGAAGATAAGAAAATACAAGAACAAAAGGATAGAGAAGAGGCTGAAAGACTTGTGCAAATGCATATACTACAAGAACAACAAGAGAAAGCAAGGGTTGAATCCCAATCTCAAGTGAGTATGCAGCCACCTTCTAAAGTTATTGCTCCCTCTTCCTCTACGATGACTACTAGTCCAAGTGCTCCTACATGGCTAAAACTGGACCTGCAAAAGAGGGCAATAATACCTTCACAACCTCTCAATTGGGAGGACATGATGAAAGGAATTGAGTAGGAGAGGCCTAAAAAGAAGGCTAAGATTCTACATTCTACCTGACGCACAGACAAAGGAGAAATTGTTGCTGAATGTGCCATGTCAATGACAGAAAAGTGAACTAGGGGATATGCAGTTAACAGATTATCAGCTGAGTACGGTCAATTTGGGAAGACCCACTAGAAATCAGAAAATGAATTTGATTGATGTGGTGGCTTCACCGACCAAGTCAAGAATGATCAAGGAAAAGCAAAAGAAGGATGAGCTTAAAGATCAATTGGATTAGTTGCATTCATTCTTGAAGAGTGTCTCCTCTCCAAGGTCACAACAGGGAGCAGCCATTGAGACTCCTATTTTGTTAAGCAAAAAGGAGGTAGATGATTTGGTGCAGGTTAGAGGAAAGGCGGAGATGGTAGACAGGTGGATAGATAAATTGAACCAAGAGGTAGGAGAGGTTTTAGTGAAAGGATTTGAAGCCTACAAGGATACTAAAGGGTTGATTAAAGAGATGTATCAATACATTGAGGCATCATAAAAGCAAGAAGAGGAATACAAAGAATACAGTCAGAAGTTAGAAAAGGTGAGTGAATTGCCTCTAACAACTCTTCTGGAGCAATCTATACTTGAGGAGGACAACAAGGATTTTGTGGAGAAAACTTCTCGTATACTCCGGTTTAGGACTGACTTTTTGTGTAAGCATAAGAATGAAATTCAAGAGACTGTAAATAATTTGACTGAGCAATTGGAAGAGTTAGAAGCAGTTATTGCCATTATTGTAGATATAAATGCATTTACGAAAGAGGGCATGTCTTTCAATCAAATAAAGGAAAAGTGGGATGAAAGATTCAAAGGACTTATGCAAAAAGAAGATGATGGTGGAGAGTTGATGTTAGATCGATTAGTAGAGGTCAAAGAAGAGATAAAAGTTGTTGGGAGAGAGTTAATAAAGGTGAAAAGTATGAAGGAGTTTGTTGCAGCTGAGTTGGATTGGATCAAATTTGAAGATGACTAGATTGATGGGCCAGACATGGATACTTTACAGCAAGTCTTCACCAGCTACGATGAGTTCATGGAAAATCTAGCTTCGCATGCATGAATCCTTGCATGCATGATTTTTATCTTCCTTGCATGTTGCATGCATGCAGCACTGATAGTCTTGGGGGTGCATGACTTCTTTTCTTTTCTTCTATCTTCTATTTTTAGTTAAGATTGAATTTTTAAATGTAAGGACCCAAGATCAAATTGATCTGAGTTTCCAAGAGAGTCTAATTCCTAAAATGGTGGATAACCTAAAATTAGAAGTAGAGTTTGAACTTTTGTATATCTATAAATACCTGATGGGTATCATATTGTAAAGGTCGGCTAATTGAGAATTGGATTGGCTTACCTAATGCTAGGAGATAGAATTTTATAGTGATTTTATAGAGATACATTGTATTTAATATTTTACAGTTAATAGAATTACAGGTTTTCTCAAAATATGGTGTTTAGAATTAAATTGTTTGTTTGATAAGGCTGATAAGTTATGATCTATCTGTATGCAGTGATTGTGCTGAACATAAGAGTTTCTTGAATGATGAAAGTCATTTGAAGGAATCAGATTTAAGGATCATCTTATTAGATTGTCATTGATTTGAAGTTATTAAAAAGTCTATTGATCTATAATCTTGATGATGAATGAATATGTGTTGTTTGAAACCCTTGAAATATTTGTGAAGAGTAATTGTGAAGTTAATTAAGCACCTAAAATGTATGCAGTGGTATAGATAATGCTATAGATTGTTTCATCTTATGGTTTTTATGATCTGTTAGGAAACATTCATTGTTGAGGGTATATGTCTAGAAACTAGATAAATTCGATTCATACTTATTGTTTTACCCCTTTGTCCTATCTTTTTCTTTTATTTGAAAACCCCATTGATCTACTAAAGTAGTCGGTAAAAATGAGTCATTGCTTGAATCTTTTGTTACCAGCACAGGCCCCTTGAATATTACAGTTGCATGAACCGATTGAGTGACACCAGAAAGTTGAGAACCAACTACCAGGACCTTGGGAGTTAGGCTACTATATGTTGTCTTTCTTTTTCAGGAGAAATAGAGTAGAAATATTATGTTTTAATGTTGTTTGTGTCATCTTCACCATCAACAGGACCCTAATTATGGTTAGGAAAAGCATTTTGATATATCTGGAGTTGAGAATTGGACAAAGATGTTGTGTTAGCATCTACATGGATTTCACCTTGATCGATGAGGCCTTGAATGTAGGTTTTTAGGCCTTGACATTTATCTAAGGTATGTCCCTTAATCTTGTGAAATTCACAATATTCATTGTCTTTAAACAAAGCAGGCTTGGGTTTAGATGTATCAAGAGGTTTGGTGATAGGATACATGATGGGATAATTAACTTGAAGAAGCTTGTTAAACACCATGATAAGGGGTTCTCCCAACTGAGTGAACTTTCGTTTGTTTCCCCCTTGGTTATTTTGGTTGGATTGATTTCACGGTGCCCCTTGGGGGACGAATATGGCGTTCTAGACCGATGGTTGTTGCTGGGGAGGGTATTTTTGCATGGTGGTGGCCACTTAAACATGTTTGGTGTCAGTGACACCATCATTGACAGTATTTTTATTCCTATTCCAATAACGAGGTTTATCCCCAAAGGATTTGTCTCTATCATAATTAAAATGTTTGACTTGCCCTTTTGCAACAAGGGCTCATTCCAAGATGGGGTCCTTCTCCACAAGTGCCACAAAGGTGGTGATACAATGGAGTTGGAAGTTATGAGCCATATCTTGATGGGAATTTTTGATAAATAACGTGACCATGTCTTTTTCTGTTGCTAGGGATTTCATCCTACTAGCCAAGGCATGCCATCTTTGCAAGTAGCTTGCAAAGGTCTCTCCATCACGTTGGTTTTCTTTCAGGAGATCAAGTGTGTCAATATCCTTCTCTAGATTAAAAGAGAAGTGGGAGACAAACTGTTCGGATAATTGTGCAAAGGTCTTGATAGATCCTCTTTCAAGGCCCATAAACCAATTAAGGGAAACTCCTTGTAGACTTTTTGGGAAAAGTCGGATAAGATAATTGTCATTATGCATGACCTCTTGGCAATGGGCATAAAATTCTTGAAGGTGGGCTCTAGGATCCCTGGTTCCTTTGTATATATCGAATTTTGGTATCTCAAATTTTTTGGGAAAACGAAACAAGGAGATGGAGGGATCAAAAGGATAAGGACATATGTCCTCAAACTTGAATAATTGTTTACCTGCTCCAGCTTGTAGGTCCTTTAATGTTTCTTTTACTTCTTCCAAGTCCTTACTTATGGGAGTCATGGGAGTCAAAGTGGATTGATTGTATGGATAGTATTGTGGATATGAAGAGGATGGCCCTACCACTGTTGGATCATAGGTGGGTTGGGTTGGATATGAGTGTGTTTGTTGATTATAAGTGGATTGATAGTTGGATGATTGATTGTGATGAGTGGGATCCACTTGTTGTTGATAGTAGGAAGTGAGAGAGGGGTCTTGTTGTTGCATAGCATTTTGGCAATGCGTGGAGGTAAGGCCTCTGTGTTGATGTGATGATGGTTGTTGGTAATAGGAAGTCTAAGGTGCCTCCTACTAGTAAGTTGGTTGTTGTTGAAAGTAGGGTGGATAAGATTGGTGTTGTTGTGCAATGGTGGGTTGTTGTGTGGCATATGGGTATGGACTCGATGTTTGTTGGTGGGGATGATGTTGAGGTTGTGAAGGATTGGTGTAAGGTGGCGGTTGGGTATGTGTTTGGTTTTGCACATTTTGTTGAGGATTCATATTGAGATGGGATGGAATGGTGTATGTGCTAGAGGGATGATAGAGGTATTTAGTAAGTGGGTTATGGTGTGTTTGTGTAGGGATATGCACATGTTTTTATGGGGGTCATTGTTATAGTTGTTGTTGATGAGATGGGTGAGATAAGGTATGTTGTTGTTGGGGGATGACCATGAATGGGTTATGCGGTGGTTGTTGTGGTTGTGAGGTAGGTTGGACTACTTGATGTGATGGTTGTGTAAGAACGATAGTGTGTTGTGGATGTTGTGGATGCAAGGGTTGAGATGAAGCTAGAACAGTAGTAGCATGTTGTGGTGGTGTTGGTAGTGTGGTGGATTGGTGTGGATTATTTGGAGGTTGTTGAAATGTAGGAGGTAGCAAATTGGTAAGTGTAGGTGTGCCCCCAATATTAGAATATGGGGGAGGAAGCAATGGAGCAGATGGGATGTATGGTGGCATGTCATAGGTACGGGGATCATTAGGATTGGGTTGTGGAATAGTAGATGTTGTGGTCAGAAGACGAGGATATTCTTGAACTTGATGGATGACAAAATTTCCAATTTTGGGGTGGTACCAGTTTTCAGCGGGTGCACCTTCAAGAACATAGGAACCCTCTAGAACATTTTGTGAGGTTTGTGGATCAATAAATGTGGGAAGGGCATATTGTGATGTATCAAAACCAGATGGTGGTTTGACTCCCTTCATGAGTAAGGTGGCAAGGATCTTATCCCCACGTTCATTTAGGAGATGATTCGTCATTTGGACATTTGTAGGATTACTGAGATATTCGTCAACGGTGACTTCGAATTGATTGACCATGTTTTCGTCACTGGGTGGTGTGATATTTTGGATGTCGGTGTTCGATTGAGATGAGACGTCATTATGGGGATCGTGTGGAATGTTATTAGGATCTTGAGGGACATTTGGTTGGGAACCTTGGGTTTGTTGGTCTGCCATTTACTTTTTTGTTTGTGAATGGGTCTGAACGGGCATGAACTAAGTGATTTCAAGATGCAACTTCTAAAGGATGATCTAGGTGATGATTTGGATTGATTGATTCAAATTGGATTAGGATTGTTGGATGTTGGATCGATTGGTAAGATGATGGATCAATTGATGATGTATCAATTTGATGATTTGGATGAGGATTGTATTGTTTGGATCAATTGGATTGGATTTGGATTGTTTGGATCAATTGGATCAATTGATGGATCAATTGATAATGTATCAATTTGATGATTTAGATAAGGATTTGATTTTTTTGGATCAATTGATGATGTATCAATTTGATGGTTGGGATTGGATTGTTGGATCAATTGGATTGGATTAGATTTGGATTGGATGAGGGATCAATTGATGATTTGGTTGGATTGTTTGGATCAATTGGATGAGTTGAAGTATCAATTTGATGATTTGGATAAGGATTTGATTGATAGAGGGGATCCTAAAACCTAATTCAAAAATCACCCTAAGTGACTTATGACGTTGGTTGATCGGATTTGAACTAGCTAGATCAATGATCACGGTGCCGAATCCACCTTGAGATGGAAGGGGATTGATTTGGGCCAATGATGTTGACTTACAACATAAATTTGCCTCAAGATAGAAGCAAATTGATTAGGTTGAAGACAAGGATTGATATGTAGGATAACGATCAAACTTAATGCCTTGGTCAATTCGAGAGATAACTCCTTAAATAAGGTTTAAGGGATTTTGTGTTGAAAGATGATGATGAATGCAAATGAAGGATGTGTTGACTATTTTTTGTAGGATGGGGGTGTTGTTGAAGTGTTCCTTTTGGAAGAAAAGCAACTCTTTAAGCCACACGATAAGATGGGTATCCCAAATTGTGGAATGATCAATGGGAATGTGATAAATGGATGTTTTAGAAAGGTTAAATGGAGGTTTAGAATGGTCAAATAGATGTTTGGATTGGTTAAGTGAGTGTTTAGGATGATTAAATGGTCAAACAGAGACTTGGGGTGGTCAAACGGAGGTTTGGAATGGTCAAATAGATGAAATTGTCTGTTCAAGAGGGTGTATCCGCCCTTCTGCAGTCAAAACAGTGGATCAAGGGGGCAAGTTCGCCCTTCTGCAATGAAAAATGCTGAAATAGGGGGGCAAATCCGCCCCTCTGCAGTGGAAAATATCAGAACAGGGGGGTGTATCCACCCTTCTCCAGTGGAAAATGTCGGAACAGGGGGGAAAGTTCACCCCTCTATAGAAAAACAGTGACTTTGTTTGGATGAGAGATTATGGCAAAAAATTGAAAATGACTCAATGAGGCTGACTTATCAAAATTTATTGGTTTTTCACAAAAAGACACTTTGAACAAGCACACTCCTATGATTAGTGTTAAGGGGTATGGCCAGCAAAGGTCTTACTCTAGGATGCACAAGGTTTCTAGGGAGTCCTCGATATGCGCTCGATACGTGAGGCACAACCGTGAACACTAGTCTCTCACAAGCATGAGTCAGGAACCCCAGCGAGATACTGAAAGGCTCGGACCAACTCTTCACGTCTATCTAGGTATCACCCTAGCTTCGACGTTCCACCAATTACGACACAACTGAATTGGGGTACAGCTTTGGCCCTCCCCCCTTTTTATACCCCATCGCTACACATGGTTGGGATCGTCCCTTGGGGTGATGAAATCCCCAAGCAGGTCTCGCTAAAAGGAAGACACTAATAATTTCCAACTACCCCCCCAGATCCGCACAAAGTGCAAGGGGAAGGTGAAAACAAACTAATGCCCCCTTAGGGTAACACAAAGAGAAACAGACACAACAAGCAGAAAGCATTACTTTCCCCTAATTATACTAAGTGCCTAAATGAAAACAGCAAGAAAAGACTTCAAAAATCTGGATAAAACAAAGGCCCTGCAAGCAAATGTTAGCTATTTTATCTTTTGTCTTTTGTGAATTTCAGAAAAAAACTGCAAAGTATTAGCAAGAAATTTGACTTCACCCACCAACAAACAGGGTTAGAGGGTTAGAACTCCAAACAGCAAAAAATAGATGCAAAAACGAAGCTAAGATGCAACTTTTTTACCTTCCTGAACGTGTTGTTTAGGGAAAATCCACCCCTCTGCAAAAAATTGTCAGAAAACGTCAGAACAGGAGGGCAAATCCACCCCTCTGCAAAAAACTATCAGAAAACGTTGGAACAGGAGGGTAAATCCGCCCCTCTGTAGAAAACTGTGAGAAAACGTCGAATCGGGTGGGCAAATCCGCCCCTCTATAGAAAACATTAGAAAACGTCGGATTGGGTGTAGAAATCCACCCCTATGCAGAAAAAGTTAGAAAAAACATTGAACCGAGTGGGCAAATCCGCCCCTCTGTAAAAAAAGTTAGAAAAAACGTTGACCCGGGTGGGCAAATCTGCCCCTCTGCAGCGTCCGGGAGGGTAAGTCCACCCCTCGATGGGGAAAATCCACCCCTCTGTGACCTGAACCTACAAATAGCTTAAACAACAACAAACGTGAAAGCAAAGAGATCCGTTTGTGGGTCCCACCAGACATGCCAGAAATGTGATCCTACTAAAATGTTAATTCCTAATGTAAGATGCTAAACAAACAATGATGCAATAAAAAGAACTAACACAAAAGAGGACATCTCAATGATTAGCCTAAGGAATAGTAAACATGAAAGCAAGATGAAATAAATTGATTGATTATACCTTCATGTTGCTTCTTCCTTGGTTGGCCCTTGATCTTTGGATGTCTTGTGTGCTCCTTGAATGGCAATGAAGCTAAATGGATGCAAGATGCAAGATGGATTGATGAAGAATGTTATAGAGAAGCTAAAATGCTGCAAATGACAATTTGGCAAGAGTTTTGGTAGCAAAAGACTTGATCCCCTAAAATGAGGGAAATGAGGGGGTATTTATAGGACAATTTGAATTCTCTAGAGAATTCAACGGTTGAGATTGAGCCAACAAGATCAAGATGGAGGGATTAGGTGAGTTGAGGACTCACAAGCCCTCACATCTTGACATGTGGAATGTGAGATGGCTTGGGGTGGGATGAAATGAGGTGGAAAAGAAGTACATGAGGTGGATGAAGGACAAGTACCTTGTAGGTACCTTGGGGGATGAGAAGATTTCCTCAAAAAGGAACTTCTTGTCCCCAAATGAGAATGAAAGAGACATTTGAGGAATTTTATAATTCCTCAAAAATCTCCATGGGAAAAGGGGAAGTGGTTGGAGAAATAAATGTGAATTAAAAATTCACATGCTTAGGAGAGTTTATTGGATAAGAGAGGATCTCCAAAAAGCTGGATATTTGTCACATGTGGGTGATGTGACAAGTCAAAGGTTCTAGAAGTCCTTGGCACATGTAAAGTGACAAGCCAAGCCTTCTAGAACTTTGCATGGGGATGGGGTAGACCTTGGAAAGATAAAAGGAATTAAAAATTCCTTGGGGGATGGGGAGAGTTGACCAAGGTACTGATTAGGCTTAACTCATCAATGATTAAAAGATGATCAGTGGTTAAGGAGGATTAGAAGCCAACTTACAAAAGTTGGAGGATGTGACACATCCTAATCAAGGATTAGGCATGTGCACATCTCTAATGAAGAGATTAAAAGGTTGATTAGGATTAAAATTATGTGACATGTGAGGAATTAAATAAATGTCATATTTATTTAATTCATTTGATGAAAAGGGGGATTAAAAAGGATAAGGTATTTAATTATTAACTAAATACCTTAGGGATTTATCAGAATTAAGGGTATTAATTAAATAATAGAGATATTACTCAATTAATGCAAATAAGAGGATATTTAGATGAAAAAGGGGTAAATTTGGATAAATGAAGTGTCCAAATTTAGGTGTCTACACCATGCATATATACACCTGAAATGTGAAAATATTAGATCAAAAACATATCATACATGCATAACATCATTTAAATTAGAGAGAAATATCAAAATTAATTCACTTCTAATTATTTTCGAGTTTTGACCACTTGTGGGGATGGAAGTATTGTAGGCCTAGGATACTTGCGATTTTGGAAGTTGTTCCGACCATTAAGGGAAAAGTGCCCACGGAAACCTATAGCTACCCATAGGTAGTTTTTCACCATGGTTGAAATATCATCAATTTGTCAAGTTTAAATGTATTTACGATAAAATGTGCATGGAGAGGCTAGAAGTCCCTTAATATTCTAAGTTGAACCCATTTGGAAGCCTTGGCACAAAAAACCCACAGCAAGATTTTTGCAGGCAAATGCTTTATAGAAATCCAAAAAATGTGGAGACTAGAGGTTTGCGGGGAATATGTGTGTTGGCATCGGGAGATTGGATCCCCACAAAGGGAATCTCATGATAGAATCCTCACAAAGGGGCCCTTTGTGAGGCTTGGGAAAATGCGTGGTGAACACCTACCAAGGCCAAACTATTTTGAAATGGTTACCAAGGGAACCCACAGTAATGATTTCTACAAGATGAATTTCATGAAAAAAGCATACTCCTAAACCCTCTCATAAACCAAAACCAAAAATCACACCAAAAGACACAAAAAAAATTTACAAGAAGGTTTCAAAAAATTGACCTTAAGATCAAGTCAAGGATGGTCACAGAAGGCACGAGGTCTCACTGAATGCACTGGAAGCAACAGAATTGATCAAATGGTCAAAATACCTCTCTAATAATTCACGCGACTAAGATGGAAATGAAAATGGGGGGAAACTATTTATACCCCCTACTCATCTTGGTGCAATAAATGTGCTTGAGGATAGCCTATCATGCACTCAAGGCACAAAAATTAGGGTTTCAATGAAGAATATGGATATTCAAGGTATGCGTGGATTTAAATACTATGAGGATGAGAGATCACCTAGCCACTATAGGAAGACAATCATCAAAATCCTACAACAATATTTCCACAAGCCACCACTTTATAGATTTTGACCCCTTGTGAGGATGGATACCATGCGAAACTTGGTGAGTTGTGGGATTTTGATGACTTTGGGATCTAGAGCAGTGAAGCCGAAAGGCTCATTCCCGCAAGAGAAGATCCATGCAACAAGGAGATCCCTCCAAAGGGAATATTTTCACAACCATAAAAGACAGTCAAAAATCATCTTAGAATTTGAAATTTGATACAAGAAAATAAAATAAAATGACAAGGTCAAAAAAATCAAACAAAGCACACAAAAATGAGAAAGGGGATCCTCATTTTCAATGGGGGCATGTGTACAAGGGCACAACACATAGTGGTCTTGATAGGGGTTAGCTCAAACAACATAGAATAACACATATTTCATCTCCAAAAATATGAGTTCTTTTATTGAAATGAACATTGATTACATAACTAAAATATGAAACAAATAGAGGATAAAATCCCCGGTGGGTTGTAACACATTATATCTTCACTCCTCTTGTTTTTGGAGCCTTCTACCTCTTTATAACTTTAAATATGATATTTTTTTTTGTTTTCCCTCCTTTTTCAAGACCTTCCACTTTCCCCCTTTTCCGCACTTTGGAAAATTCCAAAAATATTTCATAAATGGATTTTGGTGCCTCCAAGCATATTTTAAAATTTGTAACTCCCAACCTCGAAAATAGCTCAACTTTTGAGAGTCATAACTTCTAATTTGGGCACCTGATTGAGCCCAACTTTTTAAACTGGAGTACTCAAAATTCTGTCTACTCTTAAAATTCAATTTATCCATTTACCAAATTTTGAGGCCTCAAAACTCAGTTTTAAAGAATTTTTCAAGATTTATAAAAAATTAAATATTTAGTATATTCCCATCCAAACCTGATATTAGCTCAAAACTCACCCACAATGTGCAATTTACAATTTTAGAGTTTTGGGTAAAATTTCAAGTCTCTACATGCTTAAATGCAAACTTACTAAGAATAGAGGCACTACTATTTTTATCCCTTTTTAAATATTGGAAATTAGCTTCATGGTTGTTTTCCAAACTAAACATAAAATAAAATAAAATATTTTTTTGGTGATGTAAGATTGCTCTTATTCCTCTGGATTCTCCTACATCATATCCAAAGCATTATCTTGCATTAATATTTTGTTTTGATTAAGATAAAACGGGAAGGGCCCAAACTCATTACATAACAATCATTAAGGAAAAGTAGAGGGGTCTTATAAGAGGTGATACAACAACTCAGTAAAAGAAAAGAGATAAAAAAATTAAAGACCAATTGCTAGTAGAAAAAGAAATAGGACTAGCTGAGGACCAACAACCAGATATGACCAATTACTATTCTCCAAAAAGATGGAGGCCTTTCATGGCTTGCCACTCCTTGGTGAGAAACTATTTTTTTTCTTCAAAAGACATTTTTTTTAGATTCTTCTTTCTTGTGTTGTCCTCAAAAGCAGGTGGCATTAGCTCCATAGTCTTTCATGTTTTCTTGGAGCTGGTAGGGGGCCTTTTGAATGTTCCTCCCTGGCACACTTAGCATGGCATCTTTTAAGATCTTATTGAAACAACTAAATGGTGACTATTGTGTTATTCACCATTTCCTTGGGTATTCAATAATCTCCTTGCTAAATTATTATTTGTTGAATATGATATTCACATTCAATTGCATGTCTTTCTCATCGATAAATTTTTTATTTGACAAACTAAGGATTAGGTAATTCAATTTTTTTATTTAAATTGTGCATTTTTTCCATTAATATTTTGAATCATGGTTAGTGATCCATAATCAAGAAGAGGAACATGTAGAATTAGAATGAAAATATCATCTCCCCTCCCCGTCGCATCTCCCTTCCCCATCTCTTTAAGGCTAAATATTCATTTCAATTCTACATATTCCTCTTCCTGATGATGGATCATTAAGTGTGATCCAAATAACTAATTGAAAAACATACATATTTTAAACCAAAATCTTACATTTTCTACTTCATGGATTATGGAAAATTCATACAATAGACATGTAAAAATGACCTAACGAATATCACACATCTTGAATGATATTTTTTCATTATCGGCATCATCATCATTAATCTAATTGTATTTCACATCATTTACATTGTTAAACCCTATTTTCCTCTATTAATTCAATAATCTTTAATTATTTAATTAATTCACTATCATGTCACCTAATCTAACTTTATTCTTCTTGATTAATTAAATAAATATCAATTATTTAATTATGTCACCAATATACCTTATTCATCTAAATCAATTAAATTGTTATCATTTAATAATTTCATTAAATCACTTTCCCCTCTAAACTTGAATAATTAAATTAATTATTTGAAATCATTCAACATAGTCAACAAACAAATAAAACTTTATTTGTTAAAGTCAAACATGATTTTCACGTTCATCTCCAAAATATTAATTAATTATCCTCACCCCTTTTGTGATTGAGCAAATCATTACCACTTATTTCTCACTCTAATCGGTTGACTAACTCATATATTCCTCAATTCCACTAACCACTCAATCTATTCCTCAATCCCACTAACCACTCAACCTGATTTCTTCAATCCCCCAATCAGTCCATCTAATTCCACTAATCATTCCAATCTATTTTCTCTCAGTGGTTCTCAACCTTTGATCAAGATATTTTACAATGAAATCTCGATCGTTCATCCTAAAACTGAAAATCTTTATAACAACCCTCTTCATTCTCAAAAACGATCGAAGAATATATAGAGTTTATGCAACAAAGTAATTCTAAATTTACATTTGAATTCTTGAGAGCTTTTACAGACATATTTGATCACCATTAACACAATTTAGAGCTTTTTCAAACATCAAATTGGCTTCATATCGATTCAATTGCAATCCAACATCAATACGAATACAACTTCGACATGGTATGGTAAGATTTTTTTTTTGGATTCATTTAAGTTTCTTAGTTTCGTATTTGTTTGGATTCATGGCTTTACATTTTGCATTTCATGAGTATGGGTTTGGAATTTGATCTTGTTTGAATTAAGTTTTGTTTAATTTATTTGTTGTTTTTCCTACACTAGATTTCCCCCTTATACATACCAACTAAACCAAGGATGTGTTGGACAATAGTGAGATAAATTTTCCTTCCAACCATAAGAGAAAACATGGCTATTTCATGGCCAAAAATCTTGTAAGTAAAGTATTTCTCATGTAAAACATTTTACCATCATAGATCTCATAATCAATGAACAACTTTATATGTGGAGTAAAATGAAAATATTATCTAAAGCTATCATCCATGTATAACCATGTGCATTCATAGAAAAGAATACAATAAATGCATCACTAACATAATTTTATGTTCTTGAGCCTAAATCATCATCAACACACTCTAGGATTTTTGTTCCCATCTTTAGTGCATTCTAAATTTAATCATGTTGACCCTACATAGCAAGAATTTAAATATAGTTTTCTTTTGCTATGCATAATCATGGAAAATTTGAACTCAAGTTCAAAATAAGCAAGCTTAAACACAAGCTTAACCATGGTTTTGGTGATGATGAAAATATAGGCTATAATGTTCTTATGCAAAAGTAGCGCCTTATGAATGCACTTTGGAGCATCAAGATCCCTTTGTTTCCTTAACATTTGATATTGTAGTATACATTGGTGAGGAGTTGAATCAACTTCATTTCACCTTAAAAGCCTTTAAGTAATTGGTATTAATTAATGCTTCTCGTGAATGAAAAATATCTTATCCATACCATGTTATGATTTATTTTCCTTTGGTTAAATCTTCTTACTTAAATTAGTAAGTATTGCATGTAGAATCAAAAGTATCTTAGAATCAAATTGCATATTAGTAACTTGTTGTACATAATGGGATGTATCAAAGTCAATATATACAATTGCATCACATAAGGGTTGGTTGTTTTCCAAAAGGGAATGATGTTTATGTGTGTGTGTGTGTGTGTGTGTGTTAAACTATATTTTTTTATCTTATTTATCTTGGGAATATTGGAGTCATTCTAGAATAAATTCCTCTCATGCATTATTGAAATGTAGATTTTTATGTATGAAAGAAGACATAGGAGCTCTCTTTATAAAATCTTTGGTAATATTTGCATAGGAATGTATACTCATAAATAATTATAAACACATACGTAAATATATATGTATATACATACATGTACATGAGCTATACCTTCTTAAAATTGTTGAAATCTCTATATTTATATGATTATTGAAGCATGAATTTAGTTATACTTGCATATGCTTGTGTCCATTCTAATTGTGCTAGCAATACATTCATTATGCTTAATATCATTGAAATATGCTAAGATTTTGTCTTGTTAATTATAAGAAAATTTTGACCAAATAACATTGAAAATGAACTATTATTTTGCTTTACGTGACTAACATATGCATTCTAGATTGTTTGTAATTTGTGTTTGAAATTCATGATGTCATTAGATGTAGATGTGTCATGCTTCACTATTCTATTACTCCAATCAGATTTGCATTGTTGGTCTTCCTCGAGTTGGGTTGGGTATTCTTCTTTCAGGAAGAATTTCAGGGAAGTGAATCACTTCGAGGTAGGGTGAAAACGTGCTCCAGAAATGTTCTTGCCCTTGAGGTGGTTGAAGGAGTTAAATGTTGAAAGAATCCTATCAGGAAGGTCCTTATTATGTTATATTATATAATCTTGATCTCAACCATGTGGTCTATTGTAATAAATACATTCCCTTATGTTTTTCGATAATATTGGAAAATGTACTCTAAATTTATTATATTAATATAATCCCTTGTCTCTATTCTTAAATGTTGGACACGTGTCATTTTTATATGCTTAATAATGTGTAGTATGTGTAATTTGTAAATTTTAATTTATGGAGGATGTTACAATTCCTTTTTGGAATTCTTTTCCTTATAGTCATTTGATGTACCTAATCTTGTTTTAGTCCCAACATTTGACCTTGGATCTACTAGGATAATTAGATCTACCCTTATATTTAGCATATGTGTACTTTTTCTTATTATTCCCCTTTCCTTGGAATCACCTCTAACACTTAATTCATCTTTGATGGGTTCTAATATCTTCTACCTTAGCTTCTCAAAGAGAAATGCACCTACCACCTAGTCAAGCTTCAACTTCATGATATTGGCATTGATTTACATGCAACCAATTATCTCAATTATCAAGTAATGAATACAATATGGTTACACATTTTAATCTTCTTCCATGTTCACATCTACAAATTCCAATTGAATCACCATGATGTTAAAATAATTTAAGCACTCTCTGATATAATCACCCCCACCAATGCTTATAGAGGACACAACTTCTTCTATAGAAAAATACTATTCATAAGGGAATATATGATAGAAACTCCCCAAGTTATCCAAAATATTTTATTGGTGGTGGTACCTCTCAAAATATTTTAGAACACTAAATTTATAGCATAAATTTGAATGAGGCTCCTTACCTTTTGTAGACAACTAACTAGTCTTAATCTTTCATGTTGGATGGTTATTTAATCTATAATTTTTCTCCCCGCAAATATCTATCAACAAGGAAATCCTCCATCTTGAGTTTCCAAAGCTCAAATATGGTTCCATTAAAACTCTCCACCTCCATTGTAGAATTTCTTGTCATGTTTGTTTCTTAAAAATAAGATAAATTGCAATAAACTCCCACTTGAGCAAGTACCAATACAAAAAATGGGAAAAATCCTCTCATAGATCTAATAATCTAACCAAGCTTTGATACCAAATGAAAGAAAATACATGCAAACAATTTTCTATTGAATCTTATGATGAGAGAATATAAGTTAACTATTATATCAAATTTCACTAGTATTTCATTATAGTAATAACACTCAAGAAATGAAGGTAAGGATATTGTGGATGATAAAAGTCAGGTTAGTTTTGCTGATGAGGATGATGTTATGGAGGATAGGGTTGAAAATTATGATAGGTAAGTTTTATCCAATGTTTTGGGCTCGGCCCGTGAGACTGCTAATCTGTATTTTAAACTTTTTAAATGGTTTTTTCATGAGATTAATAGGATTAATGTTAGGATTAGGGTTGTGGCCTGTAAGACTGAGGATTTCACGATTCAAAGCCAAATTAACAATTTAATGGAATCCCTGAACATTGTGGCTAATATTGTGGCAAAGGAAACCATTAATCTGAAGCAAAATTTGGAAGGTAGAATTTTATCCCTTTAGGATAAAATTGAAAAAATTGGGAAAATGTTGATGAAGAGTGGTGAGGCAACTAACCTTGTGGGTACTCTGCATTCTGCTATGAGGAAAGTGGTGTTGAAGAGTGGTGAGGTGCCCAATCTTGTGGGAACTCTAGTTTCTGCCATGATGATTTCTCCTCTAATAACTGCTAAAAAAAGAAAAGAGTTTGGGTCTGTTGATGCTTCTGTTGCTGGGGCTAAAGTGCTGGTTGTGGGTGGTGTTGGTGAGAAGGATACTAGTAAAGGTAAGGTTTTGATTGATGAGGTAAAAACTGGTGAGCTAGGGGTCAGAACTAGAAATAGAATGAAAACTCGGATTGGGGCCTCTAGAATGGAGGTGGCTGATACTGTGCACGATGTGCAAAAGATGGTTGATACTAACATGGAAGTTGTTGAAACCCTGAAGAATATGTAGTGTGTTTGGCTGGCTCCTTTTTGGCTATTTTTTGGCTGATGGTTTGCTTTTGGTGGGCTGAGTGTTGCTTGTTGTTGTTATCTTTTCTTTTCAGCTGCTCTCTTTTGTAAAGGGTTTCGGGCCCCTTCAAAACCCATCTTTTACCCTTAATCAAAACACTCAAGAAATGAATATAAGAATAAATGAAAGAGTGAGAAGAAGAATAAGAACAACCAAAAAAGAGAGTGATATCGATATATTTCAAAAAATCCTATAAAGAGATAAATTCAACCTCCAAAGCACTAAAACTAATTTAATATTGATAAATATAGGTTCTAATACAATATCAATCTTTGAGCTTCATATTATATTAGCACTCTAAACTTAGAGGAATTCTCTTAACATAACCTCACATTAAACTAGATATAATATATTCATCACAAGCCCTATGTATATAGGCTTAGGAGACCTAGAAAACCAAGAATGGTTTTAAAAAACCATAGGCTAAAAATCATGAAAAAAATACTTTTCAATGTGATCCACATTCAACCCATGTGCCTTGCCTCCAAATGTGACACCAAAAATGGAATATAAATCCCAATTAATTAGTTTGACTCCCAATACCAAGTTAGTTCAAAGTAATTCCCAAAAAATCCATGTAGGTAAAGTTATTACCACTTACACACCTCTTTCACATGCTACACATAGTCGATAAAAGATGGTATCCATAGTCCACTAAGTAATTCCCCAACCCAATTACTTCTTACAACCATCATCAAATCAGTGACATATGGCAAAGAGTGCCAATCACTAATCAAGATTCTATCCAAGTGAGATGTTTTTTTACATGTGGAAATATTAATTGCAATGCTACAATGATAAATTAATTACTCTATACCTACGACTTGCAAGGTCTACAACACTTAGTTCCCTCATCCTAACAACCATGTGGTGATATATTAGATGACCCTAAAGCTCCTATGAACATTACAATAGAAATAAAGTTATCTAAACAGAATCAAGATGAATCAATAGTTATAAAGGATAAGATTTTAGTTATTCATTAGCATGGTCATGATTAGTGTGCTAACAAAGAACCATCTATTGAAATATCAAAAAAAAGTGATAGAATTTGGGCTATTTTTACCAAGGATTGTATCAAAATTACCATACTTATATGTTATTTTCATACACAAAGACATTGAGTGTGATCATACATCTTCACCATCTCCATTTGTGTACCATTGTATTATATGATAGATTTCAAAAAGAGCACTTTTTCTAATTTAGAAATAAAAATATGGTTAAGAGAAAGAATCACATAACATAATACTACTAAGCCATCTATAAAGGGAAATATAGAGGAGAGTAAAAAATATTATGGCTTCATCTCATCCCCCCATTACATCTATATATTCCACTAGATCTAGAGCTACCATGGCTAGGGGAGGTGATGAATACTATCCTAACAAGGGGTAGGAATTAAAGAATACACGTGGATGAGGAAGCATCTAGCCAAGAAATAAATTATATAAAATGAGACCATCAGTCCCAATTTCAGAAGATATATCTCAGGCCCCTACTATTGAGAAACCATAGATTAATTATTTTCTCATATCCCCTATATCATCTCTTATTCCTTCATCTCCTCCTCATCCATAAAATCATCCTCCTTCACCAACACCAAGTAATATAGATTTTGATACTATTCCTAAGTTTGATCCACCTCCCATTACACCTTCTTCAAAACCCAATTCTCAATTAGTACCCTCTTGATCACCACAGATAAAGGAATTAATTGATAAGAAGAGAAAGCATATGCAAGTAATTGATTATAAAGGATACAATAAAAATAAATTTATCTAATGAGAATCAAGATGATCCAATAATTACAAAGGATACAATTTTAGATATTCATTATCATAGTCATGATTAGTGTGCTAAGAAATAACCATCTATTGAAAAATATCAAAAAACAAGTGATAGCATCTAGGCTAGTTTCTCCAAGGATTACATCAAAATTACCATAATCACATGTTATGTTTATACATAGAGACATAGAGCATGATCGTGCATCTTCACTGTCTCTATTTGTGCACCATTGCATTATATGCTAGATTTCAAAAGAATATTTTTTTATAATTTAGAAAATAGAAATATGGCTAAGAGCAAGAATCACATAACACAATGATAATAGGCCACTAGTAAAGGGAAATATAGAGAGGAGGACAAAATACTATGAATCTTCATCTTATTTTCCCATTACATCTACATACTCCACTAGATCTAGAGCTACCATGGCTAGGGGAGGTGATGAATACTATCCTAACAAGGGGTAAGAATTAAAGAATACATGTGGATGAGGAAGCCTCTAGCCAAGAAAGAAATTAGATAAAAAGGAACCATCGATCCCAAGTGTAGAAGATATATCTTAGGCCCCTACTATTGAGAAACCATAGAGTAATTCCCTTTTCTTGTCCCTTGTATCATCTCATATTCCTCCATCTCCTCCTCATCCATATTATCCTCCTCCTTCACCACCACCAAGTAACATAGGTTTCGATAATATTCCTAATTCCACTCCACCTCCCACTACACCTTCTTTGAAACCCAATTCTTAATTAGTACCCTCCCAATCACCACAAATAAAAGAATTAATTGCTAAGACGAGGAAGCAAATGCAAGTAATTGATAACAAAAGATACAATAAAAGTAAAGTTATCTAAAGAGAATCAATATTAACCAATAGCTATAAAGGATGTGGTTTTAGCTACTCATTATCATGGTCATGATTAGTGTGCTAACAAAGAACCATCTATTGAAATATCTCAAAATTTCAAGTGAATAAAACACAACTCATAACATCTAGGCTAGTTTCTCCAAGGATTACATCAAAATTACCATAATTATATGTTATTTTTATACCTAAAGACATTGAGTGTGATCATGCATCTTCACCATCTCCATTTGTGTACCATTGCATTATAAAGGATAATATATGGCGAGTATTAATTATTATGATATATTTTGTGACCTTCTTGAGATTGTCCCATTACCACTTGAGTACACCAAAACTACTAGTTAGCATCTTTGTTGCCTAAATAATATTTAATTTTCACTATATATTATCATACTATATAATTTATATATACTATGTTCATGTTCTTTCACCACATTTATTTGTATTTCCACTTAAGGGGCAAGGTACCATTTCTTTTCATAAGTTTTATGTAACCATACTTTCTCTCGTTGGGGGAAAAATTAGGGACATCTCTTAATTTTATTGTGCACATGGGTAAGAATAATATCATAGAAAATTTTGATAAAAGATGTAACACCCCACCACGCAACCCTAGAGGAAGTTGCAATTAACTACTTAAACGGACTAATTTATTTTTTTTTTAAGTACAATTAATAAGCAAGTTCACTAACTAATGCCAACAACCTCTAAGGTTATGAGACAGAGGTTATATAGAACCTCAAAAAAACATGAATTTAAACCATGTCAATTTTTAAATAATAAATAAACACATACCTTCCAATTAAGATAATTTACATCAAGCATAAGAGATAACTTTCAATTTCATTAATTCATAATTAAACAATAAGGTTACATCACTCATTCCCCAAATGAGGCAAGTCCAATAAATAAAGTTACAAATACAACTTCCACCTCGATATCAAATGAGGGGTAAAATAATACCAGATCAACTGAAATGAAATAAAGCAAGAACTGAAACTGAATCCCACGAGCTCTCCAACTGTAAGTCTCGTCCACATGAACATGAAGAAAGCCCAACGGATTTAGGTGCACACCACCCAACCAAGTGGAACTCAAAGGCCCACCCCCCGTGCTAGGAGATAGTAGCAAGGAATCCTAGCCAAGACCATCTACCCCTAGGCATAGACTAACATACCACTGAACCAAACCGACACATCCAATCACATGTACGATACAATTACAACATAAGTGCAACACAAGTACCACTCAAGTACAACTCTAACATGGTCACATTGCTTCCAGATATAAAGAAGATCAAGTATGTTACAAGAACCATACACATAATAATCGAATGCCAACTATGGTCACATCAGGTATGTTAAGGAAACCATATCAATAAAATCAAGTACCAACTATTGTCCTAGACAGAGTGTCATCACACAACTCATCATGAGTTACCCACTACGGATCTTCATAGGCTCCGGCCCCCATAATGGGTTATCTTGGTGGCCTCGACCGATCCTCGGCCCTCATACTTACTAATGCGGAATCAAATACCTTTTGTACAGACAAGATAGATAACCTTGTCGTTCCAGGCCTTCCCACCCATCCCAAGCCTAACCGAGCACTCATGTCTATGAGTGAGGCATAATTATCTTGATTAGTGAGAAGTTTAGTCCTAATCTTCTAAGTATTGTTTTAGTTATCACTTGATTAAACCACTTCTGAAGGTTACCCAATCTTACCTCTTTCGGGCTCTAGTCCCTACGGAAGCCACTCTTCTACTTGACAACACACATACCATCCATTCACCAAGGGTACAAAGTGCAACAAACAAGATATTACAACCACTCCAACTCTAGGAGGAAACCTAAAAAGAAACTCACTCCAACACTGGAGGTACAACCATAACATAACCACTCCTTACAAGGAGTCACAAATCCCTCACCCACTCCTTCCATAGGAGGCACAAAACATCCCCGTTCGTGGAAACCGGGTTCAACACTGATTAGACACCATGCACTACCCAAGGAAATTCATAACAGGTTGACATCACAAAACGACAACCCCCCCAACCTCCCCTAACAAGAACATGAAGGAAATATTTACTGAATACAATTGAAAGAAACTACCTTTGGATATTCTAAATCCACTTCTTCATTACATTCAGCATTGCATCAATAAAACTGAATTAAGAATACGTCTTTTCACATAAGGGAGAAATTATCACTAATTATTTAATTTCCCTACTTGCATTTAAATAATGAAAATTAACCCGTTCAGCATATAAAATAATTACGTTGCTTTAAAATAATTATTGTTCCCTATTTCAATATAGCCATTTAAAAATAATTAACTTGACTTGAAAACATATTATTTTAAATCAAAACTATTCCCTTTTAAAATAATGTTTACAAAAAAAACAATGATTTAACTAAAGTTAATGTATTTTCCATTCCCCCAATTAAACTTAAATCATGCCATTAGAAAATCAATAATTTCCTATGCATATTTAATTTAAATCCACCACTCTAAATATACAAATATTATTTAAATATAATATATATATATAATATTTTAATATTATAAATTATAATATAAAATATTATATTTTAATATTATAAAAGTAATACATAAAATATTAATATTTATATATATATATATATATATATATATATATATATATATTTTTTTTTATTTTAAAAAGGACGACTTAAAAGTCAGCCCATGCTTCTTCTCGAGCCGCATGCTTGTTTGAGTGGGGTGGCTGCACGAATTTTGAGGTGAGCGGATTAGGACGCCGATCACGGTTTTCTACCCGCGGATTTCCCTTTTGTCGTGGGTGGCGGAAGTTTGGTGGGGTGGCAGCTTACCAACCAACCCCCCGACGACGGCGACTGTGCTATGCACAGTCGTCCACCCCTGCAAATGGCGCAGTTGTGCTTAGCACAGCCGACCACCGGTGGCAGTGGCGACTGTGTAAGCGTCGACCGTAGGTGGGAGTGGGGAACGCTGGGCACAGCTCCCTCCCCACGCACCTCCCATGGGGTGCGGTGGGGAGGTGAGCCCCCAGCACTTCCTCCCCAAAAAAAAAAAAAAGAAATTCTTTTTTTGCTTGAAACCTGCGGATTTTTTTAAAGTCAGCGCCCTCACAAAGGGACATTTTGATTCATTTTCAACAACATAATATTTTACTATAAAATATTTATATTTTATATATATATATGTATATATCATAATATATATACATATATATTTAATAATCCACAAAAGATATCTGCTTGATTAATTGAGAAAATAATATTCAAAAACTCATTTCTAGTCAAGAACACAATAATTTTATGAGAGAACTCAAATAAAACAGTGGTTTGTAATTTGCTAAAAATTTTAACATGAAGTTTTCAACAACATATATAATTTAAAAACTCAAAAACAACCAATTTCTACGACATGAACTTAATTTCCTTGAGTTTGTGAGGAGATCCAGACAGTGCTCAACTCCCAACTTTAGCTCCACAAATTTTCACAACTTAGATCCAAAACCCACCAAATGCAAAAATTCTTCCTCTTTCTATTTCAATCTTTTCCAAAACTCCATCCTCCCAAAATTGTGAAGAAAAAAATTCAATAATAGAGAAAATTCCAAAATATCAGTGCAACTACCCTCATCAATTTCAGAAAATAGAAATAGAAAATATCTCTAATTTCAATTTTTGAATTCAAATTTTCTAAAATGAAATTTAAAACATTTTCTTTTAATTTTCAATTTCAACTAGTATAACAATAACTTCAAAATAAATAACTTAACTTATTTCCACATCATAACTTTAATTAATTAATAAAATAGATTTAATCAACGATTAAATTATTTATTAATTAAATTAAATTAATAATAAAATAAATTACCTTACTAACATAATTCGAGATCAAATTAATCCACAACTTAAATGCATTAAGCCATTTAATTACCCTTTTTAACTTGCAATTAAATAAAATCAAGGCAAGATGATCAACATAAAAGCAACATAACTCGACTAACACCAGATGACACACTAAGACTAGGGTAACGACTTGGCATGGAAAACCTAGCTACTATCTCGAATATCGTTGGGTAATGGACACGCTCAAACCTGTAAAACCAAGTGGAGTCGATGTCCTGTACCTGTCAACCTACAAATAAAGAGTATATCCACATACATAAACATGTCATAATTAAAACACACCGTGAAGAGGAAATCACGGAATCACAGGGCACTCGCAAGCGAGTGATACGATACCATCCCCTTCACCAATACAATGTAACTAACTGACAAATATAACATATTAATATAATCCAAAGAATAAACATCATTAATTTGAATATCCATTTATGTTAATTCTAAACATGACATAAAGATAACATCATATTAAAATACCATCACAATAAAAGATAGCATTAACATCGCTTTATAGATAGCGATCAAATAGCAGTCGAGTATCAAATTCAAGGTACAAATATAACACACACATAATAAGGTATCTGAACAACCAGAAGTTACACATCAAAGCAACATAACAACACAAGGACACACTGTCCAACCAAAAGGCAAAACGGAGGGGTATTACAAAAGATGGAGACCGCTTGTAATAATATTAATAATATAAAGTAGTAGTATTACATATGATAAATAAATAGCAGAGTAACAACTTGAGATTAGATAAAGAGTGTATGACATAACCAGGCCCAAAAAAATGTTGGTTATGGAGATTGATCTTATTGGTTCTAGAACCTATTTCAACATGAGAAGGTGTAGGGGTTACCCCCTGTAAGGATGGGGTGATGGCCCCAAAAGCCACATTTTACATATTATTTTTTATTATAAATCTAGATGAAAGCAACATTTTACATATTTTTTTGGTTATAAATCCATATTGTTCAATATTAAGTCCCAGATCTTATAGTAAAGATTTTTTTTTTCTTGCACTAGAAGGCAACCCCTTTTATGAGGGCATTGTATTATGGTTGTGCATTGCATTGTATTGTATTATGAGAGAATATTGTGATAGAGAGAAGAGAAAGTTGTGATGGATGTGTTGTAGGTTGTATCCCTTCATATTGCTAGACGAAATAAAGGAATGACAAATTGTTTTTGCATGGACGTAGCTCGTATTGGGTGAACCACGTATATATGTGTCTCTATTTTTTGTATTATTTTTATAATTTATAATTTATGCATTTATTTTGTTGTATATTGTTTTATGATCCTATTCCTAACAAAAAAACCACAATAGAATGAGCCAAAGCAAAGATGTTATCTACAAGCATTGACAAAATGACACAAAAAATATTATAAGAATTATATATTCAATACTTGGTTTCTTTTTATTGCACTCAACTTCTAATCATATTTATTAGCTTTCATTTTCTTTTTCTTTTTTCTTTAATTTGTGGAAAATTCTTCATAGTATACACAATTCAAGGGGGGTATTTTTACTTAGTACCTTGAGAGTTTTTAGCTTGGCCTAAGCCAAGTGAGGCCACAAACAAGGAACCTCATCCCCAGTATGAATACGAATCATTAACAGGAATAATTGAAACCAAAAAGCATAGTAGTCTAGTAGGGGTACAAAGCCCACAAGCACACTAGCCCAATGAGGGTTTGGAGCACCAAGTCACTTGGCATGAACACAAACAACATCAACATAAAGGTTCAAACTCGCAAGCACAATGGATCAACAAAAGTACAATACCCACAATCGCAATGGCTTGGTGAGGGTTTGAACCTTGGTTGCAACAACAAAAATGCCCTAATTTAACCATCACATTATGTCATAAATGACAATTCAAAGGGGGCATATTATTATTAATTGTATTTTTAGTTTATACATATATTTAATAGGTTAGTTCTTTTTCTTTAACAATATGATAGTTTGATGGGTTCCTACTACATAGCAAGGATAAGAGCACACACTTTCTCTAATGGTTGAGATTCCAAAGAATTTGCATTGTGTTGTAGTGACTTATTTCTTTCATTTCTACTATTGTCATGTTTATTCAATTAGATCTACTCATATAGACTAATGTAGGGGATAAAAGAGCTTAATCACTAATTTAAAATGCTTACTCCATCACTTTAGATCAAGGTTATCACATTTTCTCCATAGACTAATTTGTACCCACAATTTTGTTCCCTAGACCAAACTATGTCCATGACCTAATCTTGTCTTCAAATTCGACTCTCCCACTTCCAAGATTACCATCCTAAAAATATGATTGTTATCCATTTAACTTGTATGCAAAAAATCTAGAGCTTATATTTAAAGACATCATTTTAACCATGACTTATATGACCTCATAACATAAGATCATCCATATTTAATTGCATCAATCTCAACACAATTTCCAATCAATCTCAAAAAAAATTTAAAAAGCATCAAAGAACAAAACCACATATGTAAGCTACTCCTACACCTTAATGTAAACAGTGATTCAATCACAAAGTCCAAAGTTCCATTCTTTATCATAGTGTCTTAACCAATCAAAACAATAAAGTAACTTTATTTCCATGCACCAATTTATCATTTCACTCAAACACAAGTCAAAACTGCAGGTAAAACAAGATCCGTGGAAGCCCAAAAGGCAAGGTTGCGTGGAATCCGTAGTCATGCCTAATCCAAATTCCCATCAACACCACACGAAAAGCAAGTAGCTATCTTTCAGTCCAAGTGTGGTGAGAATTGTGAAACATTGATTGCGTCACAACTCAATAATATTTGGTTTGGTATAGAATTCTGTCCACTTTACTTTAATTATTAGTTTTCGCTAGCACGCATTCATGTCAGTTGTATACCCAACATGATTTTTTTTTTTTTTAAATTATATTAGATTAAGACAAAAAAATATTATAGATTATAATTATTTGTTTAAGACAACATGCTTATGAATTAAAGAAACAATGATTTTGTTATATACTTTATTAAATTTTCAATCAATTCTTATAGGCTTTGGCCATTCTATTGTGTTTGTATTTATTTTAAAAACTAGTTTAGTTTAAATGTTATAGAATAGTATTATTTAATTCAAATTTAATAAAGAGAATAAAGTTGGGTTTTTGGAAGGGTTTAAATATTGTCATCATTTTAATTAAGATTTAATCATGTAGACTAACAATCAAACATGAAACAAATACAATACGAATAATATAAAGATTATAAACTAATAACTACAAAAAAATTGAAAAAAGTTCATAAATTGTACAAAGTGTAAGCAAGCAAAACAAAATTCTCACAATAGTAACCAATTCAAGGTGGCTTTAAGCCAAAAGACTTCAACAAGCTTTGAATTCCATTTATGGTCCTTTCCTCAAAAACTTTGTTGTAGGAGTCCTTCCTATCCTCTGTCACAAGCATCTTAGCACCTCTAAGGGTCGACATCTCGATATTTCTTATATCTTTGTTTGGTGAAGGCATGATGAAGTGGGGTTCCCTAATTGTAGAAGGGCAGTCTACACTTCCATATATTCCACTACTTGGCTAGCCTCATTCAACATTGTTTGAACTAAGGAAATAATTTTTTGAGGTAGCATGGTAACCTTCTTTATTCAAACATTTTGCATCTGCTTTTTTACCTTGCAAACTATAAAGGAGTGACCCACTTTGTGCCAAATGTAAGAAAAAGAAAAAGAGTCTTCAAGCATAATCTATTGCCTTGAATCATCAAATTTTGAAGAAAAAAAATTGAAGATGGAAGAGGTTTATATTCGTATTAAAGCATACACACAAAATCTAGCATGTAATAAAGGGGATTTAGACTTGGAAATTATATTAATAGACACAAGCTAACTAAAGGAATTAGCAATACCATTTAAGATCACATCCTTCTAATACTCCAAGGGTAAACCCAGAAACCTAACCTAGACTTGGACTTTAAAAATGAAATCCTTCTTTGGAACAAAACCTAGCTTCTATTTACTAAGGGTACACCAAAAGCCATGGGCCATCTACGAGGTTTTGGATGCATGCCTCATGAGACAAAAAAGAAAACATGAAGAAGTCATTTCCCATAGTTAGAATCTCAACATGGCCACACAAACTCCATTTCCTTATAGTCCCTCTTATAACCACATCAATGTTTGGTCTATAGCTAATAGACTTCCCAATAAGAGAGTTCTCAAGCCTAATGGACAATCTTTCAATAACTAAATCAAGGGCCCTAAGATGCCACCCTTCACATTTTTATGTGGTGTAGGTTGCAAACATAACTTACTTTTGAGAACTTCAAACCAAGATTTCTAAGAAACCTTAAGACAAGATGGTTACACACCAATAGTTTACTTAGAACACCCTTGAGAAAAAGGCAACCCAAAATCCCCATCGTCAACAACCTCCCCATCCTCTTTATAAGAATCAACATCATATTGGCCACTAGCCTGCATAGGAGATAAAGGGGAAGCATAAATGTCTTCAATCACCACACCAAGGGAACCACCATTCAAAGAACCATCAAACCCTATTGAGATAGTAAATTTGTCTTTTACCTAATTTTCCTAGGAATTAGACCCTTACCCTTTTAAATACATTCTTTGCAGTGGATAAATCATGCCTAGAAACCTAGGCAACCTCATAGCTAGAGCTAGCACCACCATGATGATAATCTCTAAAGAGAAACCCAATCATCCATAGCCTCCTCTACACCTTGACTCAAAACACCAAATCCACATCCACTATCCACTCTAGAATGGGGAGAGAAAAATGACCCCCTTAATCAACTCCCACTCTAAAATAGTTGACTCACCAAGTTGACCCTACACTCTATCTATATATTCAAACACCACACATTACTCATGAGATAGGAAGGAAGAATAAAACCTCTATGCAATCCATGCCTCAAATCCTTCACAAAAACAAGGCGTGAGAAAACATTAACACCTTCAATGGTGCAAGAGAAAAACTCATTATTCACAAGAAATTTATTGAGATTCAACTTAGATGTTTAATAAATGCTCTCCCTCCTCATCCCAACGACCATTTCAATTGGCATCAAAATCTCTATCTGTTTGACTGCCCATATCTACATTTTCTTTCTTACCCTAATTCAAAAACATTTTCCCCACCCCTCTTCACCATCCCTTCTTCCCAATATAATATGTTAATTTTTTTATAATCTATAAACTAGATTTTTTTTATAATCTATAAATTAGATAATTTATCTATTATTAAAAAAAATAGTTAGAAGAGATTTGAGATAGTGAAGCATTGTGGACAGGTCTTTTGTCCTATATCACTTATAGATGGTTTAATAGGTGAGTGAGTGAATAATTTTAAAACCATTTTTAACCATGATAAAAGCTACGTAATCAATAATTAGATTAAAATAATGTGAACTTACTAACTCAACAAATTTAAAAGAATTTTAATTATAAAAGTTGATAATTAAATAATTAAAAATTCTACTAATATAATTATAAATGAAGTCATTTGATTTATTTTTTAATTTTAAATTTGATTACTTGTTAAGATATTGGATGGTCTTGACTTTCTCTTTTAAAATGTAATAAAATATTTAGCACTCTACATTTGAGATAGTGGGATATTTAAAGAAAGTATTTCTTATATGAAGGTAATGAGTAGACTTTATGTTTATCAAGAAATCGTACTTTTATGTGAAGGTGTTCATCATTATTATTTAAATTTGATGGTCATTTATGATGGTTAATAATTTTTTATTGATAATCATTTTTGAAATATTTTTTGTAGTGGTTATAATGTATGACTTATGATACTATATAAATAAAGAGGTTATCATTATCAATTTTTAAAAAATTATATATAAAATTCATGGTTATATTTAAAATTACAAGTTAAGGATGTTGTGTTGTCAATATTTTACAAGTATTTTATAGTTAGATACATAAAAAAATATATAAACCACACTCAAATTTATCTCTAATTATCATAGAAGAAGACCACAACCAATAATTGTTTTTTATTGTTATTATTTTAATGATGGCACAATGATAATAAAGACAAGGACAAGGATGTTGACAACAATAATAAAAACTATAATGATGAGAATGATGATGGTGATTGTGGCTCAAGGATAATGGTCATGACTATAATAACCAACGTGACATTTAATTACTTATATAGAATCCAAATAAATATTTATACAAAATAGTTTTTTTGGAATCCTTTTCGCAAAGTGTAATGTTATGGTTTTTAATTAATAGTAAATAAAGAGGTTTTTCAAAAGACCTTCATTCTATTACAAGCTAAAACATCATAAACAACATAACAACAATTATGAAATATTCAAGCTACAACAAAGAAACAACAATCTCAAGCAAATCGTCGATTGTTATTTGTTGTTGTTGGTTGAGCTTTATGTTCTATCTTTCTATTGTACAAAAGTCAGGACCCTTTCAAAACCCTACTTATCTAATAAAAAACAATCTCAAACAAAAGAAAGATGAAAAAAATAGCAATCAATAAACTAATAAAAACCAACACAAAAAATGTGATATTATGATTAATTAAATGTTAATGCTAACATTTAGAATCTTTAAGACTTTTCCCAACTAAAATGCTTTTCAAATCTTTAAATTATTCTCCATTAAAATTTAAAATATGAAAACAAATAATGAACTGAAAAAAATCGAAGTAATGAGTAATTAAAAAACTTAAAATGAGACATAATATGAACACCTAATTTATTGAATGAAAACACGGATCACCATAACCTTGCTTTTGTAGATAGTTGATTTGGTAGCCGTATAGATTTAAAATAAAATTTCCAAGATTTATTAGTCATCGTAATTTAGGTGGTCATGTATCAAATTATGATTTTAGTTATTTGATAAGAATATTTTATAATTGTATAATGGGTATGTGAAAAGAAATGAACTTCCTCTTCTAAACTACAAATTTTTAAATTATTTTTTTTAAAGATATTTTAATATTTATATTAGATTTTTCTATAAGATTGATGGTATTTTTATTATAATGCAAATTTATTCTTCAATTTTTAATATTTTTTATAATTAATAAATAATTTTAAATATGCATTATACTATCATAGATGTTCTAATATTCTAACCATTTATCAAAATATTATTTATTTTTTAAATAAAAATACAATAATTCTGTATTAAAATTAATAATAAATTTATCTTATTTTAATTTGATTTTTTTATATTTATATTATATAAATTATTGTAAAAATATATTTTAAATAACTAATATATTACTTTTAATTTATTTTTTTTAAATAATAAAATATTTTTTATTTCAATTTTTTAAAAATATATTTCCACTCCAAACCCCACAAACATAACAAACAAAAGGTATTGCAAAACAAGAACTATACTTTTTTATTTCTGTTTTTAAAGTAGATTTCATTTACTCCTTTTGCTTAATAAACAACAAATATAAATATTAAATAGTAAAAAATTGCATTACTGGAATACAAATTTTGCACAACAAATTTACATTACCGTAGACAGCTAAACATGATGTGTATGCAACTTACATTAAGATAATTATATAGACAACCAACTCATAGTAAGACACATGTGTAGAAAGTCTAAACTGTAATGTAATTTTTTATACTTATGGCTTGTTAAATTTATTATTTATTATTTCAAAATAAATATTTATATATATTTTTTATTATTATTATTATTGTATGTTGATAGTCTAAGTTAATTAAAGTGTGATTAGTTCAAATTATTTATTAGGATAGTGTATTTAAGAATTAAGCATAATTCATTTGAACTATTTAGGATGTAGAGAATCTCACAGGCATGTATTGAAAAGAAGAATTGTGTTACATTAATATTTGTATCAGCATCCTGCGAGCACAGACTGCCTACTATCATCGTTGTATCAGTCCATCTAAGAGCTTGACCAATGGAGAATGTATGATTTATCTAGCAAGTTCTCAAACAATGTCCATAAACACCATTTTTCCAAATACAAATTATAGATATAAAGGTGAACAAGTTACAGAGATCCAAATGAAATAAATCCAAATCTGTGATCACCAGATACTTAGTTCTGCAGGCAAATTCAATTCTACACTAGTGGAGATCATGTTTACACTAATGAAAGTGAACTAGACAATCACATAATAAATTTGTAGATCCAAATATAATGAATTTGTAGATCCAATGTTCGTCTGACAAACCTTAATTTTCTAATACATTGACAAATCAAATTGATACACTACACATGATCAAAATGAAATATTTTTATCTATAATTTAATTTCTATATTAATTACAATAATTACTACATTATCAATTATCAATCCCCTTATCTATTTATTTGTTATTGTCATTTAATTAATTATACCAATTGATTGTTCCACATTAAACATTTAAATATTAAATTTTGCATGTTAAGAGAAACAATCTATTACCTTTCATGACATTGGAAACATATAACCCATCTATCATGTTACTGAGCTGTAAATCAGATATTTGATTTACATAATTGTTTTATTTTCTAAGGTGAATAATTATGTTCAACTTCACCCAGTGATCAACAATACATGCCAACACTCATTGAGCTGAGCAATTGTTGTCTTGTATAGTGATATTACTAATCAACAAACTGAAATAGATTGCTGTCCACCAACACATAACCATCTGAAAATGCTATAGAACCTATAACTACACGAACTTCTGGCAAAACATCTTAATCTTAGATTCGGTTAGTACATATTTGCATTGCACATTTTCAGTTCAATCTCCTTTACCTGCTCTTAAGATGGTGTCATCCTGTAACCAGAATCTGGTAACCCTTCAGATCTTGAATCTGAAACTCCTTTTTCTTAAACAGTTATCTGCTGTTCAATAGAAGCATCATGAAAATAATTTAGGGGAGAGGATTCGGTAGTTGAGCACTCTAATTTCACATCTCAAAATTATGTGATTTAATTTTAAACCATTTTTTAGTTTTATAGTAGTACTTGGCAAGGCCCCTGCTTATAACTAAGATTTCAGGTCCACATCATGAAATATGATACCACATTAGCATGTTTTTTATTGAGATGTCCACGCCCAAAAAAAGAGGTAGACCCATAATCATACATTAAGTTATAATAGTTGTGCAATAAGTCATGTTTTGTTTGTACACTGATTGACATCTCATGATTTGTTACTTTTTTAGATCTAAAGAATACATTTCATTCAATTATGAATATTCATGATCAGCACAAACAATTTTAAAGTCACAACCACTAGTTCTATACTAATAAAAATATTGAACATTAAATCAACAAATACTATCACAACTGTTAGAAAATGCTCAACTACTGAATCCTCCCCTAATAACCACTCTGAGAAACTAACAAGCCTGTTTTTATATTTAGGTCTCTAAGTTTCAGTGTAAGAAGTCAACAGTCTCCATAAGAATGAAAAAAAATAGCAGGCAGCCCTGCCCAAAGTAATAAGCAGCTAAAAAGTTGTTTCTGAATTTTAGGATCTCTTAGTTTCAGTATAGGAAGCCAAAAGTCTCTTTAATGAACACAGCTGGGTATTACAGAATAATCTTCTATGGAGAAGGCTAATTCTTAATGGGAATGAATGATTGTGGTTAAGGTGGTGGGCTTCTCATTCATTTTTTGGGTTATGTTACCATGTATTGGTGTATTGGTGTCAGGTGCACCAACAATTGATCTGCTTTGACTTACTGTAAACAAAAAAATTCACCTAAACTTGAGGATAAACCGTATAATTTTGCATTGTCCTGTGAAAGAAAAAGAAAAAGGTACGTAGTCAAGTCAGAAGATTAAAATATTTGACTTTAACGCCAGATTGCACGATTATTGTACATAGATAATAATTGAAAGATGAAAAAGATTCATAGATTATTAATTTATTAATTTATTACAGATAACAATATCAATCAGGAACAGGGTTTGCAATGAAAGTTTCTAATTAATAACTAATACGATAGCTTAGAGGTGCTTCTGTGCTTTCTAGGTCCCCTATGCTTATGTGTTTTGGGTGTGCCCCCTGTGATTAATACTGTTCACCACACGAATATGAGGCCATTTACATGGTTTACTGAGTTTCCCTTCCAGAATCCAAACAAGTAGTATGAAATATAAAGATACACAAAGCATCTAAAAGACTAAGTATTGAGTCACTGACATTGAAATATACAGATATTTTGATATAAACGGAAGGTAAGTAACTTAGGGTAATGACTTACAAACTGCATATGAGATGCATAAAATCTTCTATAAAATCTATAACCACTGAATTCACCTTTGTATCATCATATCTCTAGCTTCTCTGTTATTATTAGGCCTTGGCCTTCCAATCACTTCTTCAAGAAAAAGATGACAGATGTTGAAGAGAGGCTACATCAAATTTTAAATGTGTTGCTGGCCCAAAACCCATGTTTGGCTTTTGTTGTGGATTTGCATCAAATTATCAGAAGTCATTTAGAGCGTTACAGGACAGACTTCAATTGGTGTTGCACTAAACATCCTTAAATCAAACATAATGTTGTTCAATTCATCTGAAAAAAAAAACTTATTGTCAATCAACTGAAGAGTGTGGAAGCTTGGCTTGTTTCCCAATCTGCGACTCACAGGCTTGGCAAAAATCCTGGAGTCCCAAACAACCAATGAAGCATTTTGTCTTCTTGTCACAATGCCACCACACAGAGGTTCATTCTCATACCCATCTTTGATATGGTTCACCATAACCAAGCTATCCTTGATCACTGTCTCACTCAGGCATTTGGCTACTTGAACATCCCAAAGGCGAACAACATTACCAGTAGAAGATACCACATCTTCTGTTATACCCAGCAGCTTCTGGGTTCTTCTGTCAGAATCAGCCTGCCACACCTTTGTATGATTAGGGTCTTGGATAAAATACTCAGGACAAGTATGCGCCTTCAATCCAAACCTCCCCCTCCTCTTATTTCTTTCTAAACCAGACTTAACAAGCAATATTTTGTCCCATCCGTTCTGGCTTTCAAATGTTGCAAACCCTTTCCACTTACAGAAGCCAACAAAGGGATCCAACATCCATAACTTTTCTCCCTTTTGTTCTTCATTGTCATGATTAAAAACAAACCAAATGCCCTTCAGTTTGTCCCTTTTTTCCACATGAAAAATCAACTCTGATGAAGAAAAAAATGGTGATTTATTAAGGCTTCTTTTATCTATAGAATCAGCAATCCCACTACATCTAAATTCCTCAACTAGGCTAACCTGGTTATGCCTAGGAAATGTACTGCCAAAGTTATCTGTCACACATTCCCATTGCATGAAGCTGGGGAATCTTAAGACCGGTTTTGGAAATAAATTTCTTAAAGGAGTTGCCACAACAGATTTTGGAAGTTTAGATGGTGAATATGGTGGTAATGATTTCTCAAAAACTATCACCATTTCAGTCTCTATAAAACTTGTACTACATAGAGTTAAATTATCAGACTCTCTGGCATTACATAAAACTAAACTATCACATAGAGAAGAAGTCTTACTCTCACTCCTCTGACTCCCTTTTCCTGTAGTAGCCTGATTTCTGCAACTGGGCAATTCCAAGTCATCAAGATTCATTTTTCTATACATGTTGAGATCATCACTGAGAATGACACCATCAGTCTTCCTTAATCTATTATTGCCTGAAGCAGAGAAAGAAAAGCAACAAGATTGTAGCATTACTCTCACTTGGGCACTCTTTCCCCCCCAAATAAAACCAATGCAGAACACTTTGATTCCTCTAAATCCCCATAAAGTCAAAACCAAAGCCAGAACCAGAATCGTCCAGGTGCCAAAACTATTGGACATGGCTGAAATCCCAGGGGCAGTGTAATCCAGAAGTGGGTTTTGCAGGCAAGTATCGGCCATTGATGCCTCCAGATGATCCATCCCAGCAAAGGAAACAGGAATCCAAGTGCAACCCAAGCTGAATATCAAGCACTTGGGTGTGAATAATGTAATCAACACCTAACTAACTTTGGAGTCCAATTGTTGTACATGGTTAGGAAGTACCCAGTGTTGGCATCAGAAGAGGTGATGCCATTGAGATTCCCAATAGATGCCCATTGTAATCCTTGATTCCTCTGACCCAATGTGTCTTAAATGCATGGCATCCTTATCTTTGGGTTTAGTTTGTACTTTATAATCATATTCCACGAACAAGTTAGGCATATAAATTATATGTGAATAAACGATCGTATCGTAGCAAGTAGAAGAGTATTTTCAGGTGTTTGGAATTATTGAGCATTCCAAATCCTATATTTGGCCCTCCTCCCCATTGACTCATCATCTCTACCTTAAAGCCCTTTTGCAACATTTTTAAATTAAAAAATATAAGAGAATATAAGTAATCATTGAAATATTTTATATAATTTGTCATTTTTTAGCGTGTAAGATAAAGTAGTATGAATGATTGATCTTTTCGATAGATGTTAAAGTTGTACCATTAATAGACCTTTTTATATAAAAGTTTATGAGATGTTCATAATGACTAACACTTAAATTAAGATAAAAGTTGTACTAGTTATAGACTTTTTAAGATAAAAGTTTATGAGATATTCATAATGATGAAAACACTTAAATTAAGATAAAAGTTTATGAGGTATTCACAATGACCAAAAGACTTAAATTATGATTCTAATCGAATCATTATCCAATCTCATTTCATTTTATTGCGCTTACAAAAAAGTTGAACCTTTATACAACAAAATCTAGAACATATCATTATCCTTAGCAATTATATTCAACTAATTAAAACTACAACCATTTATCTATTTATTTTTATTTTACTATTATTCCATTAAGATTTAAAAAGATGGATAAATTAATAAACTATATTTATTGGTAACTAGAATAAATATATATTAATGAATTAGGTTTAAGGATTAAACCCCTTTGCAACATTGAAATATTTTATATAATTTGTTGTTTTTAGAGTGTAAGATAAAGTAGTATGAATGATTGATTTCTCGATTAAGACTTGAAGTTGTACGAGTAATGGAGTTTTTTAGGTACGAGTCTATGGGGTATTCATGATGACGAAGACACTTAAATTATGATTCTAATCAAATCGAAGTTATCCAACCTGACCCCTTTTTATTGCATTTAAAAAAAAATGAACCTTCATAAACAACAAAATCTAAAACATATCATTGTCCTCAACAATTATATTCAACTAATTAAAACTACAACCATTTATCTATTTTATTTTATTTGACTACTATTCCATTGAGATTTAAAAAGACAAATAAATTAATAAAATATATTTATTGCTAACTAGAATAAATATAAATAAATGAGTTAGGTGTAAGGGTCAATATTAAAGAATTTACAAATAAATAAGTGATTAGGTTTATGAGAATATTATAGTGATGCATAATCATTGCTTAAGTAAGGCTTCCACCATTCAATCAAATGAAATAATATAAAATATGTTACCTCCTAGTGTATTGTAGTTTGGTGGGAGGGCGACAAAATTGGGTCAAGAAGCACTCAAGTTTTTTTTATAATCATAGAAAGGTTTAATGGGTATATTTATAGGTTTGAAAAGAAATAAAAATGATAAGAAAAATGTTTTTGTTTTGTTTGTTGTTTAAATAAAGTTTAAATCTGTTTAGAAAATTTTATATAAGGGAAGCATTTTAAATAATTAAAAAATAAATTTTATATAAAAGAAGAATTTTAAATAATTAAAAAATAAATGAATGTAAGAGATTTATGTTTTAAAAATGATTATATATATAATTATTTATAATTATGTAATTTTTTAATTTATTTTTGTTAATTCAAATAACACATTAATATTGTAATTTTTTATTTGATATTTTTAAAGTAATAGTGTTGAGACTATCATGACCTCCATCAAATTGAAAGTCGTGTAATATCAAATCATATTACTAATCTTTTAAATACCTACATCAAAAGGGAGAGGAAAGCAAGCACAACAACTTGACCTACTGAGATTATAATTGAAATCCCTCGTCTACTATTGATATTTGTTATTTGTTATTTTATTGTTTACATTTTGTCTTCTTACAATCCTAAAATCTGCTTGTTCATTTTTATTTGATATGCTTTGATTTTTTTTAATTCTATTTCTCTTTAGTGTTTGTGTGCATTAAAAATAAACTAATAAATTTTTGAATAAATATTTTAATAAATGAACATTTATTCATTTATTTAAAGAAATAAATTAAAAGTAAATTAATAAAAATAAATAAGCTAAAAATTAAATATTTAAATAAATCAATCAATCAATCAATCAAAAACACAAAGGGTAAAATAAAATAAAGAGTTTAATAAAAATATTTGTTTAAGAGAAAGGGAATGATTTGTTTATAATGATCTTTTTATATTCTTGCACCAATAATGAAAAGAGACAAATAAGGAAGTGAATTGAGGACCAATACCATCGTAGAGAAATTAAATTGAGGTTCTTAGAAGTATATGTGGATTGAATTTTTAGAAATAATAATTTGATTCACTAACACAAAATCATGATATGTTTGTACAACTAGGGAACATTGAATAGTAAATATATCAATGTGGACAATAGGTAGTATATTTAAAGGAGAATAATAATCAAGTGCAAAAAAAGTATAAAGAAATAACAAATTGATCACTATTCAAGTGCCATTCAACAAAAGGATATATAATTTCAATTAGATAACAAATTACTATGGAATATACGGTGTGTGTGCTCTAATTTAAGTTGTTGATTTGTAAAATATCATTAGGGCTTCATACTATAATTCAATATTTTTTTCCATTATGAATAGGTTTTTATATCTAATTAAGAGACTCTTGAACAAGCCACTACCCTAAAACATTATTTAAGTGTGTTATTGTTTGGGTTATACACTCCTAGAGAGGTTTCTATGACCAATGCCTAACTGAAGAGGACCCTTGTGAGGTTGCTTTCTTCATGGCTAAGATAGGGCTCTAGGTTGTGATGGCTTCCACTATGAATTCTAAAAATCCTTTGGAATATAATTGATTAAGATGTTCACAAAGTGTTGGTATTTCCAATTGATTTCCTGAAACCTTCTAAAGATTAGCCATAACTTATGCTTGGAGATTTTAGATTAGTGATCAATGAACAAGAGATAATTTCACAATTGCTTTATTTTGCAAGACCTATGGTGTATCCCTTCACCAATATTAGTGGGTTTAATCTTATATGTACTAGGATATTGGAATAACAAACAATTTCTCACAAAATACACTAAAAGTATATGAAAATCTATCAGAATTAGCTAAGTTTGTGGAGAATTGTATGTATCCCCCTCATGTCCTTATAATCCTAAACAAAATCTCTAGATAAAATTACTAGAACATCAAATAATTGGACTCCCTCTTGTTTTGTAAGCTAATTATTGTTGTTTAAAGTTTTACCAAGCTATGTCATGATTGACTTAGTTCTTGGATGGCTAGAGGAGACCATATGGATTTCACTCATCAAGGTATTAAGGGGTAAAATATGAGGTTTCATTATATGAAAGGGGGTTACATATTTGAAGAAATACTCATTCCTTGTGATTAAATTGGTTAAAGGATAATGGAATGCTATGAGAAAGTCCATTTTATTTTGAGAAAACTCTACTATGCTTGTCTAAATATGTCTCTAAAGAATATCATTCATTTCAAGGTTATCTACATTATTTGTGTGTAAATTGTTATCAAATTATAGATCGTTCTCTAAATCATCACCATTTTGCTTAATTACAACCATTGCTATAGAAGCCAAATTTTCTTGTTTGTTGGTCTAAATTGGTTTGTCTATCCATATTTGATTACACTTGTTTGAAGATGGTTGAGAAAGAGGATATAATGATATTTTTTTACTATTTGTGCTATTATAAATTGTCATTCCTCCATATCTAGAATCTATCAAGACAATAATTGTAGCTAGACAAGGTCTTCCTAATATCAATAGATAATTATCTTTAGGGGTACATGACTGAATAACATAAAAATATATAGGAGATTCCCTAGTTTCAATAATCATTGGGATATTTTCTAAGACTCCTTTCGAAATGGAAAAATATTGGTCTGCAATATAAACAATAGTACTTGTAGGTAGCAAGTTTTTTAATGACAACATTTCCATTACATCTATAATCATGACATTAGTAGTAGATCCCAAATACAAAAGTGCATTTGGAATTTCAATTCCACCAATGGAAATGGTAATCATAGCAGTACCAATATCATCATACTTGGGTGGAAGAAATTTCCCTAAAAGGAGGTCAACTAGGTATCTGTTAATCTGAACATTGCTAATTTGTTTATTTTTCCTCCCTAACATTTTTATGCACAATTATTTAAGTATTTTTTATTTAGCTTTGGTATTTCTTTGATTACTTGTGACAATAGAACTTTGATATTCAACAGCTTGATCTCATGTATAAGGAGTTTCATTTAAAGCGATTGGTTTTGGAGGAAAATTTGGGATAACTTTAATTTTTTTCGAAAAAGGGGTTTCTTTCAAAACATGATGCTCATCTCTTGTTTTGAGGTTAACTTTTTGAAAAGATCTAAAGAGGAGTTTGGTAACATTTTTAGTGGAATATTTTGGTGGATCATTAAAATAATTCTTTGGGGAAGCTCCAGAAAGTGATTTTGGAGAAGCTTCAGATGATAACTCGGGTGTTGCCAAGAAGAGCCTTTGAAGTGGCTTCAAAAGATAATTTCAAAGGAGTGCCAAAGGGTTTTTCTAGGCTAGTCTCATTAATGGATATTTTATGAGATTCCTTAGCAAGTTGCTTATCATTTTGATCAACATGACTAGCTTTATGTTCTAAAAGTTATTCTTTCTCACCACCTATTATTTTAATTATGGTTTTGATGTGGTTGATGAAGTGTTTTCCCTTATCTAATTTGTACACTCTATAATGTATAACATTAATTCTAGTCATGTTTTCCTATTTAGCTAAGTATACAGTTACAAACTAGTTGTTATTCTTTGGATTAGTGATTGATTGGGATGGTAGTTGAGGTTGTGTAACTTGGTCAACCTATCAATTTTTTGTGGGTGTTAGTAGGTATTGTTACTAATGTGGTATATGGTGAGATACTTGATAAAATGTGTTATATGGAGGATTCTATTGTGGTGTAGGGTTTAGAGGATACCATGATTGTTATGAATGATTAGACAATTATGGATTTGACCATTATTTATTTTCACATTTTGGGGTCCCCAAGAGTAGGGCCCCCAATCTTGTGGTCATTGATACTAAGAACAAGTTGTTATTCATTGATTATTACTCTAGTTAAGTTGTGGTTGGCAAGGTGGATTTGAGGATTGACCATAAGAAAAATTATTTACAAGTCTTTCTCCTACATAATTGATCTCCTCCTTTATTAAGATGTTTTTTATTGGAATTTTTAATTTCCTAAAGTAACTCACATTGGTTAGTATGGTACATCAATCTTGTTCAAAGGATATTATCATAATAGGTGTTCATTTTTGTATCTCAAATAATAGTTAGAGAGTGTTTTTAAGTTTTGAGTTTTGGATTGTATTCCATAAAAGGTGGTATTTAATTAAACAAGAATATCAATATTCAAATTTTCTATTTATTTCCTCAATTGTCCTATTTCATTGGTCCTTCTGATCAAGATAGATTTCTTAATTTCTCCTCAATTTTGAGAGCAGTTTCTACAAAGTGTAGAGATCTCAACGAGATCTAGTTTGGCTACATCTCCTTTCACTATTAGATCAAGAGATATTTTTCATCCTCGTCAAGTCCTTTTAAAAAAATAGTTTTAACCAGTTTAGAAGCCATTATTTTCTCACCACGTCATTTTAATTCATAGAGGAATATATCTAGGAAGTCTTCTAAAGTCTCATCCTCTTTTTGTTTTTACCCTTCTTATTTCTCCTCCATTGTTGTTATCCATGATTTTTGCTAAAATATTTTCTATAGATTGTTTACTCTTAAGGATTTGGTGTGAAATATCAGATGGGTTCTAATTGACCAATTGATGTTAACAAGATCCTTCAATCAATACTTATTTCCACTTAGATTCAATGGTTTGTGTTTTGGGTTGGTGGGTTTTTGTAATAAATATTCTATGTAATCCTCTTTTTCTGACCATGCAAAAGAAGGATTTGATATTTTTTCATCGATTTGAACTTATCTAATTGTATTCCTATTGAAACATAGAATAAAGAATAGTCATCAACAATAGTGCCAAAAACTAATGAGGCATCATCAAACCTCATACTTTAGTAATTTTTTATATTATTAATTTGGGTGGTGTCTGATGTTTGTACGCGATAGGCAACCAAATATCTCATTCCATTGATGGTTTATAATGCTACAAAATAAAAATAATTCTTATGCAAGAATAAAATATAGACTACACAAACATTAAAATCTACACTAGGAAAATATTTAAATTTTAAACTAAGAAAAGCATTCTTGTTACAAAAATAAATAAAATTTTAAATTACTAAACTATTCTAAAGAAGAAATCCTATGCTATTAAATTCTTCAAGGAATCTTCAATTAATAAACTTTATAAGATAGAATTATTCATTGATTTTCTTTTTACAAAATACATTGATTCAACACATACTCTTAATAATACATAGACCAGTACAAATCACAAAATTAACTATGATGCAAGTGAAGATCTAACAATTTATTTCATTTACTAAGACAAACTACTTTAATAGAAATGTAGTGGCTCATTTATTGAAGAGAGTAATATATAATAATGATAGACACTAAAACTCTTATCTACAAACACTTTTTGGCTTCCCCAATTGAGTGGCTAACTCTCCAAAGGATAGAACTTCTATGACTTATAGCATCATCACACACAAATTGTCAAATGTATTTGAAAATATCATAAAGTTATATTTCTTATTGTATGCATTAAAAAACGAGTTGTCTCTTTTAAATGAACATCAAATAGGGGAGAGGGGCCCATAGTAGGGCGAAGACAAAAAGTAGAGATAGAAGTAGTCCTTAGTGGGCCCCATAGTGGAGCACCTTTTATCCAATTGCAAAACACTTTTTTCCATAAAGTACATAATCTGACAAATCATGTGATGCCACATCAGTGGAACATATTCACATGACTTAATGCCCTACTATTGGACTGTATGTGGTTTAACAAAAATCATGCTGATGTGGCATCATATTTGATGATGTGAACCTAAAAATATTTTTTTTAAGCAGATGAGTTGGAAAATTAACTGTTGTACAAAATTGGGACTTTTTTGAAATCATATGCTATGAATTTCAAAAACCCAGAGGTAGGGTGCCCTACTGTGGGCCCCTCTACCTTAGCTATATGTTTTCATATTAATGCCTAAGATTCAACATTGTGTAATTCATGCATGATTGTTGTTTAGATTTTTTAATAAAAAAGCATAAATACTAGTCAAACTATAATTAATAAAATAGTTTATCAATAACAAATAAATCTAGAAGATGGAAGATGGTGTAGATGTTGTGCGAGACAGAGGGTGTGAGGGTTCGGCTAGCAGCCTCATCACAAGCCTGTGATCTTCGTAGTTGGCTTGTGAGGGCTGACAATAACAAATAAATCTAGAAGATGGAAGATGGTGTAGATGTTGTGCGAGACAGAGGGTGTGAGGGTTCGGCTAGCAGCCTCATCACAAGCCTGTGATCTTCGTAGTTGGCTTGTGAGGGCTGACCTCCCTCCTGTGGTTGTGGATTGGTGTGTGGAGAGTTGGGGAGTCCCTGGGTGTGTGGGGAGGTGGTTGTTGGTGGCCTAGGGGAATTTTGGGGTTTGTATTCCTCTTTTTTGTGTTTATTTTTTTTATTTTTTGTGCATCTCTATGGATCCAGCCTGTGCAAGGCTTTATGGTGCTCTTGAGTGGTCTGAGGGACCCTTGATCAAGTTCTTTCAAGGAGGTTATTATGGGTGGGGATTCTTCATCCTCTAAGCATGACAATGCAGTTAATTTCCTCTTGCATGTGACAGAGGAATCAAAGAACAATCAATTTCAAGGGTTACACACAAAACCCAATGGATGCTTGGAAAGGAGCACAAATCACCCAGTGGTGGTAATCAATTTAGATGTTCTGGAAGATGATGTTATATATTTATTGGAGTATGCATTAATCATAAATTCTTGAGAGTTTGAATATCTTTACCTTTCCTAAAGGCCTAGGCCCATAATAACTACAACTCATAAGGTGATATGGAAATGATTTTGGGAGCTAATAGTTTTTTTTTGCGGTTTTCACCTAGCTGATAGAGTAACATGATTTTTTAAGGTGGCTCATATTTTCATAATCAGACCTAGGGCTTTTTATTAAACCATGGCACTCGGGGTTTGATCGAATGGAAGAGCTTCCATCAAAGATCCCTATGTGGATTTGACTGTCCTGGCTTTTGATGGAGTTTTTCTGTAAGGACATTTTGCATTCTATTGTTGCTATTTTGGGGAAGCCTTTGGGTCCATTTCGTCAAACCCTTGATTGTAGGGTAACCTATTTTTCTCGTATTTATATGGAAATTAATTTAAATAATCCCTTGTTGGAGTCTCTTGAAATTAGATTAGGCAACATGTGCTAGATTCAATAGGTGGACTATGAAGCCCTTCTATTTTATTGTTGTACTTGCCATGAATATGGAAATTTGGAAAGGAAAATTATCCCAAGTTCATGTCTAAAACCCCATAGCCTCCATCAATTATGCATACAAATAAATCTAAGGAAAAAGGTAAAGCCTCGATTCAAAATGAGGAACCTGATTCAATTGGGTTTGTACCCATGAAATATTAGTCAAAGGAAAAGGTGCCAAACCATAAAAATAGAGCCAAGCTTAGGGAGATCTTTGATAACATATTTGATGTCCTTGAAGATTTTTAAGATTTGGATTCAATGGAGCATGATGAAAATTTTGGGACTCAAGTTTTCCAGAGCATTGATCATGCCTGGAAATACCCTCATAACCCTTCTCCAAAATCTAACATGTGTGAAGCCTCAAAGGAAAGAGATGTTCTTCATTCGCTACTTGTTGAGCCTAGGGATATTGAGCAACAGTTGGTGGGGGTTCTAGAGGCTTATTTGGCCCCTAAAAACTTGGGAGAGATCCCTCAAGATCATATAGATACTGAGGTGGTAAATGATTTGGAGACCAACTCTGGCTTAAGGAAGATGGTAAGAAGAAATCTATGCCACTTCTTGGGATCTATTAGAAGATATTAAAGAGAGGGGCCATTGATAAAATGACTAAAGGAGGAAGGAAAAAGGACTTGGAGAAGATGAAAATTATGGGAGTCTTTGGTGGAATCTGGTGTGGTCAAGACATTGGACTCCCACTTTTCCTCCGCTCATAAATGATCATGATCTCCTGGAATGTTAGGGGCTTGAGTAGCATCCCTCGACAAAAGGATACTTGGGATCTAGTTCGACCATGTAAACTTGATATTCTTCATTCAAGAAACTAAGCTTCCTGTAGAAGATATGTTGAAGACTGCTTCCAAAATTTGGTGGAGAGGTTTATACCAATGTGTTGGCTCTCAAGGATTTTTGGACGTGTTTCTTGTCTATGGGACCCCTGCAAGATTATTCCTCTTTGGTGGATGGATAGTAATAACTCTTTACCTTTGTTGGTGTCTTGCTTTGATTCAGGTGTGGCTATTATTTTCACCAATGTGTATGTTCCTAATGATTTTATAGGTAATACTCTGCTCTAGTCTCATATCATATTTATTCACTCTCTTGTTCCTGCTTGCCCTTGGATTTTGGTAGGATATTTCAATTCTATATGTAACTTGGGGGAAAAAATGGGGGGAGTTAGCCATTTGGGGCCTTCATCTTCCTTACTTCAAGATAACATCATGTTTCTTAATTTATGAGATGTTAAGCCTACCAATGGGACTTTCACCTGGCATAATTGAAGATGTGGTGAGAGGTCTATCTCTGAGATACTTGATAGATTTCTTATTTATGATGATTGGCTTGGTAATAACTAGACCTCTTCCTCTAAAATCTTGGGGTGGAGAGGTTCATACCACTGGCCGATTAAGTTCTCCTCGTCTATGTTCTCCCTATCTAAATATCCCCCCTTTAAATTCTAATTGATGTGGCTCAGGGACCATAAATTGCATTAGCTTGTGGAATAGTGGTGGTATGAAGGGAGGCCTACCTTTGGTACTGCAATGTTTTCCTTTTTCAAGAGGATTCAATTCGTCAAGTTCAAGCTTAAGAAATGGAATAAAATGGCTTTTGGTAACCTCTTTTATAGGTGGAAACAAATTCAAGATCAGCTAGATAGGATCACATTCAGAATTAAGGAAGAAGGGATGATAGTGGATTTTCTTAAGGACAAAACCAGTTGCTCTAGGGAACTTTTTGAATGAGAGCTTCAGGAGGAGATTTACTAGAAATAAAAATCTTGTATTGATTGGCTTCAAGAAGGGGATAAGAATACTACATTTTCTTACAACTTGGTAAAGGTACACAAAAGTGGGAATATTATTACTTCTCTCATCTTGGCTCGGGGGGGTTAGTTAAATTCATATCAAGCCATTACGAGGGAGGTGGTTTGGTTCTATTCCTCCCTTTTCACAGAGAATGCTCCACTTTCCCTAGATAAGGAGAATTTGGTGTTGGGATGCATTCCATATTTTGTCTTAGAGGAGATGAATAGATCCCTATTGGCACATATCTCTTTGGAGGAGCTTGAAAATATTGTTTTCCAAATGAAGAAAGGTAAGGCTCTTGGGCCTACTGGGTTTCCTATAGAGTTTTTTCAAGAACTTTGGGATACCATCAAAGATGATCTGTTGGAGGTGGTTCACGAGTCTTAGACCAACAAGCAGATTCTCAAAGCCATTAATTCCACCTTTTTTGCTTTAATACCTAAAAAAGAGGGTGCTAACTCTTTAGATTATTTTTGACCTATTGCGTTATGTAATGTGACTTTCAAGATTATCACTAAGCTAATTGTTGAAATACTAAAGAGGTGATTGAGTCCCTTGATTTCCTTGGAACAAGGAGGTTTTGTTAAGGTTAGGCAGATTGTTGATGGTATAGAAGTGGTAGTTGAGGCGATCCATTCCATGTTTGCTTCCAAAGAGAAAGCCATGTTCATTAAATTGGACATGTCTAAAGCCTATGATAGGGTTAGGTGGTCCTTCCTCTAGTGTTTTTAATTGGCTTTTGGCTTCCACTCAGAGTGGGTCTCTTGGGTTATGATTTGTGTGACCTCAACTTCTTTCTTAGTTCTTGTTAATGGATCTCCTCACCTACCTTTTCTACCTCTCTAGGACTCAAGAAAGGGGATCCTCTATCCCCGTATTTATTCATCTTAATGAAAAAGGTCCATGGGAGGTTGTTGAAACAACATAAGGATATGGGTTTCATCTATGGTTGGAGCTATGCAAAAGGTTTGAAAGCATAATCTCATCTCCAGTTTTTTGATGATACTGCTCTCATGGGTATAGAAAAATTTGAAGAGGCAATCAACTTTAGGAAATATTTGGATGTTTACATGGTTGTGTCTGGTCAAAAAATTAATGAAGGAAAGTCTCATATCTTTTTCTTCAATACTCCTACTTTAATCTAGAATAGAATTGCCAACATTGTCCACTTCCAAATTGGTATTCCTATAGATTATTTGGGGATTCCCCTTTGTGTTGATACCTTGAAGAAGGGTGATTGGTAGAATATATTGGATAAATTTAGGTCTAAGGTCAACCACTAGACCTTTAGATGGCTATCTTTTGTTGGCAGGGTGACTCCAGTGTCCTCTGTCTTATAGACTCTCCCTCTGTATAGGTTCATGGTGCTTTCTGCTCCAAAGAGTGTACTCAAGGAGCTTGACTCCCTTGCTATAATTTTTTTGTGTGAAGGAAACCTTGACAATCGAACATAGAGTTTGGCGAGTAAGGATTAGGTTTGCAAACAAGAGGAGAATGGTGGCCTCAGTCTTAGGTAGGCAGAGCTTAAGAGTCAAGCCTTGGCTGCAAAATTATATTGGAGGTGGTGCAAATTTTTGGAGCAGCCTTGGGCTCAAGTTCTTAATTATAAATACTTAAGAGGAGTAGCTAATGAGTATATCCCTAAATGGAATTGACTGGTAAAGGATCTATGATTTGGAGAAATATTAAAAGGGGATGACCCTCATTAAGGATGGTCTCTTCTGGATTATACAAAAAGGTGAGCGAGCTCTTTTCTGGACTAATTCTTAGGATGGCCACCCTTTGATTCTATCATCTTTTCCCCATTTTTGACCTTTGAGTGAGGTTTTTGAGTCTGTTGGGTGCTCCAACATGGATAGTTTTAAATTTCCTTCCCCTTTGTGAGGCTCTTTGGTCTATCAGTGGATAAATTTGGAAAGTTGGCCTGAAGGTGGCTCTCAAGAAGAGTGTGATACTCTGGCCTCTTCTTGCAGAGAGGCCTTGTTTTTCTTCAAAGGATAGTGTTTTTATTTCTTGGGGACATGAAGCTAAGGATATCTACTCAATTTCTCAAGGGTATGCTTTGTTGGAGTCCCAACAAGCTAATTTGGGAGTATACCCTTGGTGGAAATGCATTTGGATCAAGGTTGGGTGGACTAAGTGCAATATATTCTTATGATTGTTGAGTCATAACAAATGTCTCACCTAGGAAAAAATTAGGAAAAGAGGGTTTTGTGGGTCATCTTTTTTTCTTTCTATATGGGTGTAGTAAAGAAAGTACTAATCATCTCTTTTTTTAGTGTACTTTGCCTTGGATATTTGAAAAATTTGGTGGAAGATCTGGAGGAGACCATTTAGGTTTTCCCTGTCTCTACATGACTTTTGGGAGAACTTGGCCCCCCCTCCAGCTTTTAATTCCTTTTTGGTGGAAACTTGGGAGTTGGGCCCTTCCATCATTATTGGTAGATTTGGCTAGAGAGAAACCAACACATCTTCCAAGAGATTCGGTAGATGAAATTATAGGTATGGTACAAGGTGTTGAGTATTCTTAAATAAACTTATTGTAAGGGGGAATAAAGCAATAGGAAAACAAGCAATGAATTAAACTAACTTAATTCAAACAAGATAAAATTCCAACCATACTCAATAAATGAAGTTCTAAAATAATGAAATCAAACAAAGTAATCCTAAAGATAACATAAATTGAATTCAAAACCTTAAAAGCTATGCCATCCCATGTCAGGGTTTTTTTTGCATTGGCGTTTGGATGTTGCATTGCTTAATTCAATACAAAGCCTGCATTGTTGTTGTTGCAAAAGCTTCAAGAATGGGTGTTAATGTTGAACTAGAATGTGATAATAACTCTTAACATGTGCTCAAGAGATAATTGCTCAGCGCTTTGCTATGAAGATTCTAGATGATCTATGAGAATATAGAAGATGGTTTTATAAATTTCATGTTTCGAGATGAACGATCAAGATTTCGTAGCAAAAGACCTTGATCAACGGTTGAGAACTGTTGAGAGGAAATAGATTGCTCAGTTAGCTTCTGTGATTGACCTAATTAAGGATTTTTATTTCATAATCAGAGAATTTAGATTGCATAATTTGTGGGATTCGAGAAATCAAGTTGAGTAGTTAGTGGGATTGAAGAAATCAATGGGATTGGAGAATAGATGACTTATTCAACAGATTAGAGTGAGAAATCAGTGATCGTGATTTGCTCAATCAAAAAGAGGGGTGAGTATAATTAATTAACATTTGAGATGAACGTGCAAGTCATGTTTGACTTTAACCAATAAAGTTGTATTTGTGTGTTGACTATATTGAATGATGGTAAATAATTGATTTAATTATTCAAGATTAGAGAGGGGAAAGTGATGTGATTTAATTAAATTATTAAATGATAACAATTTAATTGATTTAAAGGAATAGGGTAATTAGTGTCATAATTAAATAATTGATGTGTATTTAATTAAACAAGAGGAATACAAGTTAGATTAATGATGATATAGTGAATTAATTAAATAATTAAAGATTATTCAATTAATAAAGGAAAATAGGATTTTTCATGTAAATGATGTGAAATGCAATGATATTAATGATAATGATGTTGATAATGAACAAATGTCATTCAGGATGTGTGATATGTGTTAGGTCATTTTTACATGTCTACATTTTTCCCCTCTTTGAGACAAAGTACTGGTTGCTTTGTTTCAAAGAAATCGATGTTCATATCAAGATTGAAAAAAATAATAATGTGCCCCACTGTGCCCCAACAGTCAATGAAAGGATAATAGGACTCTAGGATACCCCCTCAAGAGGTTGGTCGAAAAAAAATTATTTTTTTATCGGGCTCGCGACCAGGTATTCAATGTAGTTTAGATGTGTAGAAGATGAAAAACTAGGCTTAGGGCTCGTATTCAAGGTTCCAAATTGACATAGGTGTTCTTAAAACTGACCCAGAAAGGGTTCCTAGGGTAAAAGTTAGGGTTTGGGGGATTTAAATGGTAAATTAGGTTGAAATTACCCCTCATTTGCACTCCTTGATTTGAGAATTTCTTACCTCTAGGATTTTTGTGAGATTTCCTTCTAAAAAAAATGGTTCACGATGCCTCGAGTTCCAAGAATTCCACACAGGGAAGAGGTAGTCAAACTATACTGACTGCTAGCTGGCATAGGGGCTTCGGTATGTATGTCTTTAATTTTCACTTTCATATTTTTTCGTACTTGTAATTAATGCTTGAAACTTTTTAGGCAGTAGCAACAGTTTAGGAAGATTTTCACTTTTGGCCTGATTTGAACACTAATGTCCTTTTATTAAGGTCACTTTTGAAAAGCATAGTCGCTTTTACAAAATATGTGCACTATTGAAAAATATTGGTACTATTACAAAATATGAGCCCTACTGCCTAGAAAAAGTTCACTTTTGCTCCAAAACACTGGCTGGCAATGTTTAGTTTTAGTCTGAAGTTCTCAAAAATCTTAACATTGTGTGTTGAATGTTTGCAAGCTATCTTTAAGCCTTTGTCTATGTGGGAGTGACGTCCTCAGTTGATGGATGGGTTAGCTAATTTTGATTCAATATGCAAAGATACTTTCTTGATGTTGTCGATTTACACTACATTGCTCACATGTCCTTGCTTAGGGATCATCGAGTCATGATGATTGCTTTGGTAGAGAGGTGGCATTCTGAGAAATCTTCATTTCATTTTCCTACTGGAGAGTGCACAATTACCTTGGAGGATGTCTAGAGGATTTTGAGGATCCCATTCATCATGAGCTGATTGATTATGATGTTCGAAGGGGTACCTCAATGATGGAGAGGTTACTTGGTGTGGAGCAGTTGCAGATTATTGATTTCGATATTGATTTAGGGTCCTTTGTTGATAGTATTGATCCTATGGTTCTCATCCTAGTAGGTTTGATCATTGGACCTTTGGTGCCCGATAGGAGGGCTAAGAGGTTCCTTGTTGGTTGGGGTATTATTTTTAGTAGATGATGGAGGAGGTCACAGTGTATGCCTAGGTAAGTGTGTGTTGTCCCACCTTTTCAGTGATATACATGAGGTCGTTTATAGAGGTGGTAGCAGTATATCAACTAGTTCTATTTTATTGCATTTTTGGGCTTGGGAGAGGGTATGCGAGACAGGGATGCTCATGAGATCCCTGTGGTTATCAATACCATGATTATTTTCACTATACTCAACTTGGTAGATTGTCCTATTGGAGGGTAGTTTTAAATGATGTGATTTATTTTACATGGCGTCCATACAGAGCTGTGAGGCATGGTCAGATGACAAGGAGTAGCTAGTCTACTATAGGAAAACACATTTTTTGATTGGTCATTTTGACCTCCTTCTAGAGAGATATTTACCAGATAGAGTACTGAGATAGTTTGGTGAGCACTAGACTCGGCCATCTGATGATTATATTATTATATTTGGACGCACTACATGGGAGGAGACTACATGGAGGCCTCATGTTGATTCTGGGGCAGTAGTGGTAGCTTTTAGAGTTTTGAGACCTTTTCCATTGGATTGGGAAGTTGGTCCCATAGATCTTGGGACGACTCATGATTTTGATGGTTGGTGGGCCCATCACATGCCTTTGAGATTTACCATGCCTACTAGAGGTCTAGTGTTGGGTATTCATAGAGGAGGTCATATTGGGCACCAATAGGATTGGCAGTGTCTTAGTATTTCTCATGAGCAGCTAGAGCATGTACAGGGTCAGTAGGATCAGTAGCATGATGGGAAGCAATAGGGACTACAGGCTCCTCAAGGTCATCTCGCATAGGGGATATGGTAGCTAAGCTAGCTTAGATGACAACAACAAGGGATGCAGTTAGAGCAGAGTAGGATATTAAGATTATGCAGCGACAAGTCGTTGATGCACAGGTTTTGATCATGACCATAGAGAGGGATACACTGGGAGCAGAGTGGGATACCCTTCTCTAGGAGTGAGACTCATTGAAATAGTAGTTGGCTACTAAGAGGTAGAATATATTGATAGTGGAGATATCCTTGGCCTCTTTCATTCCCTTAGCCTAGTATCAAGTTAAGTAGGATAGACTTTTACAACAGTGCACATATTATTAGACTTTGTTCCCAGAGCCCATAGATGTCCACGATTTGGTGAGCCTAGCACCGTACAGGTGTAGATTCTAGTGGGAAGACTATCAGATAGTCTCCAGTTATCCCATAGCCATCCCCTGATCATAGCCAGCATCATCCTAGCTCTCCACCGTCGGATGGCCAACAGGGCTAATTTTGCCTATGATCTTTTATATGTATTGTATCGGAGACTTTCGTAGACATATTTTTGTATATGCATTCATCGATCCAGATGAGGCCTCATATAAATGTATTTTTTTTTATCTCCTTTGATGTTGTATCACACATGGCATTTGATGATGACATTATCCATTTTTCATGATATATGATATACCATGTTTGATTCGGCTTTACTATGTGTTATGAGATGCTTATGGATGATTGTGGATGCTTATATGTGTTAATGATGCTTTTGTATTTTTCTAATGTGATATATATGAGATGTATGGATGGATGATTTATGATTATATGCTCATGTTTTTGTTCTTTTTTGATGCATTTATATGCTATGGATGGATGTATGATTTTATATATCTATGAGATGGATTATGCCATACACTGATGAGTTTGTCGATGCAGGATGGAGATGTTCAAAAGAAGTGTTAGTTAGATTTAAAGATAGAAGAATTTGATAATTTTAGTCATTGATGAGTTTGATTTTTCTTTCATAGAGGCTTCGTATTTTTAGCAATCCTTATTGATGTAGCAAGTAGACATGATGCACCTGGGTATTAATAACTGAGGTGGCTTTGTATCTATTGTGTGGACTTTGACTCTACAAAAAAAGAATATTCTTGTGCATACCAAACTTACGAACACCCTGTTAGAGTGTATGGGTGAGAAGTTTCAAACCATTTCAGACTAGTTACACAAAGAGGTATCGAGTACCTAACATGCAACCGCTACATGATTTTCCTTAAAACTACTTTCATAGATAGAACAAATCAAGTATTCATTGTGGTAGTATCACAAAAACATCTAACAAATAGAATAAACAAAGATCGATGATCAATATCTCCATTCCTTCCTCTCTAAATCCTTAATGGAAATCCTTGAGAGATTCTGGGAATGTGATATTTAAGATAAATTAAAAATATAAGATCATGAAAAGATAAACAATGTAGTATGACTTGCCATAGTTGCTTTGATGTTTCATGATGAAATATATTAATGATGTCTATTGTAAGAACATTTTATCTGTTAAGGATCATGTTTTAGGATTGTTGATAATGATTTTCAAACATGCATGGTAGTCGATACTTAGGTATATTTTTTAACTTGATAGTAATCCAGTGGTTTTCAACTTTTACTTTGGAAATTTTGATTTTGATGTTTTTTTTGTTTGTTCATTTCTTTATCAAAGGTTTGAGGGTGATGATTGTTTATTATGGATGGAGGTTTCATTGTCAATAGATGACAATGGGGATAGGACCTTTCTGGGAATTTTTGAGTTATTTGAAGTTATTTTTGTTGTTTTTGAGAAATTTAGAGACAATTAGGGGGGCCTAAAGGGACTAACCTAGTGTCTCGGGGGCTAATCATAGATTAGCCTTGCCTACATGATGAACAGAGAGGCTCGTAGTTCTCTTGTTTGAAAGGAGTTTTTTTTTAAACTTTTCTAATTTTTTTAATGTTTTTGGATTATTGACTAGGTTTAAAGATTATGATGGACACCTAAGGGTACTAATCTAGGGCCTCGAGGGATGATCAAAGATTAGCCTTGCCTACATTATACATGCAAAGACCACATAGTTCAACTTTTTGACTCAAAGAATAAAATGTTTTTGGGATTTTGATGTTTTGATTATATTTTTTATTTTGCTTTCTTTTTGGATGTTTTTTTATTTTGATAATTTTTTGGATGTTTTTTATTTTGATAATTTTTTTAGGTTTTTTATTTTGATAGTTTTCAACCATGATGGGATTTACAAGGATCCAATCTACTAGCATTTTCGGGAAGTTTCCCCTAGTTCGAGACAAGATTACATAAATGTTAGGGGAGATGAAGTTTGATGGTGCAATGAGGTTCAACACTTGATCAATCATCGAGCCATGGTTGGATACACATTTTATTATGGAACGAATGGAGTGAATTCTATAGATAGTGCTGATAGATAGAGATGTGGGTCTTATTCAAACATAGCGCCTATTTGCCAGGTTTTCACTACGGTACCTATCTTAGAAGCACCACAAAGTGGTTTTCACTAAAAGAATGTGTTATTTCTCTTTATTTTTTTTCTTTCTATTTGATCTTTTTTATTTTTTTTCTTTTTTCTTGGGATATTCTGATGCATTCAAGTATAAAACTTTTTGAGATGGTTGCTATTCAGAGGTTTGGCTAAAGGTTCTCCTTCAGGAGTAGCCAACTGATATTCCCCAAATCCATAGCTTGTTGTTACGATGAAAGGAACTAACCAATTTGGTTCAAACTTCACCTTCCCATTTTGATTTAGTTGGATCTTTTGATTCACTTTCAACACTAGGTCACCAAATTGAAAGTTTCTATTCTTGATCTTTTTGGTGTAGCTTCATTTGAGCCGATTCTAATAAACCTAGAGATGGTTTAACGTGCTCAAACACCTTCCATCTAGGATTTATAATTCATTCAATCTGGACACATGATATTCCTCATTGCTGACCATGCCTTTTCGGGATACTCATAGTGAGGGGATTTCAACTTCAGTTGGTAAGATCGCTTCAAATCCGTAGACCAAGGGAAAAGGTGTGGCACCCATAGGTGTGTGAATGTTGCTTCAGTAAGCCCATAAAGTTGGATTTAGCTACAAATGCCAATCATCATCAGCATCATTAATAATCATTTTCAATATTTTCATAATGGTTTTATTGGACGCTTCAGCCTAACCATTTCCTTGGGGATAGTAGGGCATTGAGAATCGGTGTTGAATAGAAAACTTTGAACAAAGCTCATGGACATCTTAGTTTTGAATGGGGTTCTATTATCTATTATGATAGTTTGGGGAATTCCATATCGACAAATTAGATAATTCAAGATAAACTTGGATATATGTTTCCCTATGATGTAAATAGAATTACTTCTATCCACTTCGTGAATTTTTCATTTGCAGTGATAATGAATTTATTCCCATTGGATGAAGTGTGATAGATCTTCTCAGTCAAGTCTAGTCCCCACTGTGAGAAAGGCCATGGTGTTGTTATAGGTTGCAGTTCATGTGTCTGTGTGTGAATACGATCATTGTGTTGTCTACATTGGTGACATATCCTTGAGAAATGAATGGACTCCTGCTCCATTGAGGGCCAATAATACCCTATTCTCAGCAATTTATGTACTAAATTAGGTCCACTAGAGTGAGACCCACAAATACCTTCATGCACTTCTTGTAAATCAGTTTGTGCTTCTTCTACATTGAGAGATTAAAGCAATGTTCTATCTAGACTTCGTTTGTATAAGGTATCTCCTAAGATGGTGAATCGGGATGTTCTATGGACAAAGGTTTTCTTTTGTTTTATTGTTAAGTCATGGGGTATGATACCATGTTGGATATAGTCAAATGTATCTTGGTACCAAGGTGAGTTAGGACCAAAAACATCACAAACAAGTTCTGATTTTGGGATATCAAATGTCGGTATAAGTAGTTGCTCCATAAGGAATTCATAGTTGGAAATATTTTGAGGAATGTTGAGGAGTGAACCTATTGTTGCCATAGCATCAATTGCTCTATTGTTGATCTTGGGAACCTGTTCAAAGGTGATGATGATAAAGTATTGTTTAAAATTATACACCATTCTTTTGTATGGAATAAGCTTATCATCCTTTGTTTGATATTCATCATTTACTTGTCTTATTACCAGTTGAGAGTCTCCATAGACCTGTAGTTATTTTATCCTCCATTATATAGTCATCTTTAGTCCTGTGATTGGTGCTTCCTATTAAAAAAAATTATTGGTACACAGAAAGGAAATCCTATAAGCCTTAGGTATACTATCTCCCTACAATGTGAGAAACAAGATACCAACTCCTGAGTCGTGTTGATTGTGGGATCCATCAAAGTACAAGGTCGAACGGTTTGACTATTTTTTTAGAAGAATTATTTCATCTAGGAATTGTGATACTAGCGGTTGATGATCTTTGATTGGTGTGTTTTCTAGTTGGTCTGCTATTATTTATCCTTTTATGGATTTCCTATCAATTTAATCTATGTCAAACTCACTAAGTATCATTAACCACTTAGTGATCCTCCCTATTAGAGCTACTTTTTCCAATAAATACTTTAGGGGATCTACTTTTGATATCAACTTTACTTTTCTATTTAATATGTAGTGTCTCAACTTTTGTGTTGTAAAGATGATAGATAGACATGCTCTTTCTATGGGTGAATAGTTCAATTCATATCCCACTAGTGTTCAGTTAATATAATAGATTTCTCTTTCCTTGTTATTGTCATCTAATTGTGCTAACAAAGCTCCTAACTTTGCCTGTGGTGTAGATACATATAGGATCATTGCCTTATCTTGAATTGGTGGCATTAATACTAGAGGAGTGAGTAGATAATCCTTGGCCTATTGGAAAGCTTGATCACATCTGTTATCCCATTTAAATGTTATTGTAAGGAAGTTAAGGTAGAAGAACAACTTCCTACACTAATCTTAAGAGGAGAAAAATACAAAACTTTATAGATCTTTAACACTTACAAAAATTTAAACATAAATATCATGCATAACACAACACAATGATTTACATGGGGAAAACCTTTCAAGAGAAAAACCCCACACTCCAAAATCCACCCAATATATTATTCAGAAATCAAAAGATTACAATATACTTGCAAAGAAAGCTTCTCACAAGAGTATCACCGCCAAAGATCAAGAGACAACCCAACCACTATCAAACTCTCAAAAAATACACCACCATCTACATACATCCCACCCACTTATAACAATATTTTTGGAACTTTCTAGAATTAGGGTTTTACAACCTGGTCTTTTTTCATTTGACATGTTAACGGAAAAGCTTTAATGAGGCAGCGGGAAAAAAACCTTGACATTTCAATGGGAAAAAACCTTGACGTGTCAACAAATTTTTTTCGGGGTGATGCCCTGAACCCCATGTCTTGATATGAGTGTACAATATTTGTATTATCAGTCACAACCTATCAATAATAAACTATATATAATTGCAAGGTTGAGACATATTTTCCCAACAAATCTACCACTTGTCGAACATCTTACAAGAGAAATGGAAGGGTGTCATCATCATCTCTAATTTCTAGGGGGTGAAAGGCCCATAGTCTCTTAACACCATCTGAACTTCTTTGTGCTCATAGGCTTAGTTAAAGAATCAACAACATTCATCAAAGTCTCTACCTTAACCAGCTTCACCCTGCCATCTTCGACCATATCTCTAACAAAATGATATTCTACATCAATGTGCTTGGTCCTGGCATGAAATGTTGGGTTCTTTGCTAGATATATCGCACTTTGACTATCACAATAAATTGTCATTGCACCTTGTTTTATTCCAATATCTGAACACGGTCTCTTAAGCCAAATGGCTTCTCTATAAGCATGAGTAGCTTCCATATACTCTACTTTAGTAGTGGACAAAGTAACCACAACCTGTTGCTTACTCATCCAACTAATCGCACCACCAAATAAAGTAAACACATAAGATCTTCTACTATCAACATCACTTGCCCGGTCTAAAACCACATAACCATGAATATCAAGGGAAATCTCGTCTTTGGTCATATTATAGTGATAACATAAGGAATAATATTCAGGTGCTACATAAATAGTTGAAGACTCTTTTAACTACATCCCAATGAACTCTACCAGGTTTAGACATATATTTGGAAAGAACTCCCACTACTTGGGTAATGTCTGGTCTAGTAAAAACCATAGCATACATCAAACTTCCAGCTGCACTCTAGTAAGGCACTCTTCTCATGTCTTCCATTTTTTATGGAGATGTTGGACAATATGAAATAGATAACTTTGTTCCAACTGAAACAGGAACACACAATGGTCTACAATCTTTCATGTCAAACCTCTATAAAATTGAATTGACATAATTACTTTGGAAAATCCATAGCTTTTTGTTCACTCTATCTCTTCTTATTTCCATCCCAAGAATGTGTTTAGTTGCACTAAGATCTTTCATTTCAAACTTAGCAGCAAGTTGAGATTTCAGTTCTGAAATCATAGCTTTCACTTTACCAATGAATGACATAACATCAACATATAATGTAATAAATAGGAAATGATCACCATCAGTTTTATAATAAACACAATGATCTGATTTAGAACGCTCAAATCCCAAACTCAACATGTATATGTATCAATTTTTTGGTACAACATCCTAGGAATCTGTTTCAATCCATACAAAGATTTCTTCAGTTTGCAAACCAACTTCCTTTTACCTTTCACCGCGTAGTGCTCTGGTTGTGTCATATAAATATCCTCCTCCAAATCACCATGAAGGAAAGAAGTTTTCACATCCATTTTCTCAACCTCTAAATCATAAGAAGCAGCAATAGAAAGCAAAAATCTAATGGATGTCATTTTTGCAATAGGAGAAAATATCTCACCATAATCAACACCCTCAACTTGAGAGTAACCCTTCGTAACCAACCTTTCTTTGTACTTCTCAATACCTCCATCTAAACCAATATCTTTCTTGAATGCCCATTTGCAACCAACAGGTTTTCATCCTTCAAGCAATGGTACAAGATCCCATATATCATTCTTTTTCAAAGATGCCAAATTTCTTCATCCATAGCAATCTTCCAAGATTTTGCATCATTCATACGTGGTGCCTCTTCTACAGATCTAGGTTCATCCATGTTAGTATTCAAAGAAAAATTGCATCTCCAATCATCAAGTGAATACCTTTCAAGTGGTAGAATATGTCTTGTAGACCTAAAAACAAGTTGAGCTAGAGGTTCTTCCTCCTCTTCTGAAGATTCAGATCTAGATGAGCTCTCCTCAACTTCTTGTCTATCTATGGGCCTCGATTCAACTTTTTCAAGCGTAGAAGTAAATTGAATTGCATCTTATTGTTTACTTTGATTTGGCTGCAATGTAACAAAAGAAGGCTTAGTTTCTCTAAACCTTCTACTATGTATTACCTTTTGTGTAACAGGATCCCAAAGCTTGTATCCTTTCACACCATAACTGTATCCGATGAAGATACATTTCACATCCTTGTTCTCCAACTTTGTTCACTTCTCCTTTGGCACATGTGCATATGCCTCGCAACCAAAAACTCTAAGATGTCTTAATGAAGGCTTATGGCCTAACCATGCCTCTATAGGTGTCTTATGAACAAGAGTTGATGTAGGAGACCTATAAATCAAGTAACAAACAGTGGCGTCAACTTCAGCCAAAAACCTTTGTTCGAGACCAACACCACTCAACATACTCCTATCCTTCTCCATCAGTGTCATGTTCATTCTTTTTGCAACTCCATTCTGCTATGGAGAATACGGAGTTGTATTCTATCTATGAATACAACAATCTTTATAAATCTATCAAAATCATTAGAAAAAACTCACTACCATTATCAGTCCTCAAACATTTTATTTTCTTTCCAATCTGCAACTTGACCATTGCTTTAAATTCTTTAGATTGACTGAAAACTTCATATTTACTCTTTAAAAAGTATACCCATGTCCTATTGTAATCATCAATAAATGAAATATAATATGTGGATTTACCAATTGAAGGAACATATACAGGACCAAATACATCAGAGTGAATAAGATCCAATACACCACAAGATTTATGAGAACTCAAGTAAACCTAAATGGGATTTTGTTTTCCATAAATCCAATGCTCACATAAATAAAATTCAAGATTACAATCAGACAAACCTTCAACAAGGTTTTTATTTTTCAATGTCCTTAGACCCTTTTCTTCAATGTGGCCAAGTCTGTAGTTCCATAACATAGTTTTCTCTATAGATAACTTTTTCTCAAAAGAAAGAGCACCCTTGGGTACCCAAAAGCCATGACCATTTGTTGAAGGTGAAACCCTCACTTCTTCTACAAACTTTATTTTCATAGAAGTACTATTTCACTCAACAGTGCATGAATGAAGCTTATACAATGTCCCATATCTGACACCTCTAGAAATCACCATAGCACCTCTAACCATATTGCATCTTGCATTAGAAAATACTACTTGCACACCTGCATCTATTAGTTTTCTCACAGATAAAAAAAATTGTGCTAAGCCAAGGATATGCAACACACCATTAATCTTTCTTATTCTACCATCAGGAAACATGATTTTAACTTTACCATGGCCAACAATGCCTAAATGAGAATCATCACCCAAGTACACCTTACCTCCATCAAATTCTTCATATTCAAAAAACTAATCTCTATTAAAGTTCATATGGAAAGATGCACTTGAGTCAATTAACCATGCATCATTACCTGCATGAGTTGCTAAAGTTGCAATGAATGTGTCACCATTCTCCTTCTTGGACTTACAATCATAATCAAATTTCTTATTTTTCTTCTTCATTTCTTCTTGGCAATCCTTATGAACATTTCCAGGCTTACCACAGTTCCAGCAAATAACTTTGGATTTTCCAGGAGACTTACATCTCCCCTTGGACTTGGATTTGTCACTCTTCTCATTCTTCTTGCCATTTTCCTTAGGTATTCCATGAACATTCAGGGCCTCCTTGGCACTGATGGATACCTTCCTCCTCATCTCTTCAAAAATCATAGAACCCACCACATCTTCAGTCTTCAATATAACAGAAGTACTCCCAATAGCCATAACAAGAGAATCACATGAATCACAAAAAGAACAAAGAAATATCTGGCATTTCTCTTCCTCATCCATTTTGGCACCCACTAATTCCAACTGAGCCACCAAAATATTGAATGCTTCCAGGTGGTCTATAATTTGTCCACACTCTTCCATTCTCAAGGAATACAATTTCTTCCTCAAGAAAATCTTGTTCACTAAAGATTTGGCCTGATACATCTCACCAAGCTTATTCCATAGTTTCTATGCAGAGGTCTCTTCATGGACATTGATTAAAATAGAGTCTATCAAGCACAATCTGATTAGACCTTTGGCTTTATGGTCCATAACATCATATTGAGCAGCTTGAGTAGGATCTGCAGGCCTTGAAACATTTGTTGGAAAACAAGAAGATACAACTAAGAGGGGGGGTGAATCAGTTGTCATAGAATTTACAACTTTAATCAAACATATTAACCTTTAATTCCAGATCTGATGATTAATAGTGAAAGCAAGAAGTAAGAAACACATCAGAAACACACAACACCAATATTTTGCATGGAAACCCTATTAAGGGAGAAAACCACAGTGGAGGTTAATCCACAATTATACCTTGTTAAAAGTATAATGAAAAATGAATAGAGAATGCACTTGCATTTAGGCACACTGCCTATAGCTCACTACTCAAAGGAAGGCTCACTTCCTTACATAAGACAATCAGATTAAAACCATCTGAGTGGGATGAACTAAGAAAATAGCTTCTACAAAATCTTGATGACAGTTCCGGTTAGGCACAGAAAATCTTCATACACTCTACTCAATCTTATTTCACACTCTGCTCTACTCTTGAATGATTTTATCTTTATTCGCACATGTATTTCACACTTATACACTGAGCACACACCCCAAGCTTCTTTTTCATACCAAAAACAACCTCACTTATATATCCACTACACGGATTTACATCAACAACTCCGTCGGCCATAAATAATAGATGAATCACAACTGTCGGCCTCAATACATGAATAAATATTAATGTGCACCAACACAAGTCGGTCACAATATAGAGAGGACCCAAAACAATATCCTCGAACACACCGAACAACAAGAAATTAATCCATAAGGATCCGCAACATGCTACCACCATCATGTCAGTGAAGAACATGAAAACCCAAACATACATCAGAAAAATCTTCAATTACGATCACACCAAATAGTGTGGACATGCAACAAAGATAGAACGTGATCTAGAATCAACCACGAACATCACTAGAACATACACAACAATTGGAATTACTCAAATTCCAACTTCCTCTTTCAAGAACTACTACAGTACCAGAATGACTATAGGGACACCAAAACATTTAACTTGCATAGATCTTGATGCATACCACTGAGACTTTTGGACAACATACTAGATAGGTTCAGCAATAAACCCATTAGCGCGCAACACCTGAACATCATCGTACTAAAATTTACACCATTCTAACCATCTTAGCTTCACTGGCCTGCAAACATATTTATTACAATTTTCTCAATCTCCTTGACATATACAGACTTAAGCATCAACAATGCTAATAGTGTTGACATCAATTACAACCATGTATCAGCAACACAACCACAACATCCAACAAAAATCATCAACAGCATCCCATAGATCTTGATCTATCAACAGATCCTCCATATTTAGCTTCCACATCTCAAAATTATTTCCAAAAAAATTATCCACCTCTATTCTCCCTGATCAACTTTCCATCTGAAAATTCATGCAACAAGATCACAAAGTATCTTCTGCACAAGCTCGCACTCAAATCTAGATTAGTTCAAAAACCCAACAATCCACAACTAAAACCAAAGGTGATTAGGCTCTGATACCACTTGTAAGGAAGTTAAGGTAGCAGAACAACTTTCTACACTAATCTTGAGAGGAGAAAAATGTAAAACTTTATAGATCTTTAACAGTTACAAAAAACTTAAACACAAATATCATGCATACCACAACACAATTATTTACATGGGGAAAACCCTTTCAGGAGAAAAACCCCACACTCCAAAAGCCGCCCAATATATCATTCAAAAATCAAAAGATTACAATATACTTGTAGAGCAAGCTTCTTACAAGAGTATCACCACCAAAGATCGAGAGACAACCCAACCACTATCAAACTCTCAGAAAATACACCATCATCTACATACATCCCACTTGCTTATAACAATATTTTTGGAACCTTCTAGAATTAGGGTTTTACAAGATCATTTTTCATTTGACGTGTTAATAGAAAAGGTTTGATGAGTTAGCAGGAAAAAACCTTGGCGTGTCAGCGGGAAAAAACCTTGGTGTGTCAACGAGAAAAAACCTTGACATGTTAGCGAAAAAAAAATTCAAGGTGATGCCCCAAACCCCACACCTTGCTATGAGTGTACAATATTTGGATTATTAGTCGCCACCTATAAAAAATAAACCATATATAATTACAAGGTTGAGACACTTTTTCCCAACAGTTATGTCTTTGTGTAGCAAATAGGTGAATGGATGGCACTTGTTTTCCAAATGTGTGATGAATCTCTTGATGGACTGTAGTTTACCTTTTAGGCTTCTCAGTTGCTTTAATGTGTTTGGAGGAGGAATTTCTAAGATATCTTTTATCTTGGTGAGATCTACCTCGATGCCTCTTCTTGATAAGTTATGTAACCCAACAACTTGTCAGAAGTTATGCCAAATATACACTTCTTTGGGTTGAGACACAAGTTGTATTTCTCTAGTTTGTCAAATACCTTTGCTAGGTTGGCCAAATGATCTTCTCTTTCAAAGGATTTTTCTATTATGTCATCCACATAATATTCCATAGTGGTATGCAACATATCATGGAAAATGGTGGTCATTTCTCATTGGTAGGTTGCTCCTATATTTTTCAGACCGAATGGCATGATGGTCCAGCAAAAGGTTCCCCATGCACAGGTGAAATTTTTTTTATGTTGGTCCTCAGGGGATATCTTGATTTGATTGTATCTAGAGAATTCATCCATTATTGATAGAATTTCATGCCCTATAGTTAGATCTACAATAATGTCAATGTTGAGTAGAGGGAAGTTATCCTTCAAGCAAGCCTTGTTTAGATCCCGAAAGTCTATGTAGATCCTTATACCCCCAGTGGGGTTTGATACTGATACTAGATTATATACCCATTCAAGATAGTCAATGGGTCTGATTAAGCCCACATCTAACAATTTTTGAAGTTCTACTTTGACCAAAAGTGTTATCTATGGATGCATCTTCTGTAACTTTTATTTGATGGGTTTTGTTGGCATTTTTTACTACAACCCAATCGTATTTCTCAAAAGCTTCTATGAACTTGCCACGTTCAATAATAAAAGTCTAGGAAACGTATGGCCCACTTGATGAGAACAGCGATAAGGCTAATTCTCCTACACTTCAGACTCTAGAAAGATCCAGGAGGGTATTCCCTAAAATGTGCTCTTAACATACACATTAAACAATTCATTTGCACATGGATAAGAAACAGATAGATTCCCCAATTATGCTAAAAGGATGAAATCCTTCAAGAAATTGGCTATTCATTGAAAAGGCTCGGGTCTAGTTAACAAAGAATCGCAAACACAACTAAAGTAGATTGGTAGGAAATTTTTGAATAAAATATTCTGAAGCCATAACACAAAACATGAGAGAATAAAAACGTGATCAGAATTCCAGTGCCATATCCCAAAGTGCAGAGTCAAAAGAGAAAACTGAACTACAGTGCAAATTTCATCTTAAGCATCTATGATCTATATGAATCGCATTACAATCCAAATATCTATACCTAAGTCTATTACTTATTTATGAATCTTATTATTAGCTTGCATGAACTTACTGATTAACTAAAGCATTTAACCGATCCTTTGAATCAGAGCTATCGTTAAACGTAATTCACAGTAAAGAACAAATGAAGATCAATGAAAATCATATTGGATCAATATTTCATTAATAATCAATGCAAAGTATCACAACAAGAGATAAAACAAACTCAAATCATTCGTATGTTAAACACAAACATTCTTAAGAACTCCATGATTGACTAAGTTCTCCTATTTGACATAAAACCTTCTAAAACTTGGACTTACATTCATACTCTTTGTATCACTAGACTCCTATTTATCATATCTCAAATATTTCAACAGTCCTCTCTCGCGGCCCAGAATTCCCTTTTATAAAATAAGGGAGCCAACGAGCCTCAGGCCGGAGAGTACACATGTCCATTTGTTATTGGACCGCTAATTCCTAATTCAATTACAATTTCATCATGTGATTGAAAAGCATAAGACAAGAATCATCATTAGTTGCTATGGAAGAAAAGAAACTTCCCTCCAAAGGGCCATTTGTTCACGTCGAAAAAGAAATCTTTAACCATTGTAACAATTTATTCCACCTCAGCACCTTGTACTTGAATTTGAAAGGAGAATGCATATTTTCAAATATAACCTTCGAGGCCAGACGTGTATTATACATGACCAAGTTGCATTTCCCACACATAGTATTCATATTTCAAATTCATCTGTAAACACCTTTTTCCATAATTCAAAATCATCCTCGAATGACCAATTAAAAGCCATAACCTGATCAATCTTATTTCGATAGGGTGCATATTTCACCATTACTGGTGTGGCCTTCTTATCAAAATTCTCTTAGAAACTAATGACAAATGATAGTTTCTCCAATGTATTCTCCAGCATACCAATGTCAGCATTTCTATATATCTCATGGGTCTGAGCAATCATGATATTAGTCATCTGATCCTTCCAAATCTGCAAAAGTTTTATCTCATCTTGACTATGCAGAATATGTGGCAAAGGAGTTAAGTCCTTTCCATCATATATAGCCTTTAACCCTTTGATCTTTAACTCCATAGGGGCAACATACCCCTAAAACGTTTGCTCCACAACTCCCTTGACAAATTGGTAAGTTGAAAAAACCATAGCATACTTATCCCCAAGTTGTTTTGTTCCCACTGCCATGAATTTCAATTTCTCAATTCTAAGGCTCCATTTGTCCAGCAATGGGGTGGCCACCTCTCTATCTCTTGGGAACATCCTAAGTTCTTTCAACATTAGAGCATAATTTGTATGAACACTATTCAATTTTTCTTGGACCTTCCTGCTTAAATGTTTCAACACAGTGTCCATAATCACTCAATTGCTCCTTCTTGCAGACTCCCGGATTTGATGCACCATCTCCTTATATTCCTCAACTTGCTGAATTAATTTATCCCTAGAGAGTCCTCCTCCCGGGCTATTATCCCTTTCAATTTCAATAGGAACTTGTCCCATGTTATATGGAACAATAGCTAAGGACTGTCCTTCTGAAGAGGGTTGAGATTGCTCCACAGGTGGGTCGGAGATAGTGCGGCTAGAACTAGCCTTCCCTTGAGACCTCAATGTTTCCATTTGTTGTTTTAATAAGGCCAACTCAGTTTCTAGCTCTGCCACCTTTTGTTGACTCTTATTATATTCAATAATAATGTCATTATACTTGCCTCTAAGAGTATCTTGATCCTTGGTTAGATCCTCAATAGTTTCTCTGGTGAATTTGGCAAAATTTACTACCATATCAGTAGCCTCCAATGTTGGGGTATCAACAACTCTTCTTATAACTAAGTGACCACTGAAATCATATGGTTCTACAACAATTGGTTTCTTGGATCCAGTGGATAGAGACCAAATTGCAAAAGCATCCCACTCTTCACTAAAAGCTAACCCTTTGAGCGCTAGCATAGCTTCTTCATCAGTTGCAAGAAGTGGCCTATTGGCCCTTCTTATTGTATCGAACACCACAGCATCGGCAATATCCCATTCAAGAAGTAACAATACTCCACTCTTCTGTACTAATGCTCGGCCCTACTCTGGTGTTATTTCTTTGAATTTTTCCTTCATCTATTCTCTGGCCTTAGATTGAATTACCTTCTCTGGAAGCTCAAGGTGCAAAGTTCTTTCTTGTGCCACTTTCTCAGCATATAATGAGACATGTGCTCTCCACACAAAATATTTAAAAGCACTAGTCTGGATAAAAGAGTCATCCATCATGAACTCTCTATAGGCCTCCATTCTTAGATCATCATTATTTGTTATTCCCCTTATTTCATCTTTTCCCAGCCTTAGAGAAAATGCCCCAGAACTTGATGGAGTGTCCAGTGGGAAAGATGGTGTTCCTTGATGCATTTCGTCAGGAGTAACAATGATCTCTTCATCCTCATCACCATCACAATCAACCAACTTTGTTCTTTCAATTTTTTGTCTCTTTGGTGATGAGGGACATGTCTAGTCAACAATTCTCAAAGGGGAATCCAGATCAACAATATTTGGAAATGACTGCCCCGAAGAAGATGGTACAACACTCTTAGCAACTTCACCAACCCTGCTTCCCCTTTTCCTAGAGAAAACCTTTATCTTCTTTGGAGGCTGATAAGTAGGCCTCTCCTCCAACCTTACTTCAGGGTACTCCTCAATATTTTGTGACTTTCCCCTCTCTTCCACAACCCGTTCATCCTTCAAAATTCCCAGCAAACTCTCAAAACTGTCAATGGAATACATAGCCCTATTGAATTCACCATTAATACCGGGTATAGGATTGAAAGTAGGTATCTTTTCTTGCTTGATTTTCACCATCTTGGTAAAGGCAAGGTGTTTCTCCTTTTTCTCGTCTTGTACATCTAAACAAAAAATGTTCCTGATAATATCTTTAGGAAAGTAGAAATTATGGACAAAAGTTTTAGTTTGATGCTTAGCCTTCATTTGAGAGATAAAACCCTCAGGATCATGATTCCTAGGGTGTACAGTCTTTAATCCATAAGGTTTAAGCAGTGTGTACAAATCCTTCCATCCTCCCTTTTCCATAACAAAATCTACAAATGTTGTATACTCAAGGAAGAAAGACCCTTTCTTCTATTCTACTGGCATATGTAATTCTTGAGTACACCCCAACTATCTCATGATTTCCAAAAATCCAATTCTTAGAGGCACATCCCTCGGCAAAACATAAGGGTTGAAATTTGTGTCATACACTCTAAAATATTTTGTATTATGGTAAGGGATAATATCTCCCCAATTATGTGTCAATTTCAATTCAGGCCTTCTCTCCATTGGCCTTAAGAAATCATGAATCTCTTTAGGAATCCTAGGAGGATCAAGAACTAGAGCCTTCTTCAATTTGGATCCAAAGACATTTTGGAACGTTACATAATCAAACTTGTGATCATACATATCAAGGATCCTAGTCCAATATTGCATAGGCATTTCAATACTACCCTCCTTTTTCTTCAATTCCATATCCTTTTCAAACACTGCCTGGCCCCTATATAGAAACATGTGAATCAACAAGGAATACCATCTGAAACCAACCCACTTCTTTCCTTCCTTTAGAGCCACTAGACACCCATGCATCTTCTCTGCCAAATAAGTGGCAAAATCATATACTACGTTAAAACCTGGATGTTGAATGTTCACAACCATGTACATGACATCGGTAGGCAGAGTATTCTTCAAACTAATTCTCAGAACTTGGCACAAGGAAAAAATTGTCTTCTTGAAATAGCTAGAGAAATAGTTTATAGGAAAAGGCTTTGGCTCATTCTTGTCAATTACCACCTACTTCTTATTCTTTCCTTTTCCTGAGGTTGCCAAATGAGGTACCAAAAGAGATGTTCTGAACAAACCCTTGGTATTTTTGTATTCTTCTCTGAAGGCCTCGAGATTTATGGTAACCATATCCTGACTCCATTCATGTAGACCAAATATTTTTGCAATTTCCTCCCTAGTTATCTTTACCATTTCTATGTCAGAATGAGTTTTAACAACTCTGGTTATAGGGTCATACCTCGCAGCAACATCTTTCAATAAATCTACATCCAAGTAGACATTAGGAACCACCAGCTTGCCCAAATCCAACCTCCACGGGTTACACAAAGGAACACATAAATTTCTATTCTCAAACCAATTTGAGAACAACTGCCATCTAGTATATGGTAATTCAGCATCTTGAGCTGCACGGTGCTTGTCAATTAATCCTTCCACGAGCAACGGCCCATAGAACAAAGCCTTTCCCTTAGGCCTTTTGCTAGTAGAGGGGTTTAATAAATCTATAATATCTTGGGAAAAGGGTCTGGTAGTAGCCTCAGAGCCAAAGCTTCGGGCCTTGGGCGCCATTTATACAAGACAGAGAATAACTCGAGCTAGGGGTTTTATATGTCTAACAATTATAACTCGCACCCTATAGCTTTAAATAGAAAATGCTTCACAATTCTAGAAGCCTTAGCAATTATCAAGACAAGCTTTAAGGTACTTTAAAACAAATCTACTCAAACAATCCTTCAGGAATAGAACAAGAAGAAATAGATAATGGTTCTTCAAGCACCCATAAAACCTTTTGAAAACACAAGAAATGGTATATGTGTTACTTACGGTTTCACTTGCAGAACGTTAATGAAAGTGAGGCTAGAAATCACAAAGATGGCTTGCTTCGCTCGGCACCAAGAAATTCTTCTTCAGCATGGAGATACACACAAAAATAGCAATTTGCTGATCTTTTAGCATTTAATTAAAAGAGCAGAGTCGAACTCAACCATTACTATTCACTCGCATGAGATAAAATGGCTATAGTACAACACCAACCTATTTCAAATACGAGTCGTTGATCAAAAACAATGTAGGCTAGGAGAACGACTCGGATTGAGTCAAAATAGTTTGAAAATTCCATGTTCATTCCCCAGTCTTCAAGCGAACAGGAAATCACCTACCCGGCACCACATCAGCACGAAACGGGCCCCACCTTGGTCATCCTTCATATAGCATGAGAATCTAGGCATCAACAATTTGCACACCTCGCAGCATTATTAAAACTAAAGTTTTAATTGTGTGAGGTTAGCGAGGAATGACCATGATGCGTCGGTAAAGAAACAGCTGTCAGCACTAGCATCCATCATCGGTCAACGAACAAAAACTGGTCCCTGCAATCATATGCGACATGTGGCAGCATCTCGCATGCCTCGCACCACTTTTATAACATCTGCAAGAAACCTTGCGAGGTCTGCAAGGAATGGTCAAGATGAGGATCACTCCATCTGACGGCTATGCAATATGCACATGCGAAAAAGTTATTTATAAAAGGGGGACTGACTAGGTGGACAGGGAAACGACCCTCGAGGTCGAAAAGATTTTTTAGAGGTTAATCTAAAACATTTTACCAACCTGACACTATGGAAAAAATACAATACGGTCAGGATGCAAAAGATCGAGAGGATAGGTACAAAGGGGTCGGTAAAGTCACGACCAAAAGGGGTTAAGACCACACTTAAATGATTGGCCATTGTTAATAATAATTAAACATTCAAAAAGAACACCTATGACCCAAACTCGTTTGTACAACCCAAAACCCAACCAATTAGAGCCAAGGATAAAATAAAATAAACTCACAAGGGGAATAATTTAAAAGCTCCGCCAGGTTTAGCTCCAGGGAATACTGCTAGGTGATGTATGACCAAGGTGGGATCCAGCCTTGGCATATCTGCATATGTCCATGCAAAGTTGATTTTACATTCATTGATAAATGCTGAGAAGTTTACCTTTTCCTCGAGATCAAGTGATGTTGCATATTATGTTATTTTTGGTATTTATGTTGTGCCCACATTGATAGGTTCAGACTCCTCAACTAAGAGTGTTGATTTCTCTTTATATTTTATGGTAGGGAGATTGAATCCTCCATCTTTGGGCACCTCAGAGAGGTTTTCACTTTTAGATGCATCCTTTGTTTTTCTCTTTTCTTGATTTGATAAAGCCACATTGTGGTTTTCTTTAGGGGACCTCTTTTTTATTTTTAGATTTTTTAGTTTATTTTTGTGATTGGAAGATGCAATCTCCCCTCTAAAATATGCTCTTTGATCTAGTTCCATTACAAAACCTACTTTATGATCTTCTAGCTGTATATTTGTTTGAATTCCCATGAACTCCGCAATAACCTCATCATTCGAGAATGAGTCAAAAATCGATGTATGATGTTGTTGGTCCCAATCTATCAATTGTGGATAATGGAAGGATATTTTGTCATTAGTATCTGAAAAGCTTATGGAAGTTGTAGCTAGGGCAGGGAAATTGGTTTTATCAAGGCTCCATAAGATACCTAGGTTATACTCACTAGAGTCACAAGAATCCCACTCATATTCATTAGAATCCATTTCAATATGGTCATCCTCAAATATAGATTCAACGATGATGGTATTTACATTGAGGTTTTCAAACATATTTTGGATATACAAGTAGTCATCTAGACGTTTGCAATTATCTAATCTCTCAACAATGGTAGAACTAGCTCCTTCCTCATAAGAGGTGTTTTCAATATTTGGGGTAATCATGTTAGATGCACCATAACCATGCCCAAGATTCTTCGGGAAAATTTCTATAATAATTGGTTCTCTTCTACCTTGTCCATGCAGACCAAGGCCACCTTGTCGAGTGAATCCCATGCTTTTGGCTATCTGATATGCTTTACTCTTGTCATCAATAAGAAGGGGAGGTAGTAGTTTTTCCCATCCTTCTTCTTTGTAGATCCACAAAAATAGATCTTCTTCACAAACTTCTTCATCTTGCATGTCTCCCCACTTGGTGAAGATAGTGGATTTGACTACCATTGTGATAGCTTGTACATGTGTGATCTCTTTTGGTCCTCCATAAATCTTCGGTGTTCGGGGAGGCATCCCAACACAAAAGGATTGATTGAAGTGATATTCCCCACAACCCTTGTCAAGCACTTGGATTTTGAGGTCAGTTTTAGGGGGCTCAGTTGATGAAGGTGCAGTGGAGGAAAAAGCTAGTGATGATGGGTCAATGTATAAAAAGGAGTGGGAGGATCTATCATTGTTGGGTATTTGGATAACATTTTTTATATTTCTCTTCCAACTTGGCATAGTAATGAAAGGGTTTGGGGTCATCATATATGGTAAATTCCTTATTGTCATGAAATTTTAGGCACTAATGGAATGTAGATGGGACTTCTTTTAAAGCATGGATCCATGGTCATCCCAAGAGAAGGTTGTATGGAAGCTTGAGATCCAGTACTTGACATGTATTTTATACTATTGTTGGTCCAATTTGTATAGGAAGTCTTATTGTTCCTTCTAAATTTCACTCCATGTCATCATAAGCTCTAATAGCAATGCTCTTTTTTTTATCTATGACATCATCAAAATATCCTAGTTGTTTCACTAATTTTTAGGCACAGTTGTTCAGGCCTGCACGTTATCTATAAGCACTCTCTTGACTTTATGTTTATGGACACAAACTTCTAAATAGAGAGCTTGATTGTGGAAATATTTTTGTGTAAGGTCTTTCTCAAAAAAGACTAAATGATGGGTGGAGGTGATGCTACCAACCATGGCTTGAAATTGATCTGCATTGAGGTAATTAGGGACCGAAGTTTTGACAAGAGCTTTTTCTAAGATTTCTTTATGGGTTGGCGACAACTTCAATAGCTCAAGGATGGAGATTAGGGTAGGAGTTTTCTTTAGTTATTTCATAATGCTATAGTAATTTGATGGCTTACATGTGGATTTTATTGGGTGTGGGGATCCTTGAATTGTAACTCTCCCTCTTCATGTAGTTATGTTACATTCAGGATTTATGCCTAGTATGGTTGCAACTTGGATGGTATCATCATCATGAGTGTTGGACATTTATGCTCATCTTCTTGGCTTGGGCTTCCATTTTGCCTTGGAGCTCTGTTTCTGGCCTTTATCGCCATACCGCTGCATGCTTTCCTTGGTGGCACGGTTGTGTAGTTTACCACTGTAACGTGGGCCACCTTGCTTGGTTTGGTGGTTGGGCAGTGTTACCTCCTTACCGCAGCGGTCTTCATCCTCCCTAGCGGTGACGCTGTGAAGTGGCGGTGGTCTAGAAGTCTCTTACCTCCTTACCACGGAGGTGGCTCGATGGTGGCGAGGTAGTGAGGTTAGCGATGCAGTGGTGGCGAACTAGCGAAGGACTATTACTGCCCTACCGTGTGGCTTATTTATTAAGTCATGGTGGGCACAGTAAACTGCTAGCAGTTGGAGGGCGGCGGTCTAGTGACAGTTACCACCTTACTGCTGGCAGTGTTCAGGGAAGTCACCGTGGTTGTGGTCGATAGCTAGCAGTCGGCATTTGTGATTACCACCATACCATGGGTGGTGAGGAGTCTCACTGTGGTACCACGGTAAGACCGTTGGCGGTCTGGTTGATGGTTACCGCTCTACCGTGGGCTGGCCTGTCGGCCCCCACGATAGTGCGGTTTGACTATCAATGGTCCCATAGATCGGTCACTGCCTTACCACGATTAGTTTTATGAGGACGGTAGTAGCGTGGGGTTGAAGGCAGAGCATGACAAAGGTGGCAAGGCCAAGCTCAATGAAGTCGAAGGGTGAGCTCGGACGATCTCACCGCATTACCACAGGTCAACTCGGGTAGTGCAGCGGTAGCACGGGCAAGTTTTGGTTGAGCTCGAATGGCCAAACCGCCACACCGCGAATGGGTCATTTGGACTCGGTAGTTGTGCGGGTTTGGTCGGGGTGAGTTCAGTCGACCTGACCACCTTAACGCGGCTAGGTAACTTGAGCTCGGCGGTTTATGCGGTAGGATCTCAGATGAGTTCGGAGCAGAGTTTGACCGAGTTGGACTCGATGTAAGTTCGTTCAGGTGAATGACAGGTTGGCATGTGGCAAGTTGACTGCATTTGGTTGGCCGAAGACCAACGAGGTATTGACAGTTATTGCATTCCGTGGAAATAGAACCCGATTAAGGTGATTGATTTATTACCTGGGTGGCTCGATGCAATTCGTGGAGATCAGATGCGTGCCTGGGTTGCTCGATGCAAGGAGGACGACATGGGCAGATTTTTCAGTGATATCCTAAGGATGGTTTTGACTGTTTGGACATGCTGGACATGTTGGCGCATGGAAAGAGATTAAGTAATCTCATGTGCACGTAGAGAAATAGAGAGTCATTAGGATGAGAGACAGAGAGGGTGTTTTAATGGTCATTACTTTGAACACTTTGTCTCTCAGTTCTACGAACATGTGAACGTGTGGAGGCTGAGTGGCTGGGCTGGCCGTGAGGCTGGCTATGACAGTCATTTGAGAGGAGCAAAAGGGAATCTACACAGTATGTCTTGAGTAAATTGTAACTATGTGAGATTCTGGTTTGTGTAGCCTGTATTCATTAACCAGATGGACAAGATGTAATATCCTGAAGAGCATAGCTCTGTGTTTGTATTGTAACTAGTTTTGTTACTGAATAATACAAGTGAACTGAATGTTTTGGAGGTGGGGTTTTTACCTGAAAAGGTTTTCCCCACGTATATTTGTGTGTCATCATGTTTGTCTTTCATGGTTATTTGTTTGTGTTGAATCTGTCAATTGTTTTGCATTTACTTTCCTCAGTAGGATCAATGGGGGATCATCTGTGCCTGCTTCCACTTTATGGCATAGTTGTTTGTGTCTTTGTTGTGATTTTCAATTGAAATCACTAAGGCACTGTTGTCTTAGATGCTAATATTGATGATATAACTGAATCCTTATCCCCAACAAGTGGTATCAGAGCTGGTTGAAGGAGGTCGAGGCTTGATGATACCAACCAATGGTATCAAAGTCTTCTTCTGGTTGTTGAAGTTCAGGGTTTTCTCCTGTCCTGATTTCTTAGCTTGGCAAGCTTGAGGAAGTCTAGAGAAATCGGTTGGTGATTGATCCTTCAATGAGTGGAAGTGTGTGCTTCTTTAATTCAACACATAGTTTGAAAGATGCCAGAGATGACTGCAGTTGGTCATTTTGTTGCAACATGGTCTGAGGCTCCTGGCTCGCAGCAAAGTTCCTCATGCAAAGGGCGTGAAGTATATTCATGGTTGAGTTGCAGCAAAGCATGGTGTTCATATTGGGTGTCTGTGTGTGAGGCTCCTTGGTGGTATGGGCTTGCTTGTGTTGTTGTTTCGTCCATGGAAATGGTGTGCTTATGCTAGGTGTTCTGACTTAGCACTGAAGGCATTTACTCTGCTGCTCTGATTGCATGGAGGCTATGAAGTGACCTTGGTGGTTTGCAACTTCTGGATAGCTTGGCTCTCCCATTTTCTAGTGCATGAGTGATGGCGTTGGAACTGGTCTTAAATGGACCTATTGTTCTTGTGTGCATGTTTCTTGCACTTGCATGGTTCAAATCCATGTCTTTGGCTTTGGAGGTTTTATGTAGATTTTCCTAATAAGTCTATGACGCATGTTCATGTTGTTTTTCATTGATCTAGTTAACTGTGAATGTTGTGTGTAGACTCCTGAGTCATCCAGATGAGCAATAAAGATGGAGATGCGTGGGTGTTTTGGAAACACAATAGTTTTGCAGGTTTTGCACGATCAAGGAAAACTTGTGTTTTGTGTGGAGTTGTTGTCTGCTATTTTCTAGATCCTGGCTTCTGGGGTGTGACTAGATGATATAGCTGCAATTCAACATGGTTTGAGGAGGTGTGATGTCTTCTCTGCATGGGAGTGTTGGTATGAGTTTCTCTTTCAACATTCTTGTGGTGTGCTTGTTGGTTTTCTAGACTATGGTGCTTGAGTTGTGGACTTGACTGGAAAATTGGATATGTTATTGATCTAGTGTTTGAGTCATGCTTGTCTACTTTGGTTGTTCTCTTTGATTATCTCAGTTTTGCAGTTTTTAGTGCGATGATAGATTTGCAGGGTTTACATTTGGTTGCATCCACGAGTTGTGCAATGTTGTGGGTTGTCCTTACCTACATGTTTGTTGTGAGACAACTCGGAAGTGGACTATCTATATCCATGAGGTTGTAACTGTGTAGTGTAGTTTTGTTAGCTGATCTTGTATGTGGTCACTTGTGCATTGGCGTGGTTGTTTTGAGATGAGAGGAGGAATGGCATTTGAGTACTTGAATAGTTAGTGATGGGGATCTGAAGCATGTGAATCACGATGTCATGGAGAGTTGCATACACTGGCATAGTGTAAGCTTTTGATAGTGATGGGGTGGTCAGTCATGGTGATTGGAAAGCTCGGTGTCATAGTTCATTGGGAGTTTTAGCAGTGACTGTGGATTCATCACTTGGTGGTGAATGATCTTCTTTGGTGTTGCAGATGATACTTGAGGACTCTTAGATCCTGTTGTTGCAGAAGAGCTCTTTCGCATCTACATGGTCACTATTTGAAGATGTGCAGCATCTTGGAGCGATGGAGGACCTTGGTAGTCCTTGGCTGAGATGTCGATGGTGCTTGACAGGTGATGTTGGTTTAGATTTTGTTTGCTTTATGTCATGTATACTCTTGCTTGTGCATTAGAGTTTTGGCATGTTGCTTTGCTCCTGAGACCATGGATAGTTCACTTGAAGCATGGTATCTCCTAAGGGGGATGTGCAGATTATGGTGTCATGCTAAGTTCTTGTCCAGCTGGTTTGGAGCTTTGACAGTGGTCTGGGGTTTCTCTTTATTTTGAGTTAGCATGAGATGATAGGTTGCTAATGCTCATGGATGCATGGAGAATAAGATGAGGTTGGAACTATTTTGAGAATGTTGTTGTTACAACTGAAAGTCTAAGATGCTTGCACCTTGGTTGAATGTGAATTCAATAGAGACCTTGAAGGAGAATGATCTTAGGTAAGTCACGGTGGCTTGTATATCTTCGAGGAGCATTTTTTTTTTCTTCTTGGTCTACTCGGTAGTGGTGTTTATTTGAAAGGTATTTTCCCATTATAGCTTTCAAATATGTGTGTTATGCTTTATCTTTCATGGATATGAATCTTGAGTTGTTTTATGATTCTGGAGGATTAATAATGAAAGGTGGACAACAATTGTGTATCTCCTTGTTCTCTTGAGGACTGATAGGAGATGGTTATATGGGTAAGTCTGATGTTCTTTGAGGTGCTTACATCCATGGTTTTGTTGGATTTTTTTAAGGCTTTTCCCTTTAGGATGTGAAGAAGATCATTCTTGTCACAGCTGGCATATAGAGGTGTTTGTAGAAGGGCATGTTCTGATTTGTTGTTTCTCTCTAATCTGGTCTTTTCTTCCTGAATGTTCTTGACTTAAGATGTAAGATGTCTTTATGGAGCCATGGTGGTCCTTTGTGGTCATGTGCTATCACTTCGGTGATGAAGCATAGGTTCTTGTGACCTCTTTCTTCAGTCAGATTTGGAGGACCTTGGAAGGACGGTGGAAGGTTGTTGAGAGAAACATTTCTTGCAGCAGGTGGTTGCAGGTTGTGCAGATCAGAGTGGGTGTCCCTTGTATCTAAAAGGTTACTTATTCTACATGCAAGGATTGGTGGACCTAGTATGCTTGGATCATGTGTGATGGTGCTTTGTTTGCACTCATCTGGACAGTGCCCTTGCAGTGGGAGTAACTGGATGTGTTTGGTCTATGACTGGTTGACACAGGGTGCTTATTTGCTGCTGAGATGGGTGGTTTTATGATTGCATGAGTCTGTTGCTGGTATTCATACCTTTGAGGTATGTGTGGTTGGATGGATTAGCACGAGTTGTGGGTGCTATGTTCAGCCATGTGGTTTTGGTCAGTTGGATGAGGACAGTCAGGTCACTGGTTGTTGTTATGGCTGATTGGTGTCTTGTTTGGAGTATGGAAGCATGGTGATGGTCCTTGCTCATGTTTTGGAAGAAGCCAATAATACTTCGTCACATGGGAGATTGTTGGAAATTTATGCCTCATCTTCCTGGCTTGAGCTTCCATTTTGCCTTGGAGCTCTGTTTTTGGCCTTTACCACCATACCACTGCATGCTTTCCTTGGTGGCACGGTTGTGTGGTTTACCACTGTACCGTGGGCCACCTTACTTGGTTTGGTGGTTGGGCGGTGTTACCGCCTTACTGCAGTGGTCTTCATCCTCCCTGGTGGTGGTGCAGTGAAGTGGCGGCAGTTTGGAAGTCTCTTACCTCCTTACCGTGGAGGTGGCTCGATGGTGGCGAGGTAGTGCATTTAGCAGTGCATTGGTGGTGAACTGGTGGAGGACTATTACCGCCCTACCACATGGCTTATTTACTAAGCTGCAATGGGCACGGTAAACTATTAGCGGTTGGAGGGCGGTGGTCTCATGACGGTTACCGCCTTATCGTTGGCAGTGTTCGGGGAAGCCGCGGTGGTTGCGGTCGATGGCTAGCGGTCAGTGTTTGTGGTTACTGCCATACCGTGGGTGGTGAGGAGTCTCACCGCAGTACCACGGTAAGACTGTTAGCTATTTGGGTGATGCTTACCGCTACCATGGGGTGGCCTGTCGGCCCCCATGATAGCGCGGTTTGACTATTAGTAGTCCCATAGACCGGTCACCGCCTTACCGCGGTTAGTTTTATGAGGACGACGATATCGCGGGGTTGAAAGCAAAGCATGACAAAGGTGGCAAGGCCAAGCTCAGTGAAGTTGAAGGATGAGCTCAGACGAGCTCACCGCATTACCGCAGATCGACTCAGGTAGTGCAACGGTAGCGCGGGCAAGTTCTAATTGAGCTCAGATGGCCAAACCGCCACACCGTGAATGGGTCAAATGCACTTGGTGATTGTGCGGGTTTGGTCGGGGTGAGTTCGGTCGAGCTCACCGCCTTACCGCAACTAGGTGACTTGAGCTCAGCGGTGTTGCAATAGGAGGTTGGATGAGCTCAAGGTAGAGTTTGATCGAGTTGGACTTGGTGTCAGTTCGTTCAGGTGAATGACAGGTTGGCATGTGGCAGGTTGACTGCATCTGGTTGGCCAAAGACCAAAGAGGTATTGACAGTTATTGCAGGCCATGGAAATAAAACCCAATTAAGGTGATGGATTTATTGCCTAGGCGGCTCAATGAAATTGGTGGAGATCAGATGCATGCCTGGGTGGCTCGATGCAAGGAGGACGACATGGGAAGATCTGTCAGTGATATCTTGAGGACGATGTTGAATGTTTGGACATGCTGGACATGTTGGCACATGGAAAGAGATTAAGTAATCTCATGTGCACATAGAGAAATAGAGAGAGTGATTAGGATGAGAGACAGAGAGGGTGTTTGAATGGTCATTACTTTGAACACTCTGTCTCTCAGTTCTACGAACATGTGAACCTGTGGAAGCTGAGTGGCTGGGTTGGCCGTGAGGCTGGCTATGACAGTCATTTGAGAGGAGTTGAAGGGAATCTACACAGTATGTCTTGAATACATTGTAACTGTGTGAGATTCTGGTTTGTGTAACCTGTATTTATTCTCCAGATGGACAAGATGTAATATCCTGAAGAGCATAGCTCTGTGTTTGTATTGTAACTAGTTTTGTTACTGAATAATACAAGTGAGCTGAATGTTTTGGAGGTGGGGTTTTTACCTGAAAAGGTTTTCCCCACGTATATTTGTGTGTCATCATGTTTGTCTTTTATGGTTATATGTTTGTGTTGAATCTGTCAATTATTTTGCATTTACTTTCCTCATTAGGATCAATGGGGGATCATCTGTGCCTGCTTCCTCTTTATGGCATAGTTGTTTATGTCTTTGTTGTGATTTTGAATTGAAATCACTAAAGCACTATTTTCTTAGATGCTAATCTTGATGACATAACCGAATCCTTATCCCCAATAATGAGAGATGTTTCCTATGAGTTCATCATAGGTGAAGTCAAGGCCTTATGGTAATCTTGTTCTTTTCCCTTATTGTTTCCCCCAGAATGGTCAAGGATTGGATCCTTGTAAATCTTCAATTCTTTATTTCTTGGTCAATGTTTTATGTCGACTTCTCCATTTTCTATTAGGTCATGCACGATGTTCTTAAGCCTCATGCAATTGTTTTTGGTATGCCCCTTGATTTTTTGAAATTCACATTGGTCGTTCTCATTATACCAAGGGGGTTAGAAGTTAGGTTCTTCATAGTTTTCTCTGTCATTAATCTTAATGAGGTTCTTTTGGACTAGTTTGTGCATAATAACCTCAAGGGCTTCTCCCAATGGATTAAATTTTCTTCGTGGTTGGTCATATTGCCAAGGTGGGCTCCTTTCATTATCCTATCCTTGATTTTGTTGTTGGTTATTTGGTTGATTGTTTTGAGGATAACTGAGTTTGTTGTTCTATTGATAATTAGGTTGGTTGTTCTATGGGTTGTTCAGACCATAGCCTTGTTGTGCTATTTGAACATCATTTTTAGGCACATTAGGAGTTTGTACATTACGTATAACCTGAGCATCAACTACTCCATCATTGGTTACATTTTTGTTTTTAGCTCATATCTTGGGTTTGTCATTTGAAGTAGAAGGTTGATCTTTGGGGTTGTAGATTTTGATTACTCCCCTTGCAATGAGGGCTCTTTTGATGAGTATACCCTTTTCAATAGTTTCCTCAAAATTGCTTGGGCATAACATTCTGAGTTGGTAATTGATATTTGCATGTACATTAGAGATAAAGATATCTATAAGTTGTTTCTCTAGAATGAGCTATTTACAATTGCTTGCTTTGTGTCTCCATCTTTGTAGGTACGAGGAAAATGATTTGAACCTTGATTTTGTTTGATTTTATAGCTTGATCAGTGATTGTAATGTCTTGTTCTATGTTGTACAAGAAATGGTTGAAAATTTTATCAGACAGCTCATCAAATGTTCTAATACCTAGCAATAAATGAGAGAACCAGTCTATAGCAGGCCCGTTGAGACTTTGTGGAAAAAGCCTCATTAAGTAGGCATCATTTTGTTGTAGTTCCATGCAAGATGCTAAAAATTCACGCATGTGCTCTATTGGATCTCCTTTCCCCTATACTTGTCAAATTTTAGTATTTCAAAGCCTTTGGGGAAAGGTACCATGGATAAGTTTTGATCAAAAGGATACGGACAAATATCGTGTAGAGCATAGCTCTTTTTTGGCTTTCCAATTTGTATGTCTGATATTCTTTGATTGAGTGTTTGTAGTTGCACATTTATGTCGTTGTTTGGTGTGCTTACTTGAGGATGTTGTACATTGTAGATCTATCATTCCATAACGTTGGTTTGGTCATAAATAGTATATTGTGTGTCATATCCCATTCCTTGCACAATTGAATTGAGGAAGATAATTAAAATAAAAATAAATAAATGCCTTTTTGTGATTTTCAGAGTGCACGAAAAATAAAGTAAAATAAAATAAAAGAGTTATTTAGAATAATTATTTATTATTTAAAGCTATTAAAATAGAATGAAATTTAAATTTTTCATGCAAATTATTTAAACGCATTTAATTTTGCATGAGAAATAAGGCAAGTATTTGAATGCATTAATTTGCATGTATGAGCAATAATGTTGCATGAATGTATTTATCAACACATCACTTTGCATGAGAGAAGGGGGGGAAACCAAACTTAGAAATGTATCAAAAGGAGATTTGGTGCGAGCAGAGTTTATTCTCCATTATCACATTCTTTGTGCTTTTGTTGTTAGAGAACACTATCAATGTACCTTTCCAATCATGCATAAACAAACGTTTAACCACATTTTTGAGTTTTTCTTGGGTTATCGGGCTAGAGAACACATAGCGTTGGAATCTATGTACAGTGTTACCCTCCTTTGATTTATAGCTTGCGGTTACTTTTGTTTACCTTGATTTGCCTCATTTATTATGTCGAAGGTTTTCAAAACATTCCTAGATTACCATTTTCTTTTGGACGGACCTGCACATCAAATAACCTTGTTCTCACAAAATGGGTATGTGGGTATGGGTCGTGCGCTGCCAAGATCAATGGGAAACAATGTGTCAGGATCAACCCAAAGGAGAGCAATTATTTGGGCTTCACTTCTATATCGGCATTAGAGAAGGTCAGAAATCTTGGCGTCTTCAATAACATTTTCTTTTACATTTATTTTGAAAGGACAATTCCTTCTCACATTACACTTAGCTTATGATATGAAAGCTAGATAAGACATTTCAAGACTCGAATTATTATTAGATCCTCGTGTTTCCACTGAGATTTTTACTCCAAGCTTAGGTCGATAGAAATCAGCTTAATGCATTTTCTAGGATATTCCTTAAGTCTTTCTAAGAAGCAAACCCATCATTTTATTTGCATATCCTGCAATGACAAAATCCCAAGAGAACGCTTTTCTTGAGGTTATGTTGACCAGACCTTTTGTGATTGTCTGTGTGTTCAACACTTGTTTGCATGATTCTTTTTACCATATCACCCATAGAATTACGCATGCCCTGTTTCTAGATGAGAGACAAATGGCATTAAAAAATTTTAATCTGTAGGGGCAATTTCTAGACTCACCCCAATTTCATCAGCTGAAATATTCATTCCTAAGAGGTAGGGGCTCCTATTTTTCTTAAAAAGATTCCAATTAATCCCGTAGCATAATTTTTTTTTCCCATAAGACCTCCTGCTCCATGAAAATAGAAACCCAAACCCCCATGGGACCATACAATTAACACCCGAACCTTTGCATGTATGATGATACCTGTTCTTAACCAGGTCGTAGAGTATACTTGTGGTTCGCTTGCCTTGTCTATGACATCTAGACTTGAAACTTAACATGCAGTTGATCTCGGTAAGGAACCCCAAATCTTGATATTATCACTATCAATAGACTTCATGTTTCTTTTCATAAGAGTATATACTCCTATTATAGCTGCATAGAATCATGATACTTCTTTATGCTGAGTGATAGATTTTGATCTAATTATGATACATTGGAATCTATATCTTTCCTAATTTACAGCCTGTAGCCTTCGACTCTTAAGGTGTAGCTATAATCGTAGGAATTCAATAAGTTGTAGATTAACAAGCCCTTGGTCTAATTAAATGGGTATCTCTTTTTTTAATGCTATTATGTATTTACTCTATCTAGTTAGGATAATTTGAAATGGCTCTAATTGGAGATTCTAAAATGGTAAGGAAATTGTGAGTGGTAGCTTAACTAGTTAGTAATGAATGTGATTGGTTTTAGATTTTTTTCAATCATATAGATCTTGGATATTGTCTTGGGTTTATAATCTAATTACCATCTTATTCCTTCTTAATAAAATGACATATAATACACATTGAATGGCTACACAAAAGAATGTTATGAAAATACACATTGAATGGCTACACAAAAGAATGTTATGAAAGCCTTGACACTAGGACATGCCCAAAAGAAACTAATGAATGGTTTAATATGAAGTAATAATCATGCTAGAGTGGTAACAACCTTGTCATGTGTCTTTGTAAGTAGGATGATTATGCATTAAATTGTGCTTTTATCTTGAATCTCATGGGCATGTTGATGCCAGTATAGAACAAGTTCCTCTCATGTATATCATAGAAAAGAGATTGACTTTACCAAACCTAGAATAGTGGACAATATTAAATAAATATCATTATTGATGGTATTATAACGTTTTGGTTAAGTGTTCAAGAAGTGTTTACCTATAACTGTCAATAAACCTTTAAATTTTTCATTGAATGCAAATAATCTCTATAAGCTATAATAGAAAAATGGATGAATATTAAAGGTCAGTTCAGAGAAATGCTTGCATGATAGTTGTACATTATGAACCATCATACATATAAACATTGTCGGTTGCAAGACTTGACAAAGAATTGTCTATGTAGATTTGTTCTAAAAATAGAAACCCTTATGAATTATTGATTATGTTTTCCCATATAAGAAAGGTAATGCTTGCTCCTAAATTCAACGAACATGTTTCCTCATGATAATCGTATAGGAGGTAGTGTGGTAATGGAATTTCCTTGCTTAAGAATGTAAACTCATATATATATCCATATATATGTATATACATACATACATGAGCTATATATTCTTTATTTAGTATTGCGTTTTAATTATTTTCATTCTATTACTTGCATGTTCTTACATTGGATTCACTTCATTTCTTGAAATATATTTATGAAATGGATGTTGAAAGGTGTTGATGGGTGTTTCTGCACTTCTCAACATAGATAGAACATGAATGTCCTATCTCTCTTGAAAGGTGAAAATTTTCAATTGAGAACTTTCAAAAAATCACCCCAAGGTCTCTCGGGTGTCAGGTCATGACTCTGCAAAACTAGCTCGATAGTTTGATGTGATTTTTTGGTAATCACAAGGGGTCGTTATGCTCAACAAAGCATGAATTTCTTGGGTCTGTGATAAAGTTTCAGAATTCTAGAAATGGATGAATAGTGACAGCAGTCTGAAACTCTTATTGGTCATCAGATATGGCATTGTTATGATGCTAGGAAACTTATGTCTAACTTAGATTTTAAAAGAAAAGTCAAAAGGATGAAGGGGTTTAGAATTTATCCTAACTCTAAAACTATGATCAATAGTGACAATGGTTGATGTTGCAGCAAACAGACTTCCCAAACTGAGATTTTCTTAACCAAGGATAGCCTACAATGTCACAAAACTAGTGCAATCTTCTAAGGCTCTTTATAGGTTTTCAGATTGTAGCATTCACCTATTTAGCATGAACTTACAATTGAACTTAAGTGCAACATGTGAAATAGCTTAGACTAACTTTACACGGCAATTTTTCATCAACAAACTACAAAAATTATGAGTTGGAAGTGCATCAAATACTACTACATACACCATTAAAGTTGTTCAACATGAACTACAAGTAGAAAATAACTTAAACAGAAATGAACAGTGCTAAAATAAACTCTTGGAGGCTGAATCATGCACACATAATGAACAATACACAAGAAACCATCAACTTTAATGCTTTTCTTATATATTGTTGCAGAATGCCTTTACACAACAACTCATCTCTCCATTTGAAAATAAGAGGATGCCCCTATTTATAGTTTTCAAAATGTAGAATGAATGGTCAAGATTGCTTTACAATGAGTGGCTCAAATTCATTCTAGTTTAGATTTTTCACATCACCCAATAAGAGTACAAAATTTACAATATAAAAATAGGTTGTTTTGTATTTTCCCTATTTTGTCTTGTAACTTATTTTGTCTTCTAGATACTTATTTAAAAATTCATCTATTATAGGATTTCCTGCTTCTTTATGCAAGGTAGCATATTCAACAAACTTGCCAATGGTAGCCAAGAGCTTCTTTTCTTCGGAGAAGACAGATTTTGAGATTTGGAAGGCAACCCTCTTAAATCCTTCCACCATTTGATCTTGATGATTTATGCATGCTTCTCCTGCCTTGATCATCTGCTCTAACTCCGAGAAGGCTCGCACAACAAAATCCATGAAGCCTGTCGACAAAATGTCACTAACTCCTTGCTCCATTCTCTTGTGGAATTCATGCTTGATAGCCTCTCGATCCAACTCTAGTTTAGGAATCTCATATCTTGTCATCAGTTTTAAGAAAACATCACATTCAACCCAGTGATCCACAATTCGCTCATGATTGGCCTCTAATTTAATTAAGGATTTCTCCAGAACTCCTTTTTTGTATTCACAATTAAGTAGCCATGCTTTGGGCAGCCAATGGTCCTCTTTTGATAGGGTCAACTCCCTTTCCCAGATCGCCTGGGAGAGCTTGAGAATGCTCTCCAACTTGGGGTATGCAATTCTATAGATTTTTGGAAACTCTTTACATACCTTGATCTCTTGCTCGACCTCCTTTTGTAGGACCCAATAATCATTATGCATCTTGGCTGCATAATGAATGCCTTTGTCGCCCATGTCAATAACTCTTTTGAACCAATCAGAAGTAGACTTGGTCCAATTCCTCATTTTCTCCATTTTATTAACCTATTCCTTTGATAGCAAGGCGGGCACAGGAAATTCCATTAGAGCTTCTTCTCTAGATGTTGTCCATTGTTGTATATAGCCAGTTAATTCTACCACTTGTACTTTCAGTTCCTCCTTTTTCAATTGATCTTTATTCATTTGTTGGAGGATAGTGGAAACAGACCCTTGAAATTCATCAATCTTTTGGGCTCAAGATGAGGGGCCCAAATTAATGGTGGTCATGTGGTAGTCCTTTCCCTGAAGAGTATCTACATCCTTGTTTGTGGCAGGAGTGGCCACTTGTAATATTCTAGAGCCCAATGTGTCTATTGTGATATGTGACCTGACCTTTGGCTTCTTCTTTTCTTGTGTCTTCACTTGTGTTCTGGCCAAGATTGCTTCCAAGTGATCCTTAGGATCTATGAGCACTGGAGCTTTCCTCTTTAGTTGCTGCTCAAGCCATGAGGAGACTTTTGTTTGACGGTCTGAGGAGGTAGTGGTGAATTCACTATTTTCTCCTTCCTCTTTGTCTTTTGAAGGTTCCTCCTCCTCATACTCGGGAGCATTTTCAACATTCTCTTCTCCTTTATTTTGCTTCTCTTCTTGCAGCATTGCTTTTCCCTTTTCAGGCTCGATAGATTCCACATTTTCTTCATCAATGTTTTCTTCTTGTGTTGCCTCCTTAATTTATCCATGCTCAATCTCAACACCTTTGTCGGGTTTAGCATCTCTTTCTTATATATTCTCTTCTTCTTCTTCTTCTTCTTTATCTTTCTCTCCTTCTGGAGGCACTTCTTCAAGCTGCAAGCCCTCATCTTGGCCGATTCCCATGAGCTCATTGATTTTCTCCTCATCAATTTCAATATCAATCCTCCCTTCCTCAGAGCGATTCTCCTTTGGGCTTGCTTCTTCGTCCTTGTGATCTTCAAGCTTCTCTCCCTCGGGTTCTTGATCTAAAGTTTCTACATCATATTAAGTATCAAACTTACTTGCATCTCCACCCTCAAGCATTTGTTTCCCTTCTTGATTAGAGGCTACTTCATCCAAATCAATTCTTATTCCTCCCTCAACATGCTCAAAGTATTCTTCACGATCTAAGTCCTTAGGTTCTTCAACAATATCCTCTATTGTTTCCTTAGGCTACTCTTCACTTAGCCTCTCCATTTATTTAGAGATCTGCATTGTAGCCTCCATCTTAGGTGGCTTAGTAGACAGTGGATGGAGAGGTAAGGCAGCAACAAATTGGGCCATAAGAATTTTGACTTGAGGGTTTATAATAACCTTATAGAACTAGGGTGGCACATTTTTCAAATATGAAGCAAAGGTGTTGAGCAAGGTGAGCGGTTCCATAGAGGTTGTGGGTAGAGAAGGTGTCAGAGTAGAAAAATTTGGCAACGGAGGCAGAAGCAAGGAAGATGATAATGAGGAAGTAGTAGATGAAGAAGAGTCAAGCATGTTACAACCACAGGAGCAATCGGGGAAGCGGAGGTGAGGTGGACAGAGATGTTCATCCAGCAGGCATAGATGAGATGGGCAGCAACTAAGGAGTGGAAGGGGATGGTGTAGCGACAACAGTCAAGGGGAGTGCGAAGGTGGTGGGTGGTGGTGAACGTGGTTACTTAACTTCTTCCTCTTCCCAAAGTGAAGACCTTTCTTCTTGTATAACAGGAATATCGGGAACAAACATTCCCATTCTCTTTGGTTTCTTTGGTAGCCTCTATCCTTCAGTAGCCTTCTTGGTGTATACTTTTTTCTTTGGTTGCTGCTCGGATGTGTCTTTTCTTTTCCTAGATCTTGTAACGAGCAAAGACTTAGGAGCCTCACCCGAAGAGCCCGCAGCAGCGCCACTATCTATTTCACTTTCCATCTCATCTTCGAGCTCCCCATAGGTTAGCTTTGTGCCTTGTTCATGTAGTTGGGCTACTTGGTCAACTAGCCACTTCCTGGTCCTTTACTCCACTAGGCAGGTAACAATATTTAAATCTTTAACCTCCGGTTTAGCCCAATCAATGATGGGAAATGGCACATTGATCAGAGCATTGTATCTTTCATCGAGGAAACTGTCATCTTCAACAATTTGATCGGGGACTACATACAGATTGATGGAGTTCACAAATTTGGTATTTATTTTCATGTAATTCCACCTCCGAACCTCATGGTCATCAATGTAGTTGGCCAAAAAATCTTTGATGTGTGGCCTATGTGCATACTGCCTCCCAACCTGCTTCTTCAATTTTCCAAGACAATCTAAGCCTCCTCTTTTTGTATGTAGCTCAAGGTTGTATTCTGCAAGTTCCTTTTCTAAATATTCTGCGCATGGGGCATCAGGGAAAGAATACATCCCCTTTCCAAATGCAATGGGGTACAGGACCCCAACACAATGCTTGTTAAGGTGTGGGCAGTTTGTAACTGTCGGGTAAGCTCTGACAAGATGATTTTGTCATTGGGGTAGCGAGGTAGCTGGTATGGGACTCCCGAGAATCCCTTAGCTCTTATGTATGTAAACATGGGGAACTGGATGACCAGTACCCAAAACCTTTTACCATCGCCTTGGCACTGTGAGACATCCTTATGTGATAATCTCTCACCAGGGTCTGAATGATGTGCCTGATGAAAGCATCATTAACCCTCTTGTAATCCTTCTTTAAATTTATGTACTAGAGCTACGGGTAACAATCGTACACTTGATTTTTCCCCTTCTTCATTCCCAAGGTGCCAACACAATCTAATCCTTTGTAGGGGAACTTCGCTGCTAGAAGGTATACTAGATAGATCATGTAGAACACTAAAGTTTTCTTTATCGCAACAAATTGATTGTGTATATTCTCACTGATAATCTTGGCCTAGTGAAACTTTGCCTCTCGTCTCAAGATCTCTTCAATGAAATAGAACATCCACTTCTCGAAGAGCAAGGAAGTGGGGAGGCCCATCACTCTACTCAGAAGCATCACCAAGTCATTAGCTTCCTCTATGAAGTCACTTCTGTATAATTTGTTTGGGGCACCTTGTTAGCACTGCCCCTCTTATCAAGTAGCCATGTTTGGTTGATTGTTCTTTTGCATCTCGTGGGGTACACCTTCCAGACATTCAGAGCATATTCCTTTTCTATCTCCTCCATTTTATCAAATAACAAAATGTTGAATGTCTTTCCAATAGACATAGGGGTGATATCAGCTAGCACCCTCCCATATATGGTGATTATCCTTCTAGTCTATGCGTGATAACATTCCCAACACGCAAATACTAACTCTAGAGAAATTAGGGTAGGAGGAAATCTCGTTGCCTTTGTAATTCCACTCTTTTTTATCCTCAAGGCTTCCTTTATTTTAGGTTTAACCATGACCTTCTTCATGAATTCATCAATATTGACATGGCCTAGGTTTGTGCTTGTTACTTTACCCCAATTAGATGTAATCTTCGAGGTGCACTCGACCCCATGGAACTCATACTTCATTTGCGTTCTTGTAATCTTCTTACCTTTTTCGATTTTCTCCACTGGCTTCTCAGTTGGTTCCAGAAAACCTGCACACAAAGCGTGTAGTAAGTTCCTTGACAGATTAAGAGGGAAAATGTTAGTCAAACCATGCAAACATGTCATTAAGTGCATCTGCATACCTTTAAAAGATCATTGTACATTCATTGTATTTTATCATCTTGAGTTCATTGGTGGAGTTTACAGACTTGCAAGTCTGGAAGTGCGGGTCTCCATCTAGTGGAAGCCACCAAGGTGAATTTCGTCAAGAACAGCCCAAGGAAGATGGACTTCCACAAATAGAGTTCCGACGAGGAATTCCCATAATGATTAAACGTCAAGCAAATTCAATGTAGAACCATTAGACAAGTGTGTAAATTCATGGTGGAGGCACCTAGAGTCATTTCCCTTTGTTAAATCAACCTTTTAGGCTCATGCAGAGAATCAAGATGCAGAATTCATCGGGTGAGAAGTTGCTTTAGTTTTGTTGTTAAAAGGCATCCTTGAGGACATGGCAACCCGCAGGTGGAGTTCCGCATGATGGAACCCGCAAGGGTGTCTTGCTTAGTCAATTTTAGTTTAACCTTCTTTTCACATGTGGGGAAATCATGTTTAGTTATTTTGCTTCAAAAATTCATCATGTTATAGATGGTGGAAGTCAGGCATGCAGAAGCCGCAAGGTAGAAGTCCACTAGGCACTTTTCCATTAAGTAGCAACTTGAAGTAGGTGGTGTTCCACGAGTAGCAGCCCGCAAGGGTGGACCCGCAAGGATGTTTTGACTTGAGGCTTTTCGTTGTTTAAGTTCGTAGCAAACGCTCACAGAAGTAGGGAGTGCGGAATCCACATGGTGGAAGGATGTAAAAGTTTCACCATAAACCAACGACCAAGGGGACACAGAGGTCCACATGCGGAGACCCGCAAGGGTGGGCCCACAAGGGGGGCTAGCCTTAAAGATACTCAAAGTTCAATGTTGGTAAAGGTTAGTGGCGTGGGAAACTCAAGGTGGGGGACCATGTTGGTTTGGCTGTTAGGAACAAATTAGGGGAAACAAAGTCTCAACGATGGACCTCCGCACCAGGTGAACTACAATGACGTTTTGACTTGGTCATTTTGAACACATCATCCAGATCAAAAAAAGGGGTATGCAAGGAGTGGAGGATGAGAAGACAATAGGGCCTGGCCATTAAGACACGGCCCAGGAGGGACGGATCCCCGCACACAGAGTTTCACCACTCATAAATGTGTATTAGTTGTCATTAGTTTTGGCATGGGTGTCCAAGTATGGGGAGTTGGTGGAGTGGGGGTCATCATCCTTCACGATGTTTAAATCCGACAACTTGAACCAGGTCACCCCGAGTGAGTACCCACTAGTTTGGAGTTAATTTTTGTGTTTTGCAAAAATCTAGGGCTTCAATCACCCATGCACATAACCCAAACCCATGAAGATTTTACAACTCCCAAAACCCTAAAAACCTTAGCTAATATGAATTTTGGAAGAAGGTTGGCCTACATACCTACAAGCATGCTAATGGGGAGGGGGTGATCGTTGTGGGAGTCCTTGAATCTTCTCGCACATGTAGGAATACCCTCTGCTCTTTCAAATTTTAAAATCCTCGAACGAAAATGATAGCTCAGTGGGGGGCAAGGGTATTTATAGATAAACTACCATTAATGAGGGCATTGATTGCAATTCTCCTCGTACGTGGGGTAGGTGGGAGCGTGGAAACCCAACAATCGAAAGTCACGAGAGAAAAGTTATGTGCAAGGCTTGAATGTGGAAGCAACCTGCAAGAATTTTTTTTGGGAAGGATTCATAAAGAATTTCATTAGAAACAGTAAAGCAGACACGGAAACCTGAGGGACCCGTAGATGGTGAAGGATGGGAAGGCTTCCATAGGGAAAAAACCTGTACTTGACATTTCCCACAAATCCTTAAAACCTCCTGAAACTTGGGTAAATGAGTTGGCCAAGATAGATTTGGCAATTTTTAAGGCACATGACCAACCTAGGCTCAAAAATAGGGGCACAAAAACTAAGGCAAAGGTGAATCGACCCGGCGGAAGCAAGGCGAAAAGAGGGGGTCCCCGATCCAAGCAAGGCATGTGTGCAGAAGGCACAACAGAAAGCTTATATGCTTAAAAGCTTACTTTCATGATAGCATACTTGTATTTGCAAAGATTTACTTGTTGCTTTGGGAAATGTTGGGACTAAGCAATGTTGATGGTAAGCTTTCATGTAGTGTGCATAAATGATTGTGTATGTGTGCAAGCATCAAGCATGATGACATTTTTGCTATAATCTTGTGATGATCATTATACGACTAGAAGTTGATATGACTTGTTTCACACATTCCATTACTCCTATTCAGTGTTGCATCGCTAGTTTTCCTCATGTTGGGTCAGGTATTCTTCAATGGACTGAAGAATTTCGGGGAAGTGTTTCACTTCCTGGTAGGGTGGAAACACGCTCTAACAATTTTATTGCCCTTGAGGAGGTCGAAAGGATCCTATCAATAAGGCTCAAATTCCAATTGTTGTATAGTATTGCTATCGACCAAGAGGTCTATTGTAAGGGAAATGTTCTCATATGAATTTCCTTGTAATCAACACATGTACTCCAAATTATTAATTTAATATAATTCTTTATCTTTTTCTTGTGCAATAGACACATGTCTTTCTATATGTGAGATGATGTGTAAATTGTGTATGTAATTAAGCTTAAATTTTTGGAGGTTATTACATTGTGTTGTCATGGTACCTTGAGTACCATGTTGTGTATAAGGTATGTTAGGTCCTTGTTGCGTGTTGGAGGTATGGTGAGTCTGTGATATACCCTGATATTGTTGTTGAGGTACCCCTAGGTATTGATTGTGTTGTACTCCTTGATTTTAATTTTGGGGGATACCTTAGTACTCTATTTGAGGTATAATTTGATAATTTATTTGTGGTATGCTTTGTTGTTGTTGAGGGATACCTTGATGATGTGTACCTTGGTAATTTTTTGTTTGGGGTACATTATGTTGTTGGGAATTTTTTTGAAGGGTACCTTGATAGTTCATTTGTGTTACGCCTAGTTGTTGTGGATTTTGTTGAAGGGTATCTTGATAGTTCGTTTGTGGTACGCCTTATTGTTGTGAATGTTGTTGAAGAATACCTTGGTATTGTGTTGATGGTACACATTGTTGTTATGGGGGATTTTGTTGAAGGGTACCTTTGTATTGTGTTGATGGTACACCTTGTTGTTGTGAATTTTGTGGAAGGGTACCTTGGTATTGCATTAATGGTACACCTTGTTGTTGTGGATCTTGTTGAAGGGTACCTCGATAGTTTTTTTGTGGTACGCATTGTTGTTGTGAATGTTTTTGAAGGGTACCTTGGTATTGCGTTGATGGTAACCTTGTTGTTGTGGGGGATTTTTTTGAAGGGTACCTTGGTAACTTGTTTGTGGTACACCTTGTTGTGGAATTTTTTGGGATTGCCCTTGTTGGTATTGTATGTTGTGGGAAGGGTCAATATAGGACATATGTTGTGGCATGTATTGCCCTTGTGATGGGTTTCTACTTTTTTGATCCATTGGAAGGTTCCCCATGTTTTTCATAGTGTTGTTTTGTGGCGCATTTACAATTGTATTTACTTGATTCTATTGTAATACAATTGCTTGTTCAATTTGGGATGGTGACCCAAATAATGGGTTATCCATACCTTGTGTTTTAGGTTGATCATTGTTTTGAGAAAAAAGGATGGTATGTTAGGATTCATCGTTGGTTTTGAAATTTTTCTAACCATTGTTTGATCTCCTAGTGGAATAATATTAGGATCTTTTAGCATGTCCACGTTGAAGTCTATAGGTAGTTTAGCACCACTTTTTGCAAATGTGAGGAAATATTGGTTTGTGTTTATCCCAAGAATTTTATCCATAAGTTTTGCATCTTAGGATTTTGAGAGTGTTCTAAGAGTCTTTCCTCAGTAAGTTCCTCATCACTACCCTCTTCTTCTATGGTGTAAGTTTGAGAATCATGAGGTTGGGTTTTCTAGCAATTCCTTCTTGATGCCTAAGAAGTATTTTTGCCTCACTAGGTGGTTGATCTTGGTTTGCTTTAAATGTGGGTTCTCTTTGAGAAGTTGTAAGGTCATTTGGTTTATAACCCCATGGTTGGTTTTCCTCATTGGTGGTGTTTGTCATAGGTGCACTTGAACTACCTTTGTTGGTTTCCATCTTTTTCTTGTGTTGAGATCTTGTGGTTGTCATAAACAATTTCAAGACCTTGGAAACTTGGTGATCACTAACTATGGAATGGAATGTTGTTTTTTTGGGGGGTTAAAAAAAAATGTATGGAGATGATGTAAAATATCCTTTTAGTCAAATTCATTGATGTTTTTCTATGAATTGTGATGCTCAAGACCCTAAAGTATGAGCGATTTTTGGTGGATGTTTTGTAGATGATGCTAATTTTGGGAGTCAAAGTGTACAAAACTTGGACTGATATTCTACTCTATTTTTCTAGAGGATATGTTGATGATCTACTTGAACTAGCCTTGAGGTTGCAAGCAAATTTTAATATCTTAGAAATTGAGAGCAAAGGAATAATCCAAGTTGTGTTTGATTTGGATCCTAAAACTAGGTTGATGTTTTTTATTGTTCAAATGGATATGGAAAGATGTAGATTTGAAGCATTTGCAAGTCTGATTGTTTTGTTTTGAATGGATGAAAGATTAACCAATTTTGTCCACTAATTTTTAATTTGCACCAAAAAATAGGACAATAGCAGTAATCTTTTAGAACATTAGTGGTTGGTATTTCAAACAACAGTGGTCAAGTCAACAAAAGTGACTCTATTTTGACAGTGACTATCAAAAACCATAGACATCAATAGTGGAAAATTTGAGCAACAACGAGCAAGATTTAAGTCAAAATCGGTAATGTTTAGATCAAAAGTGGTAAAGTTTTCAACGACTTTTTTTTGGTCAAAAGTGTTTTTGTTTTTCAAAAGTGTCCCTTTTCTAACAATGACTGTCATAAACCAGGGACAACAAAAGTGACTATTTTGAGCAATAGAAAATAATATTTAGGTCAATAGCAGTAGAAACATCTATAATAGTGACTCTATTCAATTTTATTTCTAGTTTTTTGTGATGGCAGTTTGGACAAGTTTATAATTCTAAGACATTTTGTGGCTCTAATTTTTTTGAGAATGATTTGTCTGAGTTTTGGCAAGTGATAAAGCACATCAATCAAAGTACACAAAATTGACAAAAATGTTTTGATGATAAGGAGCAAAAATCAGCCCATGTTCAAACTAGTAATAGCATCGAAAGAGATCAAGCAATATTATCCCTAAGGTCAAATTGGTCGATGGCAACACTTTTAGGCCCACAACTTGGAAGCTCCTTCGAAGTAAGGTAGGGACACCCTTACAAGTGTATACACTTAAGTCTTTTGAGAATGGATAGATAGGGGCCTCTAGGAATGGAAGGATGACCCAATCACCCTTTTCCCAGAAAGTTACAAGTATCAAGCTACAAGTAACTTATACAAGTCAGAGATTTTTGTCTCAATTTAAGGGAGTTCATATTGTGAGTAAAGTTCTTCAGAGTACGGTGTGCATCTCTTGCACTAAACTATGTTTCCAAGTAGAATATCTCAAGTAAAATGTGGGTAAAACTACTTTAAAGCTCTTAGCCACTGCTCAAGGGACTGATATCCGATGAGTGCATAGTAAGCCACTTAATACTTCAATCACTCCTACTAGGAGCACTTATATGCGAAGGTACCTCCCCATTTTGAATGACACCACATGGCCGAAGCTAATGCCAGTTAAATCTTGGAATTTTGTCAAAATCATTTATATAGCAACTTGAGGGAAATTTCTCTTTGAGTTGCCTTCAAGTTCTTCTTTTGGGATGTGTCCCTTGGGCAGGCCCAATCTAAAGGTAATGCTGAAAATAAATGAATGTGAAACACAAAGTGCTTTTCATCACCCAAGATCATCAAATTATGCGAGGAGAGAGGATACACACTTGGTTTTCCAAGCATGGTGAACACGGTATACAATCCATAGCAGTTTCTTTTTAAGCCCACAATTTCAAGTGTGTAAAGATACCAATTCAATTTTTAAGTACACCAAATTTAAAGTGTTTTAGACTTCAAGCAAGATATAGCAATGTACAAGTCAAAATTTATTTTTTCAATTTTATAACACCAGAATAAATGTTTCTAATCACGTTGTTCATCTTAAAGGGTCAACAAATGAAACTATGTTCTCTTTTAACAACGTCAAAATGAAAAACATTCAATTTTAGGAACACCAATTGAAATGTGTGAGTTGCTTGTTCAATTCTTAAGCACCAAAGTGAAATATGAGATTTTCCTTGTTCATTTTTAAAAGCACCAAAGAGAAATATGAAAGTTGCCTTTTTCAATTTTAAACACCAATTGAATAGTGAAAGATGCCTTGTTCAATTTTAAACACCAATTGAAATGTGAAAGTTGCCTTGTTCAATTTTAAATACCAACTGAAATGTGAAAGTTTCTTTGTTCAATTTTAAACACCAATTGAAATGTGAAAGTTGTGGGTCTAGTTTTAAACACCAATTGAAATCTGTCTTAACTAAGAGAGCTTTTTAAAATTGAAATGGCCTTGGACTGTTCGCCAACCCTACAATCAAACCGTTAGTCGTTCTCATGAAAAATATTCCATATTACTGCAAGAGTTGCACCAACAATGTAACCTCCCAAACACACCAAACAGTCAAACATTGGTGTTAGGTAAACTTGTGAAATCAAAAAAGATTTTTGCAAAATTTTGACAAATTCAGAAAATATAGCAACAGCAAACCTGTTACATGTAATAGCAAACAAGTCTAGGTCAATAGCAGCCCTATAAATGTTAGTTAAAATACCTCTATTCAGAAACCTGCAACATAAAAAATGCCAATAGCAATCAATTTTAGGTCAATAACGGCCCTGTTTAGGTCAATAGCGACCTATTTTAGATCAATAGCGATAAAATAGAAGTAGAAAACATATTCAGGTTTGGAGTGAAAACATTCCAATTTAGCAAAAGTGATTCTTTAGAAAGGCGTACATGACTGAAAACCTACAACTGCTTATCAAACTCAAATAAAACGTTAAATTTAACGACCTAGGTCCCATCGAACATGTCAAATGTCATAAGGGGGGAATAAAGCAATAGGAAAACAAGAAATGAATTAAACTAATTTAATTCAAACAAGAGAAAATTCCAACCATACTCATGAAATGAAGTTCTAAAATAACAAAATAAAACAACATGTAATGCTAAAGATAACATAAATTGAATTCAAAACCTTAAACACTATACCATCCCCTTGTTAGAGTTGTGTTTGTATTGATGTTTTGATGTCGGATTACTCGATTCAATACAAAGCCTCCATTGTTGTTGTTGCAAAAGCTTCAAGAATGTGTGTTAATGGTGAACTAGAATGTGATAATAACTCTTAATGTGCTCAAGAGATAATTGCTCAACACTTTTCTATGAAGATTCTAGATGATTTATGAGAAGATAGAAGATGGTTTTATAGATTTCATGTTTCGAGATGAACAATCAATATTTTGTAGTAAAAGATCTTCTGATCAACGGTTGAGAACCATTGAAAGGAAATAGATTGCTCAATTAGCTTCTTCGTTTGATCCAATTAAGGATTTTAATTGCATAATTAGAGGATTTAGATTGCATAATTTGTGGGATTGGATAAATCAAGTTGAGTAGTTAGTGGGATTGAAGAAATCAGTGGGATTGGAGAATAGATGAGTTAGTCAGCCGATTAGAGTGAGAAATCAGTTATCGTGATTTACTCAATCAGAAAGAGTGGTGAGGATAATTAATTAATATTTGAGATGAACATGCAAGTCATGTTTGACTTCAACAAATAAAGTTATATTCGTTTGTTGACTATATTGAATGATGTTGAATAATTGATTTAATTATTCAAGTTTAGAGAGGGGAAAGTGATGTGATTTAATTAAATTATTAAAGATAACAATTTAATTGATTTAAAGGAATAGGGCATATTAGTGACATAATTAAATAATTGATGTTTATTTAATTAATCAGGAGGAATAAAATTTAGATTAATGATGATATAGTGAATTAATTAAATAATTAAAGATTATTCAATTAATAGAGGAAAATAGGGTTTTTGATGTAAATGATGTGAAATGCAATGATATTAATGATAATGATGTCGATAATGAAAAAATTTCATTCAGGATGTGTGATACGTGTTAGGTCATTATTACATATCTACAAAACTATTACTTCTAAATTTGATCTAGGGGGTCTAGATGTCTTCTTCAAATGTGCAAACTGCTTCTCTCCTTGACCTATCTTCTCCCATTGGCACTCAGGTCATTTGGGGAAATAGGAAAAAACCTTCTAAGAAGGTGGATCAGTCGGGAAAGTGGTGCCCTCCTCTTGAGGGTTTTTTCAAAATTAAGACTGATGGATCTGCTCGAGGTAACCTCAATAATGCAAGGATCAAAGGAGTTATGCGTGATTGTAGGGGATCTATTTAGTTTTTCTTTTCCATTCATATCTATAGAGAAATCCTATGAATTGGGTTGGAGGAAGGTGATTTGTGAGATAGATTCTATGATTTTGGTCTCATTACTTAATAAGAGATACCTTCAAGACTCTTCATGGAGATTGGGTTTAATTGTGAAGCAAATTTTCCATCTTGCTTCAAATTTTGAAAACATTCCATTTGTCCATATCCCTAGGGAATGGAATAATGTTGTTGATTGCTTGGTCAAATGGGTCCCAAAAGGAAGGGGAACATGGAATGTGGTAGAATGGGGATAGTTAGATCAGGATAAGAGTAACACTCTATTTAGGTATTTCCATGAGGATCAAAATGTTTAGCCTTGTGGGTGGGATGGATTGTTTCCTTTATGTAATGAGTTATCTTCTAGGTCTTTTCTGCATGTATCCCAATTGGATTTGGGTGGTGGTGTATTTTTTCAATGAATTTGGTCATCTAGTTCTCTTGTTGTACTTGCTAGTTTTTTTGAATAAAAAATTTCACCCCTTTTTTAAAAATAAAAATAAATCTAGAATTTGAGGAAGTAGACATTCAATAGGACTCTTCATCTCCACACAAATTTAATTATTAGTATTAGACCACATTATTACAATTCTCTGCTAGATAGGGGACATGTGTGATAAATAGGGTATTTATTTATGTTATCATTACTTTTCTAGAACTTCCTCTATGATATTTTGGAACTATGAATCATTTGGAGTTGCAACCATTCCAGAGTTGCTTGAGATTTGAGCATTTTTTTTACTTCTTTTGGAGTATGTTTGTTGGAGCCAAATCATCTTTTATTACCCTATTTCATAAAAAAATGAATCTTTCCACCAAGAGTGTTAGCATTGAAATACTTTTTAACATAGCGCAAAAAAAGGAATACATACACCATTCTTTCTTAGGATAGCCAATAATTCATCATATAATTAGATTAATGCTAGAATGAAAGGGTTCTTAGGTAAGAAGGGAAAGGTAATTTTATTCAAAGTGTAGATGCCTAAAATATTCCCTAGTCAATTCTATCACGTAACCCTAATCGGACAATGCCATCACCTAGGCCTAATCATCTTCACCTAATCCTATTTAACCAAGTCCCCTTCACCTAATATCTTCCAAAATTGATTAAATAATCATATTATTTAATTAATTCCACTTTATCCATCTCACCTCACAATAATTCAATAAAAAAATACCATTTTCACCTATTATCCATCTCGCACATGGTTGAAATAATTAAATAACATCATTATTTAATTATGCCTATATGCCCTCAACATATTCTAAGAATAAAGGTCATATAAGAACACTTGTCCTTATGATCCTTTATTCTTGCAAACCAACCCAAGAATCTAGCCCCACTAGATGCATGTCCCTCATTTCCCTCATGCTCACAATTACTTACTAAATTTAATAAGTTCATCATAACCATTCATAGTCTAAGAACCTTCATCTCCACCCTCCATCCTCTCCTTGATCCTAGGGAAATCCTCTCAACCATCCTCCACCATTGATCTCACAATCAGATCTTGACCATCCATTCCCCCTTCCAAAATTCTATAAATTCACACTCTTCCCTTCATTCCAATAATCATCAATTTATGATAGTACATACTATCAAAATAGGTATCTTCAAAGCAAAGGAGCATCCACATATCAACCCATTAAGGAGAAAATAATTCAACAATAGAGACTTCAGTAACATTTGAAGTTGGTTTTTGATATTATTACTTTGTTTGTACTTTCTTGTTGAGTTCTATCTAGAGGTTTGTAGTGGTTTGAAAAATAAACCTTGTGTCTTGCATTAGTTTCCATTATAGTTTCAAACTATTGCTTAAATTTTTTTGACCCTTTTGGGGAGGTTACCCCCATATCTCTCTTTGTTTACATGTTTATGTGTCTTGTGGTTGGTTTACACTAACTAGTTTTTGCAAGTTCTTGAGGGGTTTTAAGTATCATCTTTTACTAGTGCATTTGAGAGAAAAATAGATTACACCGTTGCATCTATAGAAACCAAAAAAAAAATTGATATATAACACTTGGTAATTTACTCAAGAAAATTTTTGAGGTGTTGCAAGACTATTGGAGGGTACAATTGTACATGATTTTATACTACTATACAAAAATCATATTGTACAGACAATTGTACTGTGTAGAAAAAATAAGGAAGTATATTCATTAAGTTTTTGCATACATATACATTTTTGTTTATGATATATATTCCTATTTTGATGTATATACATTATTTTCAAACATATATACACTAGTTGCATCATATGCATAGTGTATCTTCTCACAATTTATATTCAATGTATATTCAACTTGTACTGTTTATATTCCTTACAAGGTCATGGAATAGGGAATATACATAGTGAATATAATGTGAATGAATATACACATAATGTTTTAGGTATTGAGTAGATGTATATACAAGGTTTGGAGATATATTTGTAAAGGGTATATATATCACCTAAACATGAGATATAAATAGAATATATATATATATATATCACAGTTAGTCCAACAATAGAAACACATGGTTCTTTTGGTATATATATAGTCTCACTTCGAATATTTAAAGATAATATACAAATCCATAATAATGTGTTTGTTGGGGAACTTGGTATATCAATAGGTTTCAATACAATTCATTTTTTTCTTACCATTCATAGGTTTTGATAAAATTGTGATTTAGATATGTGATAAAAATCTACAACTTTAGAATCCATGAAATGTAATTATAATTTAAAATTCTTTTGGAAATCATGGCACTAATTAAGGCTTTAAAACATATTTTTTAGAATCTTCAAGTACATAGGTAATGCATTTAGTTTTACCCCCGAATTCTTTACAGTCATATTAAAGACCAAGAGATCTGCTACAAGATTAAAGCCTAGATAATATGAGTCTATAATCTTGTGGTTGCAACCAAGCTTTAGGTGCTAGAAACTCAACCCCTAACACCTTATCCCACTCAACCCTAGTGATTGGTTTCCTAGCCAACTAGGGGACAACAAAGGGGGGGCTTAATCCCTTGACCAAGCCCATTCAAACTCCTTAAAAAGCAACTTATAGTCAAATTGCCATAACTTTTTTCTACTAATCAGATTTTCAAAAATTTATAGTCATTGGAAATTTGGCTCAAATGTGCACATTGTGGTGAAGGTAGAACTAAAAAAAATTTCTACAATTCAGGTAAACTCATTCAAAGTCAACTTTTGTCTTTTTCATCCATTTTCAATGCTTTTTTAAAACTTATCAGAAAACTCCAAACAATCTATTTTTATAATTTTTGAATAGGATTCACTAATTTTTAATTTTTGATTGACTTTTGTGTGTACGTATTTTTTGTGTGTTTGAGGATTCAATCTTGCAAACTACTAACATAAGTAGTTTTGTAGGACATTTTGTTGAATATATTGATTATAGACCTTTTTTTGTGTTTTTTTCTTCCTTGTATGTGCTCAATTGAAATTGGGTTAAAATTTACATTCGCATTTTGATTTGGTTTAACAATTTATGTGTGTCTTTTAAACCCCAAGATACACTTAAATGTGCATGCTCTCCTCTCACACCTTAGGTTGATCTTGAGGATTAGAAATAAGTGTTCAATTATTTTTATTTTTATGGGGGTTACTTGGGGATTTTATCATCCCAATAAATGACCTCAACTCCAACGTTCCAGCAGAGTGTAAATAGCAGGGGGTGAGTCAAAAGACACACCTCTTGGAAGATGTGAATTTTTCATTTGAGTTAAGCCCCCGAGAACTTTATACCTTGGGGAAGTGAAGGATAAGGGTGGGTTACCCTCTTCTCTTAGTTGTTTTACAATGTTGCACTTTTAAACTGATAGATTAGGCCTCATGTACCCTTGTGGTATTTAGAGGAATCCCCTAGCTAGTCAATATCAAGCCTGAAGTTACTCACCATGTACCTCCCTTAGTAGAGATATAAACTCTTTGGGCATTATGTTGAGTTCCTCCATAAAAAGGGAAGTGTTGAGCTAATCATTTTCCATTAGATCCATATTTACTGACTCTTGAAAGATAATTGTACGGCACTATCTTGAGGTATTTTATCGTGTGGTCCTACACTAAGGTAGCACTCCTACTTGAATAATTTAAGGCTTTTTATTATATCTTCTTGTTTGAGTGTTGTGTATACCAAGTTATTTTTTGTAAACCTTCACTACCAAGTTTGATTCAAGTCTAGTTTTAAGTCCTTTTTCTTGTTTGAAAATGTTTTCCAATTGGTATCCTTTGAAACATAAAACATTGAAGCTAAATCTAGGATAACCATTACCATAGTGCTCAACATATTTTTTTTATCATAACTTATCACAAAAAACCCATATTCTATAAACCATAATCCAAAACATTACTATACACTTAGTCATAAGACTCTTGTCGTACATCCCCCACATCAAACTAATACATTATCCATTTCACACTTATCTATTTTTACCATACCCTTAGTCCTCCATACGTTATCCATATTTTTACTTGTCCTTTCTTTGAGTGAAAGTTATAGATCCCTTTTTCACTCATTAGCCACTTGATCATAACCTTAGTCATCCTTGCAGTCACATCCAACATCTTTGAAAAACATTAGGATATCCTTAATCATTCTACCATTCCCATATTTTATCCACGCCATCCTTATAGTCAACATCCCATCATTAATAGAAATCAATCCTTGGTCATAGTTGAAAGCATCACTTTTGGATCCATTAATAAAAATCATAACCTTAGTCCAACCTTTGGGACCTTTAATCATCTTAAGGCTTGTTGTTTAATCCTTGGAAAACTCTAAACCAATCCGTAGGTTCCAAATTCAATTCATAATCAAACCATCCTTAAGATCCAAGTGTGTAACCTAAAATTTAATCCAAGATTATCAAATCCAATCCATATAGTCCATTTCACCACCTTTTTCAATAGCAATTCCATCCAATTAATATCTAAATCATTCATTTCATCACCTAATATTATCCTTCATTATTAGGATTTGAATCTCTTTTGACTAGTCATTGCAAACCCATTAAATTCACCTAGTATTCCATACCCATACTTTTCCATTTCTAATTTAGAACCAAGACCAATGAATCCTACATAATGAAGCACTATATGTGAAAACATGGAATAAAATCCTTTTCATAGTCAACCAATCATAGAAATTTTATCTTTCCTATGAGAATCTTCTCATCGCGATGCTATTGAAACTAAGAATAACACTCCTAATCAACCTGAATACACTATCAAACCATATGACATCCTAGATTACAAACAAGAGATATATCTCATGGATAAATACATTGAAAGTAAAGATTCCATCCTTTGTCATAGAATCGGGGACAAGACTACCTCCTAGTTATGACCTATCAAACCTCGATCACATAGTCTATCTTGATCTTACCCATGAATTCATTGATCCTCATGTAGATCATACCACTCCTACTAAAGGGAAACAACCCCTTACCATTATAGGAAATCCCTTATATCAATGGTTTCTACTGCCTAAAGTATCCACTTCCATTCCTAATGAGGTTCATAATCTCATATCCACTAGTCATACCACATCTATAATAAAAATCCCACTTGGAACACAAACCACAACTACCTATGTAGACCCCATCTCCATTTCCATTCGTAGTCCAAAAATCTCCAATATCACTACTTCCTCCATGAACATACCAAATTCACCTAATGTCAACATCAATTCCAAGAGTCATCTCAACTAGCATAAAAATCTAGTATCACCTGTTGGTGACTTAATTTGTTCCCGGCTAAGCCTTGACACTCTCTAAGAGATAGCCAACCTCTATGTTTAATAATTATCAAAATTTTAGTGGCCAACTAACAAGTAAAGCTTCTTAAGTCCTTACCCCTACTCTTTAGGCTCTATGAAACCAAGGAGGGTGTTCCTATTTGTGTTTATAAAATATTTCATGCCTCAAGAACACTACACACACAGATAAATTCCTACCAAATGCAAATAGATACCATTTATCAAGGGCTTGGCACACCATTGAACAAAATAATCACCTAATGCTAGGAATACAGGTATTCTTTGAGATTTGCATCTCAGAATGGATTGAATTTTAATTTTATAATGTTTTGACTTTGAATCCACATGCAAGGGGTTACTAATTTGAGTTATTTAACGAACCCTAAATGAATTAACCAATGCCTCATTAAATTGGGTAGGAGTCACATAAAATTTAACCCTGATATCAATGAACAATTCTCACAATGTCTTACGTCATAAGACTTTCAATATTCAAAACAACACTCCTTATTAGATCCTTAGCACATTATTACAGACCTACAATCCCTTTTCAAGCATTTGATTAACTCATTAAATTAAAACAAGAAAGTGAATCATGCATTCAAATATACCATTGAAGATAAATGAAAGAACCCTTGATAATCTCATTCATGATCTGTCATAACACACACAAGAGAGCAATTGCCTTAATTTTTTTAGATTTCTTTCGATGTCAATAATTACATAAAATATTTTATGACTATTTCATGTACATACCCTACCCAAAATAATTTACTAGCTAATTCATCCTAAATTTTGCATTGTATGCATTCTATGTACACCACCTAGACTTCAGGATCCAAAAAATCCGACCTCAGAAATGAGCCTTGAAATCTGCTTTATAGAACAGGAGAGCAACAAGCATCGGGCTCATTCCATTACAATTTAGTAGAATTTCATTTCACAATTCTCATATTGATGGATATAATCATTTGATAAGCAGGGAATCAAAAATAGTTAAGACCCTTGTAACTAGTCAGTCGAAGAAAAACACCACCAATGCTTTGTTGTATTCATCCACGTCGGACCAAAAAGAGACAGCACCAGCACCAAAATAAAAATGCAGGACCCAGAAGACTACACCACTAACCAGAACCAGGAGCAATATCATGGCCACGGTACAAGCAACCGCTCCATGTCCTCACTTTAGTGAGAATTGGGAGCACCACCTTATCCTTATCAATACCAACACCAGAAACAGCAACAGCACACGGTGCCACCGCAACAACAGGGGACACCGTGAGCACCTCCTCATTCACACCGACCAATTTCGTTAAGGCCACGAGGTAGCTACGATAATCTGAGTCAGTGTCAAAACTTTCACTACAAGAGCCACCAGTAATCTCAATGGGTGACTCATACTGCCCAAAATTCGACTCGGCCATTGATTTTCCACCATACTTGACATAACTCCTTTCTTCTCCACAGCCCGTTACCTTTGCCTGTGTAACCTAACCTTTGAGCTGAGGACTGCTCCTAACCAAACTCGGGAGGGACCCAACACCTTCTTCAATAGCTCCAAGAGCACCAAAAATGGCGCTCTACTCACTTGGCTTCGCCTCTCACTGAGAGTTTCTTGCACTCATCCTCACACTCCTTCATAATGGTGAACTAGAAGCAATTGATTTGCTCATTTTACACTCGGACCCAAAACCTCGCAAGAATAGAAACCACTCAATGTAGTAGCATAGATGAATTCAAACTCAATATTGCAAAGATGCAAATGAGCAATCAGCAAGCATTTATCAAGAAAACTGACACAGTAACCATTAATGCTCCAATTATAGTATGAGCAAGTGAGCAATTAGTGGCTGACATCAATTCCACCACTGTTAGTTTCCAAGCTTATGGAAAATGGCATACAATCCATCATGATTGGTAGGAGAATACCGCTTGCACGCATGGAAATCAGGATGATATCCATCGAAAATCTTGCGTCATTTGCAGAGTGCAAACAACCATCACATGGTTGATTCAATTGTTTTGAATTCAGGTCATTGATGTAAATGTGAGTTGGCATATTGTACGACTCAGATTGAGTCAAGCATCATTTAAAATCCCATGTCACCATATGGCAAGCCCGTCGGCCAATAACACACTTCCCAATCAACAAACATGCTCATTGCTTGCGGGCCTGAACCAACCACCCTATACCACCAGGCGAAAACATGTGTCACCAGTCTAGACACCTCGCAGTAGTTTTAAAATGATTATTTTAATCATGCGCAGTTGGCGAGGGATAGCCATAATTAATCCTCATCAACCCTCATTAGCATACGGCAGTCGTCGGTTGGATAGCCTTTATGTTTATTGTTGGAAAACTCAGACTAGGCCCCATCATTGTACATGACAAGTGGCAACATCTTGCAGACCTCGCCACACTTTAGTGACATCATCAGAAAATCCTATCAGGCCCGCGGGGAACGCTCAGGATTAAGATCATCGATCCAACAGTCTACAATCTTGCACATGAAACAAAGTTATTTATAAAAGGAGGGCTAGTCTAGGCAGACGGGGGGAAAACCCTTTAGGCATAAATTTTAGACATAAGTCTAAAATTTAAACAATTATCAACCCGACATTAGGAAAAATTTATATTAATTCCCGACATGGAGAAAAATGACAGGCTAGGTAAAGGGGTCGGTAAGTGCACGACACAAAAGGCTCCATTGATGACTTAAGCGACCGACAACCTTGAGCAACAGGTCAATGCAAAAATATAATGCAAGGGTTTATTTGGTGAGCACATTTTAAACAAGGGTGACTAAAACCCTTAAACCCTAACATTCAACCCCTAAAACACAAGGGTGATAGCCAGACAAGACATAGAATCAGCCAAAATTTGTGGCAATTTCAAAAGCTCTATCATCACCTAAGGTCTATAACACACAACATCATCCATACACCTCTCCACCACCACCTCCTAGTTCATCCTTTGACCAATAATGAAAAGCCATGAAGGATGCCCTTAAAGGAATCCAAGGAGGAACTTGTAAGAAACCCTATACCTTTGAGGAGTTGTGCCCATATCCCTTCGATAGGTCAATATCATGATTCCCTTTCCCAACCTCTTTTAAATTCCTAAATATGACAAGTACAAAGGGAAGGGAGATCCTAGGTAGCATGCTAAAGAATTATTTATGGCTATTTAAGAAGTGACACATGAAGACACATACTTAATGCTTATTCCCTCACAACTTAGGTGGGTAAGCACTTGAATGGTTCTTGTATCAACTTAAGGGGTCCATCACATCCTTTTTCAACCTAATTATTTTTTTCAAACAATTATCCTACAACATGGAGCATGAGCTCACCATGATGGACTTATTCAACACTAAACAAAAATTGGGGTACATATTCTCATCATTCCTTCAACCTTGCAGAGATTTAGCTAGTATATTTTCAAGGCCAACACTAGAAAAACAACTAGTACATATCTTTGTTAGTAATCTTAATTCAAGTTTGACATTCTTCCTTTAGGTTTAGTGTGTCACTTCTTTTGATGAACTCATTGAAAGAGGTATTCAGATTGAAAAATCCCTCATTGTCAAAGGGTTATCAAAATTTGTTCCAAGGATCACAACCAAAATGATAAATCCAAATATTTCAATGATAAACCAAATTTCTTTAGAAAAAACAAGAATATAGTTGGAGATGGGATTACCAACTTGAAACAAATCCAAAATTTCTAATAAATCTCATCCATTGTTATTCCATCTACACCCCCTAAACCATAATGAAAAAGAAGATAATTTACAACTTTATGGGAGGCCATTGAGTCAGTCCTCTATCAACTTGTCAAGGATAACAATATGGCCTTTCTACTCACATTATTTTTTCATGATAATCAAACAAAACCTTCATGGAATAAGTAAGATAAATATTGTGATTATCATTTCATCAAAGGTCATGTCACAGGAAAGTGTATACAACTAAAACATTATATCCAAGACCTTATAGATAAAGGTTAAGATTGAAATTGAGGGATCATCAAACACCTCACCTAACCAAGACTTAGGTATATATCAAAACCATTTCCCTTATCATAATCAATGACACACTCAAGGTCAAGAATCCCATAGAATCACTATCAATTATCACATAACTTCTTGCAAATATGATTCCACTATTTTCCACATTGAGAAATTTGATGAACGAATTCATACCTTAAAATTAAAAATACCTAATTTTTTTGTCACAACTCGACATGGAAAAATTACCATCCAAGGTCTTGCTCCATCCACTTCTAACACCCAAATGCAATATGACCTTCTTGAACTTCTTGAGTGAACACTGGCCCAAATATCCATTATGTATCTCTTACTCACATCCCTCACTTATAGGGACATCTTAAATCATATCCTACAAGAATCACAAGTCCCTAATGATATCGACCCTTTGTATTTTTGGGCCCTTTTAGGCCACCTTTCCACTAATCATCACCTTACATTTACTCCTAGTGGTTTTCGTCCACTCTATCCATGCCATAATCACCCCCTCCATATAGAAGATTTTATTTCCTAACATAAGATAAAAACATGTTCTCATAGATAACAAGTCAAGCCTAAATATTTATGCATTTAGATTGGTGCAACATTTGGGTTATTCAACAAAAACCTTGAGATCGCATACTATTACTATCAAAACTTATGGTAATGTAGAGAGAGAAACAACTAGTACTATTTATCTTCCCATCAAAGTAGGATCCCCCTTTCAATATACCATATTCCATGTCTTAGACCTAGACCTTCCATATAACATCTTGCTTGGTTTACCATGGCTTAATACCATGCAAGTTGTATCCTCTACCTACCATCAATGTCTTAAGTTCCCATGCAATAGTGTGGAAATTACTATTCCTAGTGATCTTCAGCCCTATCAATATTTCCAAATGTTGAAATGGAAATATGACAACCATTGTCCATCTTCTGATATTGTTTCCTAATCCTCTTCCATAAAATTCACATCATATATTGACCCTAGTGATTTTCCTTCCACATCCTCTACTCCATCCATTAAGCAACCATCCTTAAAATCCACATTCAAAATACTTGATAAAGGATGTAGGGAATACCAAATCCATGAATCCTTTTATATCACCAAGTTACCTCTATCACCACAATCCTATGGTTAACATCACCTAAGGGTTCAAAATCCCCTTCTTATGATGTAATGGAGCCCCACTACCTTCCTTTTCAAAGATTATCTTGTTGATGAGGATACAAACAACTTTGATCCGACATTGATTTACAAAGATGAACAATATGCTACTTGCTTTAAAGAAAACACATATCCCATTTCCTTGTGTATTTGTATTAAAATGAACTATAAAGGAAAAGGTCTTGGTTTACATGAGAAATACCCCCTTGATCCTATTGATATACCCACCAATGATAAAAACTACTATCTTAGGATAAGGTGTTGACAATGAGCATTATGATTCCCTTATAGATTTTCTTGATAATTCTAGGCACGCCTCTTTAGATCTTGATGATGGAGAAGTGACTATCATTCCTAGTCCTTTCAAAGAGCTTTCTGCCACAAAATTATTTCATGGTAACATCATCCTTACTATCCACTTCAACCTAGAATACCCTTAACTCATTGAATAGGATTGACATGATCTTCCTCCTTTGAACACTTTTTAAAATGATGAGGCCATTTTAGAGCTAATGCAATATTGTACCCATATTCCTTCAAGAGATCATAAGCAAAGTTTCAAATCCTATTGATTTCATCAACATACTTTGGAGAACAAGGCCTTTTAGAGGAACCATTAGAATCTACACCCGATGCAAATACACACTTTGATAGTGAGATTAACCTTCCATTGGCTCTTTCCCCACTTCAAGATGGGTCACTAATCCTTATTGAGGAAGATACCAATATAAATTTTGGTATAGAGTCCAGATACCTAAGTTGACACAAATAGTAACTAATTTAGATCTTGAGTTAAATATAAACATATCTACAATGCTTAGACATTATCCAAATATATTTTCTTGGTCCTACACTAACATGTTTATCTTGGACCCATCTTTGGTTGCCCGTCACCTCTTGGTTAGTCCTTGTGCTAAACCAATTTGTCAAAAGCTAAGAAAAATGCATCATAAGGTGGCCCTTTTATTCAAGGAAGAACTTTAGAAAGTTGTTATATGTTGGATTCATTCGACCTATTGACTATCCAGAGTGGGTTTCTAATATAGTACATATAAGAAAGACAACTAAAGGAATCAGGGTATGTACAAATTTTAGAGATGTCAACAAGGCTTTCCCAAAAAGATCATTTTCTACTTCTCAATATTGATATGATTGTGGATTTTCTAGTTGGACATTATATTTTATTCCTTATGGATGAATTTCTAGGATATAACCAAATTTAGATAGCACCTAAAGACCAACATAAGACCACTTTTTATCACCCCATGGGGGAAATTTTGTTATAGATTCATGTCATTTGGTCTCATAAATATTGGTGCCACATATCAAAGGTTCATGACTGTCATATTCCATGATATGTTACATGATATTATTGAAGATTATTAAGATGACATCCTAAGAAAGTAAAAATTCAAAACAAATCACCCAATCATCTTGTGTTGTATCTTTTAGATGCTTAAAGAGTATAAAGTCAAATTAAACCCTAAGAAATGTTTCTTTGAAGTCACATAAATAAATGTCCTAGGGTTTTTTGTTTATAGACGTGGCATAGATGTAGATCCAACTAAAGTAAAAGTAGTAACAAAAACACCACCTCTTAGGAACCTTACACAACTATGCATTCTACAAGGGAAAATCCAAGCTATAAAATGATTCAATACATAATTATCATATAAGTGTCATCCATTTTCACACCTAATTTGAAAGAATGTTAGCTTTTAATGCAATTAATCATGTCAAAAAACATTTGATCAGATCAAGGAATACTTGTCTAATCCAACATTTTTAATGACACCCATTTCAAATAAGCCTCTATTGTTATACATCTCAATTACACAATATGTCTTAGGTTCCCTTTTAGCTCAACATAATGATCTGGGAAGAGAGTATGTCATATAATACCTTAGCAGAACATTGGTTGGATGTGAACTCAATTATTCATCCATGGAAAAAGCTTGACTTGCAATAGTGTTTTCTACATTAAAACTTTGGTATTATATGCTTAATGTTATTGCTTATTTGATCACCAAAATTGACCAATTAAAATATTTTTTGTCCAAAGAAACCCTTACCGGTTGGATGTAAAACTTAGCGAGTTCAATATTGAGTATGTCAACCAGAAGACAATCAAAGTTCAAGTTATATTAGATCAGTTAACAAAGGTTCCCATTCAAGACTATCAACCTTTGAACATAGAATTTCCAGATGAATCCATCCTTCACATTGAAGAATCCAAACCATGGATAATATACTTTTATGGATCATTAGCATCCCATGGATCATGTGTTCATACCCTTTTCATCACCCCCAAGGTTATTTTATTCCAAAGTCATTTCACATTGTCTTTCCTTGTACAAATAACATAGCAAAATATGAGGCATTGATCTTCGATCTAAAACTAGCAATATAATGGCACATTAAATACTTACATGTCTTTGGAGATTTATAGTTGGTAGTCAAAAAATTCAATGATGAGTTCCTTACTAATGATGACAAACTTGTGTGTTATAAATGTATGGTTGATAATTTTGAGTAGTACTTCTTAGATGTATATTTTAAGCAAGTTGTTCATATCAATAAAAAAGCTATTGATGCAATGATCACCATTGAATATCTTCTGCATATTCCTGATGCGGCTCATGACTATCACTTCCTTGTAGAACAACTCCTTATACGTGCTTATCATCTTCTAGATTCAAACATGATCTTTGATATTTTTGGTCCTAACACTCCCTAGTATACTGACATTTTTTATTATCTCTCAAACCAAACTATCCCTCCCAACATATCATCCATCAAACATAAATCCCCTATCCAAAGCACATCTTGTTACACCATCCTTGGTGGCATGCTCTATCATAGGGGTTATGGTGACACTTTTCTTGGATGTCTCAACTCAAATGAGGCTAACCTTACACTTCAGGAAGTCCATAGCAATATTTGTGGTGCTCATATGAACAACATGATCCTAGCCAAGAAGCTCCTTTGCACAGGATCTACTATTGGCCTACCATATAATATGATTCCTATCAATATATAAAGAAATTCCTTGCTTGTCATAAACATGGTGACCTCATTCATGAACCCTTGCAAGCCCTCCAAACCATTACCACTCTAAGGCCCTTATCAATTTGGGACCTCAATCTCATTGGAAATACTAATCCCACCTCCTCAAGTGGTTATAAATTCATTATTATTGCTACTAAATATTTCACCAAATGGGTCAAAGTAGTTCCACTCACTTTCACTACTAACATCCAAATTTGTAAATCTATCCTCAAATATCTCATTTTTCATCTTGGTATACCCTCCACCATCATCATGGACAATAGAAAATCCTTTAAAAAACATGAACTGTAATCCTTATATGAGAAATTACATATTAAGCCTAAATGGTCCACCCCCATTACTCACAAGGAAAAGGTCAAGATGAGGAATCCAATAAATCCATCATCAAAAGCTTGAAGAAAATCGCCAATGACATTGGTCGTGATTAGCACCTTCAGCTTAATCCATCCCTTTGGGCTTATCATACTTTCATTCCACTCCCACAAGTGCCACTCTATATTCACTTATCTATGATGTTAAAGCAATGTTTCCAATAGAGGTTGAGCCACCATCTTTGTGTAATCTCATCTCTAAAGAGGATTATTGAGCAACACACTTATATGAGCTAGAACTACTTGAGGAACAACGTATCACTACTCTTAATCACCTTAAAGAATATTAACATAAGTTATGTTATGGCTATAAAAAATCCTCTACACTAGAGAGCTTGAGGTTAGAGACCTTGTCCTTAAGGAAAACCAAAATAACACCACCCAAGATAGAGAGAAGAAAGGGAAATTTGAGCCAAACTAGTAGGTTCCCTATGTATTAGTACCAAGTTTAGATCTAGATCCCACAAGATAATCACTCCTAAAGGTCATGAGCTAGATGAAACCATGAGCATTTTCCATCTCAATCACTTTTATGTTTAATCCATTTAGCACCAATATTCCAAAAAGTAAAAAAATAGAAAAATAAAAAATCCAAACTATTCTTAAAAATCTAAAAACAAATTGACAATAGTAAAGATAAATAATTTTTTCCATTGGTGAAAACAACTCCTTATGGCACCTTGGGCCAAGTACCATGATGAAAACTTGGTAAATAAGCCTCATATGTAATATGAAACCACTCTAGTATATGAGCATGTATCCTTCCATATTATTCCCACCATCACATTTTATTCATCCCATTAGATTCTTTACCTTAGATTTTTGCTAAAGTCCCTTACCCATCCATCACATTTCCTACATTTCCACTATCTCCATCACATACATTACTTTCTCATATTATCCTCCATCATATTTCTCAAATAACCAACACTTCCCCTAATTTTCATCCCCCCATCCTTTCATTCCATTTCCATTTCATCCCCTTTCATTAGTTTGTGCTTAAATGGAGGCATCCTCTTGTTGAAATTTCTTAGGGAATGGGTACCAAGCATATATCCACTAGGGCATAACCTTTTCATCAACATCTATCATCACATTTTTCTATGATTCATTCCTTATTTGGAATCTACTGAAGTTAGCCCTTAATCTACCCATTGACCCTCTATCCCCCATTCATCCTTCCCATCCACCCATGGCTTCAATATTTCATTGGATATTGACTCATATTTTCTACATGCTTTTAATTGATTGATTATTTGTCTTTATCTTTGTTTGTGTTACTTTGTGTCTATTTCTTCTTTGTTTTCATCTTTATTTTTACTTTTTGCTTGTTCGTTGCTTTTATAGTCTTAATGCTCCATCTATCACATCATCATGGTCGCCCTCATCCTTCATATGATAGCATACCTATGACAACGTGTCTATTGGATCACTTTACTATTTGTAACTTCTTTGTTTGTGTGTGGTCCATATGCACATGACACATCATCATCATGATCCCTTATATCATGGTTCATAACGCTAAGTGCTACAAAAAATAAAGGTTGCTCCTTGCATATAAAGTTACTATCATAACATGAATTAATCACCCATTTATCCATATGTAGTGTAGGAAAAGGTATCCCTTTTTCACACTTCATTTGGGAATTAATATTAAAATAAACTAAATTATGCCTTAATTTAGTGTTGTAATATGTATTTTACATATTCACATTGAGTTTAGGGCCCTATTAATTAAAATGGACTTAATTGTGCCTTTATTTAGTGTTGTAAAGTGTACCTCTTTACACTTTCACACTTATTTAGGGCTCCCTTAATTAATTGAGCTTAATTTTCCATAATTAGGCCCTTTAATTCAAATCCACGCCCAAATAATTTCAATTTTTGAAGAGGAAAACCCAACATTCATTAATGCCATAACATAACACTTCTCATTGAGCAATGTGTGTCCTAGGTGAGTGACCTAGGACCCATTCACCCATGGGAGAATGGGTCCTCACTTCGACCTAGGAACTAAATTTAAATTATGTTTTTGGCAGTACTTTAATGATTTCAAATCCATATTCACATGTCATCTTGTGCTATTTAAATTTCGGGAAATTAATGTTACATATCTATAAATATAAGGTCATTTCACTAAGTTTAATCTAAGAAATTTAAGAATTTCAAGCAAGCTAAGAGTATTTAAATGAGCATTATCAAGATCATTTCAAAATAATATCAAGGCATTCAAGAGTAGATTTATTGAAGAATTATCGCAGCAATCAAGATCAAATTATCATGTCAAAGTATTCTTGCATCATGCATGTTATTGGAGCTAATATGTTGATGTAGAGTTCATGACCCATTCAAGCATTCAAGGCATTGTTTCAAAACAAGTTTCAAGATCAAGATCCACATCCATTGAATTCATTTCATGCTAGTTGTAGATCTACATTCCAAGCTTTATCTAAGGGTTTGGTGAGTTGTGACATTTCTTTGTTCATTCATCATTCCTTCATAATTCATTATTTAATTACAAGGTTTAATTACCAAAATGGGGTATGACCAAGTCAAACCCCCATTCACCCAAAAACAAGCATTTCCCCCTCTCTTTGTGTGTTGAAGATCTGCAGGTTGAAGAAAAGTTGATCTCAAAAGTGCAAATTTGAAAAGTTGCATTTGTTGTCACCTTTGTTGTCATCTCATGGAAACTCAAATCTCAGATTTATTTTTTACTATCTAACTGTGAAAATCAGGAATCTAGAAGTGCAGACACAAGAGAAGAGAACCCAAAAATAGATTTTGAAGAGCCCTACCCAAGACCCATTTGCCATAGGACGAATGAGTCCTCAAACAACTTATGAAAACATCATTTTGTGAAAGGTACACATCATTTATTCCTCTCATATTTTTTAGAAACTTTGTTGGTTCCTTCATATTTATGCATAATATATTAAATCCAAGTGATACATGGAAATTTGGAGTTGATTTGTTATTTTTACTCTTTCTCCCCAAAGTGTTGTTTGACCTAGACCCCCGTCCTAACACAAAAAGGAAATATGAAGATTCCTCCATATAATTGATTCTCCTAAGGGTAGTTAGTCAATTCTTTGTGGGGATCTCATTTACCAATGAAATTAGAGAAGTAGGACCCCTTTTCCCTCTTTGGATCCACTTTTCCATTTTGGGAAACCCTAGGAACCTCTTATTTTTCTATGTTTCATTTTGGTGAACCTGACTTTTGAACATTCTAATTTCTAATTTGGATTGCATTTAAAGCCTAGATCTAGGATTTGCATAAGTTGGCATTGCATTGTATTAATTTTCATCTCATTTAGTGTTGTCAAAATTGCATTAGTTTGCATTGCATATAGGGGTTTAAATTTGCATTTTTGTATTGTTTAAATATGAAAAATTCAAAAATTTGCATGCATATTATATTAATTTTGCATAGTGTTTGCATATTAGTGTACTTTTCATCATTCATATTCAAAAATTGAGTGAAAATTGCATTTCAAAAAGTGTCATCTAGTTCATCATTTTTCATTAATTCTACATGCATTAGGTCATCAAATTCTAGAAAATTTTGTCACATAAGTTACAATCTGAAACCAGGCACAAAAAACACATAAAACAATTCAAAATTTGCATTTTTCATTTTTTTTAAACCCTGACCTCAGACCCATTTGCCCTAGGGTGAATGAGTCCTTGTAGAGACATTTTAGGCAAATTTTTGGGTCCTTTTTAGTCTCTAGTTTGCTTTTAGGTTGCTATTTTCGGAACTGGGAATTGGTTTCCTAAAATAATCTATTTTTGAATTCAAGTTATTGCTTCTTTATATAGATTTTGCAACATTGTGGAAAAAAAATTCTTGCATATTTCAGTATTATATTTGTGTAATTTTCTTTCATTTTCAGCATCATTGCATCATTAGATAGGTTAGTTTATATTTTATAATCATTAGAAAACAAAACATAAAATCAAAAACATAAAACAAAACAAACAAAAACTAAATGGTGAACCTTGGAGAAAGTATATCCTTTAAACCCTTAAATTGTGATGACTTTAACATGTTAGATGAATCCCTTGAGGACTTCATCTCACCTAGATCATCCACTAAATCTTTGGTACAAGAGGACGCAAGCATAGACAATCATGACAATCATAGTTGCTCTTCTCCCAATACCTCTCCTACTTGTGACGAAGGTATCTTAGTGATAGAAAGCCCAATTATTGAGCATCATGAGAATCTTGTTTATCCCTCTTCTAATGCTACATTTGTCTCAACACACACTAAGATGGATGACATAGATGAAGATGTTAAGTTTACATTAGATTCCCCCTCACTAGAAGGTCACCTAGGTAACTCAGTTAAGGTTATGAATGCACAAATTGGATCTCCTTTAATTAGTGAGCCTCCTAAGTCACCTCCCATCATAGAACCATCTAAAAAGAAGCCAAATTAGCTCCACAAGATATCTTTGATTTGACATGGCAACTTACTAGTAACAATGTTTTGCAACAATCGAGTTACAATATCGTTGTGCACACATATAACATAAGGAACAATAGCCAACCACAAACCATTCCTGCTTCATTACCATTACCTCAACCTATTTTGCGTAGTGCTCCTTGTTTACCTTTACATTGTAGAAAAGGGGTATGATTTTGTTGAACAACTTAAAAATACTCCTACTAACATATCCTTATGCAATCTTATTCAAACATCACCTACATACAATAGGATGTTCCAAGAACTTTTGCAAATGAAGAATATCCAATTTTCTATGAAATTGAATGATGCAGCATCCTCCTTTGATTGTATGTAAGTAACAAATTCAAAAATCAAAATCCCTAAACATGAATTACCCTCACTTGAGATACAAAATAAAGATGAGGCCTTGATGATAAAGGAGATCATTAATAAAACCATAGTTAGGCACATTCTTATAGGCAATGGTGCAGATCTTAATGTTTGTAGCATTGATCTCCTAGATGAAATTGGTGTGGACAAGAGGCTTATTCAACTTAATGATGTTAATATTTGTGGCTTTGAAAATATTAATAGGAAACCATTAGGAATGATCACATTACCTATTGAGGTCGGACCTATAGTGTTGCCTACCCCTGTCCATATCATGTCAGGACCTCTTTCATATAACCTTCTCCTAGGGAGACCATGGATTCATGCTATGAAAGGAGTCCCATCTACTCTTCACCATGATATAAAATTTGAATACAACAAGATATACACGATTGAAGCAGGTGAGAAAATCTATAAATCACAAGTTCAACATGATCATAACACTTCCAACTCCCCTAGTACTTTGACTCCAACCTCAAAAGTAAAACCTATACAAATTGATGTTAATCCTAATTGTCTTTCACCTACAACAAAACTCTTTAGTGATGATTGGGGGTTGTTATATTTTACGCCTCGTTTCAACAAAGAATACAAAATCTCACCCTCAAAGTCCAAAGGGTCAAATAAAAATGATTTATTTTCAGACACATGCTCTAGTGACGATTGGAGTTCATTAGATTTTACACCTTCCTTTATGGGAGAGTACAAAATCTCACAATCTAAAGTAAAATAGCCTTATGTTTCATTTGCTCAACTTGGTTCTACATCAACATCACCCCATGGTGGTGATGGGGACCCTTCAACTCCCATCCCCCGTGAGAGGAAGATGTGTAAATTTAAGAAACCTAGAAAGGATTTGTGCTCTCGTAAAGAAGTAAATCCTTCTCAGAAGCATAAAATCTCTTCATCTGAGTTGGAAGAATGTGATGGTCTTGGATACAAACTCCTTTCTAAACATGGACATAATAAAAGCATAGAGAAAAATGATAGAGAACAAGTGAGGTCTATACCAAACTCTTTCAAGAAAGATCTAGGTTTACCACCTCTATCCCCATCTTCATCTAAGGCCTTAACATCTATTGTGTGTATGAAATCTTGTGCTAAGAAAGAAATATCCCCTACTACTGATCAAGAGAGTATCTTATCGAGACTCCTCCAAGATCACTTGATATCTCTCCCTCCCAAAATATGAAAGAATTTTTACAAAAAAGTTCATATTGTGCATATCATAGAGTTCATAGTCATTCTACTAATGAATGTAAGGTTTTGAGTAATAAAATTCAACATCTTAAAGATTTTTGTGCTCTTCCTTGTGTTGAATCACCTATTTCCTCCAATTGACATTGATTCTCATCACTCATCTTAGCTCATCCTTGTCTTGCACTTAGTGGGGGAAAGGGGTTAGATAGCCTTGTCCTAGTTTCAACACTTGATGTTCTCCCTTTGGCTAGTTACCCGCCTTCTGCATATAGTAGTCAAGATTGGAATGTGGATAACCTAATATAGGTTGGATTTCATGTGCCTTAGTAGTCTTTTACTTTGTTTTCTTTTGCATGTTTCTTTGTGTGATTGCATGTGCATAATGTGATCTCCCTCGTGTTATTTTGTTTGATGTATCTCTCTCTTTATGTGCATTCCTCTATTTGTATCTACATTATTCTATATGTCATAAACATTTATCTTTTCATTTATCTTATGTTTTCCTTTTGGGGATGACACAAGTTGTCGAGACATTTAGGTCTCTTCCATGTTGATCCGAAATCTTTTTCTTTGTTTTCGCTCTCTACGTGTCATTCTTCCTATTCCGTGAGTATTTGGGGAATGATGACATTTCCAAAATCTATAATTACATTGTAGCAAAGCTATACTGACCCCAAATCCGTAGATCCCTTATATATTTTGGGGGAAATCCCTTCCTCTTTTTCATGATGTAATTTCATTTAGGAACATATGAATTGGCATAGGGCTCTCCGAATAAGCTCTCATGTCTTCTTCATTTGATACTTTAAAGAAAATTTCTCACATCAATCCAGTGTTAGCAATCACTTTAAATTGGGGGCATACATCGACACTCATGTTTCATTGTGTGATTTTCTTTCTTCTTGTGGTGCATCCTTTTCTTGGTGGTGTCATTGGGTTTGATGTCCTCCGAGAGTGTGATATTTCTTAGTGTATGACTTTCCTCTTAGTGGTAATGCTACATGTTGCATTCCCTAAGTCATAATTCTCTTATTCTTGGACTTGTCCTCTCTTGAATATATTAGGCATGATGTTCCCTAAGAAGAGACCTTACATGAACTAAGCAAGATCCCTTTGAACAAACCTTTATTTGAATTTTTGTTCATAAGTGTTTAGCATAATACAACTTGTTAACCTTGTGAAGATCAAACCCCTCCATTTTTAAGGCCACCAAGCATAACACACCTTGATTTCTAGTAGAGCCTTATCCTTGTTCATAGTGTACTTAGCATAACAGTTTGTTAGGCCTTATGAAGCCTAAAGCTTTAGTGTTTGGCACCCTATCGGAGTTGGTAGAGGGATAGCTTTGGTATGGTTAGTAGAGTGAGAGCCTATATACCTAGCATGGCTTTCTTACTAAGCCACTTTCCTGGGAGCTCACCTAGTGGATGACCTAAGGTTCCATTAGCTTGGAGTGAGCGCATGTTGTTTGCATAGTGGACATCGATTTTTTCTTGCAAATGTTTTGGACAAACAGTTGAGATGTGTTCCACATTGCGTTGGCCATTCGAGGCTTGATCCACCTCCCTTTTCATTTTAGGTCTTTGATGTTGTATGATTGTGTATCTTTTTCATTTATGCATTCATATGTGTCTTGAATGTCTACTTTAGTGTGAGTTTGACACAGGGTCATCCTCTCACTAAAGTGGGGGCTAAATGTAGTGTAGGAAAAATTATCCCTTTTTCACACTTAATTTGGGAATTAACATTAAAATAAACTAAATTATGCCTTAATTTAGTGTTTTAATATTTATTTTACATATTCACATTGAGTTTAGGGTCCTATTAATTAAAATGGACTTAATTGTTAGAGTAAAGATTTTAACTTAATTATGTTAATTAAGTTACCTTTATTCCCTTCTTAAGATTTCACTTTAGTTTGCATAAAGTGACATTTAATAATTATATTAATTATTAAATGTTTTCCTATTAGGGTTTCTTTTAGGGTTTGCATGATCTCCTTCTTAAGGATTGATCCATTATATATTCATAATTCCTTTTTGTTCTGATAAGATAATTTCTCCTTTTTTCAAAGCTTCAAACCCTTGTTTGTTTTCTCCATCCATTCTCTTCCTTGTGACAAGTATCCATTTGCATGCAGGTGTTCTTGGAGTCTGAAGTTGGTTTTGACAACTTCTACATGGTATCAGAGATTTCTTGCTACATGCATGTTCTTGTTTGAAGAATTTGGAGCTACAAGGGTTGGATCAGGCATTCACAATTTTGGGGTTTATTTTTTTGATCCAGGGAATCACCTACAATTTCAAAGCATTTTGAGTCCAAACGGACCTTGCTGTTGGATCCGCAGCGGTCCAAAACCCCTAAATCGACTGTTCATTCATCCATTTTGGACAAAGTTGATTTGAGGGGCAAATTTTTTTACCCGTACAACCGTCCGTCTGCACCCTGGTAAAAAAAAAAAAAATTCAGAATTTATTTTCGTCAGCAATTTAAAAATAAAATTAAAAAAATTAAAAAAAGCCCTTGCTCAGGCTTTGTACATTGTTAGAAACCCTAGATTAGACATGCAAACCTAAACACCTTCCATAGAAGAGAAAACATCAAAAAAGTAGAGCTTTGCATGTCAATGTGCAAATTATATTATTCAGAATTCAGAAATTACAATAAGAGAATTGCTTTATAAAAGCAATGTATGCAACCCTAATGTTGACATAAAAACGGCTCAACTAAATAAAGCTTACTTATTAATTAAGTAAACTAATTATTACCTAAGCAAAACCTAAGTAAAATTATGCAAGTGTAATTAAATATTAATTACACTAACACCCCCCCATAAGTGCAACTTAGGGAGACTAAATAAGCATGCACCTAAGACTAAGATGAATGCAAAAAAGCATGAATGGGTCCCGAAAACAAGGCCTGATCAGGTACCCATGTACAAATGCAATAATGAGGTAGAGAAGGAAAACCCAGTGGGACAACCCCCCTACAATGAGATAACTCCTACAAAGAAGCACTGGAAGAACACTGTAGAGTAACACTAGAACCGCAATCCGACAAGCAAGGAAAGATAATTTTGTCTACAAGAAACCATATCAGAATCATAATAATGTCTACAAGAAACCATATCAGAATCATAATAATGCAACAACAAACCCGATGCCACGGAACGCTCGAAAACTCCAAATTGGAACAACCCTGAAATCCATGAAGCAACAGTAGATGATATGAATGATGTATTACTGAATACGAAGTACAAAGATGTAAGTTGCACCCTCCCAACTGCCAAAACATCCAAGTAATCTCCAAACAACCCATCGGGCCAAATCTAGACAAGTGATCAACCTAGAATAGATACAAAAAAGTGTATGGACAGCAACGTAGAGCTCCTCAATACCTTTCCAACGCCGCAAAGATAGCGAAAATTGGACATCGTGGCAAAAAGTTATGAGCTCAAAAGCATAAAATGTATATCTAACTTCAAACAGTAATAAATTCAGCTAAATAGAAAAATAATGATAAATAAACTACACCAAATGAAAGTACTCAAAACCAGCTTTCCGGCGATATCTCGTTTGCCCAATTTTGATACCGTATGCCCAAGTTATGCCAAAAAGAAAAAAATTGCTCCTTTAGAGCAAACTAGGGTTAGGAGGGGACAAAGAATGTCGTACGAACACTGCCATCATGTTGATGTCAGTGGTTCACAAGCCTAAAATTGACGGCCATCTGGCCATCGCCACAAAAAATTGGCCTCCTGCAAAAAAAAAATCGTCCTTGGTCACCATATGACTGCGCGGTGTGGGCTGGGGGCTGGAAGCGAGGGGCCTAGTCCCCCATATGACATGCAGACTGTGCAGATGGAACCCGTGAGGGCTGGCGATGGGATCGGCGGTGGATTGGTGGAGCCACCGGTGGCAATGGCTGTTGGGTGACCATCAGGTGGCCACTCGACGGCAAACCCCTTTTGAACTATAGGCGCAAGAACCAATGTGCATTTTCGATTTTTTCACAATTTTCATGAAAAAAACTTCCTCGAAATGCTTGCTGGGGAGGCTATATGGCCTCCCTGGCAAAAACAATTTGCCTTCTGGATCAACTTCGCTAAAATCAACAAAACGAAGGGCGATCTTAAGGTTTTGGGGCGCTACGAACGCAATGGCGATGTCCATTTTGCTCCAAGATGCTTTGAAAAATAGGCTACCTCCAGAGCTTGCAAAAAATCACCGAGCTTGAAACCCTCACAGATTTCTTCAACGATGATGAAAATCAGAAAACTAAAAGTCATTCCTAACTTTTTTCAGCGCTTTGAATCCAATGATGAAGCCCAATCTGATCCAAGACGATGCATAAATAAACTCAAGGCATGATACCCTCGAGGAACCCCGAACTAACTCTGCAATGAATTTCTCCAGAATTTGAGAAGGGGCTGCATGTCAAGGCTCTGATATCATGTTAGAAACCCTAGATCAGACATGCAAACCTAAACACCGTCCATAGAAAAGAAAACATCAAAAAAGCAGAGCTTTGCATGTCAATGTGCAAATTATATTATTCAGAATTCAGAAATTACAATAAGAGAATTGCTTTATAAAAGCAATGTATGCAACCCTAATGTTGACCTAAAAATAGCTCAACTAAATAAAGCTTACATATTAATTAAGTAAACTAATTATTACCTAAGCAAAACCTAAGTAAAGTTATGCAAGTGTAATTAAATATTAATTACACTAACACAAGGTACCTAAGTCCACAGGCCTGCAGGCCCCTAAGTACGTCGGTCAGCGTACTGTCAGCCACCGTTGGCTTTACTGCCAACCAGCGGTCTGACAGTACCGCCGACAGTGGTACCTTGGCAGGCAACGGCCCCCATGCAGGCCCCTGTTTTATTTTATTAATTTTATTTTTTTTAATTACCACTATATTTTTTTTATTGTTTTTTTTTTTTAAAAACATTTTTTGTAATAAGCCCTATTGCACATGTGTGGCAACGGCCATTTAGCCGTCAAATTTAGGCTCATATTTTTGCTACGACGGCCGTATGACCGTCAAATTTAATCTCGCACTGGTTTTTTTCCCCTTTGGAGCTGTTTTCTTCCAGAGGTCATAACTTGGGCATACGATATCATTTTTTGGCAAACGAGATATCGTCGAAAAGTTGGTTCTGTCAAATTTCTAGTGGTGTGGGTCTCATCACTTCATTTATTTTTTGGTGCATTCTACAGCCAGTTGAAGTCAAAGGATTTGTTTTCAGTCTCGAGCTTGTAACTTTTGACCTATTTCTCCATTTTTCGTGCTCTCAGCGGCGTTGGAACCATATTTCAAAGCTCTTCAGTTCCATCCATGCAATATTTCTAGATTTCCCTCCAGGTATATTTTATTCAGTTTTTTGTGTTTTCACACTCTGGTGAATTACCTGGACATATTAGCTCTTGGGAACTTCTCGTTTGCATGGGATGCTTTGTTTTTGGCTGTTCTTCATGTATTTCTAGTTTTTTGTCCTTTTTGGACATTTTGAGCATCATTTGTAAGCAACCTTCTATGTAAACACTCTGAGATAAAGTGCTACACTATTGTACATGTATTTTGGGGATTTTGCACATAAGGTTGTGCCATATTTTGTACTTGCACTGTTTTATAAAGTGCCATGGGGGGTTGTGTAGTGCCTTTGTTTTTGCCATCACACTTTTGTCTGGTGAGTGTCCCTCCATGACGACAGTGGATCCATATGATTTCAGCCTCATGCATGTGTGCTTTGTTTTGCACACCACTTTTTCAGTTGCAGGTGCTTTCTTGCGCACTTTCAAATGTCGTTTCTTCTCCTTCATGCACTACAGGGTGTTACACAACATTTCAGTGGATCTATCAGGGTCTCCAAGTTTAGCATTATGGGGGGGTATTATACTATTCATGCTAATGCTTCCTTGGTTTTTCCTTGGAAGGAATCTTCCATTCTCAATTGATTAGTATTTTTCAAACTATTGGTACTTGTGCCATTTGTATCTTAGTTTCAGGTGTTTGCCTTTGTTTGCCATCTGATTTGAGTAGTGTCATTTAGGGCACTCATGTAGATTGTTGTCTTCTTGATCCTAATCATCTTATCTTTAGAGGAGGTTCTTCAGCACCATAGCAATCATCTTTTGATAGTTTTTTGCAGCTTCTTCTGCTTCAATAATGTTCTTCATGGCTTTCAACATCTCTTTTTGGAGTAGAGTTTTTCCCATGAGGTTTTCTCTATTTCTCCACTTTATAGAGATTTGGTTGTATTTGGGTACCTGATCTGGCCTAGTTGTCAGGACCCATGTTTACCTTCTTGCATTGTAGTTACCTTTGCTTTCTTTCACATTTTTGTAGCTACACTCTTGCTCATCTTAAGGGGGGTTGTTAGAGTAAAGGTTTTAACTTAATTATGTTAATTAAGTTACCTTTATTCCCTAATTAAGATTTCACTTTAGTTTGCATAAAGTGACATTTAAAAGTTATATTAATTATTAAATGTTTTCCTATTAGGGTTTTTTTTAGGGTTTGCATGATCTCCTTCTTAAGGATTGATCCATTATATATTCATAATTCTTTTTTGTTCTGATAAGATAATTTCTCCTTTTTTCAGAGCTTCAAACCCTTGTTTGTTTTCTCCATCCATTCTCTTCCTTGTGACAGGTATCCATTTGCATGCAGATGTTCTTGGAGTCTGAAGTTGGTTTTGAAAACTTCTACATTAATTGTGCCTTATTTTAGTGTTGTAGAGTGTACCTCTTTACACTTTCACACTTATTTAGGGCTCCCTTAATTAATTGAGCTTAATTTTCCTTAATTGTCCCCTTTAATTCAAATCCAAGCCCAATTAATTGCAATTTCTAAAGAGGAAAACCTGACATTCATTAATACCATAACATAACACTTTTCATTGAGCAATGTGTGTCCTAGGTGAGTGACCTTGAACCCATTCTCCCATGGGAGAATGGGTCCTCACTTAGACCTAGGACCTAAATTTAGATTATGTTTTTGGCGGTATTTTAATGATTTCAAATCTATATTCATATGTCGGCTTGTGTTATTTGAATTTCAAGAAATTAATGTTACAAATCTATAAATATAAGGTCATTTCACTAAGTTTCATCTAAGAAATCCAAGTCTTTCAAGCAAGCTAAGAGTATTCAAATGAGCATTATCAAGAGAATTTCAAGAGCATTTCAAGGAATTCAAGAGTAGGTTTATTGAAGAATTATTGCAGCAATCAAGATCCAATTGTCATGTCAAAGTCTTCTTGCATCATGCATATTATTGGAGCTAGATTGTTGATGTAGATTTCATGATCCATTCAAGCATTCAAGGCATTGTTTCAAAACAAGTTTCAGGATCAAGATCCACATCCATTGAAGCCATTTCATGCTAGTTTTATATCTACATTCTAGGGTTTATCTAAGGGTTTTGTGAGTTATGACATTACTTTTTCAATCATCATTCCTTCATGTTTCATTGTTTCATTACAAGGTTTAATTACAAAAATAGGGTTTGACCAAGGCAAACCCCCATTCACCCAAAAACAAACATTTTTTCCCTATCTTTATGTGTTGCAAATTTACAAGTTGAAGAAAAGTTGAAAATATCAAAAGTGCAAAATTGCAAAGTTGCATTTGTTGTCACCTTTGTTTTCATCTCACGAAAACTCAAATCTCGGATTTATTTTTGTCTGTCCGACTGTGAAAATCAAGATCTAGAAGTGTAGACACAGGGATAGAGAACCTAGAAATAGATTTTGAAGAGCCCTACCTAGGGCCTATTCACCATAGGATGAATGAGTCCTCATAAAGCATCTGAAAAAAAACATTTTGTGAAAGGTACACAACATTTATTCCTCTCAAATTTTCTAGAAAATTTGAACATTGGTTCCTTCAATTTTATGCATAATCTATTAGGTCCAAGTGATAGATGGAAATTTGGATTTGATTTACTATTTTTAATCTTTCTCCCCAAAGTGTTGTTTGACCTAGACCCCCATCCTGACACAAAAAGGAAATCTGAAGATTCCTCCATAGAATTGATTCTCCTAAGGGTAGTTAGTCAATTCTTTGTGGGGATCTAATTTCCTAATGAAAGTAGAGAATTTGGACCCCTTTTCCCTCTTTGGATCCACTTTTCCATTTTGGGAAACCCTAGGAGTACTTTTTTATGTTTCACCATAATCCTAATATCGTGTCATTTAGTTTCATTACTGTTATCAATAGGGTTGCACCCATGTGTGAAATCAAAGATGCTTTGCAATCCTATGTAACATTGGAAAAATTTCAGCTTGTGGGTACCCTATGTCAAAAGTTAACCTCCAGATTATAGGTCGGCTTCCTTTATGATTTTCTAATGAATAACTGTAACTTGGATGGAAAAGGGAAAAAAAGCTTTAAATGAATGCATAGACTGAACTTAAAATTGATGGTGATGCACCTAAATTATGATAAAGCATGCAATATGATTCACAGTAACTCTTCAATTATCCTATTCGCATAATTAAATCTGAACAGTTCAACCACATAAATGATTTATACAAAGGCCTGACTGGATTACCTTCTTTGAAGGAAAACAATGTTTTCACATAAAAATTTGTAAAATAAGCCACATGCACAATGTATAACCTCTGAAATCAAACTAAACTATGTACATACACCTATGAGTGAGACAAAAATATAGAGGTTCTATGATTCAAACACAATAAATCTCTTATCAAATTAATTATACAGTATGACACCTAAAACTATGAAGGCAAATACTTGGTATTATTGAAGGTAAAAGGAAAACTTTGCAAATTAACAAACTTGAATAACCTGTAAAAGTTGTTGCATATATTAATAACTGTAAAAAAATTGAGTTACAAGATAGTCTTATTTGCAGAATGCAAAGGGCAAAAAGCAAGAACTAAGGAAAAAGAAAGACTTTTTCCAATATATACAAAGATGGCATGCATAATGTGCCCAAATAGTGAAACTCCAAGCTAACTAGAAGTGAGAAAAATCAAGCATGCTTCTCACAAGAAAAATCAAAACTACCTGAAAACGGGGACCACCAATGCTGCAAACTGAGCCTAAATAGCTCAAAACTCTGTCTCACACTATATATAACTGAACTATGACTCGAAATGGCTCCTAAGTCCATGGAGGTGGCACTGAAAGTTAACTAAAAGTAAAAATATCCTCCTCACGAGAAAATATAAAAAGCCTCAAAAAGAGGGCCCACCACTGAAGCAAACTAAACTCGACATGCTGTAAACTCCAACTCACGATATACATGATCAATAGGATCTCAAAACACACTCTAGTTTGACTAAAATTCAAAGAAAAACTCCATTGAAGCTCCTCAATTGCATGCATGTGATCTCTAGTTCAACTGATTGCACGATCAGTTGACTCCAAAAAGAACTCAAGTTGATTCCTGTCCTCAATAGTCTTGCATGTTTTAAGTGAAGATGGATGATTTGAATGATATTAAAGTAATCAATAAATAATTACTTTAATATTGATGGTGTCTTTTCTTTTATTATTCACATTTGCATGATGAATTTTAAAGCAATTTATAATTTATTCCCAAAGGCCGAATTAGGGCAATGAAAAAACCCTAAACATAAAACTCGAGCCCTAAACTCGGCCATCATTTTGCATCATTTCACTTTGATATTTTGGAAGACCTCGGGTCTGCTTGACTGCCACCATGAAGACTAGGGTTTGATGCTTAAGCCATTGAATTCGAATCTCTGTATTTTCCTACTTCAGGTGATTTTTTTCTAAGAGATTTTCTATGGCGACTAACAGGAGAAGCAAGGTAAATATTTTTGGTCATGTATCTGGTGATTTTTCTCCATTCTTTAAGTGTTTTTGGGCTTTGTTAGTCGCGGTTGTGATATATTTTTGATGCATTTTTTCACACCTGTAATTCTTGTTGATGTCTTTTTTTCCTTGGCCACCATGAACGCCTCCTTTGAGGAACCCATACTTGTTGGAAACTTTTTCACTTTTGGGAGAACATATTTTCTATAAGAAAATAAGGTAAGCCCTTTCAATCTTTGACCTTTGTATTACGTTTTCCTCCAGCCAACAAAATGCTAAGTCGAATCTTTTTGAAATGGTGACTATGATTGCACACTTTATGATACATTATGAGCTTTGATATTTCCTGCAAATGAGATCCTATATATCTCATGGCCGTGGCCTACCATATTCGATGGGTATTTTGTCTTCTCCATTTTTTTGTAACAACACGGGTTCTAGCTTGGTATATATACATCTTTCTGGGTATTGCAACCCTTCTTTGAATAAGAGAGAAAAACTCTCAGATTGCCATGATTTTATGTGTATTCCTTTGAGTTGCAGGTTGTGGGAATTCTTCATTTGTTTGATGATTTTTTTTTGTTCTCGACCTTTGAAAACACTTTACTTAATAACCTTTTGATGAAATGTTGCCTGTATTGTCATTAAAACTCAAATGAATGTCGCTAGCCTTGATAGTAGCCCATGTGTAATGAAAATATGTTAAAGTCCTGAACATTCATGTTTCTCTTTGACTTGATGTGACTGAGGTGAGACTTTCAAAACCACTCTTGGATTGCATATATCAGAACTGTATATTTACATCCTTGACCAAGCATAATAAGTGTCAGAGACAACCATGGTGCAAAATGAAACTGTTGACATTTATTCTTGCATTTGTTGCCTTGGCTTTCCCATAAGGTGACTTTGCTTTACATTTTCTTTTAACTGCATTGTTTTGAAGATTAGTGGTTGTTCCACCTTGACTGTACTTTATGGTTCTCTTGATGGCACAATGGATTCTTTAGCAATTCTAAATCATATTCACAATAAAAAGGTAGCAAAATACCTGTTCTATTTGTTATTCCACTGTGATTGATCATTCATTATGGTTGAAAATCATGCTTCTTGGGTAACACTTTAGGCCTTTACATTTTCTTGTTTGGACACTGTGCCATGATTTGTCACCTTGATCCATAAAATCACAACATTTATCTGAAAAAATTCATAATTGCAAATGCTCACTTTCCTCTGGACTTGAATGTTACTTTGTTATTGTTGGCTTTCACAAACAATGGATTACTTGTAACCCCTATAGTGATTCTGAAGCTATACCATAATTCCATTGTAAATGATCATCATTTGCTGCTCTTATTGAAGCTACATGAACATTGTTGATCTACCTTCTTATTTCATGCTACTTATGTCGTTGCAATGGTTGTCTTCTCATTAATATATGATGATATAGTTTAGGCTATTGAGAGCCTTTTCTATTATACATTGAAAAATGCAAGAGTATGGATTTTTTTTATTATTTCCTTCAATTTTCTTGTAACTCGTAGATAAAGGTGTGGAAACAAGTGTCAGAATATGTATTGGATGATTTTTTCCCTGATGCTTTATGATAGTAATAATTGATATGAGACATGATGTAAATGATGCAGCTTTATTCAATCTTGCATATCAATAACATTCTGAAAAGACCATTGTTCATCTATTACTTTCAATTTGAAGAATTATTTTATGCATCTTTGACTTGGTTGCCTATGAATGATCAATATTTGAAACTCCTGTAGACTCTTTGTGAGTTGCTCTTTCAGCTGAAAATGTTTCTTTTTAGCATGCTAGGCTCAACCCTTCTGGGAGCTCATTTTCTCCACATGCTTTAATGTCTTCAAACCACAAACATAACTTTTCATATACCTGCATAGTGAACAAACAAGTTAGATAGAAGTAGCGTATTCAAGTTCCTCTAATGTTTTGATCTGGCACCTCTACATTCATCTAATAATGGTTGAGTTGGTTTAATCTGATAATGGCTATAGATTATATGTTTGTTGATAGGATATATGATCAGGTTCATATCCGGAGCTCTAACAGGACTTTTCCAATTAATTGTAAGTGCCTCTGAAGATGGGGTACGAGAGGAGTTGAAGACAAGAAGAACCATCTGAAGACTGAAGAATCAATGATCATCACCAACATTTCTAGGCAATGATGGATATGTTCATTTTCATGTTTTCTTTACTCTATTTAATCTTCAGATGTATAGTTTACATCCCTTGCTGAATTGAATTAATTCAGTTAATTCCCACGGATTGTGTGGGACGTTTAAACATTTCTTCTATCTTCAAAGCGTAAAACAACAATGTTTATGCAATCTTGTATATTTTTTGATTTCAAAATGAATAAAAAATAGCATTAGTATGCAAACTTTGATAAATCTTCAGTTGTGAATATTTTTTGCATAATGAACTGAATCTTACTAAAACCCTTCAATGCAAATAAACTATCAGCATAAAATGAATGTACCTTTCACCTTAAATGTAATCAATTGTTCTAGCTCTACCAAATTGAGCTAAGGTGAAATTTTGGTAGCAATTACATCCTTGTGAGATTTCATTATGTTTGAAATGTACATCAATGCAATCTAGAATCGTATCATTCAATCATCTTAAGGAAATCCATCAATATGCCCAATCCTTATCCTTATCAGTCATATATTTATGGCATGTAAATCATTCCAACATGATTTCACTCAAATCATATTTTTTTATTTTATGACACATCTTTTTATTATCATTTGTATTTTCAAGAGGCTTCTTGGACTTCATTTCACCTAACAATTCTCTTGAGGGGGCATCACTTCCATCATCATCCCTAAGTAGCTAGGGAAACTTGCCACCAAAGCTTCACTTCATCACATCCTACTTTTTATTTTTTGACACATTGCTACTTTCATGACATTGTATCAAAGAGGGGAAATCTAGACACCTAAAATATTCTCTAGTCAATTCGATCACCTAACCTTAATCGGTCAATTTCATCACCTAGGACTAATCACCTTCACCTATTCCTAATTAACAAATCCCCCTTCACCTAAGATCTTCCAAAATTGATTAAATAATAATATTATTTAACTAATCCCCCTTTATCCATCTCACATTACAATAAATCAATAAAAATTTACCATTTTCTACTTATTATCCATCTCACACATGGCTAAAATAATTAGTTATTATTATTTAATTATTTTTATATTCCCTTAGCACATTCCAAGAATAAAGGACACATAAGAATAATTTTCCTTATGGTCCCTTTATTCTCTCAAACCAACCCGAGAATCTAACCCCACTAGATGCACGTCCCTTATTTCCCTCATGCTCACAACCACTTACTAAATTTAGTAAGTTCATCCTCGAAATTCATAATTTAACAACCTTCATATCCACCCTCCATCCTCTCCTTGATCCTAGGGAAATCCTCCCAACTATCCTCCACCATTGATCTCACAATTAGATCTTGACCATCCATTCCTCCTTCCAAGAGTCTATAAATTCAGACTCTTCCATTCATTCTAGTAATCATCACTTTATGCTACATACGTGCTATCAAAATAAATATCTTCAAAGCAAAGGATCATCCACATGTCAACCCATCAAGGATAAAATACTTCAACATTTGAGGCTTTGGTAACATTTGAATTTGGTTTTTGATGTTATTAACTTGTTTTCACTCTCTTGTTGAACTCTATCTAGAGGTTTGCAGTGGTTTGAAACAAGAATTGTGTGTCTTGCATTAGTTTCCATTTTAGTTTTCAAATTATTTCTTACACAAAGTATGAGGCCAATCTCCACCTCATTAGAGGACATAAATATTTAGAGAAGAATTTCTTAATATATTAAGGGAACGAATGATGAAGAAGAGCAAAAATGGTTGTGGAAGACTCAAAATGTGTCCTTCCAACTATCTCTTGCCATGCATTTTTAGGTATTAGCACCCCACAAACCCTTAAGGTAATGAATTTCCTTAAAGAATAGAAGGTAAAATTGTTACTAATGCAATACAATTGAACTATTTGATTTACCTGCCCCAAATTTCAAGTTATGATTACAAATAGAGGTATAATAAGTTGTTTGAGGAAATTTCACAATATTAAACTAATTGTGGGAGACTACATGCTTGATTGGACTATGTTTACTATCCCCATGGACAAAGTAGACATTAGTTTTGGATTTCAATGGCTCGCTACCTTAGGAACAATTGAAATGAACTTTCACAAGTTATTAACATATTTTCACTTAGAGGACCTAAAACATTTGAACTAAAAGGGTTACATACAAAGTATCCATAGATAGTAAGCTCACACCAAATGAAAAAGATGATTCACATTGGGGTAGATAAGGGTGTGGCTAAATTAATTTCATTAGATTTACAACAGTATAAGATTCCCACATCACCAAATCTACAAACTATTTTGAGGGATAAGGCAAAAGGATTACCTTTGAAAAGAGATATTGATTAGGCCATTCAACTAGTGTTAGGGTGTCATCTACTATTCTTCAAATTTTATTTGAAGGTACACCAATATATTACAAAATTGAAAGAACACATTCAACACTAGTAAGAGGTACTCTCTAGTTTTATAGTGAATGAGGAAAATACACATTTCATCACTATTGAGGACAACTCTCATCTAAAGAGGGAGGAATGTTATGCCCCTAGCCCATTGATTATATTGGGGTATGTGTAACTAACTTATGGATAGAATAAACCTTAATTGAGTTATATATTCATTTATATAGTATTACATAGTTAGTTAAGTCATCCTAGATGAAATATGAGACATATATATGGTATACATAAGAGTTATTGGCTAGTTTATAATAATTATATTATGAGTTGTGTTCTCATTGGAGACTTTTAGAATTTCCCCCCTCAGAGTGGCTTATTGTTCTCAAATATTATCTAGTATTTGTACCATATTTCGTATTATATTTTTCTCTTATGCAAATTATTTTATTACAACATATATTATCAGACCTATAAGCTTATAGACCTTCAAAAATGTAAAAAAAAATCACCAAAAGAGGCTCTTAATAATTTTAAAATGGTACAATGCTTGTAGATCCTATCATGATTATGGTCAGTACAATTCATTACTAAGATTGCCTTAGAGTTTAGGTAGACAAATATTCTTATAAATTTTAAGGAATGATAAAAATAGTGAATAATGTTGGATCCGTATAGCTCCTAACAATAGGATTTTAGTCTAAGGAGTTAAATAAATGAGTCATAAAACATGTTAAGGGAATGGACACTAAAATGGGTGTAATATAGAGTGGAAATGATACAATAGACAAATTTTTTGACTCTGCACATACACATAATTTGAACATGCAACATTGAAATATCTCAAATGTATTAGGATATCCTTTACCATTTTACATATAAAATTTGGGGCCATGAATCAATTAAAAATAGATAATATAAAATCTCAAGTAAAGTGGACTATACTTGATCTCACTAGTTATGTCATTTTTATTTCCAATAGGTAATTCAAAAAAAATTACTTTCCCTCTCATCAAGTATTTGAAGGAGAGTTCCAAGGGTAGAGGGAGTTATGTTAAAAATGTAAAGAGAAGTGGATGTGGTAATATTAGAAATGATAGGTGGTGTAAATAGGTTACATAATAGTGGTGGAAGTTGGGGTGGCAATAATGTGAGAAGTAGGCACAATACTATTGGGATGAGAAGTATGCATAATACGAGAACTAGGAACAATAAAAATAGGTTGACCATAAGAAGTAGGCATGGAATGAGAAGTAGGCACATGAAGAGACTAAAATTGAGGAGTGTTTAAGAAACAAGGAATATTGGGCATACCAAAAGTAAGAGATAAATAACTAGGAGGAATAATAGAAGAACAAGATTGGGAAGGAGAGAGATACACACCACTCAAAGGATTTGATGAGTTTATCCTTTCACATATAAACTAAGCACTTTTAATTCACATGGATTGTTAATAAATAAAACATGGAGGACATTAACCAAAGTAGAAAGATTAGCATCACTTTCCAGATTTTTAACATATGAGGAAATAAATCACTTGTGTAGCTAACTTTAAACATTACTTATCCATTTAATTAAAAAAAATTATGACCAAGTTCATATTCCACGTCAAGGTAAGTAGTAATATTTTTTTTTAAATAATTACTTAATTTAAGAAGTGGGAATTTTTTTTATTAAGAGGGGTAAATGCTTTTGACTCGGATCTATGAACCTGTGAGGTCACAAACAGGGGACCTCATCCCCAAGGTAAGTAGTAGTATTATTATAACCTCTTAAACTTGATTTAAATCCATGCTAGAGTTTAATCTAGGACTTATTTTTAATAGGAAACAAGGAGGAGAATGGGACTTTGACATGGAAACAAGAGAAAAAAACCTTAAAAGGAAATAAAAATCAAAAGAAATTTTAGATCTAATTTAAAACATGAGAATTTATAAACTTATATTTGAAAATAAAATCATTTAAAAGAAAAAATCTAAAATGATGCAGGGGCATATTAGGCAAATTTACAATCAACACCAACCAAAAATAACTATTTGTGCTTTTCTTTTCAGGTTTGAAGGAGGACATTTGATACTTGGATTCACATTCAAAATCATATTTAAATCATTTCCCTCTCAAAAAATGCATTCAATATGTGTGGGAAGTTTCATCTTCATTTACAAGTTGAATATTGACAATGCAAGTGCTTTGATGGAGAGATTTAAGGAGTTGACTTGAAGGGGAGTCAAATTTGAGTCCAAAAGAGTTTTAACTTGCATGATTCTATTTGTTTTAATGCACGATTTAATGCTATATTTATGCATCCATGTGATGGAAAAAGTCCCATGTTTAGTTATAATCTTGCACGCCACTTAGAGAATGCATGTCACTATTCTTATTTTAGGATCCTTAGTTTGAAGTGTCATGCAACTTTTGATTATTCTTGAAGTTTGGGAGAAACATTATTGAGCTCTTGGAATCAAAATGAGTTACAAATTAAAGGAGGAGTTGCTCCTTAATTTGTTTCCTATTTTCTCTTGTAGTTGTGATTTGGAAATCATCTCAATTTTGGCACTCTATTGAATATAATTATAGAAGGGAAGAAGGTAATTTACAAATATCAAATTAAAATGTACCTTATTGTAATTTTAAGCTATAATAAGGTGTTACAAATATCTTTTGCAAGTTTGGATCCCATAGTAGAAGTTTAAGGTTAGTGATTAGAGTCAGTGTTGGCATACAACAACCAAATTTTTATGTTATTGTTACTATATATTTTAAAGTGGGTATTAGGTGGATTTGCAAGTTTTTAAATTAGATAATTACACATTTTTTAAGGGGTTATGTTATAAAAAATTCTATTATGTGTAACACCACTCTTTTGTGATGATAAAATTAACATGTTTGATGTTCACTAGTTGCCTAATCAATATGTTTAAGAGTGAATTTTTTGATTTAAACAATTAAATTAGTGTGTTTTTAGAGTGTTTAAGGTTTGATAAAATTTAGAAAGAAATAGATTCTAATTAGTGCAAAAACAAGGTTTTTATGGTCTTCTTCAATGACTAGGAAAGTGTAGTCTTTGTGGAGTTGGATCTCTTTAGATAGTTTTCAAAAAAAAATTGTTGAGTCCTTTAGAGACCTTACTCAACTACTATAAATAATGTACTATTGTGTTGCTACGAGGATAAGGTTACCATTCATTGTGTCCCTTTCTTGATTGCATGACAAAACACTAGGGTGTAATATCAAACTAGTTCACCAAAATAAAAATAAATTAAATGGGTTCCTTTCCTAATTTTCTAGGTCAATTAAATTCAATCAAATAAATCAACACTTAACCAACCTAGATACAATAGTTAAGTCTAGGAAAAATGCATAGTATGCTATGAAATTGGCAAACAAGACAAGGGTACTTAGCTTCGGATATGATGAGATAATATTCTATTGTAACTTTGTGTTATTGATCCAATTTCGATTTCTACTATTATAGCCAAGATTGTGAAGCTCTAATAAACTAAAGAATTACTTATCTTATGTTTTGGTTCAAACAAACACTTGTGATTTTGACCCTTTTTCTATGGTCTAGAACCTAATATGTACCCTTGATCTTTGCGCTTTTGACCTTTTGAATCTTATCTTCCATAATGGTACTCTACAACACTAATAAAACTTGCTATGTTAGGGATGCGTAGTCAACTAACTTATTTCCTTATGCCTTAGTCAAACCCTTGTGTTACACCCCAATTGTGTAAATACTATTTATTGTTACTATGTAGGGTAAATATGAATGTAATGTGAATTTTTTAGATGAAAAATTGTGCTTGCACTTTGTTGTCAGTGCATTATGAATGATGTTATCTCATTTGATGTTGTGTGAAAAGTACTGCATATATGTGTATGGATGATTATTGAAGTAATATTATGAATTTGGAGATTTATTACATATACTACATATTTTATGAACATTTGACTATTGTGGGAATGTGTTAGTGGTTGCAGGTATATGTTCAATTCCTCTAGGCAGAGGCGAAGTATCACTCAAGAGAAGAACTTGGCTGGGAAAACAGTAACGAAAACTATCTGAGCATACACACACCACAGTAGAATAGTTGAGTTGATTCATTAAGTGGGAAGTTGGTAAGTCATCCTTAGTTGATGTGTCTGCATTAGTAGAGTCTTGTTTACTATTGCGTGCATTATTGGGTGATGTTTATCTATTTGAATTTTGGAGTTCTTATTGTTTTATTACGGTTATATTGATAAGGAGGACATATGTGGAGTACGTGTATATATATACACATACATGTCAAAGGGATCTAACAACATGTATATGCATATGTATAGATATACCACATGTAAATATTTATCAATACAACAGTAATTGTGAATGGTTATATGTGAATCGAATGTGTACATATATACATGTATAGTATATACATATATCCATATGTATATATGTATCGATACACGCGTACGATGGAAAATGGACATGCCCATATGGATGTGTTGATATATGTATACATACGTATACATGTACATAGAGACATATATATATATATATACGTATACAATTGATATATTGTAATTAGTATGTGAATACTATCATGATTATACTTATTTGAATATTAAATGTATACTTACATTGATGACTCATGATATATATATAAATATATATTAACATATATATATATACAATATATTATCTAATACTTGAAATCGACTATCATTAGCAATGATAGAGGTTGATTATGAGTTACTTGTGACTATATTTTGTAAGGCTGAGTTTTACTCTTGCTGCATTGCATAGTGGAGCACGTATACTACAATGTAGCTCAATACATTAAGTCGATAAATGGTGAAGACTTAGTTGATGATTTTCTAGCAATCTTCTTTGACTTGGTAAGCTTTAAATGCCATATCATTATTCTTAAACCAACAGTTGTAAAAGGCGAACAAGGTGGTGAGTAAACAAGTCGATGACTTTATCAAACTACTTTATTATCTAAATTGACTCATGCTAAGACTTGGTCGATGCAAACTTGGTGTTGCATATTTGATGTTGACTATTTCAAATAGGATAGAAACCACGCCAACTGTTGGATAGAGAATGTTTACTTGGCACCACCTTTGGAAACCTATTTGTTGTAGATGTCCATTGTTTGAGTAATTCAAATTGCACCATGACAATCATGTGCTAATTTGAATAAGTCTCATATTTTTTTCAATCAATAGGGTCGATCTGTTGCTATGATTATTGAGTGAGATCTTATATTTATGCCACCTTTTTACTAAGTCAATTGAGTAGGTTATGCATGGAAATTGTTGTCAATATCCATGCCTAATATGTAGGATGTGAACCCTCATTGTTACTATATAAATAATAGGGAAAACTCATTTGTTGAGCACACATTCTTGCAAGCATTTTTACTTAGCATTATTTTCAGCTTTGTTCAGTTTTACTTGAGAGAGATAGATCTATTATATTGAGAGAGAGTAGTTTTTGAGAGAAGTATTCTATCAACTTGAGTATTAGAGGCTTATTGAGACATATCTTGAGAAGTTATAATCAAGCTAGTTGAGCTATTTGGAGAAGTTGCATTGTTTTCAATTGATTGGATAAGTGATAACAGGCATGAGGATATTCTTCTTTGTTTATTTTATTTATGAAAGATTGTTCTCCATGAATGCTTGAATTGTCTTTTATTAGTACTTGCATTTAGGGAAACTAGAATGGCTTTGAAAAGGAAATAGAAGCTTTTATGTTGTTTTTATGATGTGCTTGTATGTACTCCATAATAAGAGGTTGGTGTTTATAATAGGTATTACATACTAGATATGATTAAACATGAGTGGCATTTGAGTTACTCTTAGCTAGGTTATTGATTTAACTAGAATATTTTGTGTTTACTCCTAGGATTGTTTATCTAGTATGGGAGGGAACTTGTGTTCTTACTTTGTTAAAGTAGATTTATTCTAAGTATGTAGAAATGGTGATAGGTTATCTCTGAGGTGATAGATGATCCATTGAAGGAAATACCTATGCGTAGTTTAAGATGGCCTTAAGTCAAATCGGCCCTGAGTAGTGTATGTGATAGATGAAATTCATTCAGATTACCATTTGAGAACACTTGGCCAAAGTAGTGTGACTGCCTCTAGCTCCATTGTCAGTTCACCGTGATCCAGTATTACATGCTAGTTCCATATTGTGGGATTACAAGTTCTAGCTATGTAGGACACAACACTATGCTCAATTGGTTGTCATTATTCAGTTACTCTACCAATATCTTCATCAAAGGGAAGGGCCATCTATCGAATGATAGATGTGTGGGGGACCACATAAGAGTCTATGATTGGTAGAAAAGCGATTGAGTGATGCTTCTCCTCTATAGCAGGCGACAGAAGAACCAAGATTTGAAAGGAAGGATCCTAGACTGTCTATAAGCTATTTGTTCCAAAGCTCATTGAGTTATGTTTGTAAATGTATGAATTCTTGTATGAGTATCTTGTGAAATCATTTTAATTAAATGAAATCCTTATTGTATTATGTTATGGCATCTTTGTTTGTATATTTTTCAATAAAGAAAAGAAAAGAAAATATTGCAAAGGCTTTTTACATAGTTTATTTATTGGCAAAGTGAAAACTTAGGAATTTTTACTTCATTGAAGGGTTAACATGTTACATTTGGTATCAGAGCTACCAGGTTTAGCTCTAGAACCTATGAGCTCATCATTATTTTTGTCCAACATTATCTAATGTTTGGAAATTCTTGTGCCAGGATGGTGTATCTCAGATTAACGATCAAAAGTCAGTAATAAAAAATGAGCACTACCTCAAGGCCAAGAAGGAAAGAGAATCCATCATTAGAACAGTAGAGGGTACCAACCTTGACAATTTCATCTAGTTGAATGACATTGAAACCTTTATTCACACACTTTCTTGGATCAGTGATCTAAAGAGGAAGAGGAAGATGAAGGCCAAGTACAACTACCTACCTTCCATCTCACCGAAAAAGTCTGAGTCATTATCACTTTCTAAGGATATGCCCTCAGAAGGGAGCGTCAGTCTGACATTTACCTTTTGGGACCCTAGATTTCTTCCACTGGAAAAAGTATTTGTAATCTCCTCGAGTAACAAATTTGAGGGATATGTACCTCATAACTATGTATCGGATGATAAATTCAAAGGCTACTATCCTTTTTGGGATAGGTACAAAAAAATGAGAGATGAGCAACAATCTTTGTCTGTAGGATAATACCTCAGGTGCTGTCAAATGTGAAATGGTCTCATGAACAAATGTTTGCAAAAAATGGTAGACTATATTATTGATGAACACCATATTGGCATTGATCCTTATTATGTCTGAGAGTGAATCTGAGGGATACTCTTCACTCGACTATCTAAATAGTCACTCCATGTAGTCAAAGGGATATTGAAATCCTTATGAAATGAATAAAGTTCTATGTTTATAAAAAAAAGTGTGTGCTTAATCTTATGTGGAATTCTTTATGTGTGTATGAATGTCATTTTTAATGTTTTCCTTAAGATAGTTGATAACATAAGTCTAACATGGATAAAAATTCAGGTAAAACTGATCTTGTGAAATGGTGAGGACACGGACTAACCTTGGTGGAAGCCAGGAAGTTGGGCAACAATCTACAAGGATTGAAGCTAGACTAGACCAAATCTTGGAAAGTTTGGTTAACCTTGAATAGGAAAGAGTTAAGGATAGGATACAGAAAGAAGTTCCCATTAATGAGCATGAGGGAGAAAACTCTTCTCATGGGCATGGTGAAACTCATGATCAAGAGATGGAAAAATCAACTATGCCATCTGAGGAAAGAAACAAGAAGCGTATGGCTTCTAAACTTTCCAAGGACATGAAGAAGATTACCCTGCTCAAGTTTGATGGAAGTGCTAGCGGGGATGAGGTTGAAGTGTGGCTTGTCCAAATGGAATAGTATTTTGAAATCTGAAACTACACTAAGACCAATAAAGTTGCTTGGGGTGCATACCAGTTAGCAGGAGAAGCCTCTAACTGGTGGATGAACAAAAAGTTGGAACTCAATACTAACTCTTGGAAGCTGACATGGGGAGAATTTGTTGATATTTTCCACAAGAGATGGTTGCCCCAACTCTACTATGACCAAAAAATCTTGGATTTCCAGGGCTTGAAACAAGGTAATATGATGATCAACGAGTATTGGGAGAAGTTTACTCGACTTCTATGCTACATTCCCATATATCACAAGGATGAAGCTTCCGCATAAGAAAGTTTATTATACGACTTAACAATCAGATCAGAGGAGAAGTGGATATGCACGATCCAACAACAATGGATATTGTATATGAGAAAGCAATTAAATAGGAGAAAAAGCTCAAGGCTAACTCCACTCATCAAGAAAGTAGAGAGTGTAAGAATGTTGTGGAAGTACCTGACAAGCTAGCTCCAAAGAAGGTGGAATTTGTGCAAAATGTTCGAAGGAAAAAGGGAAAAGGGTTCCATGATGATGGAAAGGATTCTAGAAGAGAACATAAGAGGAATGGTTCTAGCATTGGTAATACCAACAAAGCTAATGAAAATGTCAATAAGCTTGGAGAACCCGCTAGGAAAAAAATACCGGCTACGGGATGTTTTGCATGTGGAGGGGACCACTATGCTAATGAATGTCCTAATAAAACTTTTAGATCACAACCATATGGTAATTCCTTACCCACCCAATGGGTGATGTTTCAACAAAAGATACATGCAGCTGTGGATGATCATCGGGAGTAGTATCAACCAACTCTAGTTGAAATGCCAGGTATTTTGTTTGGCTTACCTATTTTTGTTCTTATCGATACTAGTGCAACTAAGAATTTCATTTCACCTAGAGTAGATAAGCAATTATCTAGGAAGTTTGAATCCATGGAAATGTCTTGGGATGTAGAGTATGCAAACCAGACAAGAGAAAGGGTGGAACAATGTCTATTTGAGGCTAGGATACAACTACCCAGTTTCTCTACGGAAGTAAACCTTTATGTCGCACCTCTAGGATCATATGGCATTATCCTAGGAATGAATTGGTTGTGGAATTATAGGGCTAAGGTAGATTTTCATGCTAAAACTGTAGAGTGCCTTGATGATTTTTGAAATCACGTTAAATTTCAAGGGATACCTAGAGAGGTTAGGATTCATAAAATTACGATAATGCAACTATTAAGAGCTAAGAAGAAAGGGTGTAAACTCTTTGCCATCAAGATAGAAGAACTAGAAAAGGATCTTGATAACTTGGAATTCCAGAGCTTACAGGAGTTAAAAGATGGTGAAATAGATGAAACTGGAAATTCAGATATTGAGAAGTATCCAATACTGAGAAAAATTTCGGATATGTTTCCAGATGAGTTATCAGGGTTGCCTTCGAAAAGAATATTTGACTTCTCTATTGATATAGTTCCAAGTTTTGAACCTATTTCTAAGGTGCCCTATAGGATGACAACCATCGAGCTTATGGAACTCAAGGCACAATTGGATGAATTGTTGTCTAAAGGGTTGATAAGACCAAGTGTTTCACCTTGGGGAGCACCAGTCATCTTTGTTACAAAGAAGGATGGTACTTTGCATTTGTGCATCAACTATCATATGCTTAACAAAGCTATGGTTAAGAACAAGTATCCGTTGCCACACATAGATTAACTTTTTGATCAAATGAGGGGAGCCTTTGTATTCTCTAAAATAGATCTGAGATTTGGTTATCAACAATTGAGAATTAAGGATGAAGACATCTATAAAATTGCATTCAAAACTAGATATGGACACTATGAGTTCATTGTTTTACCCTTTGGTTTAACAAATGCACCTGCACAACATTTATGAACCTGATGAATAGTGTATTTAGGGAATTCCTAGACAAGTTTGTATTAGTTTTTTTCTAGATGACATCCTGATTTATTCTAGAAATGAGGAGGAACATTGTAGGCATTTAGAGATGGTCCTACAACGTTTGAGAGAACATAAGTTATATGGTAAACTCTCTAAGTGTGCATTCTTCCAAAAAAGGATACATTATCTGGGTCATGTAATTTCAGCAAAAGGAATTTTAGTAGAGCCAACTAAGATCAAGGCGGTACTTGAGTGGCCTATACCTAAGAATGTGTTGGAGGTAAGAATTTTCATGGGTCTAGTAGGGTATTATAGAATTTTTTTTGCAAATTTCTCTAAGATTTCTTTTCCAATTACTTCTTTGAAAAAGAAAGGGAAGAAATTTGAGTGGACTCAGAAGTGTCAAGAAGCTTTTGACCTACTCAAAGAGAAGTTAACCACCACACCGATCTTAAAAGTATCAGATCCTGAGGGTAAATTTACTGTTATCACATATGTATCAGGAGAGGGATTAGGAGGTGTGTTAATGCAAGATGGGAAAGTAATTGCTTATGAGTCTAGGAAGTTGAAACCTTATGAGATGAATTATGTGTCACATGATTTAGAATTAGTAGTTGTGATTCACACATTACAAATTTGGAGGCATTACTTGTTGGGAAAACCCTTTGACATGAAAACTGATCATAATGGGTTAAAGTACCTTTTCACTCAACCTAATTTGAATGCTAGACAAAGAAGATGGTTAGAGTTGATAGTTGATTATGACTTCAATATCAGTTATATTAAAGGGAAGGAAAATCAAGTTGTCGACGCCTTGAGTCGAAGACGACATATTGCTTCAATAGTAACGATTCAAACTGAATTTAGAGGGCAAGTGTTGCAAAAATGCAAAGAGGATGAGTACTACTTGCAAGTTAAGCAAGCACTCACTAGAAATCCACAAGATTCTAGGTATGAAGGTTTTCTTTTTGAACCTGATGGATTACTAAGATATAAGGGTAGAATGTATGTACCTAACGTGGAAGAGTTAAGAAATATGGTATGAAAGGAATTACATGAAGCACCATACTCTGGACACCCAGGACTAACGAAAATGATGTTAAATGTAAAGCCATTATACTTTTGGAAAGGGATGAAAGGAGATGTTTCTAGATGTGTGGTTAGGTGTCTTAAGTGTCAAAGGGTGAAAGCAGAGCATCATCATCCTGCAGGCTTATTATACCCACATGATATACCAGAGAGGAAGTGGCAAGTCATAAGTATGGACTTTGTGCAAGGATTGCCTATGTCAAGAAATAAGCACATTACCATTCTTGTGGTGGTGGATAAGCTTACTAAAGTAGCACATTTTATACCCGAGAATATAACTAATGGAGCACCTGTCATAGCAAGGAAATTTGTGCAAGAAGTGTTTAGGTTGCATGGGATTCCTAAGAAGATTATCTCAAATATGGATGCACGAGTCACTTCTAGGTTTTGGCAAACTTTGTTTTCTGCACTAGGGACTTAATTGAATATTAGCTCAGCATATCATCCAAAAATAGATGGGAAAACTGAAAGGGTAAATAGAGTATTGGAAGACCTAATTAGGATGTATTGTATGGATCAACAGTACAAGTGGGAAGATTACTTACCCTTAGTAGAATTTTCTTACAACAATTCTTATCATTCTAAGTTAGGATAGACTTGAAGACAAAGTAAGTCTAGGGCCAGAAATGTTAGCAGAAATGGATGAGAAAGTTAAGATTGTTAAGCAAAGGTTGGCTAAAGCTACTGACCGATAGAAAATCTATGTTGATGCCAAAAGAGTGCCCACAATTTTGCAGTAGGTGACAAAGTGTTTTTGAGAGTGAAACTTCACAAGAGCTCCATTAAATTTGGAAAGTCTTCTAAGTTAGCCCTGCATTATGTAGGACCTTTTGAGATTCTAGAGGAGGTGAATCTAGCAGCTTATCGAATTGTGTTTCCACCAGCTCTTGCTAAAATGCATAACATCTTCCATGTATCCTACCTCAAAATGTATATATTGGGTGATAATCATGTAATTTATTGGACTGCTTTATAGGTACACGATCCCGGAGTGGTCACTCTCGAGCCTATCAAGGTGCTTGGAAAACATAAGCTTCACTTGCGTAACAGAGAAGTATTGCAATGTAAAGTCCATTGGGACCAATATGCAGATGACTCAGCCACTTGGGAGGACTATGCTAAGATTCAACAAAAGTTTCCACATGTTCTTGATGCTTTTGAGAATGCTTGAAACACTATGTTGTTTATTGTTTGTTTATTTTATGTTGCTACATAAAATCATTGGGGCCGATGATTCACAAGGGGGGGAGTATGTTACACCCCACTTGTGTAATAACTATTTACTATTACTATGTAGGGTAAATATGAATATAACACAAATTCTGGAGATGAATAAATTGTGCTTGCACTTTTCTATCAGTGCATTATGAATGATGTTATCTCATTTGATGTTGTGTGAAAAGTACTACATATATGTGTACGGATGATTATTGAAGTAATATTCTAACATTGGAGATGTATTGTGTATACTGCATATTTTATGAACATTTGAATGTTGTGGGCATGTGTTAGTGGTTGTAGGTATATGTTCAATTCCTCCAAGTGGAGGAGAAGTATCACTTAGGAGAAGAACTCGGTCGAGAAAACGGTAACGAAAAGTATTTGAGCATACACACCATAGTAGAATAATTGAGTTGAGTCATTAAGTGGGAAGTTGGTAAGTCATCCTTAGTTGATGCATTTGCATTAGTAGAGTCTTGTTTACTATTGAGTGCATTATTGGGTGATGTTTATCTATTTGAGTTTTGGAGTTCTTCTTGTTTTATTACGGTTATATTGATAAGAAGGAAATATGTGGAGTACGTGTATATATATACACATGCATGTCAAAGGGATCTAATGACATGTATATGCATATGTATAGATGTACCACACATAATTTGTTATCAATACAAAGTAATTATGAATGGTTATATGTGAATTGAATGTGTACATATATATATGTATAGTATATACATATATCCATATCTCTATATGTATTGATACACACGTACAATGGAAAATGGACATGCCCATACGGATGTGTCGATATATGTATACATACATATACATTTACATAGAGACATATACTTATATATATATGTGTATACAATCGATATATTGTAATTAGTATGTGAATACTATCATGATTATACTTATTTGAATATTGAATGTATACTTACATTGATGACTCATGATATATATAAATATATATTAACATATATATACATATACATATATATAAATATATGTTGATATCTATATATATGTATATGTGATATTATATATATTAATATATATTTAATATATTATCTAATACTTGAAATCAACTATCATTAGCAATGATAAGAGGTCGATTATGAGTTACTTGTGACTGTATTTTGTAAGATCGAGTTTTACTCTTACTGCCATGCATAGTGGAGCACGTATACTACAATGTAGCTCAATACATTAAGTCAAAAAATGGCAAAGACTTAGTCGACGCTTTTCTAGGAATCTTCTTTGACTTGGTAAACTTTAAACGCCATATCATTATGCTTAAACCAATAGCTGTAAAAGGTGAACAAGGTGATCAGTAAACAAGTCGATGACTTTGTCAAACTACTTTATTATCTGAATCAACTCATGCTAAGACTTGGTCAATACAAGCTTGGTGTTTCATATTTGATGTTGACTGTTTCAAATAGGATAGAAATCGCGGCAGCTATTGGATAGAGAATGTTTAATTGGCACCACCTTTGGAAACCTATTTTTTGTAGATGTTCATTGCATGATTAATTCAAATTTCACCATATCAATCATGTGTTGATTTGAATAAGTCTCGTATTGTTTTCAATCAATAGGTCGGTCTATTTCTATGATTGTTGAGTAAGATCTTATATTTGTGCCACCTTTTTTCTAAGTCGAGTGAGTAGGTTGTGCATGGAAATTACTGTCAATATCTATGCATAATATGTAGGTGTATAGGAGCGAATTTGCACCCCTTAGGAAAATTCCCCTTTTACCCTTCCTCACTTTAGAAAACCAAATCCGGAGGCTAAATTCCACGCAAGCTCGTTGCCTTCATTCCACTTAATGCTTGTTTTGAGCGTCGGCAGATGGATAACTGTCAGGGATGCATGCACGACGCGTAGATTTCCAAGAGGCATGCTTACATCCTTAGCATATTCCCACAGGTAGAGCTTGCAAAGGCATTACACTTCCCATTGGGGGTCGACTTGTAACACCCTCTTTGGTCAACTGACCCGAATATGGTCATTTTCTTCACTCTTTCCTTCAAATTCACTCATTCTCATTCCATTTCATCTCTTCACACACTCTTAGAAATATTCTAAGAATTCAAGTGATCTTCTTCACGCTCTTAGCAATCTTCTAAGCATTCAAGTGATCTTCTTCACACTCTCTTGCATTATCAAGCACTTTTAGAAGCACTCTTGCACTCCATAGCAGCAACTAGATCACTCCATCAACTCAGTAGAGCAAGTGTGGAACAACACCATTGCATCAGGGGCTTGAGTCCTCTCATTGTCTCCCCCATTAGCCTTGAGTGCTCTTAGTGGAGGTGGTAATCTTTCTACTCCTCTCCTCTACTATTTGGTTGAGAAAATCACTTTTACTATTTTGTAGTGTTTTAGTGTTTTTTGCTTCATTCCTCTCTTTACCATACTATTTCTCTATCGTTGTAAAATTGGTTGTCTGTGGTGGAAACACTAAAATGGGGGTCTGACTGAGGCAGACCCCTATACAGCCCCCCAACAAATTCTCGCTCTCTTATGTGTAGGTGGAAGTATCTTGGAGCTAGCTGGCGAATGAACATCTTTGTGAGATCATCCTTGCTATCCTTACTCTTGTTTATTTTATTTATCATATTTGTGCCTACGTTATTTATGTCATAGTATAATTTTGGATTTTTGAACATAGTTAGCTAGGTCGTTAGTCATTTTTCTTGACTCCAACCTTGTCTCTTTAGTCCTTTGGTCATACGGATGCCAGCGCACCTGAGAGATGCCAGCGCGCCGCACTATCATCTTGGAGCCGCGCTTTTGTCCTCGGATAGAGAGCTCTCTGAGACACGGAGTTGACCCTGAAAACTAACTCGCCTAGCCTTATTTGGGGTCTCAGGTCTGCAGAGTGATCGAAGGACCCCATAGTCCTCATCATTCTCATCCCACACTTCCTAACACTCCCTTAAGATGAGGTAACTTAGGGATGCCTGCTGCTCTCAACCCTCCATGTCTTGGGACCTTGACGTGGTTGGTCCCCCTCTCTTACATTTTTGGTGAATGCGACATGAACCATTTTGGTTTCGTTTTACGATACTGAAAAATCCTTTCCTCATATCCTAGGAGAATTTCAAGTGTGAGTGTTTTGAGGCTTTCACCTTGCAACCCAACCTGTGACCCCTAGTAGGCGTAATTGGAAGGTTCCAAAGGTATTGCATAGAGAAACCTTAATTGGGTCACTACCTTATCCTGTAAGCTTTAGGAGGCTCTATGAAAGTATCATTTAGTGTACATGATGGCTTCTCTCCTGCATCAACCTACTCCCCCCATGCAACCTGTGAGTAGTAGTAAGGATATAACCTTAACTTCACAGGACCTATCGGTGAGATTTAATAAGGAACCATCTCCTCTCTACCTTCCTGTGAGGATAAATGGGAATATTGTTGCAGGTGTTCTCATTGATCCAGGACATCTCAAGTAAACATTATAACTGAGGAGATCATGTTAATCAAATTTATGCATAAAGATAGATATGATGCACATGTGAGTACCATCTGCACGCACGAGGGACTTTTCGTACCTCCCAAGCAGTATTGTCCTATTGATTCTCGTTGGACCTAAGTTCATGAACCTTATGTTTGACATCATCCCGGGGTCTGAACTATTCAAAGGGTGTGAACTATTCAAAGTGAAGCTAGGTATCCCCTGGATGGTAGTTGTGAATGTAATTCCCTCGGTTGTGCATAAGTGTTTGAAATTCACTCATGGGGTTCGGTACATGTTTTCCATGACACCGATTATAGACCGTCGATTGCACGTGGTAGTTATACCTTGGATTACTTTTGGCCGGCACCTATTGGTCCTCTCCTACCCAAGAAGAACCTCCTGTATCGTACATATCAAAATTACAAGAAATTACCTTCTAGGCCAAAAGTGAGATACCCTCCTTAACCTTATGTTGTTTCACATAGGGTTTGCCTGAAAGCTGACAGTGATGTCGCCAAGGCACGTAGAAGAGAAAAAGAGAATTGGTCCTAAGATCCTCCTTCTTCCTCTTCCATTGTTAAGCCCAATGCTTCCTCTTGCTCTATGGTGGTGCTATCTGCTTCTGCCTCGTGCTTGTGAGATAATCCTATGGTGCCCACTTGGCAAAGGCCCAAGCATCCCACGTTTGAGCTTCCTATCCTACCCACAAAGCCTAGGCACATTCGGTACGATAGGCAAAAATACCCCTTGTGGGGAATCCTCTATGTCCCGGCCTCCACGGCCTCCTACCGCTCCTACTCCCAAAGCAGTGAATGGGAAAAGGCCCGCTGCCGAGGTGTTAGAGTCGATTCCCCCTATTGTTTCTGAACTGGTCCCTCCTGCTCCCATTTAGGGGTTCATCCCTCCACTAGAAACATCTATGGAGGAAAATCCCATGACTGAGCAGGAGCCTTCCGTTCCTTCACAACCTCTGACCTCTAATTCAAAGAGTCGCAGAAACTTCCTTGCACGCGAGCGCAAGCGCTGATGAAAGGATCTCTTGGCTGAGCAAGCCGCCTTACAGAGGAAGGAAGAGGAGAAGATCACCCCTATATCAGGACCTCCTTCTGCATCCTCCTCTCTCCTCCCCTCTATTTTTGTTCAAACCAACTTCATATCGCTTCCTGACCCTATAAAGGTGTAGGTGTTCATCACTCCTTCAGTGGAGCCACCTTTGTTGACATCCATTTTGGATGTCCCATATTTCCCGAAGCCCATAGATATGACTAATAGCTCAGTCGTATCTACTGCAGTTCTTTCCTCCTCCTCTTCCTCTATCCTATTTGCCTCGTCTATGGGAAGTTTGCCTCCCTCAATGAAGAAGAAGGTAGAGAGTGGTCCTTCCAGCAATAGAGGGCATAAGAGGATCCCACCTTCTCCAAACGGTGGCCCCACGCTGACTTGTTCTATCCTAGTGATGAAACTAGTCCCAGCCTCTCTTGAGTTCATCACCACTCCCAAATCATTCAACGAGCTTAGCGATGAACCTCAGGCACAATCTCCTCCGTCCATCGAGGTGAAACATGGCACTCTCGTTAAGTGCATGTTTAACTCGATGGATGAAGTTTTGACCTTATCAAAAATCTTCATGAAGTCATTAACCTTAGACCCACAAGAGCTAAGTGAAGGATACCTTGCAGGTCCCTCTTCCTTAGCCCTTATTGTGGGAGGGTCGGAAGCTCCTCCCCTTAACATTCCACCACTCCAGGCTCGTCCTCCTTCCCCCACAATGATCTAGAGTGGTAAGTTGATGACCTCTTGGTTGATTAGTGTTAGGGGGAGGCCTCTTCTTTATCTTTAGATTAGATGTGTAGGTTTTGTGATGTACTCTCTCATAATTGTGCTATGTGTTCCTGGATGACCCTCGTCACCCCTATTGGTGCTTGGATATAGGTGTGATGTTTATTTTGTAACCTTCATCTATTTGTGTCATCGTTCTTCCATGTTTGTGATTGACTATCATCAAATTGGGGACGATGTAAAGCGTTGGGGCATTTAGGCTTCCTTCCATGTTGACCCATTTTTTTATTTTTACTTTGTCTTTTCGTGCATTCTTCACATGGCCTGATATAATAGGGGGTTGATGACAGTTCATTTATTTACTATTATTATACTTATATATATATATGAGCAATTCTAACCCTAAAATATCAGGCTACCCATGTGCCCTTTATTCGTGTTCTCTTTCCTTTTCGCTTTTCCTTTGTCTTTCTATCTTCTTTGCTTGAGTTGTCCCTCTCATGTGTGACAACACCACCCCTACATCATTTTGATCTTTATAAAATGCATTCATTGTCAACGAATCTTTTCTCAAGGTTTTTTCACACATTTCTTTGTAAGAATTGCATTCTCAACTTGAAACCCTAATGGAACATGTTTCCTTCATCGTGGGTTCATAAAGAAAGAACTTGGAAACCTTTCCTCTGAAGTGGGAACAACTTTGATCTTCCCCTCGCGTGGGAGAATATTATTCCTTTTGAATTCCTTGATGCAGTGAACATCTTTCAAAAGGATTCTTGGATGATGAATCGATTCAAGAAAGAAGACACCATCTTTCAAACAGTGTGTCCCTTAAGTGGACCTTTTTCTACATCGAGTTCCTGAGGGACCCCTTTGAAAGTTTTTATCTCAAATGAATTTCATGGCGTCTAGCTTAGGGGCAACCCAACTAGATCTATTTCATATCTTTGCATCTAGCTTGGGGGCAGCCTGACTAGACCTTACTTTTCAAATAGTGTGTCCCTTGAGTGGACCCCTCCTTATTTTGAAGGGTTCCTGAGGGACCCCTTTGAAATTTATCCAACTTGTCGACGGTCTGTGTGACTTTCTACTTACTTACCTATGTGGTTGCTTCCTGACATGTTCTATCTGTGGGTAAACATGTCACTTTGCGGGTGCGCTCGTGAAGCCGCTTTTTGACTTTGCAAAGTCCGCTTTTCTTAGTTTCCTTCATGTGAGAGTTCTTCGAGGATACCTTCCTTGCATGTCTGTGGGTCTGTAAGGAACTTTTCTTGGTTTCCTTCATGTGAGAGTTCTTGGAGGATACCTTCCTTGTAGGTTTACGATTTTGTAAGGAAATTTTCTTGATTTCCTTCATGTGAGATTTCTTGGAGGATACCTTCCTTGCAGGTCTACGAGTCTGTAAGAGGCTTTCTTTCTTCAGCTTCATAGTTCTATGGAGCTATGAAGTCCTTTTCTTGTCCTACACTCTCGGGTTCGCCAAATTGTGGTTTGCTTCCTCGACGGTTCAAGTATACATTTCTAATCCTACTACTTATTCAATCTACTTTACCAAAGCACTCATCAGTATTCGTGCTCGCTAAAGTGGGGGAAAAATGTATAGGAGCGAATTTGCACCCATTAGGAAAATTCCCCTTTTACCCTTCCTCACTTTAGAAAACCAAATTCGAAGGCTAAATTCCACACAAGCCCGCTACCTTCAATCCACTTGGCACCTATTTTGAGCGTCGACTGATGGATAATTGTCAAGGACGCCTGCACAGTGGGCTTACATCCCTGGTAGATTCATGTTGTTGGAGCCTATAGAGGCGTTACACTTCCCATTGGGGGTCAACTTGTAATGCCCTCTTCGCCTGACCGACCCGAATATGGCCATTTTCTTCACTCTTTCCTTCAAATTCACTCATTCTCATTCCATTTCATCTCTTCACACACTCTTAGCAATATTTTTTAAGCATTCAATTGATCTTCTTCACACTCTCTTGCATTCTCAAGCACTTTTAGCAGCACTCTTGCACTCCATAGTAGCAACTACATCACTCCATCAACTCAATAGAGAAAGTGTGGAACAACACCATTGCAGCAAGGGCTTGAGTCCTCTCATTTTCTCCCCCATTAGCCTTAATTTCTCTTGGTGGAGGTGGTAAGCTTTCTACTCCTCTCCTCTACTATTTGGTTGAGTAAGCACTTTTACTATTTTGTAGTGTTTTCGTGTTCTTTGTTTCATTCCTCTCTTTACCATAATATTTCTCTATCGTTGCAAAATTGGTTGTCCGTGGAGGTGGAAACACCAAAATGGGGGTCTGACTGAGGCAGACCCCTATACAAGCCCCAAACAACTTCTCTCTCTCTTGTGTGCAGGTGAAAGTATCTTGGATCTAGTTGGCAAACAAACATCTTTTTGAGATCATCCTTGTTATCCTTACTCTTGTTTATTTGCTTTATCATATTTGTGCCTATGTTATTTATGTCATAGTATCATTTTGGCTTTTTGAACGTAGTTAGCTAGGTCATTAGTCAATTTTCTCAACTCCAACCTTGTCTATTCAGTCCTTTGGTCGTACGGATGCCAACGCACCTGAGAGACGCCAGCGTGTCATGCTATCATCCTAGAGCTATGCTTTCATCCTCGGACAGAGAGCTCTTTGAGACACAGAGTTGACCCTGAAAAATTGAGTCGCCTAACCCCATTTCAAGTCTTGGATTTGCAGAGTGATCGAAGGACCCCATAGTCCTCATCATTCTTGTCCTGCACTTCTTAACACTCCCTTAAGCTGAGGTAAGTTAGGGCAGCCTGTTGCTCTTGACCCTCCGTGATCTGGGGCCTTGACGTGGTTGGTCCCCCTCTCTTACAGTAGGATGTGAGGCCTCATTTTTGTTGTAGACATCCAAATTTGACCACTTCCATATGGTCAAAATCTTATCATTTAGTTGTCTAATTCATTTATATTAATTAAATGACATATTTAATTAATATTATTCCCCTTTCTCTAAGGTTCCCAAAAGTATTTAATTAAATACTTTATACTTTATCATTTCTTCTCTAAATTAAATAAATCAATCAATTTATTTAATTTAGTCAATTATCCTCTTTCTCTCTCATTGTCCCATCCTCCATAATCTTTCCAATAATTTGGGTTAATCTAATTAATCCCCCATTAGGATGTGCATATCCTTAATTAGGATTAATTTCACATCCTCCATATTAAACCACTTGTCTCTAATCCTCATCAATTTTCCTAATCACTTGTTTGCACAATCCTAATCCTAATCACTACCTTTTCTAGCATGTCCTTAAGTCAACCTTTCATGGTACTTACCTTTTTTAGTTTGACCTCTTCTCCATGGAATTTTAAATTCCACTTATTCCCCCCATGCATGTCTTCCCCATGACCTCTCAAAGGTCACATCGAGCACATGGACAAAGACCTCCTTTTGGAAGACCTTGTCTTATCCATGGGTCTCTCCCAAGAATGTGAATTTTAAATTCACTTTTATTCCTCCAATGCTTTCTCCAATCCCCATGGTGATAAGAGTGGACTTTCCAAAAGTCCTCACCTATCACTTTCATCCCCACTTGGGGACAAGGAATCCCTTTTTTGGGAAATCCTCTTCAATCCCAAGGTACTTGCAAGTACCTTGGGACCACATGGCCTTTTCCACATCACTTGTACCCTTGCCATCTCACCTTGTTCTTGGGACACTTCATCTTCCACATGGCAAGATGTGAGGGCTTGTGAGTCCTCAACTCACCATAGCCCTCCATCTTGGCCATGGTGGCTCAATCTTGACCGTTGAATCTTCTAGAGAATTCAATTTCTTCTATAAATAGCCCTCTTTTCTCATTCATTAGAAAAAAAAAAAGCTAGGGACTTCATGATCTTATGAATTTTATGCATTCATTATCACACTTGTGTTCTTCAAGTATTTTATCCATTTATTTTAGCATCTTAGCACTTGTATTTGCATCTTAGTATCCATTATTGCATTCACCTACCACCATTAATCCTTCAACCATCATCATTGCAAGTTTACCATCCAAGGAGCACACATTAAATCACTATCAAGGGCCAACCAAGGATCAACATGAATAGAAGGTATAATCACTTTGTTTTTATCTTTCTTTTGTTTGTGTTCAACACATCCTAATCTTGAGGTGGTCTAGTGTTATTTTTCTCATTGCATTTACTTAGTTCTTGTATTTTTAGAGTTAAAACTTTCACTACACACAGTTGTTGTATAAATAGCAGGGAAAACTCATTTGTTGAGGATGCATTCTTGCAAGAATTTTTACTCTACATTATTTTTAGCTTTGTTCAATTTTACTTGAGGGAGAGAGATATCTGTTATATTGAGAGAGAGAGAGAGAGTAGTATTTGAGAGAAGTATTCTATCAACTTGAGTATTAGAGGTTTATTGAGACGTCTCTTGAGAAGTTATAATCAAGCTAGTTGAGTTGTTTGGAGAAGTTGCATTGTTGTCAATTGATTGGATGAGCGATAATAGGCATGAGGATATTCTTCTTTGTTTATTTTATTTATGAAAGATTGTTCTCCATGAATGTTTGAATTGTCTTTTATGAGTACTTGCATTTGGGAAAACTAGAATGGCTTTGAAAAGGAAATATAAGCTTTTATGTTGTTTTTATGATGTGCTTGTATATAATCCATAAGAGGAGATTGGTGTTTATCATAGGTATTACATACTAGATATGATTAAACATGAATGGCATATGAGTTACTCTTAGCTAGGTTATTGATTTAACTAGAATAGCTTATGTTTACTCCTAGGATTGTTTATCCAGTATGGGAGGGAACTTGTGTGCTTACTTTGTTAAAGTAAATTTATTCTAAGTATGTAGAAATGGTGATAGGTTATCTCTGGGGTGATAGATTATCCATTGAAGGAAATACCTATGCGTAGTTTAAGATGGCCTTAAGTCAAAACGGCCCTTAGTAGTGTATGTGATAGATGACTTTCATTCATATTACCATTTGAGAACACTTTGGCCAAAGTAGTGTGACTACCTCTATGTAATGTCCTCATTTTAGCCATATGCTCTTCTGTGACTGATAGCCTATTTCCGAAAGCCCATAGGCTCGTCGGAGGTAAAATTAGGGTTTTCTATTTTATAGGAGGTTTCTGATGCATTTTTGTAATGACCCTACCTAGTTCTTATCACAATTGGCTAATATGAAGCTCAAGGAATATTGTCAAACAATTCACATGCAAATTTTAGCTTGTTGGTTCTGAGTTATCAATTTGATTATGCAATCTTGTAATGATACCAAATGGTCTATATAATTGAAATTTAACCCCATAATGACTTATGCAAGGAACTAAATTCAAGTACAACTTGTATTTATCTTTCTTTGAGTGCAATATATGAACTTCAAATGAAAATATGCACTTTCAGCTAGTAGACATTTTACCAAACAATTGTCATGCATCCTAGTATGTCATTTAAAATGAACATTGCAGCCATGTATGACTCCTCAAGATGATATCCTTATTTGAAATGTAATCTCCCATTACAAACTAGCATGAAATAGTCGAGACTCCTGGCTAGCAAATCATATGCAATTACAATACCAAATCTAATGGACATCCAACTATAGCAACAATCTTATAATGAAAAATATTATTTTGTAATCCAAAGCCACTATGGAGTACTGAGATACAATGCCTAATTGACTGATTTTGTAATACAAAAATGTTGGATAAAGTTAATGGGACTGCAATACAAATGACTGAAGTAAAACCTAAGAATGATTGTTATCTTGTGAAGATGGCTTCAATTGTCTTTGCCAGCACTTAATTTACCCCCAGCCAGATGGTACTTCTCTTCCTTATCCACCAACAATACTTCATGAATTTTCTATGAATTTATTTTTCCTTTTTACTTGAAGTCACACCCCTCATACCTGGCCACCCCTGTTTTCTAATATAGATGGAGATATAAAAATAATACACAGCATTTAATACTCTTTCAGGCATCCAACATCATTTCTATGCTTCTAAGAATGGATTCCTCCAAGTAGATGAAGGAATCGATGCTCATTAAAACTTCTCTCAACCAAAACATGCTCTCCCAACAACTTCCAGCCAATTGGTAATGAGTGATAAAGAAAATCAGACAATGTGTATGATGCAAGTTGACCCCCACTATGCCAAATCGATGAAGACCAATGCACAAAAATATCTCCAATGAATCTCCAAATAAACCATGCAAAAATGGCCTTTAGCCAACAATTATGCTCAATGAGATGACTGATTTATCACCTCCTCTTGCAACCCTTCAAGAGATATTTCATTCCCTCAGTTATGCTATCAATGGGAGTTTTCGTTCCCAAAGATAAATGAACAACTGTAGAAACCCTTGGTTCCACAACTGGAAATATCAAAAGCAATATTCAAATCTAGATGATTAGAAGCTTAGGCAACCCCTCTATTTATTCTTTTTCTCCAACCCTTCATGAAGCTTCTAGAACATTATTTTATTTAAGTGACTTTTATGATATAATATTTTATTAAGTCACTTTATTAAATTAATTAAATATAAAGTTACCCTTTAATTTTAATTTATTTGATAACTTTATAAATAATTAACTTAATACTTTTAATTAAAATAATCAACTAAGTTATCCACAAGGAAAATTATTAATTTGGACAACTTAATTAATTAAATTAATTAAATCAATCTATCTCCAAAACAGGGACATTACAATTTTTTGAAGGTTTGCATGTATGAGTTTCTAATGCATGTATGGTGGAGTTTTCTAGGTTTTTGGAGAGCTTCGGAATGGTGTAACATGCATCTCCATCTGACAACCTTTCCTGGCACTTACTATTTTTATTAAGTCACAACAATTGGTCATTTCAAAGGTTTGTTCATTGGAGTTTCGAGATTTAGTTTATAGATTCTTTCTGGGTTTTTAGAGAGCTTCGTAGTGATACGACATGCAAATGAATTGGGTAACTTTTCAGAATTTACTATTTTTAGTAATTTCTATTTTTAGTAGTGTTTCGGTTGGCAGCAACGCAGTGAACTTTCTACTTTAGGCAGGGCAGTTGAGTATTTTTGGATTTGGCTTTCTGAGGTGCATTTTGAAGAATTTAATTATTTTAACTCATTAATGTTATATTTTTATATTGGCTCCCTTGGCCTAGTAATATGACTTAAAGTTGTTTTAAAAGGTGATTCTTAAGGGTGGACGCCTCATTGAGAAGGTTTTAAATATTTCAAATGTTAAGAATGTCCCCTTGAGACTTGGATGCCTACAAAAGAGGGTGAATTGAATGTTTTAAAAATTAAATTATCTCACATGAGGTTTGGGCGTCCCTTTTGGAGGATAGATGGAAAGCCAACAGTCACCTTCAATTCTATAAAAGTAGGCCATTGCTCATTCATTCATCATCCATTGTTTACCTTATCGAATTTCTACTAAATTGATTATATGCTTATGGCTTCAAGGAATGCATACCTCCTAGCAAGAATCCAATTTTGTGTTTTTGAAAGATAACACCTAGTTGGAATTGTGGTTGCTTCTCATTCAGACAATCAAATTGAGCATCATTGTGAAGAATTTTGGTGAAATTTCTAGTTTTGTGTTTGCTAGTGTGTATGGTTGAAGCAAAAATTCAAATACAACTCTTAGTGAGATTTTAATTCCTTTGTGGGTATTTGTTCATTCAATGTCTTTGCTAGTGGCGCCCCTAATTGTGCATTTGCAGATTTTTTCATTGAAGATCTAATTTTTAAAGGGAGGTCGACCCCCTTCTTGGGTCGCACCATGTACTTGCTACCTTGGGATTTGAGCTGGGCCATTTGGAGTTGTTTGCATCTGATTAATGGTTGTGTCTTGGTCGCCTAGCCTTGGAAATGATGCATTTTCAGTTTCATTAAATTTAGTGGAGTGTGGTAGGAGATTTGATATCTTCAGTGTGTCTAAGTTAGCTGGTTATGAAATTTTAGTTTGTTGGTTTTCTTATCAGATTGTTAGTAGTTCAGTTTTGATTTGTAATTCTGATGTTGAGAAGGTTAGAAGTTGAAATCATCTTTCATCATTTTACATTGATTATACAACAATAACACTTTGTAATTTGTAGATAATTTTGCATTGTAAGGCTGAAAATAGTAGTAATGTTTCAGTAATTTATATTTATGCATTTACTTTGTGTTTTTAATGCAAACATTGTAACCCCTGGTTGGTTTACTGCTAGTGTGGAGGAATAAACAATTGTATCTCTCATATTTCATCCATTGAATAAGTGGAGTATTCCCACGACTTAGTGGATGCTTGTTGTTAGCAAATGATACTTTTCATTGTAATATCTTCCCCCCACTAAACAAGTGGTAGCATGGAATTCTTATGGTCGGGTCATCGCCTGCTCTTACATTTCCAACATTGAATTTTAGTACAATTTATTGCTAATGATCCCATCACCATATGCTATCACCTCACCTTCAATAGACCTTGGTGAACATTCTTGGTGAAGGTTACTTCAAGTTGACTATCTATTAGAGAGCTAACACTAATCATTGGTGTTGTGCTAGATTTTGTGGTAAAAAATTCATGAAAAAACTAAGGGGCGCATTTCAGTGGTATCAGAGCCAAGATCCTGCCATCTTGTGAAAAAATGGAGCTTACTTGTCAGAAGAGTGACAGAGAAATCAGATTCTAAACTAGAGGTCAGAACTGAGTTCAGTTTCAAATTTTAGAAGTTTTGAAGATGTTACCTTTTTTGAAGTTCAGAAACCGTGAGATGTCAGATTTGATGATGGCTTCTAAAGAAGAGAAATATTTGGCAAGATCACTTTACATTGCACATACAAGGCTCAATGAAGAATTTTAGACAAGAGGTGAAGAAGTGAGTATATTGTCTGAGTTGAAATACCGTTTGAGCGAAGTCCAAAAATCACCTACTAAATTATAGAATAAGACATTATCTCCTACAATAACTGCTTTGATTCATCCCTATTGGATAGGGCATCTAGAGGAGAAATAAGTTTGTTGGTTAATTCATGCTTTAGTGAAGTTATGAGGATTTGAGCACCATTGATGCCTTATGATGATGAAACTATAAAGAAGATCCTTCATAAGATTGTAGAAAGTTTCCCAGATCTTGATGAAACCGATAACAGTTAATTTCTTGGAAGAGTTGCTATCTTAAAGACATTTTCATATCTTAGGACAAGTAACTTGCTAATAGATTTGGAAATGAAAAATCAGATTGATCACTTGATCTACTACCTTTTCATATCCACTTGGAGTGAACAAGAAGAGAGTGTTATGGCTTAGTTAAGAATATTCTTGTTCTCACTATTAAAGAGGTAGATGAAATTCCATTGAATGTCCAATCACTCTTTTAGAAAGTATATGAACGTAAAGAAAATATTTCTCCTATTGTTGATATGTGGTTAAATAAATTGTTTAATCAATGTGGGGAGAAATTGAAGCCCCTTTTGATGAAGGGAGTTTAGAATAATGTGGAGATTTTTTTCACTGAAGAAAAGAATGAAATTTGTCATCCCGTGGATTTGGTAGCAGAATCTCAGGAAGAATCTTCAAATGTGCATTTGACCAAGCATTCAACAGAAGAGTGCCATGAAGCAACCATATTTTCAGAAGAGCATGAAGATTATCAAATGGACTCACATGAGTTTTCAGAAAAAGAACATGTTGAAATGGAGAGAGATGAACCTACAAAGCAGTTGTATGAAAAAGAAGATTTCATTAATCAAGAGGAATGTATGGTAGACCTTGAAAATGATTTATGTGAAGGAAATGCAGCTAATGAAGAGTTTGAGGTCGCTGAAAATCTCAAAACAACAACTAAGTTGGAGCATGTGCATCATTTTGTTGATGATAATTCAGATTATGAGTGGGACTCTCCCACACTAAATTACTTCAAAATGATTTTGGGGTAGATCTTGTTGAGATAGGTGTTCCTAATGATAGATCTAATTATTGTTATAACTCTAGAGTGTTTGATTTAGATCTCTCTAAAGGTGATGTATTGAAGAAACCAACCATTCATGGAGAGCTTTTTGGGCATATTTGTTCAGAACAAAATTATATATTCATGAGACCATGGGATCTAGGTGTTTTAACACCGAAATACTTAGGGGAGCAAGCAATGGAATCTTTTGACGATTCATCGCTTGAAGATATTGCTGACAAGCCTTCTATTTAGGAATTATACGGTGAAAAGGTTATAAGGGAAGCCGATTTTGAAAATATTGTCATTAAAAGCAAATTTAAAAAGTTGATGTTTGATGAGCAAAGCCTTTTTGCTAATTATGATCAAGGGCCTAAAGAGCTGCAAGTTTTGAAGGATAAATTAATGGTTTCAAAAGAGAAAATTGTTAGTGTTATCAAGATTTGATAGCACACATAATTTTATTGAAGAACTCTAATGGAAGTTTCAGATTGAAGAGAGACAAAAAGGAGTGGAGGGTGGAGACACTCTTTCCAAGTTGCAAACCATCAAAGAGGCGTTGGAATCTATAAAGACTGATTTTTTGCATTTTCTCTTAGGTAGGGATAATTCCATTAAGTTTGCAAAGGAGACCTATGATGCCTACCAAGAGAAGGAGAAAGAGGTTTATAGGCTTTTCCTTGATATTAGCTTAGCTCATGATTCATTATGCAAAGTAGAAAATCAATCACCTATTGCAGCCACACTTAAGGAGCAAGAAGCTAATACAAGGATTATGGAGATCAAGCAAATAGTTGAAGGATTAAATGAACTATGTAATGATGAAACATTGCATAATACCAAGGAGATTCAATATGTTGATGGTGATTGTAAAGTACATCAAAAGTGTGAACTCTTGAGTTGGGAAGAAAATTTTCCACAAGAAGGAATAGTTTGCAGCCATGAGATAGATGTTTTGATGGATAATTGATGGACAATGAATGTGGTATTCAGCTTGCCACACTTTGTGGGTCAACAGCTAATGATGGGCATCTACAAGTTGAAAAAGTTGTGCATGAATTCTATGAAGAAACCAACGAAAGGGATGAAGTCTATGTTACCTATTTTTTTCCTACAGCTCAAAACAGGTAGAGCTGATCTTCAAATTCTGAATTTAAAGGGAAAAAGGTACACCTATTTTTGCAAATATTCACTTCGTGATAGTGATTTCATTTTACAAATTAGTTTCAGTTTATTATGCAAATAATTTGTAATAGAAGAAATCATAAGTTTGCATAAATTTGTTGTTTTATTCACAATGTAAAAATGAAGTCCCACACAAGTCATGGGAGTAGCTTAATTTGATTACTATAATCGAATGTCGAATGCAAAAAAGGAATGTACACTATACAACTGAAGATAATATAAACATAAGGAAAAGAGTGATTCGTCATTGCCTGGAATGACGAATCATCATTTCAGTTATGTGGTGTCTTCATGAATTCAGCTCCAGTTGGTCCAACTCTCACTCTAGTTCCAAGCACACCTGCAAGATTGTTAAATTTGGTGTTAGAGCAATGAAAAATCACTAATTTCCTCATGTCCATATTACCAACAAAAATATAACTTACATCCTATTAGGCACCCATCACATGATCAAGTCAACAAAAAGCAGACATTTAAAGAGTGTAATCATCATTGGAAGCTTTCAGCTTCATTTTATTTTGCTAACATATTTGTTCACTGTGCAGGTATAGGAAAAGTTATGTTCCTGATTTGAAGACATTTAGTATGTGGAGCAAAATGGGCTCCCACAAGGGTCGAGCCCAACATACTAAAGTACTACAGGTTTTACATGTTAATGCATCAAAGATGTATGCACTGGTAACTGTAGGTTACCAAAGACACTTTCTCAGTATGCATTAACATATGAAATAGAGGCAGTAAAATCAAAAGAATATAGATGCTGAATAACAAAGCATGAAGGCCACTTTTGGTGAGCTAATACAAGCCATTAAGGGATTCTTTTTTGAGATAATATAGGATACAATGGCATATCAGGTAGGAGCATAATGAGGAAACAAATATATTTGTGTGCATGTCACTCATTCCCCTCATTCCATCTGATCATAAATGAATGTGATACAAGGTATATCCTTATTGAAGCATATTTTTTGTTGTTTCATAATATGAAATGCATACAATAAAAGAATCAAACACTGATATTCATCTCAAGTATGGAATAGTCATGAAGAGATAGGATAACCCTGGGCATCAATGTACCATGTGTCATATTTTCTATTGTTTGCTTCTTATGAAAAGTCATAAATGAAAAGGTTACAGTATCATAAGATCCAAAATATAAAGATGGAAGTGACAATGACATTAAGCCATAGCATTAAGACATTAATGAGGCTACGGTTTCAGAGATAAAGCCAGTGTATGGAACAACATATTAAAACCAGAACAACAAAATGGAGGGGGACCCAAATTGTACAATGATCTCAAAATCATATCTCATATACAGAACATACACATCATTGTTTTATTTTGTCATATATAAGATATAAAGAAACCCTAGGTTTCTCCTTTCGCAACTATGAGAAAGTAAACCCAGAACGAAGCATAAGAGAAACTGGAAAATTCATGTACAAAAGAAGGCTCGGGCTAGGGTTTCTTTTAATCCTGAAAGAAATGTAAAGAACAAGTTTTGCTTTCTTTTACCCATTTTCTATGAAGAAATGGAGATTCGACTATGGCAGCCTTTAGGTGAAAGGAAAACCAGTTTTGGGGTTAAATATCAAAAGGTTTTGTATTGTTTTTACTCAAAAATCACAAGGGGGCCCACAACCAGCATAATAAAGCTTTATTTCAAATGAAAATCAAACAAAGGAGATGACCCACAATCATAGGCCACAACTGCACATTCACATAAAATATGTGTACAGTATTTTATATGGTTTTATTCGTCGTAAAGCTTCAAATTTAATATATACACTAAAATTAAAAAACCCCTAAAGTTCAATATCATAAAGATAATGTGAACCTAGAAGCACAGGTATGGAGATGTCACAACCAAAAAAAAAATGCATAAATACATTGAGATGCAGAGGTTCGATTCAATAAGGGTTGAACATAAGAAATAAAAAGAATGTAACTCACCATGTTGTTCCAGCCCATGGTCGTGAAGTGGACTCCATAAAAGCTCCAAAAGCCCTACGAATGACGGCCTCAGAATGTAGGAGAATAGCAACAGATTTTAAAACTTACATGAGAGGTGTCACCACATAGAAGAACTAAAGAAAATGCATAAGAATGCCTCATGGACGCGGCCTAAAAACTCAAAAAATGCTTCAAAATGGAGTTCGACATCTAGTTTGTGACCAAAAACAACTTACCTCTGCTCTATTCTATAAAAATCCTCAAGAAATAACTCAGAAGCAGCTCAAAGTGGTGCAGGATGACTTCAAAACCCTATCTCATAGCGATGTAGCAGAGAAGTCTCCATAAAGATGCAAAGTTACAAAGTGAAAGTGATCTTAGGGTTCGAGTTTCTTGTACTCACCCTAATTTGAATGATGAGTTTTTTTTACTAAGTGTTAAAAAAATAAAATCATTCCATTTTAATTACCACCGTGGTCATTGACTTAAGGTTGATTGACCTAAATCATAAGGGAGGCCGAATCATTAAGTGGAGTTTCATAGCACGAGGTTATAATAACCTTTGTCTCTAAAATTGTTTACTTATGTTTATTGCATGAAAGCAATTGTATTTAAATATTTAGAGTAATATCCTATAATTACTTTGATATTTACCATGAAATGTAATGGAGGGTAAAACTCATCACATGATAAATATTAAAGTAATCATCATTGATTACTTTTAATATTTAATCAAACTTTTACCTTCTTTTTGAGACCATGCAATAGACGCAAACACAAGTAAACAAACATGAAAATTCATAATGGAGCAAATCATGGGTGTTTGAGTTATTTCTGAGTTCTTTTGGGAGTTAATTGATCATGCAATCAGTTGAGTTGGTGATCACTTACATGCATTTGAGGGAGCTTTGGTGGAGTTTTCTTTAACTTTTAGTCAAACTGAAGTCAGTTTTGAGTTCCTTTTGATCATATATATCATGAGTTGGAGTTTGCAGCATATCAGGTTCAGTTTGCTTTAGTGGTGGACCCCATTTTCATGCTTTTTCTATTTTTCTCGAGAGAGAGGTTTCAGGAAGATATGTTCACTTTCAGTTCATTATTACTTCCACCTCTTGGCGCCTTAGAGTTATCACTCATTGTATATAGAGGAAAAAATCATTCTTTTTCCTCAGTTCTTGCCTTTTACTCCCTTGGATTTTGAGAGAGAAGAGATTTGTAACTCACTTTTATGATAGTTTAATGTATAGCAGTAGATTTTACAAGTTTCTTTTTCTGTTATTTCATTGCAATTTTCTCCTTTTGTTGGCTTAAGGATACAAGTTTTACCTTCTTATAACTGAGTTTATGTAGTAAATGATTGATTTGATGAAAGTTTAATGTGTTTTATTAATCAAAACCTTTAAATTTTATCTCTTTCATTATTACAAATTCTCGGATGCAATCAAGTTTCAAGTCTTAGGTTGTGCATGCAATTATCAATTTCAGGTTGTGAAGCATCTATTTCCTTCTAGAAAAGGTTAATTAGTCTTCCTTTGAATCATTTTTGTCTTAAGATTGCAATTGGTGAGTTGTGTGAAGTATTCCCCGAGTTTACAATTGTGAATTAATCTGCCTTTTAGATCATCATATTTGGTGCAATCACCTCCTAGAATCAATTTAGTTTCCATTTTCAATCAATCTTTCTCACCCTTTTCCTTCCAATTCAGTAGTTTCTAGGATAATTCAAAGGGGAGCTAGACCATAATCTGGAGGTCTAGTTTCACAATAGGGTACCCACAACCTGAAATCAGTCCAATGTTACACGGGATCACAAAGCTTTCCAGCCTTACATGCGGGTGCAAATCTCATTGATAACAGTCTCCACATGGGAAGTGCTGAAGCAAGAAGATTTCAACATATTTGTCAATGAGGTGTTAATAAATCAAGTCTTCGTAGTTGCTGGTAACTCCATTGTAGTAACAAGGAGTGAAGATTTAAAATTTGTTACTCATGAAATAGGAGAGGAAGAAGGACCAGAACATGGAATTTGCACTCTTGTCAACCTTTACCTTTGGTTGAGTGATGCTTTAGCTTATACAATTCAATCTTGGGAGTTGCATTTGAATTCATCTTATGTTTCATACTCTAATGTTGCTAAAGCTTTCATGGATTGGTTTCAGAGGTTCACTAGAGAGGACACCAACTTCATGAATATGCACTTGGTTTTGACCAACACTTGGAGATGTGTTGAGTTTTCTTTTTGGCGTGTTGGAGATCATTTTCAGTTGGGTATCCATGCTTGGGATCCTCAACATGATTTAATGGAGCTAATTACTTGTCGAAAGATGAATTCTTGGGGGAATAAGGATTCAATTTTTCAGATTCTTTGATGTTGTCCTCATCCCTACCAACCATTTGATGGTTCCTTTTGCTCATCAACTGGTAGATTGGAGAGATAATTCAAGCAAAGGGTGGCTTATGTTGGGTTGGAGATTCTTGAGAGGATGTTTCTAGCCTTGGGCATGAGCAGTTGTGCTATTATGGACATTGATTTTAAATATTGCAGTTGTTCAATTCCTTGCACGCTGATTTTCCTAAAATCAGAGTTTAAGTGGTTCATTTCAAATTTCATGGGCAACTGGTACACTCATTTTTTATCTTCACAACCCCTTTTCAGTGATGGTTTATGGCCTCAAAGGTGGGAAATATTGCTTCATAGTGATTCAGATCAGTATTAGATGGTGTTCAAGTTCTTTTCTCGTGGCCATCTTTGTACAATCTCTTGCACTAGTGTGTGGGTCAGCAAACCTTTACCTGAATGGGTTCAACCTTTTGAGACTCATGGGGAGAGAATGGTGAAAGTTTTCAGAAGTTTTCTTGAATATGTCAGAATTACTCAGAGGAGGAATTATACATCCTTGAGGATTTTTGAGGATGTGGCTGCTATGACTTTGCAAAGAGTTTTTTTTCCCTTTGCAAATAGCTATGATGGAGACACAATTGTTGTTGTGACTTTGTTTGATGCTCTGAGGAGTTATGTTGGTGAGATTATTTTTGAGTTGATTAGATTATTCTTCTTGGTTCTCAAAATGGGGATTATCATTGACACTGCAGATGTTAATTCCTCAGAGTTTATTGGGCATGAAATATTGCTTGATTTTGATTCCAATCCTTCCATGTTTTTTAGTTTGCATTTCAGGCATGCTATCTCTTTGAGGTTGCAGGGAAGGATAGTGCAATTTTGATGCAATGGTATCATTTGTATGATCGGAGTGGAGCAACATCAACATGGTGGGCCTTTTCAAAGATGGATATGGGACCCCGAGATCCTTTATGTTTTGGTGGAATTATTTTGGAGTGTTGTGGCATTGCTTGAGGACAACCAATTTTGGGAAGGGAAGATTGTAATGTCCCCATTTTAGCCATACACTCTTCTATGACTGATAACCTATTTTCAGAAGTTTGTAGGCTTATCAAAGGTAAAATTAGGGTTTCCTATTTTATAGGAGGTTTTTGATGTATTTTTTGAAGGTTTGCATGTATGAGTTTTTGATGCATGTTTGGTGGAGTTTTTTAGGTTTTTGGAGAGCTTCAAAATGGTGTAACATGCATCTCCATCTTACAACCTTTACAAACACTTTCTATTTTTAGTAAGTCACAGCGGTTGGCCATTTCAGAGGTTTGTTCATTAGAGTTTTGAGATTTGGTTTGTAGATTCTTTCTAGGTTTTTAGAGAGCTTCACAGTGATATGACATGCAAATGAATTGGGCAACTTTTCAGAATTTACTATTTTTTAGTAAGTTCTATTTTTAGCAATGTTTTGGTTGGCAGCAACACAGTGAGCTTTTTACTTCAGGTAGGGTAGTTGAGTATTTTTGGATTTGGCTTTCTGAGGTGCATTTTTAAGAAATGAATTATTTTAACTCATTAATGTTATATTTTTATATTGGCCCCCTTGGCCTAGTAATATGACTTAAAGTTGTTTCAAAAGGTGGTTTTTAAGGGTGGGCATCTCATTGAGAAGGTTTTAAATATTTCAAATGTTAATAATGTTCCCTTAAGACTTGGACGCCTATAGAAGAGGGTGAATTAATTTTTTTTTAAATTAAATTATCTCACATGAGGTTTGGGTGTCACTTTTAGAGGATAGATGGAAAGCCAACAACCACCTTCAACTCTATAAAAGCATGGAATTACTCATTCATTCATCATCCATTGTTTACCTTATTGAATTGTTGTCGAATTGATCACAAGCTTATGGCTTCGAGGAATGCATATCTCCTAGCAAGAATCCAATTTTGTGTTTGAAAGATAACACCTGGTTGGAATTGTGGTTGCTTCTCATTCAGATAAGCAGATTGAGCATCATTATGAAGAATTTTGGTGAAATTTCCAATCTTGTGTTTCCTGGTTTTTGTATGGCTGAAGCAAAAATTCAATTACAGCTCTTAGTGAGATTTTAATTCCTTTGTGGGTATTTGTTCATTCAATGTCTTTGCTAGTGGCGCCCCTAATTGTACATTTGTAGATTTTTTCATTGAAGATTTGATTTTTAAAGGGATTTCGACCCCCTTCTTAGGTTGTACCATGTACTTGCTGCCCTGGGATTTGAGCTGGGCCATTTGGAGTTGTTTGCATCTGATTAATGGTTGTGTCTTGGTTGCCTAGCCTTGGAAATGATGCATTTTTAGTTTCATTCATTTTAGTGGAGTGTGGTAGGAGATTTGAGCTTTTTAGTGTGTCTAAGTTAGCTGGTTATGAAATTTTAGTTTGCTGGTTTTGTTGAAAATGAAGGTAAATTTGTAGCTTAAAACTTGTAAAACTGTGTGGCTGTAGATCTAATTAAGTATTCTTTGTCACAATTAATAGTGCATGATTAATTTGTTTAGATCAATTATTTGTCAATGATTTATTCAGTTTAAATCAATTTTACATTTTGTAGAATTAGACAGAAGATTGTTGAAGAAAGTGGAGAGAAGATAGAAGTGACATAACATATACGTGGAGAAACCCTTTAGGGAAAAAACTCCACCAAAACTGATATTTCTTGTATTATTCAACCTTAGAATAAGATTATAATAACACCGTATCAATATTTGATTGATATGCTTCCTTTTTCTTCAGCAATGCTTCTTCATGTAACCTGCAATAAACTCATATAAAACTCTCTACAGCTTGCTACAATAAATAGGTAATTATGAGCTTTGTAAACTCCTGAGAGTATAAAATTGCAAAGCATTAAAGCTTCTCTCAAAAACCTATGCCTAGAATTGGCAAGTAGAGTTCCACCTCCTAAAAAGAAGTCAAACCAAAGTCTTCCTCAAAGTTGGTGCCCCAAACTAAGCACTTAACTGAACTATGGTCTTGAATATATCTTGGAAGCTTCACCTCAAAGTTGGCGCCCAAGAATGGGCCCACTTAATTGAACCTTGTAAATATCTTCTCATGCAAAAGGTGTTAACTGAAAGATGCCAACTTGGGCGCCCAAGGTGGGTCCAAGTCAATCTGAGTTAACTAAAACATATCTCTCCACCAATTTATGAAAATAATGTGCATGCTTGATCACCTCCACTTAACTGAAAGTATCCACCTGTTATCTGTCATGCAACTGAATTTACTAGCCATGCAACTTAAGTCAACTAACATGTAACTCATGTCAGCTAACATGCAACTCAAAGTAACTGCATGCAACTCAAGTTAACTAGCATGCAACTCAAAGTAGCTACATGCAATTGAAGATAATTGAACCATAACTGAACTGATAGTGCCACTTCACTCTTGTAAATATCAATCCCTATTTTGTAGGAACAAGACATGCATTACTGAAGTGCCATCAAAACCTCCAAACAGTTAATTGGAGCAAGGTGGGTTCCACCTTCCATGTGGGTGCCCCATGTGATCCTATTATTTAGGAACTCAAAATGGATGCCCTCACATATTATTATTATTTAGGAATAATTATAAATGTTAGTTTACATGTTCATTTCATTCAAATTTAATCTCTTTCTAATCCTAGTGTTGGGGAACACTTTTCAAGGACTTAGGAGATACATGAAATAATGTTTAGGATTGCAATTAAATGGCATCCTATTCCCAAAATTCTCCCATTTGACATTATACATTGCAATTATTCTAAACAAGGAATCATTATTATAAATCAAGTATAGGACTTAAGGCCAATGGCCTTCCTGCACCAAGAGAACTTATTTGTAGGAATTGGTTTTGTAAGATAATCTGCAGCATTAATCAAAGTGTTAACTTTCTCAATTAATACCTTTCCACTCTCAACCATTTCTCACACAAAGTGATACTGAACATCAACATTCTTAGTATGAGCACGATACATAGGATTTTTGGCTAAACAAATAGCACTCAGACTAACACATTCAAGTCTAATTTGCTTGCAATTAAAACCAACACCCTTCCCAAGTCTCTGTAACCATACTACCTCTTTAGAGGCATGTGTAGCATCCATGTACTCTGCTTATGTGGTGGACAAAGAAATTGTGGGCTGCCTCTTACTCATCCAACTAACCGCAACACCAAAAAAAGTAAACACAGCCATTTGTCGACCTCCAACTATCTAGGTCTCCTACCCAATCCAAATCAACAAAACCCTGTATGTCCAAAGATATGTGCATAATATTAATATCATTAGCACCATGATAAACCAAACAATAATCAAAAGTGCCTCGTAAATATCTAAACACCTCTTAACATAAGTCCAATGTTCTTTGGTGGGGTTAGACATAAACCTACTTAGAACTCCCAGTGCTTGGGCTATATCTGGTCTTATACAGACCATTGCATTGATCAAACTACCAACTACACTAGTATATGGAATTTTAGACATTTCCTCATGATAAAAATCAGATTTAGGACTCATGTCTAAACTTAAATTCATGCCAACTATTAAAGGAATATTAATTTGTTTACTATCCTGCATGTTAAACCGTTTCAAAATAGTATCAACATAGTTGCTTTGACTTAAGAAAATCTTTTTGTTACCTCTATCTCTATTGATCTCCATATCAAGGATATATTTTGCATCCCCTAGATCTTTCATCTCAAATGTTGTGCTTTCAATTCTTTTATCATTACCTTGTTGTTACCAATAAACAACATGTCATGAACATACAAGATAATAATTAAAAGTTGATCATCAATAAACTTCATGTAAACACAATGATCTTCCTCACTCCTAACATAACCAATTTTTAATGCAAAAGCATCAAACTTCAGGTACCACATTCTTGGTGATTGTTTTAATCCATATAAAGATCTCTTTAACTTGCAAAATAAAGATTCTTTTCCTTTTACAACAAAACCATCAGGTTGCTTCATATAAATCTCCTTACCAAGATCCCCATGCAAGAAAGCAGTTTTCACATCCATTTGCTTTATCTCAAAATCATAAGCAACAATAATAGATAAAAAAATCTAATAGAAGTTAATTTAACAACCAAAGAGAATATTTCATTAAATTCAACTCCCTCTCTTTGGGAGTAGCCCTTGGCTACTAATCTAGCCTTGTACCTTTTGAGATTACCATCTGCTCCAATTTTCTTTTTAAAGATCCATTTACAACCAATGCCCTTTCTTCCTTTGGGAAAACTCTCAAGATCTCATGTGTCACAAGCATCCAAGGAATCTATTTCCTCATGCATAGCTTGTGACCAAAGCTTATTCTCATCTGAAGATAAAGCTTCCCTGTAAGAACTAGGTTTATTAGTAGTACTCATCAAAGCAAATATACAACGAAAATCAGGTGGGCTATACCTATCAACGGGATTATGTTGTCTTATGGATATTCTCAAAGAAGGTTCTTCTTGTTCCTCAATATGCTCATATGGAGCATCTATCTCGTAACACTGTGAACTCTCCTCATCCAATCCATCCAATTTTCTTCAACATGCGCATCTTCTTGCTTCTCGATTTTTGTCTCAAAATGCACTGTTCGAGAAGTATCCTTCTCCTTTTGTTGTTCTTCTCCAGTATAAGCTCTAAATTCCTTGAAAATCACATCTCTAGATGAATTATTTTTTTGGGTTAGAGGATTCCAAAGCTTGTAACCTTTTACATTTTCACCATAACCTATGAATATGCGTTTATGTGCTTTTGGATCCAACTTAGACCGCTTTTCTTTAGGCACATGAACAAAAGCCTCACAACCAAAGATCCTTAAATGTGCAACACTAGGTTTCCTACCTAACCACATCTCATAAGGGGTTTTATCTTCAATAGATGAACTAGGGGATCTATTGATTAAATAACAAGAAGTACATACCACCTTGGCCCAAAGGCACCAATCTAGCTCAACACTACTTAACATACTTCTAGCTCTTTCCATTAAGGTTCAGTTCATCGTTTCTACTACTCCATTTTGTTGAGGTGTATATGGAGTAGTTTTATGTCTCACAATTCCTACATGCTTACAATAATAATCAAATTCCTTAGAACAATATTCACCACCATTAGTTGATCTCGACACTTTTATCTTATGATTTGATTGTTTCTCAACTAAAGCCTTAAATTCTTTAAACTTATTGTTCACACATCAAATTTGTTATGCATAAAATAGATCCAAGTGTATCTTGAGACATCATTAATAAATGTGACATAATATCTAGATTTTTCAATAGAGTCAATATCCATAGGACCCATAACATCTGAGTGAATAATCTCTAATAATCTTTTAACTTTATTTGTTCCTTTAGGAAATGAAGATCTAGATTGCTTTCCAAACACACAATGCTCAAAAAAATCATTTTTTCCAATATTATAATCATGAATACCGCCAACCAATTTCTTATTAAGAATGGTCCTAAGACCTTTTTCACCTATGTGGCCCAATCTATGGTGCCACAACATACATGTATTTTCAGCTTCAGTTACATTGGTTGATTTATTCAAATTGGAGGTATTCAGCTTAAACAAAGTACCAATCTGAGATCCTTTAGCAACCACCATATTTCCTTTAACCAATTTGCAACCACTTTTATCAAATCTCACATGCATTCTAGAATCATTAAACTTAGATACAAAAAGTAGATTTCTAGCAAGTCTTGGAATATGTAAAACATCATTAAGGGTATTAACCCTACCATCATTGAAACACAACTTTACCTCTCCTTTGCCCACAATATTTGTTGTGCTATTATCTCCAAAGAAGACATTGCCTCCATCATATTCAATATACTTAGATAACCACTCTTTGTTAGGAGTCATATGATAGGAGCAACCTGAATCAATAAGCCAAGAGTCATCATTAACATTTTTCCATGAAATGATCAATGCATCATTACCGCCATCCAAGGATTTCTCTGTAGAAGCATCAAAACTCCTTTTCTTGCTCTTACAATCCTTCTTATATGTCCCAGTTTCCCATAGTTCCAACACTTTACCTTACTCTTACCAGGGGTTTTAGACTGTCCCTTTGACTTACCCTTTCCTTTCTTGTCTCCCTTTGGTTCCTTTTCCTTAGGCCTACCTCTTACGAACAAGACATCTTGGGAACCCAATTTAGACTTCCTCCTCATCTCCTCTGATAGGAGAGTAGGAATTAATATGGCCATCTTAGGATCTACACCACTACCACTGATAGCAATAATTAGATTTTCCCAAGACTTTGGTAAAGAACAAAGTAACAAAATGCATTTATCTTCATCTTCTAGATTTACATCTACAAATGCTAACTGACTCAAAATAAAATTGAAAGAATTTAAATAATGTGCAAAAAAATCACCATCTTTCATCTTTAAAGAATATAATTGTCTTTTTAGATACAACTTATTAGTAAGACTTTTGGTTTGATAAATATCACCTATTCTCTTCCATAATTTATATGTTGTATTTTCATCTGAAACATTCAAGAGAACAACATCAACAAGATATAATCTTATGATTCCTCTTGCCTTCTTATCAAGCTTAGCCCAATCCTCATCTGACATAAATGAATGTGTCTTTTTATCATTCTAAACAACTAACCTTTGATCTCTCTCTTCAAGGAGATCCTCCATTTTTAGTTTCCACATCTCATAACTAGATCCATTGAATCTCTCAATATCTAGACAAGAAGTAGAATTCATTGCAACACACTTCTTTTACAAATCTGAAATAACGCAATAGTAAAAGCTCCCACTATAACCAAAAAACCTTCAAACTTTTAAGAAAAAGGTGTTCCAAACTCTACCCAACCATTAGCTCTGATACCACTTGTTGAAAATGAAGGTAAATTTGTAGCTTAAGACTTGTAAAACTATGTGAATTTAGATCTAATTAAGTATTCTTCATCACAATTAATAGTGCATGATTAATTTGTTTAGATCAATTCTTTGTCAATGATTTATTCTGTTTAAATCAATTTTATCTTTTGTAGAATTAGACAAAAGATTGTAGAAGAAAGTAGATAGAAGATAGAAGTGACACAACATATACGTGGAGAAACGCTTTCGAGAAAAAACTCCACTAGAACCGATATTGCTTGTATTATTTAACCTTAGAATAAGATTACAATAACACTGTATCAATCCTTGATTGATATGCTTCCTTTTTCTTCAACAATGATTCTTCACAACCTGCAATAAACTCATATAAAACTCTCTACAACTTGCTGCAATAAATAGGCAATTATGAGCTTTGTAAACTCCTAAGAGTTGACAATTACAAAGCATTAAAGCTTCTCTCAAAAACCTACACCTAGGATTGGCAAGTAGAGTTCCACCTCCTAAACATAAGTCAAACCAAAGTCTTCCTCAAAGTTGGCACCCCAAACTAAGCACTTAATCAAACTTTGGTCTTGAAGATATCTTGGAAGCTTCACCTCAAAGTTGGCACCCAAGAATGGGCCCACTTAACTAAACCTCGTGAATATCTTCTCATGCAAAAGGTGTTAACTAAAAGATGCCAAATTGGGTGCCCAAGGTGGGTCCAAGTCAATTTGAGTTAACTAAAACATATCTCTCCATCAATTTATGCAAACAATGTGCATGCTTGATCACCTCCACTTAATTGAAAGTATCCACATGTTATTTGTCATGCAACTGAAGTTATTAGCCATGAAACTCAAGTCAACTAGCATGCAACTCAAGTCAACTAACATGCAACTCAAAGTAACTGCATGCAACTCAAGTTAACTAGTATGCAACTCAAAGTAACTACGTGCAATTGAAGATAACTGAACCATAATTAAACTAAACTAAACTAAACTAAACTGATACTAAACTGATAGTGCCACTTGACTCTTGTAAATATCAATCCCTATTTTGTAGGAACAGGACATGCATTACTGAAGTGCGCCTATCAAAACCTCCAAATAGTTAACTGAAGCAAGGTGGGTTCCACCTTCCATGTGGGCGCCCCATTTGCTCCTATTATTTAGGAACTCAAAATGGATGCCCTCACATGTTCCTATTATTTAGGAATAATTACAAATGCCAATTTACATGTTCATTTCATTCAAATTTAATCTCTTTCTAATCCTAGTGTTGGCGAACACTTTCCAAGGACTTAGGAGATACATGAAATAATGTTTAGGATTGCAATTAAATGGCATCCTATTCCCAACATTCTCCCACTTGACATTATACATTGCAATTATTCTAAACAAGGAATCATTATTATAAATCAAGTATAGGACTTAAGGACAATGGCCTTCTGCACCAAGAGAACTTATTTGTAGGAACTGGTTTCTTAAGATAATCTACAACATTAATCAAAGTGTTAACTTTCTCAATTAATACCTTCCCACTCTTAACCATTTCTCGCACAAAGTGATATTGAACATCAACATGCTTAGAATTTGAAGAAATCATCTTTCATCATTTTGCATTGATTATACAACAATAACAGTTTGTAATTTGCAGATAAGTTTATATTGTAAGGCTGAAAATAGTAGTACTATGTCAGTCATTTATATTTCTGCATTTACTTTGTGTTTTTAATGCAAACATTGTAACCCCTGGTTGGTTTACCGCCAATGTGGAGGAATAAACAATTGTATCTCTCATATTTCACCCACTGAATAAGTGGAGTATTCCCACGGCTTAGTGGATGCCTATTGTTAGCAAATGAATTACTTTTCATTGTAATGTCTTCCCCCCCCACTAAACAAGTGGTAGTGTGGAATTCTTATGGTCAGATCACCGCCTGCTCTTACATTTCCAACATTGAATTTTAGTACAATTTATTGCTAAGGATCCCATCACCACATGCTATCACCTCACCTTCAATAGGACCTTGGTGAACATTACTTCAAGTTGATTATCTTTTGGAGAGCTAACACTAATATTTGGTGTTGTGTTGGATTTTGTGAAAAAAAATTCACGAAAAAATTAAGGGGCACATTTCAGTGGTATTACAGCCAATATCCTGCCATCTTGCAAAAAAATGGATCTTAGTTGTCAAAAGAGTGACAAAGAAATCAGATTCTACACCAGAGGTCAAAACTGGGTTTAGTTTCGAATTTCAAAAGTGTCAAAGATGTTACCTTTTCTGAAGTTCAAAAACTATGAGAAGTCAGATTTGATTATGGCTTCTGAAGAAGAGAAAGATTTGGCAAGATCACTTTACATTGTAGGTACAAGGCTCAATGAAAATTGTTAGACAAGAGGTGAGTAACTGAGTATATTGTTTGAGTTGGAATATCGCTTGAGCCAATTCCAACAATCACCTACTGAATTATTGAATAAGGCATTATCTCCCGCATTAACTACTTTGATTCATCCATATTGGATAGGGCATCCAAAGGAAGAAATAAGTTTGTTGGCTACTTCATGCTTTAGTGAAGTTATAAGGATTGTAGCACCATTGATGCCTTATGATGATGAAACTATAAAGAAGATCCTTCATAAGATTGTAGAAATTTTCCAAGATCTTGATGAAATCAGTAACAGTCAATTTCCCAGAAGAGTTGCTATCTTAAAGACATTTTCAAATCTTAGGACAAGTAACTTGCTAATAGATTTGGAAATGCAAAATTAGATTGATCACTTGATCTACTACCTTCTCATATCCACTTGGAGTGAACAAGAAAAGAGTGTTATGGTAGTAGTAAAGAGTATTCTCGTTCTCACTATTAAAGAGGTAGATGAAATTCCATTGGATGTCCAATCACTCTTTTTGAAATTATATGAACGTAAAGAAAAGATTTATCCTATTGTTGATATGTGGTTAAATGAATTGTTTAATCAATGTGGGGAGAAATTTGAGCCCCTTTTGATGAAGATAGTTCAAAATAATGTGGATATTTCTTTCACTGAAGAAAAGAATGAAATTTGGCATCCCATGGATTTGGTAGCAGAATCTCAAGAAGAATCTTCAAATGTGCATTTGACCAAGCATTCAATAGAAGAGTGCCATGAAGCAACCATAGTTTCAGAAGAGCATGAAGACTATCAAATGGACTCACTTGAGTTTTTAGAAAAAGAACATGTTGAAATGGAGAGAGATGAACCTACAAAGAAGCTGTATGTAAAGGAAGATTTCATTAATCAAGAGGAATGTATGGTAGATCTTGAAAATGATTTATTTGAAGGAAATGCAACTAATGAAGAGTTTGAGGTTGTTGAAAATCTCAAAACAACAACTAAGTTGGAGCATGTACATCATTTTGTTGATGATAATTCAGAATATGAGTGGGACTCCCCCATGCTAAAATTACTTCAGAATGATTTTGGGGTAGATTTTGTTGAGATAGGTGTTCCTAATGATAGAGCTAATTATTGTTATAACTCTAGTGTGTTTGATTTAGATCCCTCTAAAGGTGATGTATTGAAGAAACCAACCATTCATGGAGAGCTTGTTGGGCATATTTTTTCAGAACAAAATCATATATTCATGAGACCATGGGATCCAGGTATTTTGACACCAAAGTACTTAGGGGAGCAAGCAATGGAATCTTTTGATGATTCATTGCTTGAAGATATTGTTGAAAATCCTTCTATTAAGGAATTATGCAGTGAAACGGTTATAAGGGAAGTTGATTTTGAAAATCTTGTCATTAAAAGCAAATCATAAAAGTTATTGTTTGATGAGCAAAGCCTCTTTGCTAATTATGATCAAGGGCCTAAAGAGCTACAAGTTTTGAAGGATAAATTAATGGTTTAGAAGAGAAAATTGTTAAAGTGTTAGCAGGATTTGATAGCACATACAATTTTATTGAAGAACTCTACTGGAAGTTTCAGATTGAAGAGAGATAGAAAGGAGTGGAGGATGAAGACACTCTTTCCAAGTTGCAAACCATCAAAGAGGTGTTGGAATCTATAAAGACTATTTTTTTGCATTTTCTCTTAGATAGGGATAATGCCATGAAGTTTGTAGAGGAGACCTATGGTTCCTACCAAGAGAAGGAGAAAGAGGTTGATAGGATTTGCCTTGATCTTAGGTTAGCTAATCATTCATTATGCAAAGTAGAAAATCAATCACCTCTTGCAACCGCACTTAAGGAACACGAAGCTAATACAAGGATTATGGACTAGATCAAGCAGATAGTTGAAGGAATAAATGAACTCCATATTGATGAAACATAGCATAATACCAAAGAGATTCAATATTTTGACGGTGATTGGAAAGTAGATCAAGAGTTTGAACTCTTGAGTTGGGAAGAAAATTTACCACAAGAAGGAATAGTTTGCAGCCATGAGATAAATGTTTTGATAGATAATGAATGTGGTATTCAGCTTGTTACACTTTGTGGGTCGGCAGCTAATGATGGGCATCCACAAGTTGAAAAATATGTGCATGAATTCTATGAAGAAGCGAACAAAAGGGATGAAGTCTCCACATGGGAAGTGTTGAAGCAAGAAGATTTCAACATAATTGTCAACGAGATGTTAATAAAACAAGTCTTGATAGTTGCTGGTAACTCCATTGCAGTAGCAAGGAGTGAAGATTTAAAATTTGTTACTCATGAAATAGGAGAGGAAGAAGGACCAGAACATGGCATTTGCACTCTTGTCAACCTTTACCTTCGGTTGAGTGATTCTTTAGCTTATACAAGTCAATCTTGGGAGTTGCATTTGAATTCATCTTATATTTCATACTCTAATGTTGCTAAAGCTTTCATGGATTGGTTTCAGAGGTTCACTAGAGAGGACGCCAACTTCATGAGTATGCACTTAGTTTTGACCAACACTTGGAGATGTGTTGAGTTTTCTTTCCAATATGTTGGAGATAATTTTCAGTTGGCTATCCATGCTTGGGATCCCCAACATGGTTTAATGGAGCTAATTACTTATCGAAAGATGAATTCTTGGGGGAATAAGGATTCAATTTTTAGATTCTTTGATGTTGTCCTCATCCCTACCAACCATTCAATGGTTCCTTTTGCTCATCAACTAGTAGATTGGAGAGATAATTCAAGAAAAGGGTGGCTTATGTTGGGTTGGAGCTTCCTGAGAGGATATTTCCAAACTTGGGCATGAGAAGTTGTGCTATTATGGACGCTGATTTTCAATGTTGAAGTTGTTGTTCAATTCCTTGCACGCCGATTTTCGTAAAATCAGACTTTAAGTGGTTTATTTTAGATTTCATGGGCAACTAGTACACTCATTTTTTCTCTTCACAATCCCTTTTCAGTGGTGTTTTATGGCCTCAAAGATGGGAAATGTTGCTTCATAGTGATTCATATCAGTATTGGATGGTGTTCAAGTTATTTTCTAGTGGACATCTTTGTACAATTTATTGCATTAGTGTGTGGGTCAACGAACCTTTGCCTGAATGGGTTCAACATTTTGAGACTCATGGGAAGAGATTGGTGAAAGTTTTCAGAAGTTTTCTTGAATGTGTCAGAATTACTCAGAGGAGGAATTATACATCCTTGAGGAGTTTTGAGGATGCGACTGCTATGACTTTGCAAAGAGTTTTTTTTCCCTTTGCAAATAGCTATGATGGAGACACACTTGTTGTTGTGACTTTTTTTGATGCTTTGAGGAGTTATGTTGATGAGATTATGTTTGAGTTGATTAGATTATTCTTTTTGGTTTTCAAAATGGGGATTAACATTGACATTGCAAATGTTAATTCCTCAGAGTTAATTAGGCATGAAATGCTGCTTGATTTGATTCCAATCCTTCCATGTTTTTCAATTTGAATTTTAGGCATGTTATCTATTTGAGGTTGTAGGGAAGCATAGTGCAATTTTGGTGCAATGGTTTCATTTGTATGATCAGAGTGGAGCAACATCAACATGGTGGGTCTTTTTAGAGATGGACATGGGACCCCAAGATCCTTTATGTTTTGGTGGAATCAGTTTGGAGTGTTGTGGCATTGCTTGAGGCAAGCAATTTTGAGAAGGGCAGACTGCAATGTCCCCATTTTAGCCATCTACTATTCTGTGACTGATAGCCTATTTTTAGGAGCCCGTAAACTCATTAGAGGTAAAATTAGGGTTTCCTATTTTATAGGAGGTTTATGATGCATTTTTTGAAGGTTTACATGCATGAGTTTTTGATGCATGTTTGGTGGAGTTATTTAGGTTTTTGGAGAGCTTTGAAATGGTGTAACATGCATCTCCATCTGACAACCTTTCTCGACACTTACTATTTTTATTAAGTCGTGACAGTTGGTTGTTTCAGAGGTTTCTTCGTTGGAGTTTAAAGATTTGGTTTGTAGATTCTTTCTAGGTTTTCAGAGAGCTTTGTAGTGATATGAAATGCAAATGAATTGGGCAACTTTTCAGAATTTACTATTTTTTAGTAAGTTCTATTTTTAGCAATGTTTCAGTTGGCAGCAAATAGTGAGCTTTTTACTTCAGGTAGGGCAGTTGAGTATTTTTGGATTTGGCTTTCTGAGGTGCATTTTGAAGAAATGAACTATTTTAAGACATTAATGCTATATTTTTATATTGGCCCCCTTGGCCTGGTAATACGACTTAAAGTTGTTTTAAAAGAAGGTTCTTAAGGGTGGACACCTCATTGAGAAGGTTTTAAATATTTCAAATGTTAATAATGTCCCCTTGAGACTTGGACACCTATAAAAGAGGGTGAATTAAATGTTTTAAAAATTAAATTATCTCACATGAGGTTTGGGTGTCACTTTTGGAGGATAGATGGAAAGCCAATAGTCACCTTCAATTCTATAAAAGTATGTCATTGCTCATACATTCATCATCCATTATTTACCTTATCGAATTGCTACCGAATTGATTATAGGCTTATGGCTTCGAGGAATGCATACCTCTTAGCAAGAATCCAATTTCGTGTTTGAAAGATAACACCTAGTTGGAATTGTGGCTGCTTCTCATTCAGATAAGCATATTGAGCATCATTGTGAAGAATTTTGGTGAAATTTCTAGTTTTGTGTTTGCTGGTTTTTGTATGGCTGAAGCGAAAATTCAATTATAGCTCTTAGTGAGATTTTAATTCCTTGTGGGTATTTGTTCATTCAATGCCTTTGCTAGTGGCGCCCCTAATTATGCATTTGCATATTTTTTCATCAAAGATTTGATTTTTAAAGGGAGGTTGACCCCCTTCTTGGGTTGTACTATGTACTTGCTACCTTGGGATTTGAGCTGGGCCATTTGGAGTTGTTTGCATCTGATTAATGGTTGTGTCTTAGTCGCCTAGCCTTGGAAATGATGCATTTTTAGTTTCATTGAATTTAGTGGAGTGTGGTAGGAGATTTGAGCTTTTTAGTGTGTCTAAGTTAGCTGGTTATGAAATTTCAGTTTGCTAGTTTTCTTATCAGATTGTTAGCAATTTAGTTTTGATTTTTAATTTTGATGTTGAGAAGGTTAAAAGTTGAAGAAATCATCTTTCATCATTTTGCATTGATTATACAACAATAACAATTTGTAATTTGCAGACACTTTTGCATTGTAAGGCTAAAAATAGTAGTACTATTTCAGTCATTTATATTTCTACATTTACTTTTGTTTTTAATGCAAACATTGTAACCCCTGGTCGGTTTACCGCCAATGTGGAGGAATAAACAATTGTATCTTTCATATTTCACCCACTAAATAAGTGGAGTATTCCCACGGCTTAGTGGATGCCTGCTATTAGCAAATGAATTACTTTTCATTGTAATATCTTCCCCCCACTAAACAAGTGGCAGCGTGGAATTCTTATGATCGGATCACCGTCTGCTCTTACATTTTCAACATTGAATTTCAATATAGTTTATTGCTAATGATCTGATCACCATATGCTATCATCTCGCCTTCAATAGGACCTTGGTGAACATTCTTGGTGAAGGGTAGTTCAAGTTGATTATCTTTTGGAGAGCTAACGCTAATCATTGGTGTTGTGCTGGATTTTGTGATAAAAAATCATGAAAAAGCAAGGGGCACATTTCACTCTAGGTCCACTGTCAATTCACTGTGATCTAGTATTACATGCTAGTTCCAGATTGTGGGATTACAAGTTCTAGCTATGTAGGACACAACACTATGCTCAGTTGGTTGTCGTTATTTGATTACTCTACCAATCTCTTCGTCAAAGGGAAGGGCCATTTATCGAATGATAGATATGTGGGGACCACATAAGAGTTCGTGGTTGGCGGAAAAACGCTTGAGTGATGCTTCTCCTCCACAACAGGCAACAAAAGAACCAAGATTTGAAAGGAAGGATCCTGGACTGTCTATAAGCTATTTGTTCCAAAGCTCATTGAGGTATGTTTGTAAATGTATGCATTCTTGTATGATAGTATCTTGTGAAATCATTGTAATGAAATGGAATCCTTATTGTATTATGTTATGGCATCTTTGTTTGTATATTTTCAATAAAGAAAAGAAAAGAAGAAAATTATTGCAAAGGCTTGTTACATATTTTATTTACTCGCAAAGTGAAAACTTAGGAATTTTTTACTTCATTGAAGGGTTAGCATGTTACACCTTGGATCAATTTAATGATTTGGAACAAGTTAGAAGACACAATGAGTAGAAATGCAAATGCTTATGTTTATCCTTATGACTTTAGATGCTTATGGAATGCTCAAGTAATTAAAAAATATGATGTTTTATGATGATTCTATTATCTAAAATAAACGAGGACTTTATTCTATTGTACAACACCCTAATGCCATAATTACATATTTTGTACTTGAGTCAATATACAATGACTAATAAGAGATAAATTGACTTAAATCTATATATAAAATTAAATTTGAAAGATCTAAAAAAAAAGATTGCATGTGGCATTCTAACTTAGATTCAAAATTAAATCTATAATAAGAAGTAAACAAGTGTAAAAGTTGAGTCTAGATCATTAAAAACAAGGACTAAGAATTAAAACACATACTTTACTAAATTATTCCTTCCAAAAAACACTTTCCCTCTGACTAGAATGTAATACAAAACAAATCCATCGAAAGCCGTTTCTTGCCCTGTACTTCGATTATATAATAATGCATGAGTTCGTTCTAATTTCATAAATAGGTAATGAAAAATATTGCCATTGCTAGTTTTTCCATAAATATTGCCATTGCTAGTATTTGTGACTTGGCATTAGGGGATTGGGGTGCAGCCGAACTGTTCGGGAGAGTTGAATTGACCTGCAAAAGGCTGCTCAAGGTATGTCCACCAAATTTATACAGTGACTAGTTTAAGATAGCACAATGACAGCTAAGTATAGGCCAGCCTCCGTTCCTTACCGCACAGGCGTCTTTTAAGGATTTACAGTTAATTCAACGCTGTCAACGTATTGTCAACGCATTTCTTGTGGTATCTTGAAAACAAAGAGCCCTTTCAGAGTATTTCTGATATTGTGGGGTTTATGCATGGTTTCATGGCTATGGAGCTTTTGCATTTAGCAAGTAAATGTTTTATGACTCCCCGGGTATCGGACTGTTGACAAAAATGTACAAACCCTCAATACCTCTTGGTTCTATATGCATATAACACCCTCATATCTATGCGGTTCCCAGTTCATTCTCTTAAGCACCTTTTCAACTTAGTTGCAACCCTGCATCGAGGCAAAACAGGTTCGATAAGTTAATTTTTGTATTGAGCGTAAATTCTCAACAACATAATCGATTCAGCCAAAAATCCAATTGGACCCAAATTATATGTTGTTTTTTTAATGTTTTTTGCCAAATTGACTTTGGGATATGGCAATTGGAGTTCTATGTTACATTTTCCGTTTTCCTATCCAACGTAATACTTCTGGTAAAATGTTGGTATGGCTTGGCATTACTATAGTCCATTACTGTGTGTAGTCTGGTATGGCATCAGTCACTTGACCGTGGCATGTCGTTCCAGGCTCAGTATAAAGGCGCATACTTCCCATTTGGCGACTAGAACCTCCTGCTTCCAAGAGGGGAAGCTTACCAATCCCCTTATCACTTCGTTTTTGAAAAGGAAAAAAAGTGTAAAGTGTGTGCTGTGTAATTGCAGCCGTCGATCCATCATTGTGTATTTTTTGGCATGGTATCATTCTAGTCCGTCAAATTACTTTAACTTGCTATTAAAGGTCTCGCATGGTTATGGGCTGCCGTAATGCAGTGGGGGGAAGCTCGGGGACTTTGTTTTTCGGATTATAAACCTGGATGTTGCAGAAACTATGTTATTAGTGATAGGTTATGCAGAAATGTACCCCATTTTTGTTACGCCATAACCTTACCATGTGTTCATTTCTGTTATAACCGGTAGTCTACCATATTTGTAATGACAAGGATTTGAACCTGGGTCATGTCCTTATGAGCGTCCTCGTCAGCTCTGGATTATGAATTATTTTAATTTCAATTTTTGTGATACCTACAAATGTTCCCAATTAGCCCCGGATTATCATCGCTTCTGTTCTCTTCACATATGCAAGTTACATTCCCTTATAAGCTAGGAAATTCTGCTCTGACACATTTCACAAATAAGCCCATTATATCCGTATTGCCAATGCTTGTTTTGCAGGGTTTTGGGATCTGTTTGAAGTTGTTTTTGTGAAAAGATAGCTCTTCGTTTGGAGAAGACATAGTCAAGGGATCAAAATGAGGCTTTTGAAGGTGGCCACATGTAATTTGAATCAATGGGCCATGGATTTTGAATCCAACCTGCAGCATATTAAGAAGTCTATTTTGAAAGCCAAATCTGAAGGAGCAGTGCTTAGAGTGGGTCCCGAGCTTGAAATTACAGGCTATGGCTGTGAAGACCATTTTTTAGAGCCGGACACAACGATTCATGCGTAAGTCACTCTTCCCTTCGGTTAAAAAATATGCCATGGATGCGTGTCTTTTTGAATATGTTAGGTCTTGCTTTGCGTGTCTTTTTTGTTGTTGTGATGTCTTTTTAACCGGAGCTTTTTGTAGAAGGCAATGTCCTTATTTTTCTCAATTTCGTGCTCCAACTATTATATTCGAATTGGATGTATAAGATGTAGTGTACTTTGTAATAGGCAGGACATCTATCAATTTTTCCTGAATTAATCCTATGGTGTACCCACTACAAGGTTCTAAACTGAGTTTAAATTGCATTTTGCTTTAGTGATATATATCTATGTGAAACCCAAAAAACCACTGTGAAATTGAAATGAGTTGGAAACAAATTCATAGTGAAATTAGAGTAAATGAGGTTCCTGAATATGAAACTTGGCTGCAGAAGCAACAACTATCACGGATAAGGACATAATTTCCACATTACAAAGATAAATCCAATATATTTACCATTCAAGTAATGCAAACTACAACTGTTTAATGGGATATCAACATTTATTTAAATACTAAGATAGAGAAGAAAATTATCTTGAGTTTAACTGTTGAGAAATGACACAATGGAACGCTCCTGTAACATACAAGCTTTTACCCAGTTTGATTTGTAACAACCTAAAATATCATGTGCTATAAGTTAGTCTCTGTAGCAAGGCACAAGGCTGGTATGCTTTAAATGATTTCAAGAAACCATTTAATAAATTAGATGCAAATCTCTATCCATTAGTTTTCTCTAGTTCATGTTTCTTGATCAAGTGTAACGTGATGATAGTTTTTCTATGCTTAACACAATCAAATAACTGTTGAGTTGGAAACATAAGAGCTATCTGAAACCGATTGACCATAATTATTTTTAGTGATTAATAGAATAATTCAGGCTTGGTCTAAAATCGCAAGATGTTATTTGGTAATGGGTAATTTCTTAGGGTGGCATCATGCATATGCACTCTATATTTAGGAAATCATTGGATGAATTTACTTTAACTTTTAATACTTTGACCTACCTGCCACCATGTAACTACATTTCCATTTTATGGAATATTAAACAGGATGCTGTGTCCATATCCACTTAACAAATGTCACTTCAAATCCAAGCAATCTTGGTGACACCATTTTCAAAAGACTTGATAAATAACTTTGGCTGAGAAACTGCTAACTGTTGAACAGTAGTTATCTCGTTATGCAGATAGGGGTAGTGGAAACTGCTGTTAAATCTTACATTAGTCTTGATGGGTACTGTTTGAATTATTTTATTTTGTAATTGAGTTACATATAAATGAAATATATATTGCTTTCTCTGCGTGCTCACACAAGCTCATATCTTCCAAAAGATCACTTCAAATTTGGTTTGAAGCGTGCATGTTTCCGAATTTTGTTAGTTGAACTAAGCATAGTGTAAGATGATAATTTTCTTTATCCAGGGTAATTATCCTGTTTCTATGTGTCAATAGTTAGTTGTTTACATTACTGATTTGTAATATTGTGAGTAGGTGGGAATGCCTGAGGGATATTTTGGTAGAAGACTTGACGGAAGGCATACTTTGCAGTATTGGTATGCCAGTAGAGCAAGGTGGTGTTCGGTACAATTGCCAGGTCTTTTGTCTAAATCAAAGAATACTTCTGATTCGACCAAAATTGTGCCTTGCTAATGATGGCAATTATAGGGAATTGCGATGGTTCTCTTCTTGGAAGCATCATGGACAGCTTGTGCAGTATAATATTCCTGACAACGTTGCAGATGCAATTTCACAAAAAACTGTGCCTTTTGGGGATGGATATCTTTCTTTTTCGGATGTGTAAGCACCAGACCTTCCTCTTATTCCTTCCTCTCATCCCATATTGAGGGCATTGTTTCCTTTATTGTTGTCAATATTCCTTTATATTTAAGCATTTGTTGCTTTTCTTTGACATGTAAGCAAAATGGAGAGGGGGTTAGTTTTTTATAGACATGCAGCTTAATGCCATTTTCCAAGTACTGTGTATTATGCATGTTGTGTGGTACATGTCCATCATATGTTCCACTGCTTTTGATTTCTGTCCTTGTTAGCATTTCGACGAGTCTTACATTTTATAAAACACATCTTTGATCCAAATCATTATCCCTGAATAGAAGGTGGATTGGCAGATGAGAAAGATACAGAAGTCAGTTTTAAGTTTCAAACATTAGATTTTCAAGGGTAGAGAATAAATAGTCCCATGTCATTGATGGACTTTCTAACTTGCTAAATGCAAAACTGGATAAAATATATAGCTGTCTCTAACAAGAAGACTAACATGCAAGCTTAGCAGTGCAAGGCTGTTATCCCCAAGTCACTTTTATAATCCAGTGATAGTGTAATGAAGATTCTGGCCTATTTTTCTCATGCCTCTGTATGTTGGAAACAATCCACATTCGTAACCAAACAGTGGGCCAATAGGTCAGTGATAGACTGACTCAGCAGCTTATGTGAGGTCCCTGGTTAGAGTCCTGGCTGGTCCATAGAAAATTCACATGGAATCAGGGTCAACCTAGGAGCCCTGATCACAAAAGTGTGGCAATGTGTGTGGATAGGGTGTTGGGAACTGTAATGTCCTGTTCTAAAAATTCCAGTTTTCCACAGAGTTTCCTGACGGGGACAGGTTTCGGGGACGGTGAGAGGGGGGACGGGGAGGGGTGGGCGAGGGAGAGTGGCGGCGGTGATATACATATAGTACTTGAAAAACTAGTTATAAAAAGATGTATAAGAATTACATTTCAAATTAAACTTTGGCAAATTAGTAAAATAACAAAATTGCAAATACTAGCATTTTAAATACTTGAATACTATTACTAAAAGATTAAAAGTAAATAAAATTTGACAAATGAAATTGTCGAATTTGAGATTTCTATTATATCGAAAATATGATATCATAAAGATGATTCAATGAGCAGCATGATACATTGATATCAAAATAAGTACAAAATGCAAAACTGTAGTGAAGGGAGCCTCTAATCATCCCTAAACTCCTCATCACTGGAACTTTTGGAATCCTCGTGGTCAAGCTCCGCCAAACTAATACCAATCAGCCCTTCATCTGAAGTCGAAGCATCCTCATCAATCTGTGCTGGCTCCTCTGGCATCCCATCATGCTACTAGACTCTCTTTGTACACAAGCGTTTTGTGGTCAATGAGACGCAAAGCACTATGTACAACCACAAGCTTCTTTGCTCTCCTAGAGGTAAGTCTGTTCCTTTCAAGAGAGTGGATGAAGCTATAGGTAGACTAGTTCCTCTCAGTAGCTGAAGAACTAGAAACCTGAGATAACAATTGAATGGCTAGAGTGGTAGTCAAAGATCCCGATCCATGGCAAGTCCACCACAAAATTGGGTCCTCCTGCTCCATAGTTGCCATATCCATCTTGGCCACATCAGAATAACCCCTAAGAGTGGCAAATTTGGTCCACTCAGTGCGAATCGTGCTAGCATCTACAAGATCATACATCTTCTCAATGCACTTGAAGAACCCTGCCTTCACCTTCGCATCCTCTATTGGTGTCACTCTACTAGGCCTAGTCTTGTATCACTTAGGATTCAATGCTTAGGTAGCCATGTGCAAGGGAGTGTTGAGCTTCTCCCATTTCTTGTGAATGATTGGCTGAATGTGCTCATGGTAGAATGCTAATTAATGTGGGGTCCTTCTCTTGCACAACAACCCTCATTTGATCAAGCATAGAATCAATGCAGTCATACACCTCTCCAAGGTTAGGTGCATCCGCATCGTCATACCTAATGACCTGGAAAACTGGAGCAATGATGGACACAATATATTTTGCATCACTCCAAAACACATCACTTTTCATTGTATCCTTCACCCTCTTCCCTTGTTTGGTCTTGGACTCGGCCCACCTATTCCAATCTGCTATCATAACCATGAGTTGTAGTGACTCTTGCAACTCAATCATTCTCTCCAAGAGAATGAAATAGGAAGCATCTCTCGTATTAGTAGGTTTCAAAAACTTCTCCTTAGAGAAGGTCTTAAAGAGTGCATGTGAAGTGTGGTGGTTGTAGATAAACATCTGCACATCTTTAGCATCATTGACCACTACTTTGATCCAACCAATCTTCCCCATGTCCTTGAGTGCATTGTTCATGGCATGCACACAACATGGAGTCCACCAAATATGCCTATAAGCTGCCTCAACAAGTTTCCCCACAACTTTGCACATATGTGTTGCATCTGTCACTACTTGGACCACATTTTGTGGCCCAACCTCCTCAATAGTCTCCTTGAGGACCTGAAACTGAAAATCAACGTCTTTGTGATGCCTTGAACAATCATCTTCCTTAAGAAAGTATGGGCCCTCTGTACATGTAACCATGATATTAATGAGTGGACGATGGCTAATGTCCGTCCACCCATCCATGACTATGCTGCATCCTATCTTCACCCAACTTTCCTTCATCTTTTCCATCAACAAATTGATCTTGGAATAGTTCTTATCCAAGATCGTGGTCCTCAATTTTGTCTCACTTGGTGTCATATATGATGGTCCTCCCCTTGCCACCATGGATATCATCTCCTTATAATAAGGAGATAGGGCTACGTGAAATGGGACGCCATTGGCAAAGAAGAGCTTGCGAATGGCATCATCTATGTCATCCTTGAGCTGCACATTAAACAAATCAGCTTCGGGGTTACTTTGAGTTTGCAATTTCCATTTCCCCCTCCCCTCTCCTGCATAGGCACTGGAAGAAAAACTTGGTGTCCCTCCTACGCTCGTTTGCAAAGTATGGCTAGAACTTTGTGGCTGGCTATGTTGAACATGTGCCCTATGAAGCAAAGTATTAGGCATAGGTGCAACTACACTATCACTAGGAACACCCCATAACTTATTTATTTCAGCTCTCAACTTGAGGTTTGCTGCTTTTGCCAAAAATGAACATGTCTCCACACCTTTTCCTCGAATAAAAAGAAGGTGTGCATTAACTCTAGTAATGCTGCCAAGCCACTCTAAATCACAAAAGTGGCACTTCCACTTCCTTGTGCCACCAGATGCCCTTGGCTTGCCTGGTAATCTTGTTGCAAATTGTTTGAGAGGGAACTTGCAATCAAAAGGACCCCTAGCATACAGTGCCAGTAATATAGAAGGGCACTTTATAGTACTTGCTTCACTTTCCATGGAACTAGTTTGGGCTTCAGGCTCAGCCCCATGGTCACCCCCCTCAGCCTTAGGATCATATTCAGATTTAGGATCACTATGAGAATGAATCTCTACCTCATTCTCACTCATGTCATGAGAGCTCATTGTGACACTGCAATAAACAAATAAATTCTATAAGTGCTTAGTTTTAGCCTAGTTTAACAAGTTTGAAAATAAAATTTAAAAATTTGATGTTGAATCTTGATGGAAAAATGAAAAAAATGAACAATGAACATGTTTATGGAAATATGACTATGCATTTGCAGCCATGTTTATGAAATTATGATTGAATTTTCCATCAAGATTCAACATCAAACTAGGTTTTGAAAATGAAACTAAAAACATAGGAATTTTTTTTTTGAAAAAACTTCAAAAAAACAGCCATAGAAACCTACCTTATGCTTGAAAATCCTTGTAAGTTGGTGTAGAATCCTCTTCTTTTTCTTTCTCCTTCTCACCCCTCTTGCACTTGCAGCACCTCAATTTCACTCTTTCACTCACTCTTCTCACTCACTCTTCTCACTGTTTTCTCTCCTCTTCACCTAGCTGTTGCAAAACATGAAATGGCAAATGTGAGCAAAAATAGAGGACTTGGAGTGTTTTGTTGAGGTTATGTGCTTTTAGAGGGGTCCCACAAGCCTTTATGACTCTGACCAAGGCACACTTTTCAAGAAATTAAAAAAAATCCTTTTTTTTTGCTGCCTAGCGTGAGAGACGCTTGAGCATCCTCGAGATGCTTGAGGGACAGCTAGGCGTCCCCGAGACATCTCAAGGACTTTAAACTTATAATTTTGATAACTATGAACTTCAGATTTTAACCTTTAATACAAATTTGAAAATATTAAATGTCTTGAAATGTTTCCTAAATTTCTATCTAAAGTTAGGGGTTTCTGTCCACTAACTTGGCAAGAGATATTAAGGGTTTTCGTCCTTGAATCTCTGAATCTTTGAGAGGTTTTGTCCTTGGTGGCTGAATACTTTACAAGGACAAATATATAATATTTGTTCACATCTTGATGCCGTCTTCTTCTAGTTAATTGACTTTTAGTTAATTATTATTTATTCTTTGTTTGAAGTAAATCACAGCTGTAAAAGTAATTGCTTCATTATAACTACACATTGTGGATCATCTATCCTCTTAACTGCCGCCTAGTATCAACTTGTACTTATAATTGATTTTATTAATCTTTAAGACCTGCTGGGATCAATGGGCATATTATTTAATTGAGAATGTTTAAATTTAGGCAGGGGCATGACAGAAACAATCCACATTCTATACCACTCAAAGGTCCCATTGCTTAATGGTAGAGCAGGTCAATAGCATTTATGAGGTCCTATGTTGTAGTCCTAGCTGGTCCATGGATATTTAACACCATACAAGGAGAGTATAGAAGACATGCATTTGGCATTTGTGAATTGAAAAAAATACTTAAGTTGTATAGCAATTGCAAGTTATTGATTGTTGCACGTATTATGCATTGGCCATTCGAGATACTCTATCTCAAAGTTGCACCAGCTAGCTATTTCATACCTGTCATATAAAAGCTTTTTAGAAGTATCCTTCTGCATCTTGCATTAAATTTTATCGTCTCATGAACATCCAAACAGTCTGTGTTTATTGTCACACTTTGAAATCACTTATTCCAGGTAGGTGTACTTCATAATACATTTTAAAGCCCTATAAACTGTTTCACTGCCTGAAAATAACATCCTTTAGTATCAGTTGTAGGTATTTTGAAATCAGTTTACTACTTCCTGTTTAAATTTGTTACCTTTTTCTTGTTTCCTAGTAACTGTGTCAAACTGTAATTGTATTTATTAATGACATCTAATGGTTGTGGTAATGCCATTCTCAGAAAAATTGCTGCTGAAACTTGTGAAGAACTTTTCACACCAGACTCCCCTCATATTGGTCTTGCATTGAGTGGTGTTGAAGTATTTACAAATGGAAGCGGAAGTCATCATCAACTGAGAAAGCTGAATACACGTCTAGAGCTGATTCAAAGTGCGACTTGTAAGTCTGGAGGTGTATATATATACAGCAATCAACAGGGCTGTGATGGTGGTCGTCTTTACTATGGTATTACTATTTTATCTAAGCACAAATTTTCTTGTTCTGAATTTGTTATTACAGATGAAATTCTTGATAACTCTTATCATTCTGTCCTTATGCTATTATTTTTGTGTGTTTGCACGGGGACAAGGTTTTCCATTAGATACTAGGTTTTGCACTTAACAATCTATTATTTTTTGATTGTATAATCATTTTTTTAAGATAATTTAGTTGTGGGTTCTATTTTGTGTGCGGGGGAGGGGAGGGGAGTGGGGTGGTGGGTGGGACAGTCCACTCATAAAAGTTAAAATATACATTGCAAGCATTGAGAAAATAAATATTCACCATGCATTACAAACATGGAGAAAACAACCACCAAATAAAATAAAATTACAGCACCTTACTAACTACAGATGGTCAGGAACTGTGTAAGCCTTGTCCATTCTTTCAACAATTCGAACCCCAGGCTCCAAGATGGTATTCTGAACCTGAATGGTTTGCAAACATAATCTGCATTGGCATTGAGAAGGCTAGATAATACCAGGTATCCATCCCATAATACTATCATCATGTCCTCTATAGACATAGCTACAGCTTGACAGAATGCAACAATGTCCTCCATCTGTGCAGAGAACTCACCCTGAGGGTGATTCGAAATGCTACCAGGATTACCAGATGCTGTAAAACTCTCAACCACATTTGCAAACTCTAAATAGTCCTCAGAATGAGCTATTCTAGGCTCTTCCACACAATCTGTCAGGAAAGTATGCAAAATCCTTACATGAACTGCCACATCTACAATGCGAGTCGCCAACTTTGAAACAAATCTTCTGCCAATGAGGTTTGCATTCTGATTGCTGTTGTATAATTCATCATTTAAGATCTCCTTCACAAATTCAAGCGATTCAAGACTGGTTATTTAAAGTGTACGTTGAAGCCTCAAATCTGAAACCACACCCTTGAAAGGAACATCATGACCTGCTCTGTTTTGAAAACGAAACGTCTACTAACATTACAACTTCCAGCACTGCTGCTGCTGAAACCACTATCCTTCATCTATATCTACCTAGACTTGCACTTTAAAAGACTGATACATTGCCCCATAGAGGAATGCGCATTACCAACACTCAATCCATCCTCACACACAATACCTTAAAGATCTTTGCAGGAAACATCAATTAGCCATGCAAGTTTGTATGTAGATTATCTTCAGGCAGCTGGGAAAGATTGTTAACATGTCACAAAGCAGTTCAATTCATAACAAAGGTGAGCAGAAATTGGGAGTAGGCTTAGGGCAGCAATGGGACCTCTCTAGACTTAATAAATTGGATATTGATCTACCCCCATTCATTATTTTCCTCATTTATTTTAGCAGAAAATGAGAACAGGTATTGATCTACCCCAAAATTAGCAAGATTATCCACCACAACATTATTTTCTCTGAAACAATGATTGAATAAACTCAAGGCTTCTTCCAATCAGACTTCTTCAATAATACTAGGAAGACACCAATCTTGAAGTCCTTTGACTATGCAACCACTAATAATTATTGTGAGTACCCTTCTATTTCGAGGTGCTTACATCCTACTGAATTAGCCAATTTGATTTCTTTTAGAAGAGATATGACTTCTGCCTCATTGTTCAATTTCATGCCAGGAAAGAGAGAACCCCCTTTCCTCTTTCAGAAAGCTGCCTTTATGATTGCACACTGGATTGCCTTTAGATGCTTATTCAAAATTCAGTTTCAGGGTACCTTCCTTGGAAGGATGCCATTTACTCGATCTTTTGCAATTGTTATTTGCATTTAACCCTTTTACAGGAGGCATAATTGGTTATTTTCAATTTGATGTTGTGCTTAAGTTGAATATTTTGGTCTAACATGGAATGTTGGACACGATTGGTCTGTCTTTTTGACCAAATTGTTTTTCCTTAACTTGATTTGTAATTTATTCTGATTAATTCTATAATTTGATTTTAAAGATAAAATCTTGTTGAATCTGATTTGATTTGGATGGTGATTCATAATTGCTAAATCTATTGACTGAAACAATTCAATACACAATTACAGTCAGAGTTGAATTCCTGAAAGCAGCATTGAGATAACTAAATCTCCTGTAACTGTAAGTGAAATCACTAAAATCAACACTCAATTGATGATTTCTTCTTTCTCATTTTTATTCAATAGGATGACTTTCTGTATTTGTTTTACTTTTACTTTTAGTTATCTTCTATGTTGTCAGTTCAGGTATGGTTTTGGGTTTTGGGTTTGCTGGTATGGTGAATTGTTTCCTGGGTTTGGTATATCTAGATATGACCGTACAATATAAATTATAAAATATTAAAAATATATGAAAAAACTCATAATTTGAAAAAAAAACTATATAAAATTTGAAACATCGGTGATAGTGATAAAGATAATTGATAATTCAATGTTGAATGTCAAATCAATATAAAAGTACAATCACTAATCATCATCTCGCTCTCCATTGAGAGCATCCATGACATCACTTGGTTTGCTTGAACCACAAGCAGCCACAGTGCCACTCCCATTAGCTGCACTCATGTGTGGGAGCCTCTTCATCCTTGACTTGGTTATGTGATAGAAGGTGCAAGTTAGAATTCTCATAGACCAACTCCTTTGAATTTTTTTTAGCCAATCAGTTGTGCTTAACTAAATGGATAAAGGAATATGTACTTTAATTCCCTTCATTTGAAGAAGAATTTGTAACTTGTTGAGATGGGGAGACAAAGTCAATACAACATTTGCAACTATAAAATTAAAATATAATATATAGCTTCCAAATAAAAGTAGGAAATTTTGTTTTAATTAAAAATGCATAAATGTGATAGAACTTTGATTGCAAGATTTTGTAGGCAAATAATGCCTTGGCCATGGAGATACTACCATGTCTGTGTGTCATGCATGTATTTGTATCGAAACGTGCTAAGACTGTGATTCCTTGAAGTTATAAAATTGCCAAACTCAGCCACATCAATGTCCTCTAAATCTGCATCTAGGAAGAGTCCAGTGATTTCAGCCTTGCACCCCTCACTATCTTTAGCATCTCTATATGGTGCCACCCTCTTGGGAAGTAAAGTATCTTTATGCTATAATATTTGGGTGAGAAAGCAAATGCGAAGAGATACAAGGCTGTGGTCACCTTGTTCTAGTGATTAGCAATGATTCTTTGCAGCTTTTCAAAAAATGCTTTTGTGCTATGTTGTGGAATCAGAATCGGCAAATAGGTATGGGTATGTGGGTATGGTATGCTAATGGTGTGCTTGTACTAAATTTTTTAAAATATATAAAAATCATAGATATATTTGTAATATGTATGTACAACTTAAAAAAGGCATTAATTGAATAGCACATATCATGCATATGCTAAATAGAACTCCATAAGTGTTGCAAATTTGAAATATAATATAGTAATTGGATATCAATTTGTCAAACCAAATGTCCTAATATATATTCATTTATGTTTAAAATAAACATTAGTATATTTAATTAAAACATTCATTTATTTATTTAATAAAGAAGAAGCATTAATTTATCTAATCAATAAGAAACATTAATTAATTTATTTAAGTGAATAAACTTTTAAAATTTAAAAAGTAAATCCCATAAAAAATAATAAATCAATCAAAAGTAAAAAGAAGAATGAAATGAAGATTAAAAGAAGGCAAATGAAATAATATATAAAGTGAAAAAACAATGAAATGAAAGATTAAAAGAAGGTAAATGAAATAATATATAAAGTGAAAAAACAATGAAGTGACATACAACTTGGACTGTAGGACTAAAAGAAAGAAAATTGCACGAAGTAATAAAGTGAAAGAAAAGAAAATGGGAGATGAATATGGCAAATAAAGATTATTGGTAATGATTTTGGATTTTTGTAGTTGGGGGTGTGAAATAAAATAAAATGGTAATTTCAAGTTTGCTACAGATGCCATCTCCATGACTATTTGTTGTAGGCTGCCTTATCAACAGACAGAAACTCCTATCCTTCCCTTGTATGCTCCCCCTTTCTTTGTTTGTTTGCTGTTGCTGTGATTTTGTAAATGCTGATTGTTTAGTGTTTGAAGACAGTCAAGAACTTTTAAAAACTTCCCTGATAAAATCACCCTACATCGGAATCAATTTGCAATCACCATGTCACCCTTGGAATCCCTTGGGTATGCCCTACACTATTTCCACACGATTTCAACCACTTAAATCCAAACTCTGCCTATTTCCATAGGTGATTTAGATCTAAACCTGATTCGGGTATGACTCGAACCTGGAAAGGATGTATTTTCTAGCTGATTTGGAACATAGCTTCTGTGGAGTCATTCTCCTTAGCTGATATTATGACCTTTATTTTTTCTATCAGGGAGCCCATGTCATCATATATTTTGGCCAAACACAACTGATCTGTATCAACAAACCCAATCATACTCATTATATGGATGGGCTTTGTGGAACTCAAAAGATAATCCATATGAGCCCACCAGTCATCATGCAGGACCAATGCTTTGACCTTTTGGGCCTCTCTAAATTTTATTGCCTACATACACTTCAAAGGTTGCTGATGACTATGGTGCTCAATGCCTCATGCACCTTCATAAGTCATCTCAAGGCCATTGTGTGATACGAATTGAGGCTTAACAACCTAATATGATGTACCAAAGATTACAACAAATTAAAAAAGTAGATGATGAAGTTAAAATTTTATAACACACCTAAAGCAAGTCAAACAATTAATTTCAAAATTTCATAAATCTACATTCAATAGCTCCAAATTTGAGGAGGACCTGAAAATGTGATATATAATGATTCTTTACAAACATCTGAATTTCCTCAACCTTGACATACATTATTTTGATCTTCTTGATTTATGTGGCAATCTTTTGCATTGTTGAGTTGAGTGAGTAGATGACATACAGTGCCCAAAAAATGTGCTTTTATGTTGTCTTGCTTTTTTTAACGTTGCCCATTATGACTTGTACAACATTTTCAGTACCCACCGTCTGTATCACCTCTATTAGTATTTTGACACTGAAGTTTGCATCGTTTACTTGCCTCTCACAATCAATTGCCTTCGAAAACATTGCCCTTTCAGCACATTGCAATGACATTAATTTAAGGTCTGTTTTTGCAATCTTTCTATCCATTGGAAAGGATGTATGCTTCCGTTTCAGCACATGAATCCTTGATTGGCTGCAAAGATGTCTCTACAAAATATTTTTCTTTTGCCAATAAGGTGGTGCTCACATTTTCATATGTAAGACTTGTATAATTCGTGGGTATTTGACTAATAGCCATCACCATTTCTTGTCAATATGGTGATCTTGCGAGGTTGAAAGGAAGCCCATTGGCATAAATGCAATGCACAATGTGCTCATTGCAATGTTCCTTATCTCATTTTGAAAACCTTTTCTAATGAACCTCTTTTGCGAGAAACAAAGGGTCTATCATTTTCTTGGGAAGACAGTGTCACAATGTAAGGATGTGTTAGCCGCTATTGGAGAAGCAAAACATGGCCTTGAAGGTGGTTTGCATGATCCTTTCTTGGCTAAAGGACGGTTTTTGGATTTTTCTCTCTTTTGCACTTTTTGGTGATTCTTGCTCTTTGATATACAAGAGAATTTGCTTTCTTTGACAACTTGTTTTTGTTCTTTCTTTGATGAATTTTAATTCCTTGGTTGGCCATTGCACAAAAGAGAGCTTTTTCTCTACTATATGATCTCTTATTCTCTTATTGCATTGATTGCAATACCAAACGTAACCTTGGCCTCTAGGAATTTGCTCAATCATTGTGATATTTCATAAAAGAGATGATCCTTGGTCAAATTTGAAAGTCCTTTCTGTTCTTGGGTCCACTAAACTAGAATTTAACAACTATTGTAAAATAATGGATACTTGTACTTGCATGTTTTAAAATAGACTAATTTTAGGAAAAGTAAAAATATAACCCTATGCAATGTAAATAAAGAAACAATAAAAAAGTAACAATGAAAAAAACATGTCCTATGAAATGTTAAAATTGAACAACAATTTGGAAAACTTTAAAAAAAATTGGAAGCTTGAAAATCAAATTTAATAAACTTAAAAGAAATTTGGAAAAAAAACTTACCTTGAATCATGAGTGTCCTTGATGCAAGCTAAAACATCCCCATAGCACTTATCAAAGACATTTTTGTAATCCTTCAATTCTCAAAATGCAGCAGCTTTGAGCAATGAAAAACAAAAATATTTGGAAGTTTGGACTAATAGGTTAGTTGTGTCAGTGTTTTATAGCTTTGGGAGCTATTTTCCCTTAAAGGCTGGTCGGCCTTCGTGTTTTAAATAATATTTATATTCTCTAGGGGCCGACCTAGAGAAGAGGTTGCCTAACTTTGTATGTAAGGAAGATGAAGACATGTCATTTTATCATCAATTTATTCTCACTTCAATTTGCATTTCTAAGAAGAAGTTTGCACTTCAAGCAGCAGATCACCATCTTGTAGCAGCAGATCAGATTTCAAGAAGAAATATATTCATTTGTATCTTTGCATCAAGGAGAGGTGTTACTATGCATTGTATTAAATTCGGCCTTGTGTAAGGCCTGATTTGTAAGCAGATTTCTGCCTTTATTCTTCTAATATATAAGAGATCTTTTGTTGGGTTTTTCTCCCTCGAGTAGGAGGGTTTTCCCAAGGTAACTTGTTGCATTCATGGTCTTATGTGTTGTATTTCTGCTTGCTTACATTTATGTTCCTAAAACTAACATGGTGTTAGAGCGGGTCTAAGAAAAGATCTGATCAATTTTGTTTAAGCAATCAATTCAATTCTTCATCTAGGGCAGATCTTGAAGGCAAAGTATTGCAGATCTGAGGTTGCAAATTATTACAGACCTAAAGGCAGATCCTTGAGGGTGAATTTGTGCAGAAAAAGAAGATGGTGAATGGTGTCAAGGTAGAAGATAGGCTTGAAGGAGCATCAAACTTCAACTCTTGGAAACCTAGGGTACTCATTGCATTAGAGGAGAATGATCTCCTTGAATTTATAGAAAATGGCATGCTAGAGCCGTCTAAAGACAGAGAAAATCCGGTGGAAGAAAAATGGCACGAAGGCTAGAAAGATCATGATAGACTCCGTAATGGATCACGTAGTTCCGATCATCTCCAAGATGAAGACATGTAAAGAGATGTTTGATACTCTAAAAGGATTGTATGAGATCAACAATACCAGCAAAGCCCAACAATACCAGCAGAGCCCTTGCCTTGAGACAACAACTTCATCATGTAAAAATTGCTAAAGAAGATTCAGTCATCTCATTCTTTATGAAGATTTCTGATTTGAGAGAGCAGTTGAGCGCTATTGGGGATATAATTGTAGACAAAGATCTTGTCATGTTGGCAATAAATGGTCTTCTTAAATCTGGGGAGGCCTTTATCCATAGCATCAGTGGGAGATCTAAGTTGCCCAAGTTTGATCGTCTTTGAGCTGATTGATTTCAAGAAGAGTCCAGGTTGGCAGAAAGAGGAATTGGGCGAAACTATCATGATGTAGAAAATCAAGTTCTTGCTACAAATGCTTCTAGAGAAAGAGGTAAAGGAAGAAAGAGGAATAGAGACAGATAATCAAATTCTGCCCCTGAACCGAAGAAGAAGAAGGATCTCTCTCACATTCAATGTTACAGGTGTGACAAGTATGGTCACTTTGCTCGAGATTGCAAATTAAAGTCTACACAACATGTTTCTACTGTGGAAATTGACAAAGTCGATTCAGAGGGTTTCTTATTCATCTCCGCTCTTTCAAGCAATGTTCAATTTGACAGTGATACTTGGTTGATAGGTAGCGGTGCTTCACGTCACATCACGGGCTACAGAGAGCATCTTACAGACTTAATAGAGAAAGAGTCAACTTACAAGTGATAATTGGAGATGATGCTAGCTATGCCGTAAAAGGAACGGGGCCACTTCCTTCCAGCTAGATTCAGGTATCCCTCTTCATTTGAGTGATGTATTGTTCATACCTGGGATCAAAAGGAATCTTGTTTCCATTTCAGCCTTGGAGGAGAAAGGGTACAAGGTTGCCTTCTCTGAAGGAAAGGTTCTTGCATGGTCGAAGAACTCCAGCATAAATTCAGCTCGTGTGATTGGCACTCGTCAGGAGAACCTATACAGATTATCTTTGTGATCAGTTTCTTCGAAGAGGATGAAATGACACTCAGAGGGAGTCTGACAAACCAATAGAGGTAATCTTGGACAAGGAGGTCAAAAGGTTGATGCAAGTACTTGGAGCTTTAGAGGATTCACATCATCATGAAGATTTGTTGTAATGTATATTCCTCTGAGACGAAGAAATATGAGGTGAAAGCCCTTGTAGTGTATATTTCTTTGAGACAGACAAATATGAGGTGCAAGCCCTTGTTCATCTTTGAGACTGAGATGAGATGTCATGTTGAGAGACTCCATGACGACATTACGTTGAGAGACGTTGTGATGAGCCCTTTTAATCTCTGAGACTGAGATGAGACGTCATGTTGAGAGACTCCATGATGACATCACGTTGAGAGACTCCGTGATGAACCCTTGTACATCTTTGAGATTGAGACGTGTTTTGAGAGACTCCATGACGACATCACGTTGAGAGACTCCGTGATGAACCCTTGTACATCTTTGAGACTGAGATGTGTTTTGTCATGTTGAGAGACTTCATGACGACATCACGTTGAGACTCCGTGATGAACCCTTGTACATCTCTGAGACTGAGATGTGTTTTGTCATGTTGAGAGACTCTATGACGACGTCACATTGAGAGACTCCGTGATGAACCTTTGTATATCTTTGAGACTAAAATGTGTTTTGTCATGTTGAGAGACTCCATGTCGACATCACGTTGAGAGACTCCGTGATGAACTCTTGTATATCTCTGAGACTGAGATGTGGTTTTCCACAAATGGGTGTAGCTATTGCGGGCGTCATGTTGAGAGACTCCATGACTAGGTTATTTGGAAAATACCTCCCTAGCTAAGAGGGAGTGTTAGTGTTTTATAGCTTTGGGAGCTATTTTCCCTTAAAGGCTGGTCGGCCTTCATGTTTTAAATAATATTTATATTCTCTAGGGTCCAACCTAGAGAAGAGGTTGCCTAACTTTGTATATAAGGAAGATGAAGACATGCCATTTTATCATCAATTTATTCTCACTTCAATTCGCATTTCTAAGAAGAAGTTCGCACTTCAGCAGTAGATCACCATCTTGTAGCAGCAGATCAGATTTCAAGAAGAAATATATTCATTTGTATCTTTGCATCAAGGAGAGGTGTTACTATGCATTGTATTAAATTTGGCCTTGTGTAAGGCCTGATTTGTAAGCAGATTTCTGCCTTTATTCTTCTAATATATAAGAGATCTTTTGCTGGGTTTTTCTCCCTCGAGTAGGAGGGTTTTCCCAAGGTAACTTGTTGTGTTCATGGTCTTATGTGTTGTATTTCTGCTTGCTTACATTTCTGATCCTAAAACTAACAAGTTGAAAATGTGTTTTTGTGTTTGTCTTTAATCACTTTTGTGTTTTTATGTTCCTTTTAGGGGTTAGATTGGTGCTTTGGGTTTTCTTATTTTTTTCATTTTAAAATGTGCTTTAAATAAACACATTTCAAGTTAAATCAGGCCACTTGCTCTATGGGTTTTCTCAAGTACACTTGAGTTCACTTAGAGCCTTGCTTGAGCGCCTTGTGTACACATATAGCATGCCTAGGGTGCTTGAGACATACATGCCTTGGGGGAACCCCTTGGGTACATAGCCCCAATATTTGTTTAGTTCAAGTATAGAGGGCTACTTAAGTAGACCTGCTACTTAGGCTATCTTTAGCCCCAAGATTTGTTTAGTTTAAGTATAGAGGGCTACCTAAGCAAACCTATTACTTAGGCTATCTTTTAGTTTGTAGCTTCTTTGGAGTATTTTTTTGGCTCCCTCTTATTGCTATCATTAGTTGTATCTTTTAGTTTCGTTGACCTATTTTTTTCACTTATGGAGTAAGTTGCCAGTTTTGGTAAGGGGGTGGTGCGAGGATTTGGTATGTTGGTACTACAAATTTGTTTTTCTTTTCTTGGGTATGGTACGACTGTTATATATATATATGCAAAAAATTTAAAAATACAAAATTACGAATACATTTGATATATCATATAATATTATATTTCATAATAATAATGACATTTGAATCTTTGATAGTATGTTTCTTCATCATTGATCAGTAATATTATGATAGGCACAAAGCTAATTGTTTAAGTTGTTAGTTTTGGTCTCCATTCCCACACCCCTTCATTGTAATCAAGTTTCTTACATGACTAGTGGGCTTGGGAATGGAGACCCTAATGGCGTTGAGGGGCAACACCCTTCATGGGGGTTGGGGGCAATGCCTCTAGTGGGGTCAAGGGGTAACACCTGTCATGGGGGTTTGGGGGCAACACCCCCAGTGGGGTCAAGGGGCATTGGGTTGTGGGGCAATGCCCCTCATGGGGTTCATGGGGCAATGGATCTAGGGACAAAGCCTCAATTGCCAAGGTCAAATTAAGGCCTTTGGAAACACACAAATCCTCATGGTGCACACCATTTTCACACTTTTATCACTTAATGACAAAATTAGGTATTTGGCACATTTTTGTTTATAAAAATGTTTTAAAAAAATGATTTTTATTTTTATTATTTGTTTGGATGGCCCTTGGGTCCCCTTAGGTTTGCTTAGGAGCATCTTGGGTTCACTCAGGGTCTCACTTAGGCATGTTGGGTTTGTTGTGGGTCTTGTGAACTTTGGGTCCTTCACAAGACCCATAATGAGCCCAGGGTGCCTAGGCGAACCTAGGACGCTCCTGTTGTAGGAATTGTACCCGCACCCATTCATTATAGAACCAAGATCCTAGAGGGGCATACTTGGTAACTTAGCTTATGGAAATTAATATAACTTCTTTCTTTCTCCTTTGTAGTGAAACAATGGAAAAAAATGCAAAGAAAAACAAAATAACATTCTCTGACATAGCCACCAAATCCATGTGGAGAAACCTTCTAGAGGAAAAGAAACCCATTGGAGAATTGTGGAAGCTTTACTTCCCTTAATACTATCTAGTAATTTTCATAGAATTTGCTCTCCTTTGAGTGTGTGAAGATTTGTAAACAACCCCTTTAATCTACAACAACACCTTAAATTACTCTTCTATATTTACCCATTTTCATTTTGCTTCCTACTACTTAATTTTTTCTAAAAGATTCTTGTAGGTATAAAATATCATTTATTTGTAATGTATGGTTGATGGTTTCAACACCTAGCAATTAAATTCTCAAAACTTGTTTCAGTTTGATAGGGGACAAACAAAGATATATAATAAATATATGTATATTTATATTGATATATGAATGATGAATACAATATATTGGCGCATCAAATATGTACACCCCAAAGGGTTGTCATAGACACATCTATATAATAGTTAATTGATTGCATTTAAGTTCAAAATATGATTAAGAATTCTCATTGACACTCAAGTGTACTCCATTGGAATTGACTGGCACATCCAAACAGTTTTAGAAGGTTGGTGCAGCTTGATTTGAGGATGTTGGGCCTCATCACAACCATTCCACATACACATATGACTACTACGCTTGGTCCTTTTGTACATGTTAGCACTCAATTCTCCACCTTTGCATCCTTTTCCATATCATTGTCACATTGTGCAAATTTTTTTAACACAACCACTAATGTAGCTGAGGATATAGAGACAAAAAAGAATATAAACAAATTTATGCCATGTTATTTTAAATCATTCCAGTCATCCCCAACTCACTTGTTCTAATGTGAAAGATATGTCCATGATGGTAAAGAGCCTAAAAAGAAAAAGAGAATTCCAATCCCAAAAGTGACATTCCACAATTAAAGTAAAAGCCAACAGATGGTTCACAATAAGCAACCGGGCTTTATTTCTCTCAATAACATACACTATAATGAATTTTTTGTCAATATATTCAGTGGTTTCAAGTGCAATTCAAAGATATGCATATGAGTCTTAAATGTGACACAATCAACATAGGTTGCATTTGATGGAAACGACTCTAAATTCTCTCAAGTGAAGCTATTCCATCCTAGATGCCCATGAAGAGCACACACTTATATTGAGAAGGGTTGGGGGGGTGCGTGAATCGATATAAGATAAACTTTTACTTAGTTAAAAAAAAACAACCACAATAAAAGAAAGCACACAAGATCCACACAATTAAGAACACAAGATTTACATGGAAACCCTTTCAAGAGAAAACCACGGAGAAAGATTGCTTGGATCTACTATCCAAGTCCAACCACAACAAAAATAAAATAATCTTACAAATATTTGTAGGTACCAACCTAGTGGAAACATCAATCCCTGCTACTAAGCACCAACTTAGCAAGAGACACCTGTAAATGTAATCAAATCTGTTCACTAAAAGGATCCTAATACCTAAGAGCAAAACTAAGTTCGAATTTCTGAGTAAGACAATTATAAGTCAAAAATGAAATTTCCAGAATTTTTCTCTAACTACGATTTCCAGATCTTCTTATTAAATGTGAATGTGCTGATTGCACAACATTATCTGATTTCTATGTTTGCATATCAATGAAGGAACTCCTATTTGTATGTGGAGAGGCCCACCTCCAAGGGATGCGTCCCTTGAGAGGACATGTCCCTTTGGGCGCACGGGCTTTCTCTACAGCCAATTACCATTTGTTATGTATACATTAACACGTACACACCCTTCTACATGATGGCGGATGTCTTAAGAGGATTCCGATTTCAAATAAATGCAGAATATAAAATCACGGGAATGATCGAATTTATATGAATGCTCATAATTTCGATTTTAAATGTTTCCTTTAGAAATATCATAACATGAATGATAATTTCGATCACTTATGAATGACAATGATACTTGCATCACTGAAATTCATATCTGACCGAAGCTATCATCCATTAACACTCCCTCTTAGGTAGGGAAGATATTTCAAATTAAATAAGTTAAGATATCACCTTCACACGTGATATGATGTGTTTTCTCAAAGTTGTCAAGTCACATGACATTCTTCATAACACATCTTCATTATTTCAACACTCCCTCTTTAACTAGGAAGAATAACTTCCAAAAGTGATATTACCTAACTCGTGATATCAGAAGATATGATATGCTTCTGAAAGTGTCAAGTCACATGACATTCTCCATACACATCTTCATTATGGTATGTGCACTGACATCAAGTCACATGATGTCTACCATAATTCATGGCATATCCACGGATATAATCATCCACCATGATTATCTCTTACGGATCACAATGACCTTCAGATATCAAGTCTCATGATATCCATCAAGGTGTCCAAGAGATACTATCATGATATGTCCACATATATCAAGTCACATGATATCTATCATGATAGTTCATCATTGTAGAGTCGTCACTTTACAATGTCAAATACAAGTGTTCATTATCAGAAAGATCGTCACCTTTCGATAATGCACACAGGGGGAGTAGGCCCATAAAGTCATGGAGTCACACACATGACAAAAGAGTTTACACATTAAACATCTTTATATATTAGTACAATTTATAAACAATTTGTATTTCAAACATAAATAACAAATTACATTTCAACCATACCAAGTTTCTTCCTGAAGTGCTCTACCTTGATCCGGGAGAGAGGCTTGGTGAGAATGTCTGCAGTTTGATCATTTGTACTAATATACTCCAACTGAATCACTTTCCTTTCCACCATATCTCTCACATAATGATAGGGGATCTCAATGTGTTTAGATCTGTCATGAAAGACAGGATTCACAGAGAGCTTTATACAACTCTGATTATCACAGTGAATAATCGTAGGATTCAAGGGCTCACCAAAGAGTCCCACAAGCAATTTACGAAGCCACACTGCTTCTCTTGCTCCCATTGAGGCTGCAATATATTCAGCTTCTGTTGAGCTCTGTGCAACTGACGATTGTTTTCTACAAATCCAGGAGATCATAGCTGATCCCAAACTGAAGCAACATCCTGATGTGCTCTTTCGATCAGTTACACTTCTAGCCCAATCTGAATCTGAGTACCCATGTAGATCTAGTGGATCATTCTTGTAATGAAGCCATATCCAATGGTGCCTTGAAGATATCTAAAAATATGTTTTACAGCCATCAAGTGAATTTCCTTGGGTTCACACATGAACTGGCTGAGGGCATTTACAGCATAGCAAATATCAGGTCTGGTGTTAACCAGATACATCAAGGATCCAATCATCTGTCTGTAAAGGGTCGGATCTGCACATTTGGATTCTGCTGCTGCTTCTTTCAATTTGTGAAGGTTGGTTTCCATGGGTGTAGACATTGGTCTACAGTCCAACATTCCAAATCTTTTCAGAATGTCGATAGTATACTTCCCTTGATTTAGTATAATACCTTCTGATTTCTGCCATACTTCCAAACCGAGGAAGTAGTGAAGAATACCCAAGTCTTTCATGTCAAATTCAGAGATTAGATCTTGTTTCCCTTGAGCAATGAGGTGATCTTCTCCTGTTATCAGCAGGTCATCAACATACAAAATAATTATAAGCATATCACCTTTGATTACCTTGAAGTAGAGATTGGAGTCAGCATCATTCTTGGAAAATCCTAATCCCAAGAGATAGCTGTCAATTCTTTCATACCAGACCCTGGGAGCCTGTTTAAGTCCATAGAGAGCTTTCTTGAGCCTGCACACATGTGAGTTAGATTTATGTATCACAAAACCTTCAGGTTGTTCCAGATAGACTTCCTCTTCAATGGTTCCATTCAGGAAGGCAGTTTTCACATCCATTTGATGGATCTTCCATCCTTTAGCTGCTGCAATGGCTAACACTGCTCTTACTGATGTATAACGGGCAACAGGTGCAAATGTTTCTTCGTAATCAATGCCTTCCTTTTGAGAAAAACCCCTAGCCACGAAACGTGCTTTATGTTTTTCTATACTGCCATCAGCAGCATGCTTGATTTTGAAGAGCCATTTAGAAGAAACAACAGATTTCTCTTTTGGTCTAGGCACTATGTCCCATACATCATTCTTTAGTATGGACTGGTACTCCTCTGTCATTGCATCCTTCCAAGCTTGATGTCTGAAGGCTTCTGTAACACTGGCAGGTTCAGAGTTTATGATGTTGTTCATTAGGGCAACATAGCTAGAGAAACGTTTGGGTCTTTTACTCTCCCTGAACGTTCCTTTAGGTGCTGCATGATCCTCTGCTTCTTTGATCATCTTCCTTGCCCAAAGTGGTCTCTTTCTGCCAATGTCATTTGTGTCCTCATTTGAAGTGGTAGGAGGTTCAAGTGGCATTTCCTCAGGATGCTCCCTCTGAATCTCAGGAGCAGGTTCCATTTCAGGTATCCTAGGGAAATAGGTTTCTGTTTCACTTGTACTTCTTGCCCTCTTGAATGCAATGTCTTCTTCGAAGATGACATCTCTGCTCAACTCAATTTGTTTCTGCCCAGGTATGAATATTCTGTAAGCTTTGGAGGTTTCACTATAACCCACAAATACTCCCTTCTTTCCAGAAGGTTCTAGTTTGGATCTCTTCTCTTTGGGTACATGAATATAGACAGGGCAGCCAAAAATCCTAAGATGGCTAATGTCAGGTTTTATGCCGGTAAAGGCTTCTTCAGGAGTTTTGTTATCAAGATGAGAATGAGGACATCTATTTTGGATATAGACAGCAGTCCTAGAGGCTTCTGCCCAGAAAGATGTTTCAATGTTTTGGTCTAGCAACATTGCTTTAGCAGCTTCTACAATGGTTCTATTTTTTCTCTCAGCAACCCCATTCTGTTGAGGATTGTAGGCGACAGTGAATTCCCTCTTAATTCCGGCACTCATGCAGAATTCTTTAAAGATCTCAGAGGTATATTCTTTTCCATTGTCTGTCCTTAAGGTTTTTATTTTCTTTCCGGAGAAGTTTTCAGTGAGGGCTTTAAACTCTTCGAACCTTTTGAGGATTTCTATTGACTCTTTGCATTTAAGGAAATAGATCCAGGTTTTCCTAGAGAAGTCATCTACAAATATAACATAGTATAGAAATCCTGCTTTAGAAGGTACAGACATGGGTCCACAAAGATCAGAGTGAACCAGTTCTAATACATTAAGGGTTTTACTTAGGCTATTCTGGAAGGATCCTTTAGTATTCTTTCCTAGGGCACAACCTTTACAAGTTCCCTCATGAGATAGTTTTAGCTTGGGTAAGCCTGTAACAAGTTTTTCCATAGAAGGTAGGGCACGGAAATGAAGGTGACCTAGTCTTCTATGCCAGATTTCATTCGAATCAATAGTGTCAAGGGTAAGGGCTTGTTTAACCTCAGTGCAAAGTTTGTAAAGGTACCCTTGTCTTATGCCTATAGTATGTGCTTTCTTGATAGTTGAGTTTTTAGGCCATACTAGAACTTTACCATCCATAAATGTAACTCTGTAGCAATTGTCTTCAAGGGCAGAGATGGATATAAGATTTCTCTTAATTCCAGGTACAAATAGGACTCTAGTGAGTTGTAGAGAAATCCCAGATTTCAACTTGATAGAGCATGTTCCAACCCCCTTTACAGTGTATGCAGAATCATCCCCGATGGTTACTTCTTCATCAAACTTTTCAGTCATGGAGTCTAGGTGTTCTCTGAACCCTGTGATGTGTCTGGATGAACCACTATCAATTACCCAATTTTGAGTGTTGTTAGATACTTGATTAGAAAGGGCTGTGTAGAACATAAGGTTCTTAGTTTTCTTAGGTTCAGCCATTGGTTCCCTAATAGTTTCTCTCATAAGTGAGACTAGTTTATCTGCTCTTGTAAGATGATTTTCAAATCTGATCACAATAGACATTATGAAGAATGTGATGTGAATTCGATTTTAGAAAATACGAATTTCCTTTTAGCAATCTGATTTTAGATTTGATTTGGATTCGCACAACGTGGCTCTGATACCATGTAAATGTAATCAAATCTGTTCACTAAAAGGATCCTAATACCTAAGAGCAAAACTAAGTTCGAATTTCTGAGTAAGACAATTATAAGTCAAAAATGAAATTTCCAAAATTTTTCTCTAACTGCGATTTCCAGATCTTCTTATTAAATGTGAATGTGCTGATTGCAGAACATTATCTGATTTCTATGTTTGCATATCAATGAAGGAACTCCTATTTGTATGTGGAGAGGCCGGCCTCCAAGGGATGCTTCCCTTGAGAGGATGTGTCCCTTTGGGTGCGCGGGCTTTCTCTACAGCCGATTACCATTTGTTATGTATACATTAACACGTACACACCCTTCTACATGATGGCGGATGTCTTAAGAGGATTCCGATTTCAAATAAACGCAGAATATAAAATCACGGGAATGATCGAATTTATATGAATGCTCATAATTTTGATTTTAAATGTTTCTTTTAGAAATATCATAACATGAATGATAATTTCGATCACTTATGAATGACAATGGTACTTGCATCACTGTCATTCATATCTGACCGAAGCTATCATCCATTAACAACACCAATCTCTTCTATTGAGAGGCACCAACCTCTAATTAATAAATTTTTTGCCTTCCTAAATAATGCTTCTTTGATGGATGATGATCATTTGAATCTTCTTCAAAAATCTGTTGTAATAAATCTGCTTTGCTCTTGTTTTTGAATGATATTTCATTTATTGCTTGCTATCTAACCTTCACTTTAACCTCTATTTATACCCCAATCATGCCTCTTCACCAAATAGGGTCAGCCTTCTCAAGGGAGGTCAGCCACATACAAATAATAATAATTTTAATTTATTTTTAATTTCCCAAGAGGGGTCGATCCATTTCAAAGAGGGGCGATTTTACAAAAATATGGGTGCCATAAATTGGGCACCAGTATGAGACAAGTTGAGTCGGCCAACATTTGCAATAAGTTATAATTCAAGCAAAATAACTCATGGGTTGGCCCACCTTGATTTCGTTCTTTGACAAGGATTATGCTCCTTTGACATCAATGACAAGAATATTTCCGACAATCTCCCCCTTTGTCATTGTTGGCAACCCTGCAAAGAGATAATTTGTGAATAGAGTTCTCCCCCTTTTTGTAATTCTCTCCCTATTTGTAATACTCCCCCTTTGAATTCAATGAGAAAGACTTCACGAAGTTGAAAGTTGATGCAATGATTAGCTCCCCTTGAATTCATGCTTCTCCTTGATAAATTAGTGACTAGATGAGAGTGATATCACTCCCACTTTCTACATGAGATACTCAAAAGTCTCTTTAGGAAGAGGCTTCGTGAGAAAATATGTAATCTGTTCTTGTGTCGCAATGTACTCCAAGTTGAGATGCTGTTTTGCTACCTGTTCTCTTAAGAAATGATATTTGATAGGAATATGCTTCGTCCTAGAGTGCATAACTAGATTCTTTGAAATATTGATTGCACTCGTGTTGTCACAAAGTATTGAAATTGGATGATCATATTCTACCTTCATGTCCCTCAATGTCTGCTTCATCCAAAGAACTTGTGTATAACATGATACTGCTGCTATATATTCTGCCTCCATTGTGGATAAAGAAACAAAAACCTGCTTCTTGCTTAACCAAGATACTAGACTATTACCAAGGACGAATGCTTGTCCACTTGTACTTTTCCTATCATCAACACTACTGGCCCAATTCGCATCTGTATATGTTGCTAGAGTGAAATCTTCACCTCTTGGATACCACAAACCAAAGTCCAAAGTCCCCTTTAATATCTAAATATTCTTTTGACTTCTTGTACATGAGTTTCTTTTGGTGCTGCTTGAAAACGTGCCACCATGCCTACTGCTTGCATAATATTTGGTTTTGATGCTGTCACATATAGTAGGCTCCCAATCATTGACCTATATAGTGTTTGATTTGCTTCAGGGGACTCATCATCCTTGCTTATTTTATGGCTTGGAATCTTCCATTCTAAATTTCTTCAACATTTCCTTGATGTATTTGGTTTGCGAGATAAATATACCTTTGTCGGATTGAGAAATTTGTAAACCAAGGAAGAATGATAACTCACTAAGCATAGACATCTCAAACTCCTTTTGCATTTCCTCTGCAAATTCTTGGCACATTTTGTTACTGTTGTCTCCAAAAATGATGTCATTTACATAAACCGCAACAATCGATTGATTCTTACCTTCAGTATTGATGTAGAGATTACTATCAACAACTCCTCTTTTGAAGCCTTGTTGTTGTAGATATTTGTCAAGTCTTGAATACCAAGCTCTGGGGGTTTGCCTTAGCCCATAAAGTGCTTTCTTTATTCTACACACATAATCCACATTTTCTGATAATAGAAACCTTTCCAGTTGTTCAATATACTTCTTCCTCTAAATTGCTATAGAGAAAGATTGACTTAACATCTATTTGATAGACTTTAAAGTTCTTGAAACAAGCAAATGCCAAAAACATTCCGATAGCATCTAATCTTGCAACGGGAGCAAAAATTTCTTTAAAATCAATACCTTCAACTTGAGCATAACCTTTACAAACTAACCTTGTTGGAAAAATGTTGTCATTGATGTCAGAGGATAGTTTCATATTGCTGCTGTCAAAAAATACCTTACCTTAACATATATGCAAGACAAGTTTAAGTTAATGATATGTGTTGATTCCTGGTCGACCACCTTTGCAAGGAAGATCTAATGCTAATGTTAATGCAAATGTATTGTGAAGGCCGGGCTTCTATTCTAGCGCTCACTTGAAAAGATTAAATTAAAATGTATTACTCTGTATATGGCCGACTCCTTATAAGGGAGATTAAATTAAAATAAATTTGTTTATTTATGAAGCCGACCCTTTTTGGGAATAGTCGCCTTCCTTGTGAAAGGACATGTGAGGAGGTATATAAGAAAGATAGAATGGGAGTTAGAAGTGTAAGTATTTTCAATGTACTATCACATGAATAAAAGCAGATCTACAACAGTCTAGAACAAATTTTGTGTGGTGGAATGAGAGAATATTTGAGCAGACTTATGTAGAGGATAAGAGCAAATTTTGGAGCAGACTTATGTAGAGGATAGAAACAGATTTTGGAGCAGACCTATGAAGCATATTGGAGAGAATATTTGATCAGACTTGTGTAGTGTGGAGTGTTGAAGATAAATCATATACATCAGCAGAGATATGAGTTTATATGTGCAGATTTAAAAGAAGTATATGCAGATACCAAAAAGGTATGCAGATCCGAAAGGAGTATGAGTATGCAGATTTGAAAGAGGAATATGCAGATTTGATAAGGAGTATATATAGACTTGCAAAGGAAAATATATGAAGTCAAGTGCATCAAATTTGTGAAGAGCATATCCTTTACAAGAAGAATTTGTGAAGGCAAATCAAATGTCCATCATCCATTGAAGAAGCTATATTCAAAAAGGGGAATTTGTGTAGAAGAGGTTGGTGCCTCCCAAAAGAAGAGATTGGTGTCTCTTGCTGAGTTGGTGCTCAGTTGAGAGGATTGGTGTCTCCAGTGGGTTGGTGCCTACAAATCTTGTAAGAGGGGATTAGTGTCTCCTAGTAGGTTGGTGCCTACGAAGTTTGTAAAGAGAATTCTATATTAGCAATATTGTGCGGTGGTTTTGTCTTGAAAGGGTTTCCATGTAAATTGTGTGCTCTTGTTGTGTTGCATAATTGTTAGATCTTGTGTGATTGATATTGCGATTCATCCCCCTCCCTCCAACACCCACCCTCTCCCCACTCTCATTATAAGTGTGTGCTCATCAAACCTTGCTTTGTTTCTTACCACTTGACCATCTTCATTCAACTTATTCCTAAAGACCCACTTGGTGACAATTACATTCTTATCTTTTGGTCTTGGAACAAATTCCCATGTCTCATTCTTTTCAATTTGATTTAGCTCTTCTTCAACAGCAATCCAATGCTTGTCTTCTCTAGCTTCTGCAAAGTCCTTAGGCTCTATTTTAGATAGCAAGGAGAAATTTGCATGTTCTGATGCCCTTGCTAATCTTCTTCTAGTCTGCACTCCAATATCTATATCGCCAAGAATTATATTTTCTGAATGATTCGTTTGGACAAATCTAGATGGTGTCTCTATATCCTTTTGTCCTATTTCTTCTTCTTCCTTGCATCTTGATTCTTCAAATTCTTCTTCCTTGCAACTTGAATCTTCTAGTTAATCATTTGCCTTCACTTTCTCCTTTTGATGCCTTGCTTCATCCACTTTTACATTGGCACTTTCTACAATCTTTTGCAATATTTTATTGTAACATCTATAAGCCTTGCTCCTTGAGGAATAAGCAAGGAAGATGCCTTCATCAGATCAAGAGTCAAATTTGTCCAAATCCTCATTGTCTCTTCTTATGTAGCACTTACTCCCGAAAACTTTGAAGTATTTAACTGCTGCTGGTCTTCCCTTGCATAATTCATAAGGTGTCTTGCTATTGTTGACTCTGATTTTTCCTCTGTTTAAAATGTAGACTGCTTTGTTAAGTGCTTCTCCCCAAAACTTGTTTGGCATTTTAGATTCATTCAAGAATGTTGTAGCCATCTCTTCCATGGCCCTATTCGTCCTTTCTACAACTCCATTCTGTTGTGGAGTCCTTGCAACTGAAAAAATGTCTTTTTATTCCATGAAGCTCGCAAAAGATTTCAAATTCATTCGAGGTAAACTCACCTCCTCAATCCGATCTCAAGGACTTGATTCTCAAACTAGTTTCATTTTCAACCAAGGCTTTAAAAGCTTTAAACTTATCAAAAGATTTAGATTTTTCTTTTAGGACAGTAACCCATGCCATCCTAGAGTAATCATCAATAAGCAACATAAAATAACTTTCACCTTGCAAACTTTGTGTTCTTGTAGGCCCACAAAGATCTATATGGACAAGTTCCAATGGCTTTGTTGTTGAGTACTCTTTTGACTTGAAGCTTGCTCTTGTTTGTTTCCCATGCTGACATTGCTTGATTTATCCTTAAGTTGCGCGAGTATTTAGTCAAAAAGAAACCCTAGTTTGGAGAAATTATATGTTCTACTTGGACATTCACGGAACAAGCAAAAGATCTGTTAAAAGAAGCTATTCAAGAAAATATCCAACTTTTTCTTCTAGCATAGAAGAGTTTTGCAACATTTACAAATACAACGAATTATTACGTCCAATAGGATTTGAACCTAGTTTTTGAAGGTTTAGCAATCTTTGGCATATCCTTCACAGTTTGCTTGGTGTTGATTTTCACTAGATTATCGAAGTTCATATGGCCCATTCTTCTATGCCATAACCAGATTTCATCTATTTATCCCTTATAACTTTTTTCTCCCTTAATCTCACTGAGGATGTATAGATTGTTTGCCGTTCTATTTGCATCAAGAACTATTTTCCTTGTCCTTGCCTTCCTTACGTCACAACCTTGAGCATGAAATGTAAGGGTGTGTCCTTGATCACACATTTGACATTATGCTGCAAACCTCCAACATACAAGACATTTTTTTTTTGTCTTCCCATTATGAAGAGTAAGAGTACCTTTTCTCGTTATCCTTGCTTTAGGATTATCTCCAAATTTCATAGTGCCTCCATTTCTTCCTTTAAATTGAGAAACTTGCTCTTGTCCCCTGTCATGTGGCTTGAGCATCCACTGTCAATGTACCATTGATTTCCTTCATTTTGGGCATGGAAAGCTGTTTGCACAAGCATAGATTTCTCCTTCTGCTTTTCTTGCTCTTGCTTCCTTTTCCAAACTTTTGAAGATTCTTCCTTTCGCTTGCCAAGGGTATCCACCTTGTCTTGATCAGGGGATTCCACAAAACTACTACAAAATCGTGCTATATGACCAAAGTTGTTGCGCTTAGAGATGACATTGTAATCCAACAAAAGAGCAAATGAATTGTAGTTTCTACTTAAGAACCCAAAGGTATTTCTTGCACGTACCTTACAATTCGTTGCTTTATAACCAAACTTATTACAGAAAAAGCAATAACCAAAGAAAGAGTTTTGGAACCTGGTCATGCGAGCCTGCCTTGGAGGGAATGATCTTCTGAAATTTTCCTTGTTGACTTTGTGAGGAATGCTGGTTTTCTGCGGATATCACTTTCTTTCTTCTTGTTGCTATCACTATTGATGGAGCTCTTAAGCACATCGACATAACCTTTAGGATTTTCTTCATTTATCTTCTTTGGTGACTTTGTAGCTTTAGAATTTGGATATTCTTTAGTAGTCTTCTGATTTTCTTCATAGCCAAGATTAGTCTTAGTCAATGGTGACCTTTTGGAATTGATACTATCATCCAGTATTTCAATGCTTTTCTCAAACTTTATGCTTCAGTTCAACTGAGTAGTTGTTTTCTCTAGTTCCTTTCTCAAGGAAACAATTTCAGCTTCTAGCTTCTTGTAGTTTTTTTCTTCTGCCTTTAGTTGAATCTTCACCTCCTCTTCTATCCTTTTTGCCTCTTCAAGTTGAATCTTCAGGCTGATAATAATCTTTTCTGATTCTTCAAGACTTTGTGACATTTTTGTCTTTGAATCACAATCCTCTTCTTCATATTTCTGCAGCTGCAACTTTTGTTTCAAATTTCTTTTCTTAAGTTTCTTGATTTCGCTTAAGGTGCAAATGAGTTCTTCTTCAAGATCCTCTTCCCCATCCATTTTGATAGTTTCTTCCTCTTTTGAATCCATCTTTTCTTTTCCTTTGTCTTCATTTTCCAAGACATCACTCTTTGTTTCTATTGCCATGAAGAGAGTTTCTTCTCTATTACTATTGGATACACTTTCATCGCTTTTCTCGGATGAACTACTAACCCCTTTGGAGCAGAGGCTTTTCTTGTGCTTATAAACCCATATTAGGAGAATTTGGTCACAACCTTGATAGTTGTAAGGAAAGGGTACTCCACATGACATAAGTGTCTTGCTGATCCAAAAAGTAGTTGCAAATCTAGAGACAATTTTGGAAAAGCAATTGAAGCATTGATGCAAGTGTGGATGCATCATTTTATCAAACAAATGGATAGATAGAAGGAATTACACTCATCAAATTTCTAGTGACTTCAAATGATGAGATGGCGTTCATGAGTTCTATTGACACCTCAAATAATGTCAAGAATGTAAAGAATTCAAGTCTAGTGTTGGAGGAGGCTATGTTAGAGGTTGTTTTAGAAATTGTAGTCCAAGTTGTGACATATAATGTAATAGCATATGTGGTGGCAAGGAGACTACTTGAAGAGAGGCACCCAACACTTTTTTTGATCTTGTGTATTGCCCATTGTCTTGATCTTCTATTGGAGGATGCAAATAAACTTGATTGAGTGAAATCCATGGTGGAAGATGCCAAGAATATCATCAAATACATGTACAATCACCCCTTGGTACTTATGTTGATGAAAGATCACACTAGGGGAAAGAGGTTGTGTGAGCAAGTGTGACATGGTTTATCCAGTGGCCCTTAATGAAAATATTCATATACAAATTACTCAGATTTGGAATAATGCAATGAAAATCAACTACAAACATTCACACAAAATACTTAAATTAGAAATGCCACATAGAATAAACATATCAGTGCATATAAATTGACTAGAACAAAGTATTTGATTCATACATTTCATTCAAATGATCACATGGATTTGCTACAAGTATTTCCTAATAATCAAAACTGCAATGATTACATATATATTTTGAAAATGATCATATTGTTGAAATATTCAACAACTCTTAAAGTCCTTCAAGTTGAAGTGTTGATGCAACCTTTTTATGAAGCTACCCTCCATAAACCAAAAGGTTTTTGTCCTTTGATCTTCAAATCTAGAGGTTTTGTACTTAGATCTGATCGTTGAACACAAGTGCTCAAGTTGGGGTTTGGGAATTATTGATGTCATGAAAAAGATGATCCCAATTGATGAAGTTGCTTGTCTTAAATAAGACTTGAAAGGTTAGCATGGGCCCAAACATTTTGAGAGTTGTTTGAGAGTTTCCCATTATTTTACATTCAAATGTGGGCCCATTAGTGACATTCATGGTTGGTTGTGGCAGTGGGTGAAGTCTTTTGAACAATGGGGTTTTGTGAAAGTGCATGCTTGAGTGCGGGGGTCTTGGGAAACGTATCCTTGAAGAAAGAGTAGAGAAGTCTCCCAAGGTTCAATGTTGAAAGTTTGGACATTTACATTCTTGAATGAAGCAATATTGTGAGGGTCTAGGTTTTTGTATGTGTTGAGGATGCAATTGCAAGGGGGATTGGGGAAATCAGAGTTGAGATCCCACTCATAAGTTTTTCCATTTGTTATGTTGGCATTATGTTCTTTGAAGATCTAAAGTTGGGGTTTTGGGGAATGAGATGCAAGGATGCTAGGGTGCCAAGGGATGTAATTGTTTGTGGGGATCATGAGTATTAAAACAATGTTTTATATTGTAATGGTCAATTATCTTTTAGGATTGACTTTAGGAATCGTCTTTAATAAAGTCATGTTGACTTTAGATATTTTTCCTATGAGTTGTCATCTTTATCCTTTGTGGATAAGATATTTGTCATCCTTATCCTCTATGGATAAGATTTACTTTTTTTGCTTTATGAGTTGTCAATCTTATCCTATGAGTTGTCATCTTTATCCTTTGTGGATAAGATATTTGTCATCCTTATCCTCCATAGATAAGATATTTGTAATCCTATATAAGGATGCTTTTGCTCCTATTTCATAATAGATTTTTATGCAATCTTGGTTGAACTTTTTGTGTGCTGTTTTTGTAATATGGTATTAAAGCTCGACTTTTGTAAATTCTTGAGATCAGTGAGTGCATGAATTCTACAAATTGTGGCAGTGACGAATTGCATGCAAGAGATATAGAAGAACATGCCAAAGGAAGCTGTACAGATTTGCACAAAAGTTTTTGATAAAAATTTTCAGTAAATTTGTGTCTATTTTTTGTAATTTTTTGGCAGTTTTTTTACAAAATTCGTGGATTTTTAACAGTTAAAAATCGCACAGGATTTTAAGACCCCTTTTTTGACAAGTTTTTTAGAAAAATCATAATTTTTCAACTTTTTTTTGGTGATTTTTGGACAAAATCGTGGCTATTTGTGGAATTTTTGCAGACTTTTTCAAATTTTTTTATCAAAATTTTCACAATTTTTTTGGAATTTTTACAGATATTTTCAGGAAAATTTTGCAGTTTTTTCAGGAAATTTTACAGATAATTTTTGGAATTTTGCAATTTTTTTCGGAATTTTTTGGATTGTTTTTGGATTTTTTTGCAGATATGTTTTAGAATTTCGCCATTTTCTAAAAAAATTGGGGTTTTTATACTTTGCTGCTCAGGTTTTGCAAATTGTGTTGGATATATTGTGATTGATGTCAACGATGTATACAAGATTGTTAGAATGTTGTCATTAATGTCAAGAAAAGATACATTGTCTAAGTTTGTTATCATTGATATATGGACAATTACGATGAAGTTTAAATTAAAGATTTAAACTTGTTTGTGTGAGTTAACTTGCTTTTAGAGAAATATATGGGCCGACCAAAGACACTCAAATGGAATCATATTAATTATTATGGAGTAGTGTTTAAGAGGAGATAATGACACACTGTTTGTAGGAAATATTTGCAAGACATGGACAAAGGAAGCTGTCATAGAAAAATTGCAAGAGAATAAAATATGGTGTTGTCTACCAAAGAAAAACTCACAGGAGCTTTGGTGGAAGCAGCTTTATCAAAGAGCAAACAGAATAAAGATGCAAATTCAAGCATTGCATATTTGGAGGAATTCCTTACTTTTCAAATAAAGATGATATTCAGAGTTTCTTTGAAGGGTGTGGCACCATTACAGAAGTGGATTGTATGACATTTCCAGTCAGTGGGAAGTTTCGTGGCATAGCGTTAATTTCTTTCAAGATTGAAGCTGCCGTAAAATGGGCTTTGGCATTTGATGGATCAGACATGGGTGGACAGTTTTTTGAAAATAAGGCAGTACAAAACTATGAAGAGTTCTAAGAATGATAAGCATACTGGCTTTGAACCAACTAAAGTAGACAATTCAAACACAGCTTATATTGGAAACTTGTCTTGGGATATAACAAAAGATGATGTAAAATATCTCTTCAAAGATTGTGAAATGTCTGCCATACAATTTAGAATGGACTAGACAACAGGGGAATTCAAAGGATATGGTCATGTTGATTTTGCTGATAACGTGTCCTTAGCAATGGCCTTGAAGATAAATTGAAATGGAGTGATAAGAAGACAATGATTAAATTCAACAATAAATTTGCAGCGATTGATATTAAGAAATATTAATAGTCATAAAGACAGAGTTTATATTATGCAGCGATTAAAAGAAATCTAAAAATCAGAAAATTTAATTACCAAAAAGATGCGATGGATTATAAGAAAAAGACAGTCAGAAAAGACAAAAAGCCTTTAAAGGACAGCGATTAAAATATGAAGAGGTGTGATCTGATTTTAATCAGATAAAGAACGATTTATCTAATAGAAATTTATTTTATATTAAGCAGCGATTAAAAGAAATCTAAAAAGCAGCAAATTTAATTACCAAAAAGATGTTATAAGAAAATGACAAAGTCAGAAAAGACAAAAAGTCTTTAAAGGACAGCGATTGAAACATGAAGAGGTGTGATCTTATTTTAATCAGATAAAGACAATGATTTATCTAATAGAAATTTATAAGACAGCAAACTATCTAATATTGGGAAAAGTAGCAGCGATTAATATTAGTAGGACAGCGATGATAGTCAAAAAATAAAAGACAGAAATTATTAAGCAATTATGTTTAAGAAGAATGTTTGTATAAAGGACATCTCCTTTGGAGAAGGCTAAAGAGTTGTGTCTTTTAAAAGAATATCGTTTTCTTTCAAAAGGAGTAACAAGGTATAAATAGAAGATAAGTAGAAAGGTTTTAACTGTAAGAAAATAAAATGAAGATAACTCAGAGTTAGAGCAAAACTATTTCAGAGATAAATACAAAGAGTATATGAAGGTTTTATTAAGGAGATTGAAGTAGAATAAAAACAGATCTTATATATAGAGTGGAGTATTGAAGACAAAGAAGAGTAAAGTGTATTGAAGTATAATCCTATACACCAGCAGAGGTATGCAGATCCAAAAGAGTTTTTGAGCAGGTGTATAAAAGAGCTTTGAGCAGTCTTGAAAGAAAGAAAGAATGCAGACTTAAAGAAGAATTATTTTGAAGGAAGACATTAACGAAAATGCTATAAGCTGAATTATGAAAGAAAGCATATATGGTACATTATCTAAAGAGAAAAATTGATGTATGAGAATATATGAAGACTTGAGAGGTATTTATGTGGAAAGAATATGCAAGCATATGTAATCATACAAGTACATTTAAGCTATGAGAAAGATGGGAATCATGAAATGAATAAATAAATGATATCGTAATTTCCATCATCCGTTGAAGAAGCAACATTCAAGGCGAAAACTTGAGTTGGGGGTTGGTGCCTCCTAGAAGCAGAGATTGGAGTCTCTTATTGAGTTGGTGCTTAGGTTTCCAAAAATTTCAGTGGTTTTTCTAACAGTAGCGAGTTTTTCGTCTTTTATGATTTTGAATTGTGGGAGGGGTGGCTTCATTGCCCAACATCATGTTGGAAGGCAGCCAAAGGTTCACTGGTAAAAATTATAACACCTGGAAACAAAGGATGCTCACGATTTTTGAGTATAGGTGCCTTGATCAAATCGTCCTTGGAACAAACAGTCGTCCAACGGTTGTGGGTAAAGACCAGGACAAGTTTGATGAGTGTAATCGTGAAGCTGTCATGCTCATTAAGTTATCAATGATCGATGCAAAGATTTGGACACACCTACGAGATTTGCATGAGACGTTAGATAAGGGTAGGGCCTTCTTCCTGAAGAATATGTTTTCAATTATGATGGATGAGAAAATGTCTTTGCAGGATCATTTAATGAAGATTAAAGACATTTGCGACCACTTGTTAGCCATAGGTTGCAAGATGGAAGAAAATATGATGGTTATAACGTTAAAAAACTTACCATGGTCATATGAGCATTTCATTGAGACACTCAACATCACATCTACCAATGTTGACTTGAATTTTTATAGTTTGTGCAACAAACTCTTGTAGCCGGACAAATGGAAGAATGTGATGTCCCCAATTTAGCCCTACACTCTTTAGTTGGATTTAGCCTATTTCCGGAAACCTATAGGCTAATCAGCAGTGTTACCCCAAGTTTCTGGGACGGGGATGATAGGGGACGGCGGAATGAGTCCCCAAGTTTTCGATTTTTCAAGCCAAAGTTAGGGACAGTAGGGGATAGTTATATAAAATATAGAAAAATTAAAAATATATAGGGAAACATTAAATATTCATATGAAAACATGGATAAAGCATGCATATATACATTATAGAAACTTAGCATATAACATTTTTGTTAAGAATTCATTGCCAATATAGTTTTTTTTCAACTGCGATATGAAAATCAAAATAAAAAGAACATGGTACATTGTTGCCGTCCCCCTAGCCGTTTCCGAGACGGTGATGAGGGGGTTTAGACTCAAGGACGCGTCCCCGGGTAACATTGCTAATTAGTTGTGCAAATTAGGGTTTCCTATTTAATAGGAGGTTTCAATTTGGCTTTTGAAGGCTTGCATGTAGGAGTTTGGAAGTGAGCTTTAGGGAGCTTTCTGGGTTTTCAGAGAGCTTCAGGATGTGGTGACATGCATGTTATGAAAATGACATGCATTTTTTGCAGAAACCTTGTGTGCAGGAAAGGTTTCTGGGTTTTCAGAGTGCTTCTGATTGGTATAACATGCATCTCCATCTGACGATCTTTCCAGACACTTACTATTTTTAGCAAGTCATGATGGCTGCCTGGTTTGTGCTCAGAAGGCGTTTGGAAACACTTACTATTTTTTTATCAATTTGCTATTTTTAGGAAGTTCTATTTATTGCAATGTCATCCTAGCTGCAACTTAGTCATCTCTAGTCCATCTTTCTATTTCGGGCAGTGAGGCAATTCAGTTTTGGGTGTTGGCTTCTTCTTTCCTTTTGGTGCTAAATTTCAATACTTAGTCAATTTTTTGTTATGGGTTTTGGACCCCATGCCTAGTTAATGAACTTTAAGTTGTTTTTAAAATGGGGCCATGTCCTGGACACCTAAGTGGAGAAGTTTAATATTTTTCAAAGTTAAATTAAATGCTCATTGAAGATTATTTATTGGGTCCTTGCTCATTCATTCATATCTTTTGGAAAAATTATAATGTTATGTTGCTGAACTGAGTTCAAACTTTGCTACGGGGGTTGCGTGCCTTCTAGCTTTTTGATACCTTTCGTCAGGCCTGAAACTATGGCTTCCTAGAAAGTGACTGAAGACCATGCTTCGTGTGGATAGAGCTCAATTTCTGATTTAATTACAAGCAGGTTGCTGGTTTATAAGTTGTTTGTACTGCTGAAGACTATGGCTGAAGAGAATTTCTTTTCATAGCTTCGCCTCTGATTTTTATCCGGTTTTGGGTACTGGCCCATGTTGTTTCTCTGTGGAGGGTGCCTAGTTTTGCAAAGTTTCAGATTTTATTGCTGAGTCTTTGGTTTTTGGGAGGGTCAACCTTGGAGGCTGTAACTTTTCACTGTTGAGTGCATTGGGATTTGTGCCATCTGTTTCAGCTATGTTTTGCACATTCTCTCAATTGGAAGTTGGACACCATGACTAGAGGCTTCAGTTGTTTGCTGTTTGAAGTCTTTTCGTGCTAATTTGAAGTGGTGACCATTTTGGTGAATTACTTCATTGCTGGTCTGATTTTCTATACTTACTGTTTCTAATCAGACTTGTTTAGTTTCATTATAATGTTGGAAGTTGGACACCATGACTAGAGGCTTCAGTTGTATGCTTTTTGAAGTCTTTCCTTGCTAATTTGAAGTGGTGACCATTTTGGTGAATTACTTCATTGCTGTTCTGATTTTCTATACTTATTGTTTCTAATCAGACTTGTTTAGTTTCATTATAATGCTGGTTTGAGCTCAATTTCGTATCATTCTTATGTTGTAATTGTTAGAGGTTTATTACTCTTAACTCTTTGTGTTTTTTGAAGCATATTTCTATGTATTTGCAGTAGGAAACTCTATTTTTTGTAAAGCTGGTTTAGTAGTACTAACAACTGTTTATTCATTGTTGCAATTTAATTTTGTATTTAGCTCCCACTAGATAAGTGGTTGAAGCTTTTAATTTCCAGCACTTTAAATTTAATAATTCCCCCCACTGAATCAGTGGCATAGCGGATTCATGGTCGGCTTGCCGCCTTATAATAATTGTAATTAGTTGCTCCCGCTAAATAAGTGGTTGAGCTCATGGTCGGTTATCCGCCTACTTGTATTTTCAACATTTACTTTCATCCATGGTTGGCTAGCCACCTAGCAAGTTTGTATTTATTTCCAGTTGCTAATGATCCCCGACACCATATGCTATCACCTCACCCACATTGGGATCTTGATGAACATTCTTGGTGAGGGTTACTTTCCAAGCTGGTTATCTTTGGAGCTAACGCTAATCAATGGTGTTTGTGTTGGTATTGTTGTGATAAAATTCAAAAAAAAATTAAGGGGAATATTACAAAGAAGTAGTGATTCACCGAGTGTGGAATAGGTCTTTGCAACCAAGAACAAAGGCAAAGGCAAGTGGCCTTAGAAGAAAGGTCAAGGGAATTTTGATGATACTTAAAAGAATTTGAAGACTATCACATGTCATTATTGTGGTAAACTTGGTTACATGAAGAAGCACTGCAGAAAGTGGTTGGTTGATAAAAAATCCAACTAAGGAGGGCCTCCACAAAAGGCTCATGTTGCAAAGCATTATGAGCAGAAGGAGTTAGCCTTCTTTTCTTTCATGGCCAAATGACTAGCAGATCAGGTCAAGTCCTTTGCATGGTACATTGATCTTGGAGCGTCTCTACATTTTACACACAAGAAGAATTGGTTCATTGAGTATATGGCTTGCTTAGATTCAGTAATCTTTGGTGGTGGTGAGGGTTATACAGTTGTTGGTAGAGGCAATGTTCAAATAACCTTTGGAGGGAAAAATATTCTTTTCCTTAATGTATACTATGTTCTAGGCATGGAGCTCAATTTGCTCTCAGTGAGTCAGATTATGCAGCACTTTCCCAAGTTGGATGTCATTTTTAGCACACACAAGTGCCATTTTGTTGACAAGGAGTCCAAGAAAACCATCACAGTTGGCATAGAGGATCATGGTTTGTATCAACTTGTCGATACTAGAGAGGTTTAGGAATGTGCATTGGTAGCCAAGAGTTCATCTGCTATCAGTACTCTTTGGCATCAACGTTATGGGCATCTCAACCTTTCTTATCTCTCTCAATTGGCTTATGAGAATATGGTAGAAGGTTTACCTAAAATCCACCAATAGATACCAGGTGTTTGCAGAGCTTGCCAAGTAGGGAAGCAACACAAAAATTTGTTTCCAAATGAAAAGGCTTGGAGAGCATTGACATTTCTACAGCGGATTCATGAAGGTGTATGTGAACCAATGAATACGACATCGGTCACTGGTGCCAGGTATTTTCTTTTGTTTGTAGATGATTTCAATAGGAAACTGTGGGTGTTTTTCCTAAAAGCAAAATCAGATATGTTTAAGGAATTCCAAAAGTTCAAACCATTAGTAGAAAATGAGTCTAGTTGTTCAATAATCACTCTTATGTCTGATAATGGAGGTGAATTTTGTTCAAACAAATTCACAAACTTTGTACTAAACACGGTATCAAACATCAATTCACAACACCCTATACTCCACAACGGAATGGAGTGGTTGAGAGAAGGAATTGTACTACTACAGAGATGGCCCGATGTATGTTGGAGAACAAGAGTGTTCCCAAGAAGTTTTGGGTAAAGGCAGTTTACATTGCAGTTTATCTTCTCAACAGGTCTTTGACACTTGCAGTAAAGGAGAAAACCTTAGACGAAGCATGGTTTGGAAGGAAACCAAAGGTGAGCCATCTAAACGTTTTGGTTCTATTGCATACGTTTGGATTCTAGATGCAAAAAGAACCAAAATGGACTCTAAGAGTCAAAAGTTAATGCTTATAGGGTACAGTGAAATTCATAAAGCCTACAGGCTAATTGATATGGACATTGACCGCTTGACATTTAGCAGGGATGTGGTGATTGATGAAGAAGTTGGGCCTTTTCAGCTCTCTTCTAACATCAAGAGTATTGAAGATGAGCCTTTGAAGGCTAAAGATTTAGGTGTCCAACTTCCATTAGCTATACTTGAAAGGGGGACTCTAATGATTCCAAACATGTGGAATCCCCCAAGATAGCACTAGTACTAGATGATTTTCTTCACGAAAACTTGGATCAACATCTAAATGATATAGTACAAGGCAGCCCAAGTCACGATGACCATGATGATTTGGATGAAGGGGTTTCTACAAAGAGACCTAAGTGGTGGGAAAATCTCATTGGTGATGTTCAAGATGATGAAATGGTCGAGGGTCGATCATTCAGAGGCAAGAGCAAGCAAAACACAATTAACTTTTCTTTTATGGCCAATATTCAGGAAGTGTATGAGCCACATGTGTTTGCTAAGGAAAAAGATAAACTTGAATGGGAAAAGGCCATGGAAACCAAACATTAGAGTCTAATGAAAATTAAAACATGGATTCTTTCAGGCATTCCACCAAGAAACCCATTGGTTGCAAATGGATGTACAAACTCAAGTACAAAGCTTATGATGCACTTGACAAGTACAAAGCATGGTTGGTGGCTAAAAGGTTCTCGTAGAAGGAAGATATTGACTATGAGGAATCCTTTGCTCCTACAACAAAGATGAGCACCATCTAGTTATTTATGGCCATGGCAATACAATTTGGCTAGAAAGTCCATCAAATGGACGTGAAGAGTGCCTTCCTCGATGGTGACTTAGAGGAAGAAGTGTACATGACTCAACCTCAGGGTTTTCAAGTTACAGGAAAGGAGCATCAAGTATGCAAATTGATGAAGGCTATTTATGGCCTAAAGCAGGCACCCAGGGCATGGTACATAAAGATTGATAAATATTTGGATCAACAAGGATTCCATCGGAGTCCTTCAGATCCAAATTTATACATCAAAAGAATAGGCAATGAGATCATCCTTCTAGTCATTTATGTGGATGATATTATTATTATAGGTAGTGAGGTACATTTTGATTGAAGAAATCAAATGTAATTTGTGTAAGGCTTTTGACATGATTGACTTAGGCCTCCTACATTATTGCCTAGGTGTAGAGGTTTGTAGACAAATGGTGGTATTATTTATTTCTCAGTCTAAATATGCTTGGAGTTTGCTAGACAAGTTCAAAATGACAAAGTGCAAAATCTCGTCTACACCTATGAGAAAGGGTTGAAGATTTCAGCCAAAACTGACTCAAAAATAATCAATGAGTCAGTATTCAGGCAACTAGTGGGCAACCTTATCTATCTTACAGCCACTAGACTTGATTTGAGTTATGTTGTGAGTTACATTTCTTGTTTTATGACAACCCCAAAGGCAGAACATTGGGTTGCAATGAAGTAGGTACTAAGATATGTGAAAGGGACACTTGACTTTGGCTTTATGTATAGTTGAAGCAAAGATCCTAGGTTGTTTGGGTTCACAAATTCAGATTGGGAAGGTTTTGTTTATGTCAGGAAATCCACTTCCGAATATGTTTTTAGTCTTGGTACGAGTGTAGTCTATAATAACCACCCTTAATTTTTTTGAAATTTTAACACGTTAGCTTTAGAAATAGAAACTAAGCAAAGCAACTTCCTTCCACTTTCTGCTCACCAAGTTCTCAATGTGGGTGAGGTGAGAGCATACAACGGTAAGGATTACATTAAACTGAACTGCTGAAAATAAACCACTTGTTTAGTGGGGTAAGTAGAGCACATCCACTTATGCAGTGGGTAGGCTAATCAATAATGAAAAGTAAATCAGCTCTTCCACTTTTTAGTGGTGAGCAAAATGCCAGAGACTACTTTTTCAGTGGGTGAGTACAATACCACTTATCCAATGGATAAACCAATGAAACCACATATGCAGTGGGGTAAGTAGCAAATTAAACTAGAGCAAGCCACTAATGGTACTACCATTCAATGTTTCATAAGAGCTCTCAAAATATGATTCCAAACAATTACATCATTGCTGTTTTGATTGCGAGTATGATAGAAATATGAAATGACACACCAAATGAACCCCAAATGCGATAACAAGATATCCAAGCAATATAATGGCAAGTATACCTCAGGGATGTGACCCAATGAAGTCTGAAACAGGTCTGTTATACTGTTGCAGCAGGTCTGATACACAAAATCAGTAAGTATGCAACTAGCATGCCACCCAAGGAGCTCACCAAAACATCAAAGTTCACCCCAGAATTATTTGCAATGGCCTAGAGAGGTCTAGGCGCCACCATGGAAGCTCAACAAGGTAGGAAAAGTGGGGCGACTCCCCCTAGAAACATCACACCCCCCTTCCTGAATGGTATGGCCTGTATATGGGGCGAGTTGCTCCTTAAAAATCAGAAACTTCTGCTAACAATCTACAATCGCACCCTCCTAGCTGCCTAGTGCAGAGAAAACCAATGGTCCAATACCCAAAAGATGGTTCTGCAAACTTCAATCTCCACCAACAAATGATAGGTACAACTTGTACTTGCAATGGTACGGCCTAGCAGCAAGGAAACTCTATGAAAGCTTCACACTTGAATCTGCAACTCACCGATTAGCATAACAAACACTAACAAAAACATCTCCTCAAAAAACCTCATATTGAAAAGCAATGAAAAGAAACTTCACCATCAACACCAATGTTGATCCCTGTATGGAACCACACCAGTCCAACTAGGGAATGTATTTCAATTTCGAAATTGGAACAATCCTTGAGGGATTTCGTCCTCAAGGACTTGGAGAATCCAACACCAAACTAGCAGCACTTCGTCATCAATTCTCAACATAAGCAAATGAGCTCCCCAATGCCTCCTTATATAGCTTTTGGAGGGAAATATTACAATTTTGAAATAATAAGATATGCCACTTTTCCCACAAAATACCTTTTAAAATAATAATATTCCCCATTATATGCAACAACCCCATTCTCTCATCTAGGTGTCCAATTTTGAGGTATTTTTGTCTTTTCAAAAAGTCATAAATTAGGTGAAATATTAAAATATTTTATCCCAAGTGACGAGATATTCTGAAACACCTCGGAATCCAGTTTTGATTGCTCTAATGTGGTATCGAGGCATTGGATGAATGAATGAAGCCATTTTGGTGGCTTACTAAAAATAGACATGCTCTCCAAGAAGTTTGGAGAACACCCAAAAAGTTTGAAAACACCATGGAGAGTGTCATTCAAAGCATTATCATCTATTGAGCTCAATGCCAATAGTAGAACCCAAGAATTGCCACCACTGCATCCTCCGAGAACCTTGGAGTCCCCTTGCCTTACCACTTAGCCTACAGGAACTCTGAAAGTAGGTAATGGTCACTAAAGTGACCGGGCCTGAGAAGTCGTCATTATATAGTCACATAGACTAATAAGAAGTACGACGTGGTAGGTCTTTCCTTGACAGAAGCAGAGTATCGGGGAATAGTCAAATCAGCATGTAAGGCAGTATGGCTTCGAAGGATGCTTTCAGACATGCAAATGTCTCAAGTAGGCGTTCACCCTTGTTTTGTGACAATTAAGGGGTGCTAAAGCTTGCCAAGAATCCAGTCTTCCACGAGCATACCAAACATGTGGAGCTTGATTGTCATTTCATCAAGCAACTTGTAGAAGATGGATCAGTGATGTTGCAGTATTGTTCAATTGAGGACTATATTGCAAACATTCTTACCAAGTCCTTGAGTCTTGACAAATTTGTAAAATTTCGAGATAAGCTTGGTGTAGTTAGTAGAATGACCATTAAGGGAGGGTATTAAAGTAATATTTTATATTGTAATGGTCAATTAGCTTTTAGGATTGACTTTAGGAATCTTCTTTAATAAAGTCATGTTGACTTTAGATATTTTTCCCGAGTCCTTTGTCGATAAGATATTTTCTCATCCTTATCCTTTATGGATAAGATTACCTTTTTTTAGTGAGTTGTCAATCTTATCCTATGAGTTGTTATCCTTATCCTTTTTGGATGAGATATTTGTCATCCTTATCCTCTATGGATAAGGTATTTGTAATCCTATATAAGGATGCTTTTGCTCCTAATTTCATGATAGATTTTTATGCAATTTTTGTTAAACTTTATGTGTGCAATTTTTGTAATAATGAGTTGGTGACATCCAATCCAAGAAGGAGAGGGGATTGGGGCTTTGGCATAACCAATATCGGTAGGGATTAGGGGTTGGGGATATTGTATACTCCTTTCCATCGTAATGAGTGAAAGAGAAACCCAAAAAATTGTAGAAGATAAGGGATTTTGGAGGTGGGGGTGCGGGGAATGAAATAAAGGTATGCCAATAATAGAAACTCTTAAATCTTGCCCAAAGTAGAAAGTGACTTAGACACCCTCATAGTTAGCATAAGGGACTTTGTGATTTACAAATAACTTTCTCACCTTGTAGAGTTTTTATAATATGCTAACATCTTTACAATAGATGTTTGTGAACCAACAACATTTGGATTCTTCTTATTAAATGAAGACAGATGGAGAGATCGCATAGATGTTTTTTTATGTTGTCTTTTTGAAGAGTGCTAATGAGATCATCAAGGTAACTTAAAAAAATTTATACAAATTTTAAATTGTATCCTTTAATTTCACATGTTCTAATTCTAATCCAAGATATTGTTCAAATTTTTAACGTTTTATTTTTGTTGCAACTTTAATTGGTTTGTAGGTGTGGCAGCCTTTAGTCAAAGTTTTGTGCTTTGAAGGCTGGGGAGCAAAAATCAATGGGGTACATTATGAGGCCTTGGACAAGGCCAAGGAGGCCATCTAAAACTAATACAAAGGAGATTTAAGAGAATTTGAACCCATTTGGAACATTATTGATTGAAGGTGTAATGATCAACTCCACCAACCCATTCATGCAACAGGGTACAACCTCAACACCAAATTTTTATTTGTAGATGACTTTAGGGATGTTGTTGGGGAGGTTATGCAAGGCCTCTCAACTTGCATTGAGAGGATGTTGTTTGAGGTTGAGGTTAGGTACTTGATATGGAAGAGTTGTAGAAATTGAAACATGTTGATTAGAGGTTCTTTGGTTTGCCACTAGCTATTTGAGGGAAAACTAATGAAGTAGTAGTAATACAAAATCTCAAATTTCACTTCACTTCAAAATTTCAAATCTTTGATGTGTACAATTATTGCATACTTACAAACTTGTTTATGTCTTCTTTGCATTGCTTGGTGGGAACATTGGGGCGGGAAACCCCAAATGTTCAAAACTATCTCTTAAATTTTTTCCCAAACTTGTAGCACTTATGGATGTGAGTGCAATTAGAGCTTATTCGACATGAAGAAGTGCAAGATGCTGGTGCAAGTTGATCTTGGCTTTGTGCAATACAAACTTCACATTCACTCAAAAAGGTGGAGGGATTAGCTAGTTATGAGTTGGTTGACTCAAATTGCATTGATCCATATAGTGGCTATACTAAATAAGATGGGGACCCCATGTCTAGAAAAGACAAGTTTTTTTATTTATAGAGGTAAGTAGAGGAGGGTGTAGGAGAAGCAAAAGTAGGTGTCAGATTGGATGATATTGTGGTTGATGATGATGGTGAGCTTAAGGAGTCATTACCTTCTAGTTAGAGGGTAAATCCCAAAACCAACTATGAGTAGGACGTATAAGGTGTATACAAGGAAGAGAATTGTAAATTATTGTAACTTTAATGGAATTGTTAATTTTGATGATGATTTTCAATCATCATCATACATATCATATTATTGACTATTGTATTTGCATGTTGATGTAATATTGCACTCTTTTTATTTAAATGGCATAGAAGACACTTCCTCAATGTTCCACAAATACATTTGATATGTTGTGTGATTGGATTTTGCAAGAAATTTATGTTTCTTTAAGGAATCTAAGCATCTGAAAAATCTGTCGAGTTTTGTCAAGTCATTTAGTGTGAGTCAAAATTGGGTTTGCTGAATTGTGAGTTTTCAAACTATGTAAGTGAGCATTCACTCAACAAGACAACTTCTTATATTTGTTTTGACACTCATTATATTGTCAAAGATACCTCCTCCACTAAGTTGGTGAATTATTGGGACATGTTGCCAAAGGGGTGATGATGAGTCTAATTTGAAATCCCTAGCTGACCCTTGGCCCACTGAGCTAAACCTGCTAGCCATTGTAAACTATACTTATGTCTACATGTTTTAAAATAAACAAATATTAGTTAAATAGAAGAATAAAAATACATTAATGCAACTAGGTTATTGTTACTTGTTAAACATAAAAATGTAAGAAAAAATAATGTAACCCTTTGTAATGTCCCCTTCTAGTTGACATCAATTGTCAGAGGAGATTAGCCTATATTTTTGACCCTCGTAGGCTAATGAGGATGGTTAGGGGGTCTTTTGGGGATTGTATCGTCTCTAGTGTTAAAAAACTAGCAACTTTGGCTTTCGTTTGAAGTCTCCAGGACTCCGTATGCTCAACTTACTATTTATAGTAAGTTAGGAATGGATCGAGAGGGACATTTACTATTTTTAGTAAGGTGTGTGGTCGTATGCAGTTCCATCAACTTAGCTCCCAGTCTAGACGACACACAAAGATAATGAGTATTCATGGAGATATTAATGTTTATTTGGCTTAAATAAACATTAATTATTTTAAAAGATTATAATCTTAAGTTATAACTTTACTTAATATTGAGGGTCTAGGCGTCATAAGAAGTGGCCATTTATTTAATTAATTTATGGGCGCTCAACCCAAGGTGGAGACTATGGAGAATTAAATGAAATATTATAATTTCATTTTAAATGTTTAATGATGCTTTTTGGGAGGGGGTCGACCCTCTTTGAAGACTTATAAATAAGCATCGAGGAAGAAAATTAATTGCATTCGATTGAGCATTGGTTTTGATGAGTTTTGTCTGAGAGAGGAAGCCAAGGGTTTCTGAATCAGTTCGCCATTGGAGAACGATCACTCTTCAGTGTTGCAGCCTTTTGAAGTAGTGAAATATCTACTGAATTTGGCATACGAGAGTGCTTCATTCAGAGGTTCTAATTGTGCAGATTGGTGAGAATCTACAGAGGGTTTATGAGCGAAAATTAGGCATCTATATTGCAGATATTAGAGCAGCAACATATCATCATTTCGTTCTTGATTGTTGGTCACTACCAGAGGAGAGACGGCTTGCTTTTTAGCAGCCATTTGCAGCAGCAAGGGGTGGCCAAACAAGAGGGGTGATTTCAGCTGCAGAGGTCTTTAAAAATTACCAATAAATTCAAGGAGGTGCGCCTAGGGTATGTGAATCATTCTTCGTCAGTCTCAGAGAAAAAGGCAATCTATTATGGAGGAATCGAATTAATTTGTGAAGTGCTTTTTTGGGCTGCAATTTGAGAACAGCAATTGCATGCTTCTTATTTATTCCGGGTATGAATGTAATAAGTTACTCTTGGATAATGAGTAAATAAAACAAAATAGTTGAAGTGCTGCAATTTATTCCAGTATTTGTATTTCATTTCATGTTTTGTAGTCGTTTCAATATTTGCAAAACAAATAAATCCAAAAAGGGCAGAAAACCCTCACAAACACAAAAATCAAGAAAAAACAAACAAGTCTTAGAAACAAGGGCACAAAGTGCTCTTACATTGGTATCAAAGCCTTAATCCTGCCATCCTGGAGGGTTGAAGGTTCATATGAGAAGTCACCACAGATATTACACTCGCAGTAAAGGAGAATCAAAGGAAGATTGGCAAAGGGATAATCCATTTGTAGAGGTACCATTGGCAGAGATGGGTGATAGGACAAAAGAGGGTCCACACAGGAATGAAAGAAGAAATGAGGATAGGGATGATGACAGAGAAGTGAGGGAGACATTGAGGGATTTCCGAGTTGGCCAGCAGCAGGTAACTCGTGCACTACAACAGCTCACAACTACTCTACAATAGTTGAGTTTACCTAGGAGACAATCCCAGGATCAGGATGATGACAGGAGTGTAGCAAGGTCACGAAGAGTGCAGAGAGCACCATCCTGAACTGCAGATAAGCCTACTCGACCCACTTTTTTGAGGGAAGAGAGAGTTGAGGAGAATATTGAAGAAGTTGAGGAACCAACCTATGCTGATGCATTTATGGTTGCCTAGGATGAGTGGCGGCAACTGACACCAGAGGCACGTGAGCTCATGCATTTTGATCGATTTGTGCAATCGAGGATGGATTACTATAGGTCTCGACAAGGGAATAGGCCTCAGAACCAAAACAAAGATTTGAAGCATGCTACTAGCAAGATCACACTACCCTATTTTGATGGTAGTGGCAAGGTAACAACACAGTCGTGGATCCATAGTTTAGACACTTTCTTGACACTTCGACCTATGTTTGAAGAAGAGGCAATCAAGTTTGCCATGCTACATTTAGAGGGAGTAGCCCATGATTGGTGGTATCAGGGAATGGTGACACTATAGCATGATCGTATCACCACTTATCAGGAGTTCATGGATAGATTGGTTGATCGTTTCGATAAAAAGGATCTAGAAGTTTATTTCAGGGACTTGGCTCAACTTAGGCAGACTGGTAGCCTGGAGAGTTATATTAGTGATTTCCAAAGGTTATCCGTGATGGTGACAAACATATCTAAGAGGAGGCTAGTTGTACTCTTTATGGAGGGCTTATTGGAACCATTACGTGGGTGGATAAAAGCTTTTGATCCATCAACACTACAGGAGGCAAGGAGTATGGAGTTTGCAGCCCCAAAAAGCAATTGTACACATAAGGATGTTCCTTTAACCAGCAATGAGGACACTCAACAAATTGCTGATAAGAAAAAGAAATCAGCAACCATGGTGGATGAGGAGTCACGTGAAGAGTTGAGAAAAAAAAAACTATGCTTTTGGTGTAAGGAACCATATAATAGGGATCATGGTTGCCCTTTGAGACCTAAGGGCAAAGCAAATCGTGTGATGTGGGCATTTTATGAGGACTCTGATTCTGAAGATGCGGATCAACATGTGGATACAGGGGCTGATCAGCATGTGAAGGCATCTGCTGATGGAAATTTGGCTCCTATGGCATTCTTCGTTAATGTTTAGGACGAGGCCACATTTAGATTCAGGGGAACAGTTAGTGGGCAGCATTGTGTTGCTATGTTGGATATTGGAGCAACACATAATTTCATTGCTGAGGGTGTGGTGGCTAGAGGTAGACTTCAAGCTGAGGATTTCGATGGACTCAGAGTTCAAGTTGCTGATGGATATACCCTCGCATGCACTAAGCGGGTTACTAATCTCACTTTGATGCTGAACGGCTATGAGCTACATTCTGATTTCTATGTAGTCAACATGGGTGAGATGGATATAGTTTTGGGAATGAAATGGCTCCAGGACTTGGGAGTATTTACCCTCGACGTACCGAAGATGGAGATGTCATTTGAGGTTGATGGACGAAAACATGTGTTGAGGGGAGTTACAGGTGGGAGCTTGCATTCTTTCTCTCTTTGTGGAGAGAAGAGTAGGGGGATAGGTCAAGAGGGGTTTTAGGAGGAGCTAGCGTCTATGAATGACTCCAGTTGTTCAAGGTTGTATGCTTTAGATCAGCATGGCGGTGTTGTTTAGTTTGTGAACAACCCCTTGTTTGAGGCAGATTTTACATGGACTTATGATAATCCGCTTTTCGGGTTAGATATTGGTTCCACTCTTGACCCGGACTTTGAGACGAGCGTTGATCGTAGTGTTTGGGATCCTTCCAGTGCATCGGGGTTTCAGAAAGGGCTTGTAGAGGAGTTTTTTGAGGTATACACAGTGAGGAGTGCGCACAGTTTTACATTTGACCCTCATGTGCATGACCTATTTCAGATGCACAGTTCGGTGGCATGTGTACTTGACAATGGTTATGATAGATTGCCTTGCGCAAAGTTAGTAAGCGAATGTTGGCAGTTCTTTGAGTTGCTTCCTTTTGAGATTCATACTCCTGCTACACCTGATGGTGAGTTTGGATGGGGACAACAGGTTGAACCAATTATTCTGGTGTTAGTATTACAAGAGTTGTTTGAGGATATCAGGGACATTGCACAGTTCTACCCATGGGATCCAGGTGGAGAGATCTTACAGAGGATTTTCTTTTGGCAGTCGAGATTGCTTGGGGACAAGCAATTTCAGGGAGGGTGGATTGTAATGTCCCCTTCTAGTTGACATCAATTGTCAGAGGAGATTATTTTATATTTTTGACCCTCGTAGGCTAATGAGGATGGTTAGGGGGTCTTCTGGGGATTGTATCGTCTCCAGTGTTCAGAAACTAACAGCTTTGGCTTTCGTTTGAAGTCTCCAGGACTTCGTATGCTCAGGAATATGCTCAACTTACTATTTATAGTAAGTCAGGAATGGATCGAGAGGGATCTTTACTATTTTTAGTAAGGTGTGTGGTCGTATGCAGTTCCATCAGCTTAGCTCCCAATCCAAACGACACACATAGATGATGAGTATTCATGGAGATATTAATGTTTATTTGGCTTAAATAAACATTAATTATTTAAAGAGATTATAATATTAAGTTATAACTTAACTTAATTTTGAGGGTCCAGGCATCATAAGAAGGGGCGATTTATTTAATTAATTTATGGGCGCTCAACCCAAGGTGGAGACTATGGAGAATTAAATGAAATATTATAATTTCATTTTAAATGTTTAATGATGCTTTCTGGGAGGGGGTCGACCCTCTTTGAAGGACCCTCTTTGAAGGCTTATAAATAAGCATTGAGGAAGAAAATTAAGTGCATTCGATTGAGCATTGGTTTTGATGAGTTTTGTCTGAGAGAGGAAGCCAAGGGTTTTTGAATCAGTTAGCCATTGGAGAATGATCACTCTTTATTGTTGCAGCCTTTTGAGGTAGTGAAATATCTACTGAATTCGGCATACAAGAGGACTTCATTCAGAGGTTCTAATTGTGCAGATTGGTGAGAATCTACAAAGGGTTTATGAGCGAAAATCAGGCATCTATATTGCAGATATTAGAGCAGCAACATATCATCATTTTGTTCTTGATTGTTGGTTTCTACCAGAGGAGGGACAGCTTGCTTTTTAGCAGCCATTTGCAGCAGCAAGGGGCGGCCAAACAAGAGGGGTGATTTCAGCTGCAAAGGTCTTTAAAAATTACCAATAAATTCAAGGAGGTGCGCCTAGGATATGTGAAGTGTTCTACGTCAGTCTCAGAGAAAAAGGCAATCTATTTTGGAGGAATCGAATTAATTTGTGAAGTGCTTTTTTGGGCTGCAATTTGAGAACAACAGCTACATGCTTCTTATTTATTCCGAGTATGAATGTAATAAGTTACTCTTTTTGGATAATGAGTAAATAAAACAAAATAGTTGAAGTGCTGCAATTTATTCCAGTTATTTGTATTTCATTTCATGTTTTGCATTCGTTTCAATATTTGCAAAAAAAATAAATTCAAAAAGGGCAGAAAACCCTTATAAACACAAAAATCAAGAAAAAACAAACAAGTCTCAGAAACAAGGGCACAAAGTGCTCTTACACCCTTGGTTATGTTAAAAAATGAACAACACATTGAAAACAACATATTGTACTTATGTTAAAAAATGAACAACACATTGAAAACAACATATTGTACTTATTTTTCAGGAGAATAAAAATACATTAATGCAACTAGGTTATTGTTACTTGTTAAACATAAAAATGTAAGAAAAAATAATGTAACCCTTGGTTATGTTATAAAATGAACAATAGGGTTCTGAAGCTGGGCGGAATGGAGTTTGATGTGAATGAAGATTTCATAGCCAACATCACGGGATTGTCGACGGAGGGAAATAAATTTTTCAGAGATAAAAAGGAATCACAGACCGCCATGCAAATCTTTTTCAAAGGCGATGTAGCTCAAGATTTGCAGACAACAAGGAGTGGTGGTTACCAGAGGAAATCTCTTAAGGCGTTGTGGGGGGATGTGGCCGAGGAGCTCATGCGTTTCATTTCCCTTGAAGGTCGCTTCTCTACGGTAAATGCCTACCATTGTGTTTTGCTTAATCACTTCCGCCATAAGAAAAGGATTTCTTTTCCCTATTATCTTTTGGCTTCTCTGGATGTTGGCGTCATGGACCATAAGAAAAACCCAAAGAATCATGTTTTACATGTGGGGTTTATCCTTTTAATCTCGGATTATGCTAAAGCATTTGAAGTGGTTAAGCCGCTTGCTACCCCTAAGGGTAAGCAACAAATGCTGGAGGAAGGTTATGAGACGGTCTCTGAGGAGGAGATGGCTAGTAAGAAAGGTAAGAAGAGGAAGCTCTTCCTAGAAAAGGAGTCGGCTTCTGAGGAAGATGTTGACTATGTACTAGACTCTCTTGCTACTATGGAAGTGGATACTCAATCCCCTGTTTTGGGGAAGTCTAAAAAGAGGAGCCGAGCCCTAATAAGGGTTATGAAACTTGTAGTGAGGATTTGGCTGCTGAAATGCTAAGTAGATGCATGAAGGAGAAGAAGGAAGTGGCTGGTGAGGTGTCTTCACCTCCCCCTGTTCTGGGGTTGAAACAAAAAAAGGAGTTGGAGATGGGAAGTAATAAGAAGATGGTTGTTAGTTCTGTGAACAAATTGCTAGAGATGAATTCTCCACTTAAAATTGTAGGCGGACAAGGTGTTGTGGATTCTCCGATTGAGGTTCCCGATTTGCAGATGGGAAGGAAGGTTGTGGCTGAGGTGGGGTAGGTTGTTGAGGATTCTCTAGTTGTGGACCCGGATAGGCAAAAGAAAAGAAAGGCGGTTGTTGCGGAGATTGTGGAGTCTATTTGAAGAATCAAAATGTCAGTTGCTGCCAGGAAGGGGAAGGAAGTCTCTGCCAGTCAAGATAAGGTAAGCTCCTCTCCTGAGGAGGATGCTGAGGGTAAGGAAATTTTCAACATTGATAAGGAAAATATTTTTGATGTTTTGGGAGTTGCTAGAGAAGGTTCCATAATTTTTTACAAGTTATTTAAATGGATGTTCCATGAACTTAATATGACCAATGTGAAAGTTCGTGGTGTGATGAGTAAAGCTGATGAGTCCCCAGTTCAAGATCAAATTGATGATTTGATGAACTCTTTGAAAATTGTGGCGGAGGAAATGCTCAACATGAAGCAGAATCTTGAAGGAAGAGTTCTTACCCTTGAAAATCATTTGGAGAGGATCTATGCTAACATGGATAAGGGTGGGGAGGGGACTAAATCTGGGGTTAATTTTGAATTTGTTGGTATTACCTCTCCTGTTGATAGTGTCAAAAAACACAAGGAGGTTGCTCATTCTGTTGATATTGGTGTTGGTGGTAAGCTGCTGGAGGAAGAGGTGTTTGTTGATAAGGGTGGTGAGAAGAATAATGTTTTTGATTGGTGAGGTAAATTTGGGTGGGCCTGGGGCTAGGACCCGTAACAAGGCTAAAGCTTAGGCTGGGGTTGGGTCTCCTGTTAAAGAACTGTCTGATGTTGTGGATGAGGGTTTGAAGGATGTGGAGGCTGCGGATATACTGAAGAATATGTAATGCTATTAATTGTGTTCCTCCTTTTTGGCTGACTTTTTGCTGATGGTGCGTTGTGTATGGGTTGATATGTACTTGTTGTAGTTTTCTTTTGTTTCAGCTGCTCTTTTTTGTAAAGGGTTCCGGGCCCCTTCAAAACCCGTTATTTACCTCTAATCAAAAACATATTGTACTTATTTTTAAAAGGAACTTGGAAATAAATCTAAAACAAAATTTAGAAAGCTTACTTTGAATGATGATTCTTCTTGATACAAACAATTTGATGTCCATAACACCTATCTAACACTCGATAAGGTATAGAAACAATGCCTTCCTAATACTCGAACACTAAAAACATAGCAACTATGAGCAATAAGAAGAGAATGAGTTTTGGGTGAGTCAGGAATGAGAGGTAGGAATAAGTGTTATGTTTGTGTTTTGTGTTTTGTTAGTGACATAAAAGTCACTTTTTAGGATTATCTAGGGTTAGGTTTTTTAATGCGTTTTTGTTTTTATTTTTTTTAAATGCATTTTTTAAACAAATGTACCTAGGTTGTACAAGACATACCCATGCTGAATGCACAGGCCTAGGTATGTGCTCTGTGTGTACTTGGGATGAACCCAGCCCAAGATCCAAACTGGGATTGAGTTGCTTTGAATACAGCCAGGTATATGCGCATACCTGGTAACACTATCAATGTAACTTGGCTTTACTTTAAAAAAAAACAAAAAACAGAGGACTCATTATGTGAAGGCACATACATGACTATGTAAAAAAGAATCCACAATTACTTTATCTTCGCAAATATTGCATAACAAATAAAGGTAGAATGATGTGTAAATATACATATCTAGAGTGTTTCCCTGAAATTGTTTTGCTTGTTTGAACATATCTAACATGTAGGACTGATGGTGATTACTGACTTGAAAGCCATTTGTAAAGATGTGTCTTTACTACCTGTTTTCACATCTGTGCTGCATACTTAAGTTTGTATGTTTACAGAAGATATATATAGTGTCATTTCTGAGCTCCAAATATGCACTGTTTCTTTATCCTTGCATGCTACAGTTTTCTGCCAACTTACTTACATGAAGATTTACTCCTTTCCATCAGAGTATCAATAATGATATATTCTAATAATTTCTGTTTTCTTTATGATAAATTTGTTATGATGCATTTGTTGGCAGATGGCTGTTCATGTATTGCTGTCAATGGTGATATTGTTGCTCAAGGATCACAGTTTTCTCTCCATGACATTGAAGTTATAACAGCAGTAGTAGATTTGGATTCTGTATGATATCCTTTTCACCCTTAATCTTGCTCCATAGGATTTGAATGTTGTGGAACTGTTTTTTCAACCCTTTAATGCATAAAATGTCTGATATAATTTTTGTATACCTTATTTTTCTTGTAAGTAATCCTTCATTGCAAAAAGTAGTTATTTTGGTGGGAAATGCAATGAACACAAGTATAAAATCCACAGGATCAATTTGCAAACTATGAAGTCACAATAGAAAATAGAGAAAATGGGAGATTTTGGGATGGTTTCAGTCAGACGATTGATTGTATTTTGTGGAATGCATTAGGTCTCAACCATGCACTCCAGATATTTTTTCCACCTATATGGTGTTTGTACAACAATGCTTGCATATAACGAATCAAAACAAGCTGCTGCCAAAATTATCTTGAAAAGACTTCCCATCATCTGCGACAGAACCCAACATGGTGTATGGTAGAAGACATTCTCTGTAATTTTTCCTTAAACAATTGCTAACTATCTCATTTACCGAAAATCAGTCCTTCAATATATGGTATGACTGATTGGAAATGATCCACCATCTGTGCAGCAATCTTTAATGAGATCCCTGGGCCACAGTTGTGTTTATGATTCTGTTGATCTATGTTTTGCATACAATCCTTTCCTCTATTTATATGATATGAATCCCATGAAGATTCATGAGTCTCAGATATTGAGTGCCTAGATGTCTCAGTATTCTTGGGTTTCCTTTTTTCAGGAGCTCTAAGACTCTATTCTGACCAACCATTTTAGCTACAGCAGCAGGAAAATCATGAACTTATGCTTAAGTCTCATCTTGGGATGAGTAGGAGCAATGATATCTTGGCCTCCTGCATGATCTGCTTCATTAGCTCCATGTTTATTTAAGGGTCCTTCCCTCACAACTTTAGGTCTACCCCCTTGCTTTGTGCATCTATGTTGCAACTTTTGTTTAGTTACTCTTCATATTGTAAGATATTTTTATCCTTATAATTATCTTTTATAACTAATTGTACTTTCTAAGCCAAATTCAACTATTTTGCCTTTATGAGGGCATTGCTACAGTTTCTTCTTGTCTTTCTTTGTGAGGGCCATCAACTGAATATCCCATTGCAACAATTTGGAGATGGTTTATTTTAAGTAGCCTTCAAAAGGAGCAAGATCCTTAGAATGCACCTTAACGGCTGGAACAATAGCTCTCTAATAATCTTGACCATAATCTAGCTCTGGAGTACTCAACTCAAATTCTGCATGTGCTGCTGCCATTGCATGATGTCATCTTGTAAATGGGTCATCATGGCACTTTGTTGACAACATCTAGTAGACAGATTTTTCCTGACAACGTTTTGAAGTCCTATCACCAAGCTCAACTGATAAGGCATTTGGCTTGTTTGATCCTACAATTTCTTTGACAAGAGACTTTGTACATAGACATATTGTTTGTTTGCATAGTAGATTATTGTTAGCATTTTGATTTGGACCTTTCAATGTAATACATGTTGAGAATGTGTGTCCCAAACTCATTGTTAAAACCCTAGCTCAGTTGCCATCAAACTCAGACTTCCAAAGTTTTTGCATTCGATCTTTACCGTAGTACTACAGGGTGCAACTAAGAGGGGTGCGGGCTGGCGGTGTTACCTGCCATCCCGCAATGGTCTTCATCAGACTGTGCGGGGCCATACCGCCACCCCACAATGGTCCGTGAAATGGTTGGCAGTAGAGCGGGGGTTACCTCGCCACCTCACGATGGTGATTGGAGAGGCCGGCGGGTGTGTGGGCCATCCTGCCACCTTGCAACGGTCCAAGAGATAGCTTGTGGTAGTGCAGGGAAAGGTTAGTAACCCGAAATCCCGCGGTAACTTGTAATGTAGCTTGTGGTGAACCCGCTACCCCACGAAGGTTAGTCTAAGTGGTTGTGGTGTTGTAGTGGTCAGACGGAATGGTGGGAGCAAACCACAGTCCCGTGGCTAGTCAACAAAGGCTTTGCGGTATTGTAGTTAAGACTAGGATTTCGACGGAGGCAGAAGGTAATGACAGTTATGTTGTTTGTGGCCGTTCGTCTATTATGGAAGTTGGAACGATGGTTTCCTAGAACGCCTAAGATGTATGTTCGAATGCCATAGTGCATTGTAACCATGTGAAGGGTTGATCAAAGTGAATGTAATCGAATTGCTGTCGGATTCATTCTGTGAATCTACACCTAAAAGAGCATAGCTTTGTACTTGTATGTAATTTGTGTTTTACTGTAATACAAGAGATCTCTACTTTGGTGTGTGAGTTTTTTCCCGAGAGGGTTTTCCCACGTAAAATTTGGTATTCGTTCTTTATTGTCTATTTTGCTATTCATGTAATCAAATTGCTGCCGGATTCATTCTGTGAATCTACACCTAAAAGAGCATAGCTCTGTACTTGTATGTAATTTGCGTTTTACTGTAATACAAGAGATCTCTACTTTGGTGTGTGGGTTTTTTCCCAAGAGGGTTTTCCCACGTAAAATCTGGTATGCGTTCTTTATTGTCTATTATGCTATTCATGTATGTGCATCTTTATGTTCTGTAATTGCAAAGGTTTGAAAGAATTTTTGTATCTTTCTCCTGAGGATTAGTATTAGGAAGGCATATTCTGCACTCTGCTTTCCTTTCAATTGGTATCAAAGCTTGGCCAACTTTGTTGTCCTTGTGGGTATGACGGGTTTTTTGTGCCGATCTTGTTAAGTGGGAGTCATGCAGATAAATCTAGTTTATAACTTATTACAGATTTAAGATGGCGAGCACATGCGGAAGAATAGAGATTGAGAAGTTCAACGGTGGCAATTTTGAGTTGTGGAAACTCAAAATGGAAGATTTGCTTGTAGATCGAGAGTTATGGGTTGTAGTGCCCTCTAACAAACCATCAACAAACTCGAAGGATGATTGGGATGCAATGGACTGGAAAGCCAAGGGTCTGATCAGACTGTACTTGGCTAATTCAGTTCTCCTGAATGTCCATGAAGAGAAGACAACGAAACTTTTGTGGAAGAAGCTTGGTGACATTTGTTAGAGGAAATCTCTAGTAAATAAGTTATTCCTAAGAAAAAAGTTGTATTCTTTGAGGATGGAGGAAGGAGCATTTGTTGCAAATCATTTGAATGCGTTTAACATGATCATTGCTCAGTTGGGGTTTGTTGGTGTGAAGATAGATGGCGAGGATTGTTGCATGCTCCTGTTGTGTTTGTTGCCTGACACATGGGATCACCTCGTAATGGCTATTGGGAGTACAACAACCACTTTCAAGATGGAAGATGCGGTTGCTTCGCTGCTGCTAGAAGAAATGTGAAGGAAGTCTTCTGAGATGGCCAAGGAGGCCCTTGTTGTTTGAGGCAGATCAAAGGAGAAAGGCAAGAAGAAAGACAAGAAGTCTAAATCCAAGTTAGAGGGGAGATCAAAATCTCTTCGTAAAAAGTCCAAGGTGAAATGTTGGAACTGTGGGTAGATTGGACACATCCAAAATGATTGTAATGAGGAGAAGAAGAAGAAAAGGAAAAACAGTTCTTCAGAAAATGAATCTTCTTAGAGCGATGTAGATGCCTTCATAGCAGCCTTGGCAACTTAGGCATCAAATGATGTTTCGCTGATTGACTCAGGTGTGTCCTTTCACATGACCTCTCATAGAGGTTGGTTCTCAATGTATGAAAAGTATGCTAGTGGAAGGGTGTATCTGGGTGATGATTCTGACCTAGAGATTGTTGGCCTTGGAAGAGTCAAAATTCAGTTTCCTGATGGAAGAGTGAAGGGAATCAATGATGTGATGCATATACTAGGTCTGACTCGAAATTTACTTTCTGTAAGTAAGCTTAATGATGCTAGTGTGCAAGTCTCTTTCTCAAATGGTGTTTGTAGAATAACTAGAGGCTCTATGGTGCTCGCAAAGGGCGCATGAATTGGCACTTTGTATAAGCTAGATGCATGTGCAGTATAGTGTAATAGTGCTTCTGCAAAGTCAAGTAAATCTGATCATGTAGAGAAAGGAGGTGTTGTTCTTGAGGGCACAAACTCTTTGGAGATGAAGCTCCCAATAGAGAAAACAATGTTGTGGCATCAAAGGCTTGGCCACATTGGTGAAAAAGGCTTAAATGCCTTGAAAAATAAAAGCTTGGTTGAAGGGCTTGATGATTGTAATCTTGAGTTTGATTTTTGCGAACATTGCATATATGGAAAACAACACCGTGTTTCATTTTATTCTAGTTCTCATAAATCTTTTGGAATTATGGATTATATTCATGCTGATGTGTTTGGTCCAGTTAATGTTCATTCGTTATTGAAATCTGTGTATTTTGTTTCGTTCATAGATGATTATTCGAGGACATTTGTTTATTTTATCAGAAATAAAACTGAAGTTTTCAGTTGGTTTAAGCAATTTAAAACCTTGGTTGAAAATTAGATTGGTAGAAAAATTAAGTGTTTGAGGACCGATAATGGTGGTGAGTTATGTTCAACAGATTTCTATAAGTTTTGCAAGGACCATGAAATTAAAAGGCATAGAACAGCTCCTTACACTCCACAACAAAATGGAGTTGTAGAAAGGATGAATAGAACGCTGATGGAAAGGGCGAGAAGTATGTTGAGTAGTGATGGTCTGGAGCAAAATTTTTGGGCTGAGGTTGTAGCTACAACATGTTACTTGATTAACAAATCTCCCACTTTGGTGCACGTGGACAAGACACCTATGGAAGCGTGGTTTGGTAATAAGCCCTCGTTGAGACACGTTAGAGTCTTTGGCTGTGAGGTGTATGCATATATGCCTAGTGAGAAAAGATCTAAACAGGAGAACAAGGCTATAAAGTGTATCTTCATTGGTTATGGAATTGGTGTGAAAGGGTACAAGCTTTGGAACCCAGTTACAGAGAAGGTGTTGTATAGAAGAAGTGTGATCTTCCGTGAGCTGAAACTTGCTATGGTTGATCTACAACTAGAGGTGAAAGAAGCAGAAAAGGAGGTACTTGAATTTCCTCTTACACTAGATAAGGATGAACTACATACTCCTTGTAGACCTGTTAGTGAGGAGAGCTCAAGCAGCTTTGAAAATTTTGATCAAGAAAAAGAACCTCAGCCTTAGCTTGTGAGGAGGTCTACATGTGTTAAGCGGCAACCTGAAAGGTTTGGATAGTCTATGTTAGATTCTAGTTGTGTCTATGCTTTGATTGCTAACACTGATGAGCCTAGGACTGTTAGAGAGGCAATGGGTATGTCTGATTCAGATTCCTGGTTGGAAGCATGAATGAAGAAATGGCATCATTGAAGAAGAATGAAACGTGAGATCTGGTACCTTTTCCTGAAGGAAGAAAGTCTGTTAGATGTAAATGGGTGTTCAAGAAGAAGATTGGTCTAAATGGCAGTGTTGAGAAGCATAAAGCAAGGTTGGTTGCAAAAGGATATTCCTAGGTGGAGGGAATTGATTATGGAGAAATATTTTCTCCTATAGCTAAGATGACGTCTATCAGATTTCTATTGTCACTTGCAGCTGCATATGACTTAGAGATCGAGCAGATGGATGTGAAGACATCGTTTCTTCATGGTGATTTGAAGGAAGAGATTTACATGTCCCAGCTAGAGCACTTCATTGAAAAAGGTAAGGAAAGCCTGGTTTGCAAATTAAAGAAATCTCTGTATGGTTTGAAGTAGTCGCTTAGAATGTGGTAGCAGACGTTTGACACCTATGTGTTGTCTTTGGGATTTGTGAGATCAAAGTCTAATCATTGTGTTTACTTTAAATCTGAAAATGGTCATCTTCTTATTATTACCCTATATGTGGATGATATGTTGTTCATTGGGAATAGTAAGGGTATGATTTCCGAATTAAAATCTCAATTGTCAGCACAGTTTGAAATGAAAGATCTAGGTTCAACAAGGTATATTCTGGGAATGAAAATCAAAAGGGATAGGGGAAATAGAAAACTTTGGCTCAGCCAGAGCAAGTATATAAATTTTGCTCTAGAGAGGTTTAATATGGTGGATTGCAAGTAGTTAGTTGTTCTAGTATTGTAGGGAATGAAACTTTGTGTTGAAGATTGTCCAAAATCTCCTACTGAGATGGAGGACATGACCAGGGTGCCTTATGCAAGTGTAGTTGGCAGTTTAATGTATGCAATGGTATGTACTAGGCCAAACATTGCCTAAGCAGTGGGAGTGCTTAGTTAGTTTATGGCTAATCTAGGAAGGCCGCATTGGGATGCTGTGAAAAGAGTTTTTCAGGTATTTGAAGGGTACTTCAAAGTATGCCTTATGTTATCATGGTTACTCTACTGGATCTCAGAGTTCAGTTAGCTTTCGTGGATATGTGGATTCTGATTGGGATGGGGACATTGACAACAGAAGATCCACCAGTGGATATGTATTCACGTTGTTTGGTGGTGCAGTTAGCTGGATGAGCAAGTGGCAGGTTGTAGTCACTTTATCCACTATTGAGGCTGAGTACATGGCAACAACTCACACCTGCAAGGAAGCCATTTGGCTTAGAAGATTGTGTTTTGATGTTGATTTTGATGCAAGGCAGATTGTTATTAGCTATGATAGTCAGAGTGCCATTTGTTTGGCGAAAAATCCAACCCTCCATGCCAGGACGAAACATATTGACGTGTAGTACCACTTTGTTTGTGATATGGTGGAGGATGGAAAGGTTAGTCTGGAAAAAGTTGATACTCTGGCGAATGTTTCTGATGCATTGACAAAGCTTGTGAGCACGGATAAGTTCAAATGGTGCACCAGTTCGATGGGCCTTGGGGCCTAGAATGTTCAATGACTTCAAGCATTGGAAGGGGGTTAGTGAGTTCTTTGTCAAGTGGGAGAATGTTGAGATTGTGTGTCTCAAACTCACTGTTAAAACTTAAAACCCTAGCTCAGTTGCCATCAAACTCAGACTTCCAAAGTTTTGCATTCGGTCTTTATCGCAATACCGTAGGGTGCAGGCTGGTGGTGTTACCCGCCATCCCATGGTGGTCTTTGTTTGCCTGTGCGGTTGTGTGGGGCCATATCGCCACCCGCAGTGGTCTGTGAAATGGCTGGCGATAGAGCGGCGGTTACCCCGCCACCTCGTGACGTTGATTGGAGAGGTTGGCGGGTGTGCAGGCCATCCCGCCACCCCACAATGGTCCAAGAGATAGCCTGCGATAGTGCGGGGAGAGGTTAGTAACCCACGATCCAATGGTGACTTATAATGTAGCTTGCGGTATAGCGATGAACCCGCTATCCTGCGAAGGTCAACCTAAGTGGTTGCGGTGTTGCGGTGGTCGGACGAAATGGTGGGAGAAAACCGCAATCCCACGGCTAGTCAACAAAGGCTTTGTGGTATTGCGGTTAAGACTGGGATTTCGACGAAGGTAGAAGGTAATGACGGTTATGTCATTTGTGGCCATTCGTTTGTTATGGAAGTTGAAACGATGGTTTCCTGGAATGCCTGAGATGTATGTTCGAATGCCATAGTGCATTGTAATAGTGTGAAGGGTTGATTAGAGTGAATGCAATTGAATTGTTGCCGAATTCTTTCTGTGAATCGACACTTGAAAGAGCATAGCTTTGTACTTGTATATAATTTGTGTTTCACTGTAATACAAGAGATCTCTGCTTTGGTGTGTGGGTTTTTACCTGAGAGGGTTTTCCCACGTAAAATTTGGTATTCATTCTTTATTGTCTATTATGTTATTCATGTATGTGCATCTTTGTGTTCTTTAATTGCAAAGGTTTGAAAGATTTTCTGTATCTCTCTCCTGAGGATTAGTATTAGGAAGGCGTATTTCACACTCTGCTTTCCTTTCAATACAAAATTGAATGCCATGTGTAGTGAAACCTTTCTATGAATTGTGAGGGGAAGCTTCCTTTTGAGAAGAGTGAAGGAAACGATATGTTTCCTTATACTGAAATTTATAAAAACCTAGTACTAGTGAGAAGTTAAGTATGCAATACAAACAAACTTAAACTAGAAGCCTACCTTTTTGTTTTGTGGCTCGAGCAAAAGGCGATTTAGCACTACTGCATTGGACTAAAGTGTTTATATTGTATATCTATTGCGGAAAAGACCTATAATAGCCAGTAAATGCTTGCAATTTGCAGCTAAACCCATAGCCTGAAAAGTACAAGTATAATGTGGTTGAATTGAATTAAACAAAAAATTACTATGAAGTTGTGTACAAAGCTATAACACTTCTTTCAATAAAGACTGTAATAAAAAGATTTATAATAATTACCAAATTATACTTAATTCAGAAGACAATTGAACATGAAAATCACATTAAGTCTTTGAACAAAAATCTCAGCAACAACCAATATAAAATTGCCATTAGGAGACTAAGTGTTGTAATGTACCCTTCACAGACCTAAGTGACTAATGGATACCCTTAGCCTATTTTAATTCCCATAGGCTATTCGGGATGTAAAAGATGAATAATTAATTAATTAAATTAAGTTGTCTAAATAAAGTCATTTTTAGAATGACTTACATTTAATTAATTACTTTTATTAAGTCGGATAGTTTAAATTAAAAAAGGACTTTTATGGGGTCCAAAATAAAGTTAAATTATAAAGTCATTTTGGAGCAAAAATAAAACGTTATGTGAAGTCATATTTTTTAACTTTTGAAAAGTGTATAAAAAGGAGATTTGTGAAGAAAAAGTACATTATTGGCATTTTCATTTTAAAACCCCACAATTGAGATTGAGCGATTGTTCAACTTCTGTCCTAGGATGGAAACCCTACGGAAAATATTGGTTTTAGGAACAAAAACCCCCTAGCCAACTTGTGGTGGATTCACAAGTGTGCTTAATATTGGAGATTTGTGGTGATTTGTATTGGAGTGTTGAATCATCATTTCTAGGTTTTCTTCCTAGGTTTCCAGTAGATTTGTAGATTGAAGATGGAACTTTTATTATAAGAGAAAATCATTTGCTTGCAAATATAATTGAAATATATTGGTAAAGAATTTGTACATTAGGCATAATATTTCCAGAATATATATTTTATGGTACATGTCCATTTGCAACCAACAAAATAATATTAGCTAGCTGCCACTATATATGAAGTGATTTTAGGAGCCCATAGACCATGTCATACTAACTAAAGGGAGGCTGCACCATATAAAAAAGTCAGCAACTGAATTTTTTTTTTTTTTTTTTTTGACTTGTTGACCAAGCTGTACCAGCATAAGGAGTGATGAGGGAGTTGTTAGAGCTGCTATTGAATTGATAAGGGTTGTGGGACCCTCAAATACCCTAGCTGCACCATCCTACTTCGAATTTTTGAAGTTTATGAAGGGGCATAGCCTATATCTGCTCTTAGAGGTAGAATATATTTACTTTTGCACTGTATATGTACGAAACTTACCCTCATGAATATATTAAAAATGCATATCAGCCTGTTAAGTCAATAGAGTGTGATTTTTCTATCGTTATTTCACATTGAATTATTAAGAAAAAATATCAGTTCAAGTTTGCTCTACTATGGACATTTTGTGAAACATTTGTTTCAATCTATGTTCCATGGCGTTTTGGGGATGGGGACGGGGGGATGGCAGGGGACACATTTCCAGGACGTTTCCTAAGGGGCAATTTTTAGGGGACGGCGACATACAAAATACATATATATATATATGATTTTTTCAAAATTTATTAATATATTAGAGAGAGAGGGAAAGAGAGATAGATATGCCAATAAATTAATAATTGATAACGACAATATCAATATGTAAATAAACTGCGAGAGTAGTACTATAACAGCATAAGAAATGTCATTAAAGCATTATAAAATTTATCACAGCAGTATCAAACATCAATAAAACCATGGTCTATCAATATCCAAATGTCTCAAACATGTATCCAGAAGTCTCAAAGTTCAAACTTGAAAATCAAAATATTAAATACAACAGTCTATGAAATTAAGCCTCATTCAGGCTATGAATATCCAAAGACTCAAAACTATATATATTCTGACTTTTGGTCAAGGAAGATACAAATAAAGATATATTCATTAAGAAATACTCTTTTCTCAAGCTGTGTGCTAACTATTTACTCTATTTAATCATCACTTTTTTTGTTCTAAAATATTTGTCATATGTATTGAAGAGTATCTATCTTATATCACATGAGAGAAAAGTAAATTACATATTGAAAAATACATCAATTAGTTTCGTTAGGTCCATAAAAAACTCCTCTCCCAAAGATGTCTTGTTTTGATTTAAACATTACATAATGTGGAACATTCAAAATTTATCCTATTCTTGCACTCTGTAGGACTTTATCAATTTCTCATACCACCTTTTGTATGATTAACAATTTGGTTATTGTTAATTATAGCTTTCATGATAATCCCTGATCTTAACGGTGGTATCAGAGCATGTAGGTAGAAGTTTAATAAACTTTAAAAAAATCGAATTTCTTATTGTTTTTTAATGTTTGAAGCTCTTAGCCTATGGGGGACGGCTAGCCATCCCCGGTACGATTGGGGACGTTTCCAATCTTAGTTTTTCATGATCAGATTAGAATACAGAAAGCACTTAGAGGATGCAACACATAAGACAATTAACACAGCAAAATACCTTGGGAAAACCCTCCAACCTGAGGGAGAAAAACCCAGCCAATATATCTCTTATATATTGATTTAATAAGAGCAGAAATCTGCTTACAACTCAGGCTCAACACAATGCCAAATTTGTTACAATGAATAATAGCACCTATCCTAGATGCAAAGATACAAATGAATATGATTCTCCTTGAAATCGATCTTTTGCTACAAAAGATGATCTGCTGCTACAGGAATGTGATCTGCTGCTATAGGAAGGTGATTTGTAGCTCAAGTGCGAACTCCTTTATGAATGCGAATTATGCTGAATGAACTTGATTATTAAATGAATGCCCAGCATCCAGTATATATAGGCAAGTCGTGCATTTTCATCAAGAGGTCGGCCCAAAGACGTGACCCTTGAAATCTCTAAGTCGGCCTTGAAATAGACGTCTTTCTTATTTAGAAAAATGTGTCCTTCTAGAAGTCGGCCTTGATATAATATTATTTATTGAATATTGATAAATCACTTTAATATTCATATATATAAGATGCGCCCCTTCAGAAATTAATTCGATTAAATAAATCAAATAGCCTCAAGGCTATATTTAATTTATTCTCTGTAATAATTGAAACTGGAAGTGTTCTTCTAGATGCTGAAAACAACAACATCCAACGTCCCCAATCTATACCGGGGACGGGAAACCGTCCCCAAACTGTCGAAAACGTTTCCTAGCATTTCCTATGAATTTTGCTATTTTGGGGATGGTAGGGGGACATCCCTTTTGCGTCCCCCTTATCTCGGGGATGACAGGGGACGGGGACAGGGGGTTTTGGGGCATGGGATGCGTCCCCGTGTAACCCTGGTTTAAATATGCACATAAAAAAGAAAGAAAGTTGAATTGTCACAACATTTGTCAATCAACAATTTCATCAAACATTTGTCAAAACACAAGGGAAATTAGCTTGGCATTTTATAGTGGTATCAGAGCTAGTTGGGAATTGGATAACTTGATGCAGAAAGATAACTCATATGCATCCTAGTTAAAGAGCTAACAAGTATTATCAAAGGAATCTAAGGAGAGGCCAATTTAAGTTCCAGAAAATCTTGAAGAGTTTCCTTTCGCAGATTTATAGTTTGAGGAATAGGTAGATGAACCTAGGGCCAATAGGGAAAGAAGGAATGAGGGGAATAGCATAGAACAAATATTTATTTATTTTACTAGAGGACAGTAGTAGTGGGAAAATTTATTGACATAGATGTTGCAAAATATGAGTATGCCTAGGGCTGATCAAAACAATAATGGGGAAGCAAGTATCTTTGGGAATAATAGATCTAACAACACCAGGATAGTTATTGGATCATAGCTAGACCCTTGATGTCCACACTCTTAAGCATAAAATAAATTTTGGAAGGTAATGGAGGATAGCAGAATGATGGAGAGAGTCATTTAGATTATTTGCATGAGTATTAGTCATTAGGAGGTGAATTCCTTGCTACTATGTCTTTGATTGATTTTTGTCAGCTAAATTGAGAAAACAAGCCCAAGAGAGTTAGGGGTACATCTAATTATCATTTACAACAAAGGTTGGGCAAGTTGTCCATACCTACTTTTGATGCCTCTAACAAATGCACATGTTCATGGATCTAAAAACTAGACACATATTTCTCATTACATCCCATGTTTTAAAATGATGCAATAAAATATGCCACTTCATCTGGAAGCAACATAGTCTCATAGACTCTTATGCAGATTTCAACTTAGAGACTCATTGATAGGTTTGATAAGAAGGATCCTGTTGGCGTAAAAACTAACACCTCTGGAGTGTGAGTTCGTACGGACAGCTATGCACACTACGTAATGAGTGCTCTTCAAATTAGGAGGGGAAGCTCCCTCGTTGTGCTGGAATGCATGAAAATAGAAAACTAAACTAATGTCCTATCTTTTTGTTCTCAGCTGGTAGAGGCACAAGGTTAAGAAAACCTAGAACGTTGCAGCTAAGTATTTTCTGGTTTCGCAGATCATGTAACTACAACTAAGCTAACTTCTTTAATATCTATCCAATTTCCTCAAGAAACAGAGCATGAGGAAATGGAGCAGGAATGTATTGTACGATAAACTCCAGGTGCGGGCTCACAACATGAAGGCAAGGTAGGCGCAACTATTTGCTAATCCGGGAAGAAGTTTATTAAAACAAACAAATGAACGGTAAACCTGGTACAGCTTCACAACATGAAGGCAAGGTAGGCGCAACTATTTGCTTGGCTGAATGAGTCTACTATCACACACATCAAACGATAAGCTTTAAGTACAGTTTCGCAACATGAAGGCAAGGTAGGCGCAACTATTTGCTCTTCTGAATAGGCTTATAATAAACAAAACAAAAAGGTAAGCAACTGGGACAGTAGATTGTATAGACGCAACACGCATGCAATAACGATCAAACCAGCAACCCCATTTAACTAAGATCGAATAAACACTATGACAATAACATGAAGGCAAGGTAGGCGCAGCAATTTATTATAACAGCAATTACTCTTTGAACAGATACAATAATAGCAATACTACAGGCAAGGTAGGCGCAGCATGTATGCTATTAAGCAAAAGTTCTAATTTACAAGGGTGAACCAATCTTGAGAATAGGCATGTTGCCGACAACGCAGCAATTCTCTATCACCAGGAAAAGCTAATTACAAATGAGCTAAAAGCTCTTATTTATAGACTTCAAGGTGTAGGCAACCCTAAAATCACCTTGAGTCAACTAAAGTCTTGCAATGCATGCAAGATCTTATTCTTAAACCCTAATTAAATGAAACTATACAGTTAACTGGGAAACTATCATCAGTTAACTGAAACATCTAATCTAAATGGACAAGGTGCAACATGCACGTCCTTATTGAAAGCAAGTCAACTGGAATGCTATCATCAGTCAACTGAAAAATCTAATCTAATCTCCAAGTATATGTAGATGTTTCCAAGAAAGACATGCATGCAATGTATAACAGCAAGTTAACTCGGAAAGAAGCCTCGAGTTTAACTCCTGTGTCTAATGTCTATCTTGGAAAAGGTGGGATGCCTTGAACTGAAGTTCACTGACCCTGATCTCGAGCAAGTATCCCCTCCACGAGGTTAGTAACTGCATCACCATCTAGAGGTCATTACATGTCTCAACTGTCAATCAACTGCTAGTTAGTAACTCAAGCAAAACCGAAAACCTCTGCATACTTAAACTGGCCCTTCATTGGTTGGTAACTCTGGCGGCTCTGTAAACAGAAGTGATGGCCACTATTTCTTCTGCAGCTTGACGTTTCTCACGTTTTTCATGCTTATCAACCCTCTAAATTGGCCTTGGAAGACAATCAGCTATACGAGACATGAAACCATGTGAACTTGAGTGACTACTCTTGTCAACCTTTCCGATGCGCTTGATACAAATCAATGTCAGCTTTTTTGATGAAATCATGAATTAAGACTGACTTGGTCTTGAATTCGTTCTGCGTGAACTACATCCTGAAAAACTCGCCTGTTGACTGTGAACATGGCTATATTCTGACAACTTCTCCAAAAAACCAAAAATCTCTCCTAATGAAGCTAAAAATAGCTTGTCGGAGGGCAATTTTCACAGAAAATTCTGAGACGTGGGTTTTATGTAGAATCAAATTCTAAGATGACCCACAATGTCAGAATTGTGAAAAAATGTGATTTAGGCCCGCATGCAAAAGGTTTTCAGTTGAGATCTGAGGGGCTGTGAGGACATTTTTTCCCGAGAAAATCTGAGATATGGGTTTTGTCCAGAAGATATTTCTAAGACAACCCACAACGTTAGATTCGAAAAATATCGACTTCTACTCCACCATGCAAAGGAATTTCACTTCAGAAAATCAAAGCCTCAAGAACTGATGCTCTGGAACAAATTTTTCTTGAAAATTCTAGCACATGGGTTTTGCTGAGAAAGCAATTCTGAATCAACCCAGATGATTTGTTTTGCCAAAAACGCCAATTCTTCAAACATGTGAGAAAATTTTAAGACGAGAAGATGGAAGAAATCTAGAGAAGAAGAAAGATGTTTTTTAATTTTTATTTATTTATTATCTTCTTCTGTCAAAATCGCCACTCTGCCTTGAATTCTGCTGATGAATCTTGACTTTTACCTGCAAAAGAATATTTTTATGCCTTCACAACTGACCGCTGAAGAAATTCGCCCAACTCTAGAAAGAATTCACCTCTGCTCAAGCTGGATGAATGAAATGATGAATGCCATGCTTGCATAACTAGATAAATTCATACCATCATGCATGGAACCTGCTCAAACCCTAACTGTGAAGGAAGAATTTGATTGGCCCTTCACCAATTGAACTGCTACTGTCTCTGAGTCTTTAGACTAAAAATAATATTTTAATTTCAAAGCATGCAAAGAACTAAAAGTGGCACCAATATTTATCTTTGAAGAAATTCGTCACTTTTTAATGCCTTGCATGCAAAAATATTATTTTTATCATTTTGCCAAAAATAGCATCTTGCTTGTGCTCAACACACTTCCCTGATTCCAAAAAGTCAAATTTTGATCTTTTAGGCTTCCATTTGCAAGAGTTATGAGATTTTTGAGAATCTCCTATTTTATAGCTGACTGCAAAGTTACAACCGACCATGTTCAGCTCTGATTTCTGGCTGACTGACTGAGCCTGCGACTGTGCTGAGATATCCACTGCGAAGCTTGCATGACAAGGATGAAATGTCTGCTGGGAGCAACAACTGCTAAAATCATCATCTGATACCTTAGAAAATTAGGCGCCTCTGATTAAATTGATGTTTTGACTCCAGACTTAGTCATTTCTTCGTTCTGCCTTCTGATGCTTCAAACTGCCGTTGACGGTGAATGATGAACTCCACTGACTGAATAATGGATTCATTGCGTGACTAGAAGTACTCTGCATCCAATGACTGTATATGAGGGATTTGAAAATTGTATTAAGAACCCCAAAAGAATGAGCGCCCCTATTCTGTGATAGCTCAAACACCATTTTGACAAAAGTGTGATTTTCATCTGAACACCATACTTTGACCCTTGATACCGGGAACTGGAATGTTCCGATACGCGTGCCGTCTGTCTTGCTGTACAGTTTGGTCAACTTGCAAGAGATGTTCTTGGAGACGACGAAGCCAGAAAATTGCTTTTAAGGCCTCTAAAAGAAAATCGCCTTTTTCAAAGAAAATAACATTCTTACACTTAGTCATTTTTTGACTGCCTTCAATCAGCTCTTCTTCACAGCATTATCATCTTGACCTCGCACGTACGAGCATTCGCCAAATCCCGGAGGCTGTCGGCTAGACTCGTTGGATAGCTTGAGTAATTGCACACAAGTCTTGTGAAGACCGTAATTGCAAATAACCCCGTCTGGCAGGCCTAAAGGAGAATCGCCCCTAGCCTACAGCTGTGCAGCTTTGTGTAGCTATGCTTCACCATCCTCTGTTTTACGTGCTCGGTAGGACCTCTGTCACAGTTACTCAGAATATCGGATCGTCTTGTGAACGGATACACTGCAAAACTGAACTGAGCTGGAAGAGATCTCAGGAAGACCTCAATTGCAAATTCATCCATCAAACCAATCATATTCAGGATCGCCCCTGGGCTACAGGGGAGCGGATTTGCATTCTGAAAAACTTCTTTGACATGTATCCTGCCTACAATTTCCACTTCTAATGCTGATAACTGGATTTCTGTACTGGATACGCTTTCGCTTGATAGCTCGTTGAAAAGCTAAACTAATTCTGCAAAGACTGAAACCATCAAAACACACATGCATCTAGATCTGGGCCTTCAAAAAGAAAATCGCCCTTGGGCTAGAAGGGAGCGGATTTGCATCTCTAGACTGCCTCCTTGATGAAAACACTCTTCGCAACCTCTGCTTCTGTCTTCGTTTGCCGGAGTTCTGTAACTCGGATAATCCTGCTTCATGGCTAATCGGAAAGCCGACTGAAAACTGAACATAATGAATGTGTTCTTAATCCAAAACACTCAAATCTTGACCTTCAAATGGAAGGGCGCCCCTAGGCTACAGGGGAGCGGATTTGTTTTGAATTCATTGATTTTCACCATTTTATGCTTTGCAAACACTGTATCCATCCCTGCGGTTGACCATGTCGAAGCGTTGTGACTGCTGAGGCGTGTGGATGACTATATTTCATCATTTTCACATGTACGGACACTATAAAGTTGATTTGCACGTTGATTGCGCAAGTGTCTACTACGTTACATAGTGAAAAGTTCCCAGACTTAGAATATTTTAGCACTTTTTGCCAATCTGAAAATCCCCTCCATCAAAAAGCATTATTTCCAACATCTTTTATCGTAGAGCGTTCCTCTTTGAGTTTCAGGCTTAGATATTGATACCTGGTACTGGCCGACTGCCATTGATGACCCCGAAGATCCTAACTTTTCTCCTGAAAAAGTGAAAACTACCCACCAGCCTTAAACTGACTTTTAACTGAAACTGACTTCACCACTGTGATTGTGATGTGAAATAAGCCAATCAAAATTAATTTCAGCCAATTCTGACAAGTTCCTATTTTTTAGGGTTTCGAGCTAAAAATAGATTTCAGAAACCCTAATTTTCAAAATTTTCAAATTTTGCCAGTATCTTCCTGGCATCACACTGACTAAAAGCCCATACTTTATTTGCCCAAAAACTGAGTTTTGACCCCACTTTTACAAGGTTTAGACCATTTTAAGCAAAATGCCTTAATGAAGCAAAAATTTTGGTTTGGGTACAACAGATCCAAAACTACATTTTAGGGAGTTTGCACAATTGAAACAATATGGCTCAGTTGATTGTTATTTGTTTGATTGTGAAAGGATTTTGATAATGGTTCCAGATGTATCAAATAGGAGATTTACTATTCTTTTTATTGAAGAATTGATTGAACCACTTAGAGGTTGGGCAAAGGCATTTGACCCACCTTCTTTACAAGATGCAATAAAAAGGGCAAGAAGTACGAAGATTTCCATGCCTAAAAATAAATTCCAGCTAAAGTCATTTCGATCGAAGAAAGGCAATAAACCTTTTTAGAAGGAATGTCCTAAGAGGACAACCATGGATGACGAAACAAAGAACAAGTTGCAGAGAGAGAAATTGTGCTTTTCATGCAAAGAACCATGAGAACTCGGTCATAAGTGTCTAAGAAGAGGCAAGGTTCATTACATTGAAGTTATCTTTGACAATGAAGAGGAAAAAGAGGAAGCTGGTTCAAGGAGTGATCAAGAAGAAGAAGAGAAAGCTAAACCATAACACCTTGAAATACTTCCTCAACTAGTGATTTGAATGAAAGACAACAAAGGTGGGTTAGCAAACCATAGGCCTATGATTTGGATATTGAACTCATCAAGGGAAAAAGGAATGTAGTTTTAGATGCCCTATCTAGGAAGCCAACTTTATGCCTGATGATAGAGATTTTAGTAGATTGAAGGGCCCATCTTTTGGCAGAGTATTCCAAGAATGCATTTGATTCTGATGTCATGTAAGGAAAGGTATAGGATGATAGGTACAAGATAGTGGATGATCTCATTTTATACAAGGGAAGGATTTACCTAGTCCCAAAATCCAAGATGAAAGAGAAGATATTGAGAGCTGTCCATGACATACCTTTGGTAGGGCACCTTGGCTACTTTAAGACCTACAAGTAGCTCAGGGTGAGATTCACATGGGACTCAAAGATGATGTTTAGAGACATGTTAGGGAGTTCTAACATGTCTACAAAATAAGTTTGACCACACCTTTCCATCAAGATTGTTGCAACCCCTACCCATTCCACAGTAGAAATTGGAAAGCATATCAATGGATTTCATCACAAGTCTTCCACAAACATAGGATAATTTCATCTTTGTTGTGGTATATAGGCTGACTAAGTATGCTTATTTCTATGCTATATCTTCCAAGTTTAAGTCACCTTAAGTCACAAAACTATTTTTTAGGAAGGTGTTTAAACTCCATGGCCCACCTAGGAATATTGTCAATGATTAGGATAGTAGGTTTCCTAGTATGTTCTTGTAGGAGCTTTTCAAATTGATAGGTATTGAGTTGACTTCGAGCACTAGTTACCACCCACAGACGAATGGATAGACAAAGATTGTTAATAAGTGGGTAGAGGGATACTTGAGGAACTATGTAGTAGGGTAGTAGAAGGCGTGGATCGGGTGGTTATATTTGGATGAGCATTGTTACAATACCACATGCCACATGTCTATTGGCATGACTCCATTTAGGGTGTTGTATGAGTATAATATCACATCTTTTGTGGATTTGGTCATTCCTGATAGTAGGGATTCCAAGGCCAAGGATTGAGCTGAAGAGAGCCAAGACTTTTTGAAGTCACTTAAAAGGAAATCTCCAACAGACTCAAAGCTAGTAGAATATTTATACAGATAAACATAGGGTGGAGAGATCTTTTGAGGTTGATGACTTGGTCTTTTTGTGGTTGCAGCCCTACATGTAGTCTTTCTTGAAGAAGAGTGGAGTAGAGAAGCTGAAGCCATTGTTTTATGGGCCATATAGGATAGCGAGGAGGATAGGTGAGGTTGCTTATGAGTTGGTTGTGAGAGCATTGTAAGATCCACAAAATGTTTCATGTTTTGTGCCTCAAAAAGGCACTTTGGCAATATATTTACCCTCTCTTGAACTATCACCGTTGGATGAGGAAGGTAAATTAATTTTGGTAGTTGAGGCTATTTTGGATGTATGGGAGAGAAAATTGAGAAATAGAAGCATTCAAGAGTACCTGGTTCATTGCAAAGTTTTGTCTCTAGAAGATGGCACTTGAGAAGGAGAACAATACTGCAGCATCCAAATCTACAATTGTTTGAGGGCAATCAATTTTAGATAGGGAGGACTATAATGTTCCCTTTGTAGGCAAAGGTGGTCGGCCATGAATAATATATTAATTTAAATTAATTTTCTATATGACTTAGGCACCAAGGGTAAAGGGAGTCAGCCAGCATAAATGTAAATTTGTCTTGCAAATATGTTAATATGACGGGGGGTCTGCCTGAGTTACTTTGGATGGCGATTAGTGGCCTTTGGCCTTCATACAATTTTATCCATATGCCTTTGACATCAATGACAATTAATCCAACAAAGTCAACACTATATTGTTTACACCACTGACATGTATTCCAATGGTGTATCACAACATTGATAATGTGGTGGGCCTCATAAAATGGGCTTTGTTACTCTTTTGGTCATTCATGGATGTTAGGTTCTTTTCATTTCTATCCAGAGATATTTTTTTAACAGTTATGAATAAAATGCACAAGTTTTCTCTGCTAGTATTTTCCATTTATGAATAAAATGCATAAGTTTATAGGGTCTAGAACTATGAGTTTTCAAAGAAGTCTTGGTTGGACTTAGTCTGACTTAGTAGAAGCAAAATTTTGGAGTTTGTGGAAAAGAATGGATACTTGCATGATTGTTAGTATCAGAAAATAACATTCTGTATGACATTGCTGTATAAGGTCTATAGTGTTGTGGTAGCTTTCTTGATCATAGTAATCACAGTTGTAATGTCTTGAAGTGTGTTGTGCTATTGTTTATATGTGAATATGGTAATATTGTTTAATCCTGTGCTTTTCTATCTAGTTAATTTTGCAGGCCAATTGTATTGGGACCTGACAATGCAATGTTGTTTCTGTTTTATAGGTTTTGGGTTATAGGGGAGCAATTAGCAGCTTACGTGAACAAGCTAGCCATAAGCCTTCCATTCCCTCAATTCAAGTTGATCTCAAGCTGTGTCAATCAAAGGAGAATCTTAGAGTTTTCCCATCATTGCCAATCAAGGTGAGGCATGGATCGTGAAGCAACTCAGTTGATGATACTAGTTTTATTTCTCAAAGTCAAGTTTGTGAAGGTTCTTTCTTTTTCAACTCTTGAGGGCTTTCAAATAGTTGTCATTATGTGCTGTTAACCTGCAATTATGTCATTGAATGTGTACAATCTCAATGTTTTATTCATTATATCTATTAATATTGCAGTTGGACTTACAATTCAGTAAATAAACTAGAATTATTATAGTAGTAATCTAAACCCAGTTTTTTAAGCAATTATGGGATGGAGCTCTTACTTCATTTTGGGAAGGATTTTGGAATGAACAGGTACCCCTGTAGACAAATTCTATGAGAAGATTTTCAAAAGAAATTTCAGTTAAAAAGCATCTAAAACAATGAATTATTATAGAAAGTTGAACATAGAAGCAAGTGGCATAGGAACTACAGTGGAATTATCACTTGCTCCTGCAGCACGACAGTCAAATGTCTCAGGAAATGCCCAAATACTCATCTCAGAACTGAAAACATCAAATGGTTATGAACTGAAAATATCCTGCAAACAAATACGGAGCAGTCGAGTTTGCCTGAAAATTGAAGGTTTATGTGGCTTATTGCTAATGGGAAAATCCTGATTTATGATCTAATATCAAAAAAGGATGGCAAGGCACTTCAATGTGTATAATTTGTAAACAAAACAAAAGAGTTAATCTCTCATTTTCTAGTTCATTGTCAATATAAGGCATAGGCATGGAAATCAGTCTGTTGTTGATATAGGAAATTTACACCACAAATAATTAAGAGCACACGCTAATACTGAGAGGGCGGGGATGGGGGTGAATCAGTATTAGGACAAATTTTAGCACTTATTTCAAATCTGCAAATATAACTTCAAAACCATTAAGCAAATAACATATGCAAGGACACATAAATTACGTGGAAAAGCCCCAAGGGAAATAGCCATTGCAAAATATTGCTTTTATTAACTTCTTATTAACTGTAGGCAACAACCCACATAAGACATTGATCTTACAAACGTGAGCTCCAACTCACTGGAAGCACCAACTCCCCCTGAGCACCAACTCAGTATGAGGCACCAACCTCCAATAAACTCTACTTTGAAAAAACTTCTTTGTACTCTGCTCAATCTCTCTTCATAAATCTGCTATTTTTTCCATGCTCATCACACTCTATCTCTGATCTTCAATCACTGAAAAAATATCATCTCCAAAACTGCATACTCTTTCATAACTTCATCAGAAACAAAAAGCTCTCTTTTCCGTGGACAAAAAAAGCTTTTTTTTTAGTCCAAAAGAAACAAACTACATGCAGCCATACCTTTCTTATTTTCCTTTTTAGAAACTAATTAATCAACAACAAAAAAACTGCCCATGAGCTGCTGTTTGAATTCTCAAAATAGAAGATTTTTAAAATAACTTGGGTGCCCAAATCTGATTATGAAACCTTATCAAATCTGCTTCTAAATCTGCATTAAATCTTTCTTTTTATGTCACATTAAATCCTTCTTTTTATGACACATTAAATCTTTCTTTTTATGACAAATCTTTATTTTTATGTCACATGAAATCTTTCTTTTTATGAAATAAATCAGATTTGGTTTATCCTCTCATATCCTCAAACATTATTTTCTTGTTTCCTTCTATTCTCATCTATAAATCTGCTTTTCCTCTTTCGTCTTATCTTTCTATTTCCTTCTAAAAAGTGGCGGCCAGATTTATGTGATTTACTTTACTTTCTCAGACCTTATTAAATCTTATGAAGAGAATTATTTTCATGGTGGCACCCACTGCTCTTTAATCTGCTTTAACCTTCCTTTTGTCTTCTTTTACATGCAAATTCTTTCTAACACAACAACATTCTAACACTAGGGTCTTATATCTTTTTGCATGCATTAACCTTTGACATCAATGCCAATTATCTGACAATCTCCCCCTTTGTCATTGATGGCAACTTCAAGCTAACAAACTGAAACCGCAACGCTTGAAACTGCTCCCCTTGTCTTTGATTCTCCCCCTTTGACATCAATGGCAAAGGAGATAATAATTCTGCAACTTCTTCACATGGAGCTAAAGAATATGACAATTATAAGCTCCCCCTTAATGAATATTCGATCTTACTGACAAGATGAGTGTGACATCACTCCCAACTTCTTTCTCAAGTGCTCAAAAGTTTCCTTTGGAAGTGGCTTGGTGAAGATATCTGCAATTTGTTCTTTGGTGGCAACATATTCTAACTTCACCTGATTGTTAGCAACTTGCTCTCTTAAAAAATGATACTTAAATGGAATATGTTTAGTCTTGGAATGCATAAGGATTCTTGGATATATTAATTACACTCATATTGTCATAGAAAATAGAGATGGGATGATCAAACTGTACCTTGATGTCCTTCAACGTCTACTTCATTCATAGAAGCTGTGTGCAACAAGAAACTTGTTGTGCCCCCGCAAAATGCAATCCAAGACACAGGTTGACTAATCACGACCCATGCGATCATGCATACTAAGAATAAGACTTAAACAACAATTAAATGCAAGTTGTCCTTCAAAAGTAGCGACAAGAATAAGATTAAGGGAATCAAACTACATACACAGTAGGTGAAATCGATTAAATCGAGCTTCATTTCATCTTCAAATTCCTCCATGCCTTAGACAAATTTCACCTCTTCCTTGTGAGTGTATTTGACTCTTTGTGGTTTTCCTTTCCCTTTCCTTAGACAATTTTATTTGCTTCATAAATTTCATCCACTGTAATCTAGGCGCTCATTTGACATCACCAGTCGAGGCATTTTTTAAAAAACATTTTTCTGCCTTAGAAAATTTATTTTTGCCTAGGAAATTCATTAAACTGGTGCCAGGCAAAAATCTCTGCCGGAAGAGCACGAGCTAGGTGTGGAAAAGATTTAAATCATCCCCCAGTGGGAAATGTCCAATACCCAAAAGAAATTTCCCTTCGGAACTCATCGTTTTCATGTGTACCCAGACGAAGGGGGTAAGTTTTATTTTTATTTTTTTTGAAAAATAATAAAAATTGCTAAGGTTTATTCCATTTTAATTCTGGGCATACTTCACACCTGTAGCCTTTACCTTTTATGCCTTGGCATTTTCCTGTTTCCCGAAGAAATTATTTCCTGCATCTGGGTGCATATCACCTAGCACTTGGAAAATTATCACTACCTCCTCCTTAGGCGTAATTATTACTTTCACCTTGTAATGCCTTAGAGAAATTTTTTTTTTTGTCAACTTACCTTGGGCGCACTTCATAACACATACCTTTACCTTCATCTCCCAAGCATTTCCACGCCTTAGATATTTTTTTCTTCAACATCCCTGCTTCCCTTTATGACTTGCAAGCTAGGTGCATTTGAAGTCTTCTACTTCCATTTTCTAACTTAGAAATTCCTTCAGCATATCCTTCTCTCTAGGCATATTCCCTTCAGTGGCATTTTATTTTAATGCCATAGACAAATTCCTAAGTCTTTTATCTCCTCCTTACCTTGGGCGCATATGACCCCTTGAACTCTCATTTTCAATGCTTTAGAGATTTCTCAACTTGTCATTTCCTCCTTATTTCTTACTAAGGGCGCATTTGGAAAGTCTAGCTTCCATTTTGTGAGACTTAGAAATATTCCAAGTCACATCACCTTGCTGGGCACATTTGTCATAGTGGCAGCTCCATGTTTCAACGCCTTAGAATATCTCTAGCCTAACCTCTTTATGATGGGTGCATTTCACCCCATGAGCCTCCATTTCCCTCATACTTGAAAATATTCTAAGTCTTGCCTTCATACTTCCTTAGAGGGCGCATTTAGAGGTTTGTGTTTTTATTTTTCAACACTTAGAAAATTCTCAACTCAACTTCACTTGCTGGGTGCATTTACCACCTTGTGCTTCTATTTTCCTTTGCTTAGAAGCCTTTTCATCTTGTTCACTTCCTTTGCTGGGCGTATTTCCACCCTTGAGCTTTCATTTTTGTGACTTAGAATACTTTTCAAGTCTTGCCCCTTTCAACCTTAGGCGCATTTTGCATGTGTTACTTCCATTTTAACACTTAGAAAAAATTATTTTACTCCCACTTGATTGCTGGGCGCATTTGAGGGTGCATACTTTCATTTATTTTATTTTTTATCACTTAGAAAATTTCTGCCAACACCCTCACCTCAAGGGCGCACTTCAGCTAGTGAGGTTTCAGTTTTGAAGACTTAGAAAGTTTTGAGGCCTCCTCACAACTTGGGCGCATATGGAGGGGTCTCCTTCCATGTTTTTCACTTAGAAAAAATTTCACTTCACACCTCCCTTGGGCGCATTTAGGGTATGCAGCTGCAATTTTTTTATGACTTAGAAAAATTCTAAGTCCCTTCTTCCTTGAGGGCACATTCTAGAGGTGCTACTTCTATTTTTGCCTTAGAAAATATTCTTGCCATCATCTCCCCAACATGGGCGCATTTGAGAGGTGGAGGAGGGACTCTTCACCACTTAGAATATTTTTTTTAACTCCCATGCTTGCTTGGGCGCATTTCTCTTGTCAAGCTTCCAATTTTGTGACTTAGGAAATTTTTAGGGTTCATGCTTCATTCAAGGGCGCATTTTAGGGGTCATGCTCCCATTTTCAAACACTTAGAAATAATTTCTCCTCCACTCCTTGCTTGGGCGCATCTGGAGGGTGCTGCTTTCATTTTGAATATCTTGGAAACTTTTCATACCTTCTCCCCTGGCTCTTAACTTGGAAACTTTCAATGCCCCAGCTACCCCTTTATACCTATTGCCCAAGCTCATTTGCTATTTTTAGCATCCTCGCTATTTTTAGCAAACCCTAAAATTGCTTGACTTCTGTAGCTCCGTTTTGCCTGAAAATTTCACCTCATGATCCTCGTTGCTTGATGATCCTGTTTTCGCCTGTCACACATGCCGATCTGCTATTTATAGCCCTCCTGCTATTTTTAGTAAGCCCAAAGTTGCCCAACTTCCTCAACTCTGATTGAATTGAAATTTGCTATGCCCGATCTTGATGATTTAAGTGGCATGTTCACACCTACTTCTGGCGCAAACCTGCTATTTATAGCCGTGAAATGACTTACTAAAAATAGTAAGTTCTCCGATTTCGTTCAAATTTTGCCAGTAGGTTGCTTGAATGATACTGATCCTGATGGGGTACTTCACTTTGACAACTTCTGGATTTTACCCCCTATAAAAGTGGAAACCCTAATTTTGACTTGCATGTGCCCTGAACGGTCTCCGTTTGACTTTGTTTTCGTTGCATGCTGCCCTGCTTGTTGACCTGAAGTGTCGAGCGGCTGCCAGAGTGTACCTGCTAAAAATATAGACTGCCTAAAAAAGTGATCAATCCACTGCCGGATGAATTTGCATGTCATATTGCTCGTGGGATCTCAAAAAACCCAGAAAAACCCAAAAAACTGGTCTGCATGCAGGCACTAGCTAAAAATAGTAAGTCTTTGAAAATTGATCCCTTCCGCTTGAATGTTACACCGTTGCGAAGCTCTTGAAATACCCATGAGGAATATTCAAACATGCGTTGAAAAACTCTGCATGCAAACCTTAAAAATAGCCTTTGAAGGCTGAACTCTGAAAGTCATCACCTCGGTTTGCATGTCATATCACAGCGAAAGTCTTGAAAAACCCAGAAACATTCCCCAGACATGCATTTGAAAATCATACATGCGTATCCTGCAAATGGCTTTTGAAGCCTGAATTGCTAAAAATAGCAAGTTGTCTGATTCTGCCCAAATTTTGCGTGCAAGTAGCTGAAGGTTACCTGAATGTGATGGAATAGTCAGAATTCCAAAATCCTGATGAAAAGCTCCCAGATTGAGCACTTACTAAAAATAGTAAATTGTTAGAACTTAGTGAAAATTCAGTGGGATCTTGCCACGAGCTTTCTGATTGCAATGCCAAGCTCAGATTCCAATTTGATAACTCAATTTGACCTTTAAAAAGCCTGAAGAGTGAAAACCCTAATTTCAGAGACTTAGCCAACATTTCCAACCTAGGTCAAATGATAGGACATCCCCGAAAGGACAGAAAGATCAAAGAGAGAGAGAGAGAGATGCAAAACTACCCAAAACCAAAGCCAAAAGACCAAAATGGAGCAAAAATTAGGGGGTCCCCATCTCGCATGGGGCGATGTGTGAAAAGGTCACAACAGGTTGTTTCCTTATATCAGTCAATATGATTAATATTTGCTTGTAACATGTCTCAATGTTTTAGCCATGATAGAGGAGGCCAAGATTACAAGAGGGGAACAACAATGAGGCACTCTCCTAGGTACTCCACCTCTGCAATGGGTAACCAATGTGTTCCATAATGGAGGACCAAGTAGTCCTCTAATGGGGAACCAATGTGTTCTATAACGGAGGACCAAGTAGTCCTATAATGGGGGACCAAGGGGGTATCCATTTGTGGTACCAATGGTACATCGCCTTGGGCCTAAGAGAGATGGTATTTTCGGGGAACCTGTTGTAATCTCACCCCCTCCATCATGGTGAATCAGCACAAGAGGTCGAATCATAGAGAGAGGATAAGGTTTGGCAAGATGGGTCCTAGGCACCCCATTGGGTCATGTTCTCCCATACTCTCCTATGATTGAATCCTCTAGGGATGTTAAAATGTTTTGTGTTTCAACCAATGATTGGCCATGAGTTTACTAACATTTAATTATGATAATCTGCTAGTTAGTATTATTGTGGTAAATGATTATAATATGCTAATCAATATGATTGTGGTAAATGGGTCTAATCTGTGTGTAGGGCTTCAATCTGGACTTCAATCAGGTGGAAGATATTCTCTAACCCCTTTGTTTATCTAAATTGAGGATTTAGGGTAAATTTAGGGCATTCCCAATTAGAGGACATTACAAAACTACTACAATGTATTAAGCTTCAGCTGTAGACAAAGAAATCGACTCTTGTTTCTTACTCAACCACGAAACAAGATAATTTCCTTGAAAGAATTCACCTCCACTTTTGCTCTTTCTATCATCAACATTGCCGGCCCAATCTGCATCTGTGTATGTTGTGAGGGTGAAATCTTCACCTCTTGGATACCATAAACTGAAATCCATAGTACGTTTCAGATATTTGAATATCCTCTTTACTGTACTTACATGAGTCTCCTTTGGTGCAGTTTGAAATCGAGCCACATTATCAATAGCTTGCATAATATTTGGGCGTGTAGTTGTGACATACAATAAACTCCCAATCATTGACCTATACAAAGTTTGATCAGCTTTGGGAGATTCATCGTCCTTGCTCAACTTGCATCCTAAAACCATGGGGGTACTCACAGGATTGTAATCTTCTACCTTGAACTTCTTTAGAATTTCCTTAATATACTTTGTTTGAGAAAGAAATGCTCCATTAGCTGATTGTAATATTTGCAAACCAAGAAAATAAGACAGCTCACCAAGCTTTGACATTTCAAACTCATTTTGCATGGTAGTAGCAAATTCTTTGCACATATTTTCATTTTTGCCTCCAAAGATGATATCATCTACATAAACAACAACAATTAACATTTATTACCTTCATTTTTGACATAGAGGTTGCTGTCCACAAATCCTCTTTTGTAGCCTTGCTGTTGCAAGTATTTTTCCAATCTTGCATACCAAGCTTTGAGGGCTTGTTTCAACCCATACAAAGCCTTCTTTAGCTTGCAAACATAGTCCTAAGTTTTGAAACAATAAATCCATCAGGCTGTTACATGTAGACTTCTTCCTCCAAATTGCTATTCAGAAAGGCTGATTTTGCATCCATCTGAAAGACTTTAAAATTCTTGAAGTGTGCAAAAGCTAGAAACATTCTTATTGCTTCTAACCGAGCAACAAGTGCAAATTTTTCTTCAAAGTCAACACCCTCAACTTGTACGTATCCCTCGCACACAAGTCTTGCCTTATTTCTAACAATTTTGGCCAACTTCATTTAATTTATTCCTGAAGGCCCATTTAGTTCCAATGATGTTCTTATCTTTGGGTCTTGGAACAAGTTCCCAAGTTCTATTCTTTTCAATTTGATCGAGCTCTTTGTCCATTACTTCTATCCAATTTTTGTCTTTACTTGCTTCTTGAACATTCTTTGGTTCAATTTTGGACATCAAAGATGTATCTTCTTTTTCTGAATAATCTATCAATCTTCTTGTTTCTCTTGGCCTATCACCTCTTATTATCAGATTTTCTGGATGATTTCTTTGTATAAATTTAGGTGTTGTCTGTGTGGAAGCTTTTGATGATGTCTCATAAGGTGCCTTTGATGGTGTCTTTTGTGCAACTATTTTAACTGCACCTCCTTCACTTTCTTTATCTTCGTTGAACTCCTCTAAATCTAGATCATCTACCTCTTGTATTTGTTTTGGAAGACTTATATTTTCATCAACTTTAAGGTTTGCACTCTCAACAATTTTGTGCAAGCGTTTATTGTAGCATCTATATGCTTTACTCTTGGTAGAATATCCAAGAAAAAATTTCTCATTTGCTCTCGAGTCAAATTTACCCAGATTGTCTTCATCTTTTCTAATATAACATGGACTACCAAACACTCTTAAGTACTTCACAGTTGCTGGCCTACCTGTCCATAACTCATAAGGAGTCTTGCTGCTATTGACTTGGATTAATCCATGATTCTGAATATAAACTGCTTATGATTCTGAATATGAATTGCTTCTTTCCAGAAAGAATCGGGGACTTTGGACTCATTCAACATGTTCTGAGCCATCCCTTGAACCGTCCTATTTTTCCTTTCCACAACACCATTTTGTTGTGGTGTTCTTGCAGCTGAAAATTGTTTTTTTATTCCCTGCTTTTCGCAGAAATCATGGAATGCACACTTGAAGTGAATTCTCCTCCTTTGTTTGATCGAAAGACATTTAATCTTCTTTCCAGTCTCATTCTCCACTAAGGCTTTGAATGCCTTAAATTTGTCAAGAACTTCTGATTTTTCCTTTAAAAAAGCAACCCAAGTCATTCTTGTAAAATCATCAATTAAAAGCATAAAATAGCTTTCACCTTGCTTGCTCCTTATTCTCGTTGGCCCACACAAATCTGTATGAATCAACTCTAGAGCCTTTGTAGTAGAATACAACTTAGATTTGAAGCTTCCTCTAGTTTGCTTTCCGAACTGACATTCTTTACAGACTATGTTTGAAGGTTTTGAGAGTTTTGGAATACCTCTCACTGCTTCCTTCGGCTGATTTTGACAAGATTGTCAAAATTTAGGTGCCCCAATCTCTTATGCTACAACCAACTTTCATCTTCTTGTGACATGCAACACTTTTCACTTTTGGTGTTATTAAGAATATAAAGATTGTTGCTTGCTCTACTAGCCTCAGCAATAGATCTGCCTTCTTTGCTTATTTCACACCGTTCAGAATTGAAAGTAAGAGTGTGTCCTAGGTCACACATCTGACTCACACTCAAAAGATTGTGTTTCAAACCTTCAACAAATAATACATTTTCTATTTTTGTTCTCCATATTCAATAACAAGAGTGCCTTCACCTGAAATTTTGGCTGAGGCATTATCACGAAATCTTACTGTACCACCATTTGTTTTCTTCAAATTAAGAAACTTACTTTTGTCACCTGTCATATGTCTTGAGCAGCCACTATCAATATACCAAGTATCGCCTTCATTTCGTGCATGCTAGGCTATTTGGACAATCATAGAGTTTTCTTTTTCTTCTACTTTCTTCTTTCTCCACACCTTTTTCTCTTCTTGCTCATTTTGTCTAGAGGGTTCTGCAAAATTACTTCTACAAGCATTTGCAGTATGACCAAAATTATTGCACTTGTAGCACATGATATTGAAATTCATTAGTGTTCCACGAGGACGCATCCCCCTGGAAAAACCACCCGTTTTCAAGACAGGGATGTTTTTGAGACGGGGAGACGCCTAGGAAACGTCCCTCCGCTGTCTCCTCGCCATCCCCCCGTTTCCCCGCCGCCCCCCCGAAGTCTCCTTTTGGAGGGAGACGTTTCTGCATGGGACACTCCAGGGAAACTTCTGGGAGACTTCTAGGAAACTTCTGGGAGACTTCCAGACGTCCCCTCCACCCAAAGGAACTCTAGGGAAACTTCTGGGAGACTCCAAGGAAACTTTTGGGAAACTCCAAGGAAACTTCTAGGAGACTTCCAAAGGTATCGGGCCATTAGCCTGGAGCCATTTACTGTTAGTATTTACTATTTTGTACTCTGTTTTTGAAGTTTGAACATTGATGATACAGTGATACTTGGTTGTAATTATGATTCATGAATCATGATTATGAAACTCAAATTATGAAACATCTAGTTCTTGTTGCATTTTCCAATGTCTATATTTTCATTTTGATTTTCAATGTTCAGTGATTCACTAGTTCAATGAAATGATATATCATTGCAATGTGTTATTGTGTTTAAACTTTTAAGTTTTAAGTTTTGTTTTCATGTGTTAACTTTACTTATTCATTAGGCTTCTAAAGTTATATAATTATATTGTTATACATCTTTTTATAACTAATTTTTCAAGTACTATATGCATTTCAGCTCCGTCCCCCCGCCGTCCCCAAACTTAGGCCCCCCGTCTCCCATCTCGGAAACGCATCCCCCGTCGTCCCCCATCCCCGTCCCTGAAACTCCGTGGAACACTGAAATTCATTAAAGGAGAAAAATAATTTCTATTCATCAAACCTTTACTTCGATTCATATTCCATGCATGATTATTTCTAGGATATGCTCCATAATTCCTAGCTCTATGACTGAAATTATTTCTTGAATGTACTCTGCAATACATGGCCCTATGACCAAACTGACCGAATGAAAAACAATAACCATAAAAGGAGTTATTAAACCTGGTTATTTGTGCTTGTCTAGATGGAAGAGGTTTTCTAAAGCCATCATTTCCAACTCTTGAATATGTACTTGTCTTCTGGCTGTCTTTCACCTTATTTCCACCATTTTTAAGACTTTCAGCATAGTTTGTTTGTTTTTTCTTCATTTGATTTCGTGAACATTCTAGGTGCTTTAGAATTGACCTTCTACAAATTCAAGACCACTTTTATCAAAAGTAGGCTTTTGTGCATTGATGATGTCACTCAAAATTTCATAACTCTTTTCACTATTCAAATTTATATTTGCTTGTACCACTGCTTTATCTAATTGCTTCCTCAAGGAAACAATTTCAGCTTCTAATTTTTCGCAGTTTTCTTCTTTTATTTTCAACTGATTTCTCACTTCTTCAATTTTCTTAGCTTCTTTAATCTGAATTTTCAGATTTATAATTTTCTTTTCAGCTTCATCAAAAGCTTTTGATATTCTATATGATGATTCCTTGTCTTCTTGAAGCTGAACCTTAAGTTTAGAATCTCTTCTTAAGCTTTTCAATCTCATCATAGGCAAATAAAAGCTCTTCTTTAAGATCTACTCCATTTTCTTCATTGGTCTTATTTCCAGAATCTTCCTTTTGATAGTTTTATTCTATACCCATGAAAAGTATCTCTGCTCTTTCACTAGAAGAACCTCCATCACTGTCTTCTAATGAACTGATGTATTCTTTAGGAATAAAGACTCTTTTTAGATTTTCGAAAATTCCTCTTCATCTCTTGAAAACACTTTTTGTTGTACTTTGGTTTTTCTTCATTCTAGCTGCCCTCTTTCTTTGCAAAAGGACATTTGGATTGAAAATGTCCTACCTTTTCGCAACTGAAACACTTGAAGGGTAGCTTCCCTTTGTACTTTCCCAAACCTTTCTTCATTCTTTTCATGAAGTGAGCTTCTTCATCATCTGAATCACTATCACTCGAATCATGTTTTTTCATTTTTTCTTTTCGTGAAACATTGAATGCAGCCTCCTTTTTGGATGTTTGACCAACGGTTCTCATCTCATATGCAGTTAAAACACCATGCAACACATCTTTAGTTAGATTGCTAAGATCTTGCATCAAATCGCAAGGGGAGTGACCTTAGAATTTTTTCAATAATTTTTTATTCTTCAATCTCTTCACCAAGGCCTTTAATAGTATTTGATATCTCATCCACACATAGTAGGTATTGAGCAATAGTTTCCTCTTCTTCCATTTTGAGGCTTTCAAACTGTGCTCTGTAAGTTTGAAGCTTTGCCTTTTTAACTTTCTCATCTCCTCGATAAATATATTTCAATTTATCTCACATCTCTTTTGCAGATGCACAATGCATCACTTTAATGAATTCAGATTTAGACAGCCCCAAGGAAAGGTATTCTTGGCCTTAGCATTACATTCACTAGCCTTTTTACCAGCAGCATCAGTTGGAGTAGTTGCCGGAGCTGTGTAACCATCAATCGCTGATTGCCATATGTCAAATCCAAGTGCACTTAAATACGTTTCCATCCTTATTCTCCAGAAAGCATAATTTGTTCCATCAAATAAAGGAGCCCCATTAGTGGATAGACCATGCCCATCACTACCAGCCATCGTGTGCTTCTCAAGATTTACCTTCAAGCTTGTAAGGCTCTTTTTTGAAGGAATTATGCTTTGATACCAATTGAAGAGCACACACTAATATTGAGGGGAGGGGGGCGGTGAATTAGTATTAGGACAAATTTTAGCACTTATTTCAAATCTGCAAATATAACTTAAAAACCATTAAGCAAATACCACATGCAAGATGCAAGAACACAAAAATTACGTAGAAAACCCCTAAGGGAAAAAACCACGGCAAAATATTGCTTTTATTAACATTTTACAAACTGTAGGCAACAACCCACATAAGACACCGATCTTACAAACGTGAGCTCCAACTCACTAGAAGCACCAACTCCCTCTGAGCACCAACTCAGTATGAAGCACTAACCTCCAATAAACTCTAGTTGAAAAAACTTCTTTGTACTTTGCTCAATCTCTCTTCATAAATCTGCTATTTTTTCTCTGCTCATCACACTCTATCTCTGATCTTCAATCACTGAAAAAACATCATCTCCAAAACTGCATACTCTTTCATGCCTTCATCAAAAACAAAAAACTCTATTTTCCTTAGACAAAAAAAACCTTTTTTTTTTTAGTCCAAAAGAAACAAACTACTAGCAGCCATACCTTTCTTATTTTCCTTTTTAGAAACTAATTAATCAACAACAAAAAACAACTGCACATGAACTGCTGTTTGAATTCTCAAAATAGAAGATTTTTAAAATAACTTGGGTGCCCAAATCTGATTATGAAACCTTATCAAATCTGCTTCTAAATCTGCATCAAATCTTTCTTTTTATGACAAATCTTTATTTTTATGAAATAAATCAGATTTGATTTATCCTCTCATATCCTCAAACATTATTTTCTTGTTTCCTTCCATTATCATCTATAAATCTGCTTTTCCTCTTTCGTCTTATCTTTCTATTTCCTTCTAAAAAGTGGCAGCCAGCTTTATGTGATTGACTTTCCTCTCAAACCTTATTAAATCTTATCAAAAGAATTATTTTCATGGTGGCGCCCAGCTGCTCTTTTATTTGCTTTAACCATGCTTTTGTCTTCTTTTACATGTGAATTCTTTCTAACACAGCAGCATTCTAAAACCAGATTCTTATATCTTTTTGAATGCGTTAACCTTTGACATCAATGACAATTATCTAACAACTAATTACATCAAAACAATGCCAAAGAAGGGCAAAAAGTATTAGAATATAATAATGATGTTATAAACTGTATTCACATTTTAATGTACTTGGGTAGTTAGGTGTAGGTCATTAATTAAGGTTGTTGTAGTAGTTGTAGTTATTGCAGCTCTTAAAGAACCTGTTGTATCTTTAAATATGGTAGTTGTACCATTTAATATGGTAGATTTAATAGTACTTTTCTAAATCTATATAATGCTGCTCCTCTTTGTGGAGTAAGCCATTCCTAGCAAATTTCTCTCTTCTCATTTCTTTGTATTTACTAACAAAAAGAAGGTAGAAGTGAGTCCATTGCTACAACCTGGGCATGCTCCCAGTCTTCACAGTATGGAGCATCTAGTTTGTGATGATTCAAAGTAATTCAGTTATCATACCAATCCGGTAGAGTAAATTCTCAATTATATTCGGACCAGCAGGAAGCAAACACTTGTAGCCTTTAGAAGTGCTAATAAGAAAAAGGTTCAATGAATTTGGGAGGCATCAGATTCTAAGTACATGGCAAATAGCCTCTATTTACAGATCTCTAGGCATCACAATTGAACAAGTGTCAAATTCAAAGCTCTCACCAATAGGCTATGCTCAAACAAATTTTGATGGGATGCCCATATACAAATCAGGCAGGGGCAGATCAAGAGGTCTTGTTTGAAAGTATGAAATTAAACTGCTATTGTGATAGAGTGGAGGTTTGTTAGAGGAATTCTTTAAAGGATTTAATTTAAAACATATAGAAAAGAGAAAAAGAGGTCATCCGCACCAATGGTAGGTTAAAAGAGGCCTAGATAGTGAATATTAGTTAAACATAAAGTTAAAAAAAAATGAACAAAGCAAGAGGGGTTAAGCCTAAATTGAATAATCAAGAGCCATAAGACAGAGAGAAGTCTAAATATCCCTGCTATTGAAGAACCTCTCAAAGAAACAAGGAGATTTTTAAAATAAAGCTGGAAACCATGAATGGTGAACAAAACTATCATGTTTACAGTAAGGCTTGATTCAAAGGAACCAAGAACGTTGTTGCCTATTTGTGAATGCTCATCAAAATTGAACAATGTTATGAAATTGAGGATGTCAATATGGTTCAATCTAAAATTTAACCAAGTCTTATTGATTGACATTTTCAAGCTTTGCAATAGTTTTGGATTTGGTAATGACATAGTGCATTGAACTGTCCACTTAAATAGCGGCTCACAAAAACTATTTGTGGAAGTTTCCAAATATGGAACTTAACCACCCAAGCCAAAAATGAATTAACCTAAGGATTTAATCCTATATTTCGTGATTAATGAAACTAACACCTAGACCCTATGAAATATACTAAACAAAGGTGATTTTCTGGACCACTTCAAAAAAATTCAAACTTAGAGACCTCTGAGCCCTGTCTAAAATTGCCATTTTCCGTTTCTTGATGCTGAGCACTCTAGCAAGTTTTCTGCAACATCTTCATATCTCTCTTTTAGAGCCTTTGCATATTTCTGAATTTTGTAATGCAGTTTATAGCAATTCCTAGAAGTAGACCATAGAATAGTCATTGGACATTGACAATAGCTTGTGGCCATGTAAGCATCCAGTTTAAGTTTGTATTACATGATTTTAGTGATCTTTCTACTGGAAACTTTATATTCAACTATTTGCTTGGTTTTTGCATTTTTATAATTAGATGTGATCTGAGTTGTGTTATGAGCAATTTTTACTTTATTACTTACCTAGAGAGCTATAGTTTAGAATATCCTAAATATCTAATATTGTCATCCAGATTAGATATCATTCTCCAGAAGAGGAAATAGCTCTGGGTCCAGCTTGTTGGCTTTGGGATTACCTACGGAGAAGTGGAGCATCTGGCTATTTGTTGCCACTTTCTGGTGGAGCAGACAGTTCAGCTGTAGCAGCTATTGTTGGATGCATGTGCCAACTTGTAACAAAAGGTTGGTTTTCACTTGTATATTCATTCATTTATTTAGTTGTTACTTGTTAGTGGTTTTGTTCACACGCGTAAGTGCAGTGTTATAAATTCATACATTGCATGGAAGATATGCACAATATTATGAATATCTATGCATATGTTTATGAAGAGCACTGAAAATTTACAAAGAGGGTGGGTGAATCAGTAAATCAACACACACTTGTATTTTTTCAATTTTTTCAAATCTCAATACAATATCAACTTCTTAATATAAAAGTAATGCTATCCAGTTGACTCCAATTAATGTAGAAAAGATTAAATGATTTATACAAATAAGTAGGTGCTAACCTACTTGAGTTTTAATAAGAATTGTTGTAACAACCCCCAAACCGGGTAAACAAAAAATTTCTAGTTTCACAAATAAGATACAAGGAAAGACATTTATAATGACAAAGTAATTAAACTTTTCTTTCCATTCTAATACAACATTTCATCATAAAGAAATAATTGACACAATACATCATTGTTCTTTTTTCCAAGTAAATAACAGAGTACGCATTTCATAATTACTTTTCTTTCAAATAAACAACAAAGTAAGAATCTTACAAGTTTCAATCATAGCTCGGAAGCTTTTGAGCAAATAGGAATAAGACGGTCCAGGTTCTTCCCTTTCAAACCTTGGTTCATCAGAAATCTAATGTGGAGGAGAAACATCACTCAGGTGCTTTTTCACCAACCATGGACTTATATTGCGGTCCCCCGCACGTTTACTGTTAAGTAGACGACCCTCCCTTCTACGAAGAGATTGGTTGGGTAACCGGTTCTGTATGACCAACTGAGCATAGTGTGTATTCCTACATAACTAAATCCTTGTGCCCTCACAATCTCAATCTAGCATGTATTTTGGACTACGGTGAACTGACAGTGTAATCGTCTCACAGTCTATGTGGACGTAGGTGTACTACACTACTTTGGCCAAAGTGTTTCGGCAGTATTTAAACTGATGGTCATCTATCACTTGCACTAAGCCAGGTTCAGTTTGACTTAAGGTTGTCTTATCCTACATGTAGGCTGAGTCCTTTCCGTGGGTAGTCAATCACCCTAGACTTCCTACATCATCTACTTAATCAGGAATTGGAATACAGTCAACAAGGGTCCCTCTGGTAACTCCTAACATGGAATCATTTATCCATGGAGTACATAGCTTTTCCTAGTTAACCTACTAACTTTAAAGCTTTAGACTACCTTGGTATTGGTTTCACCCTCGACCTAGTATTTAATATCTAGTTCCTCTTTTTCTTTATATAAGGAATTCAAGCAGTATTCAAGTAAATTCATCTCAAACATTCCCTTTATAACATGGACTATCTATCCTTCCATAACAAGCTATAAACAGGCTTTTCCCCTTATAAACGAGTTTTCTTTTTTTTAAACAAGTCAATCCCAAGAATTCAAGCTATTCTAATGAAATCAAACTATTTACTTAAAAACAAGCTTTCTCAATGAAATTAAGTATTTCTTGATAACAAGCTATCCTTTTCACAAACCAGCATTCCTTTCACAAACAAGCTTTCCCTATGTAATTAAGTTATTTCATAATAACAAGCTATTCTATTCCAACATAATTTCTTCTTATACTTTCCTATTTTACTTCATATCACAAAGCAAAGTAATACAAAATTTAATCAAGCAGATTAATTAAATCAACAAAAGTATTTGAAAGACATTTCACATGCCTGTTTCCTTGTTGTAAATGATTCCAGACTGCAGCTATCTCTCTTCCTCCTTTAGTATCACTCCTCTCAATTTTGGTTTCTATTACTGGTTTTGTATCTTATGCTTGCAGCATATAAATACCAGTCTCTCAGAAATGGCAATGGGATATATGCAAATTGGCTCTCAAACAAATGCTATACAACAATGACAGAATATGGTTCTTGTTGACGTGCTTTTTAGGACGACATCAACACAGAATAAAAATGCCCAATGGTCATTCTATTCTCTCTTGATCAAAATATCCCGCATGCTAAGATTGCGTGAAAGTTCATGCGTTCAACTCCAAGGTTCCTTTAATGCGAATAGACTCAGTTGGCTAATGTGAATATGCTGGGTATTCAAGGGGACTTACCTAGTTGTTCGACTTTGTGAAGCAATTAAGACATGAATGATTTGACAATATTGCTCTGACTCCTTAAATTAACCGGGAAATACTGAATTAAAAAGGGATAGGGATAGGAATTCTACGAATCTACTTCTAAAGGGTGGAGGACGAGGATCGACTTAAACAATCTTCAAACCAGACTTTGCTTCGTCTCCTTTCGGACAACTCCGACAAAGTTGGTGCAATCTTCAAAGGATGAGAAAGGTGTTCAAATTATGACACAACATGTTCATACCATCACTACGATGCATACGGGCATATGAGCCACAATTGAAGTTAAGTGCCAATACTCCAGTTGACCACGCAAGGCGAACTTACCATCAGTAAGCCCGCTAGTGGTATGGATGAAAGAAGATATGCTCAAATCATAGCGTCACACTCCACAATTAACGACTACTTGCATGAATTGAAAGTCTATTTTACTCTATCTACTTGAATTGGAAAGACGAACAAGCCTTGCTAGCTACTCACAATAGAAGATAGAACCACCAAACAATGATAAATCTTTATATTATGAGAGTGTTCACAACAACTTCTTACAAAGTCCTCAATGGGAAAACTTCCTTTCCTCCTCAATCTAAACTAACTTCTAAGCTAAATGCTATATGCCTTCTATTCTCTAGCTCAACTCTATCTCTGATTCAATTCTAGTTCTAATCTAATAGATTACAAATGAGGGGGGATGCCCCTTTTATAGTTAGCCCATTTCAATGGACGGTTCGGATTCAATTACAATAAAGGGCTCAGATCGAGCCACCTATGCCCTAATTAGGGTTTCTGCCCTAAAAACCGCCACTGAGGGGAGTGGGGCAATAAATGCACAGAATATTCTCCACTCCCCTGCAGGAACCATAATGAGCAATTAATGCCCACTATCTTCTTCTAGAAGATCTTCATCAAGCAGCGCGTTCCCATTGTCCTGTTCTCGAACTGCAAACTCGATTAGCCGGGCCAATACCGCCTCAACCTCCTGAACTGAAATTGGTGGAATATGGTTGAGCTGAAATTCCAAGACCGCTACCGTTTGACCGTGCCGAGTGTAAGACTTCTTCCATGCCACCAAGGCGTCCTGGGTATTCTGGATTATACTGGAGAAAGTGGAGACATTCTCAAAGTCATCCAGGACAAGCGACCTCGCAGCTGAGAAGAATGGAGCCAGTTTGTCTTTCAAGCCATCAGCAGTTATTTCCTCTGGGGCCAACTTTCTAGCAAATATGGCTTCTAATGTATTAAGGACTCCCTCCAAGATGTTACCCATTGCTTTCCTCACTCTGGCTGAATCTGCCCTTGCTGCATCGTGAAATCCACGGCCCGTGACCACCGAGGAGTACCAACTGGTGAAATCATACCTGTCACCATCCTGAATCACACCTCCATCCACCAAAGTTTGTAGAGGTATATGCATCAAAGCCCCCAAATGAAGTACAGTCTTTGTCTGATAGATGCGGGTATCGCCCCAGGCCTGATCCACCATGTCAATCCGTGCCAAAATACTTGAGGCCTGCCGATAAGCATTGGCGAGGTCCTCCATGAATTTCCTTGTCTCAGTACGAACATGGCTAACCCACTTGTCCGCTTCCGTTTCCATCTTCTTTAAATCCTCTAAGCCAACAACTGACTCCCTCGGAAGCTCTGGTGGGCGTTCTACTGTTGGGTTTGCTGGTTCACCTGGACGTGCTAGACTCTGCACATATCCTATCAAGGTTTTGTGCTCCTTCTTCAATTTCTTATACTTCCCCTCCGTGCGGAGCAACTGATCCTTCAATGCCTGATAGGAGTTATCGAACTCCTCAACAATTTGGGCTCCCGTAGGACGACCCAACTCTACCGTGGTGATCACAATTTTCAGGCCTCTCCTCGGTTCGATCACAATCCTCTCTCGGAACCACCTGAAGCGTGCGAGAGCCTGACTCATCAGTCGAGATCTTTGAAAACTTCCTGGCCCTCTTCTTTTCTGGTGGCGCACTGATCCTCCTGAGGAACTCCTCCATCTCGATGGCTGGATCCGTATCATCCTCGGGTTCTCTTCTCATTCTGTCCGAAAGCCAATCCGGCACCGTCTGCTGCGGATTGCAAATGACAAGGGGCTGCTCCTCCGTTGCCTCCACCTCGTGCACTTCTTCTCTTCTTGCACTGTTCTGCTCGGGCTCATCATCTTCCACGAGCTGCGTATCTCCTGACCCTTGGGTCCCCTGTTCTATGTTTTCCTCTTCCTCCAATGTCATGTCCAACATCTGTTGGAAACGAGTGTCAGCCACTGTTTCCTCTTCTTCCTCTTGTCGGCCAGCCCTGGATGCACTGACGCTTATACTATCTGATTCTCGGATGTTGGGTTGATCCACCTCCTCAAGCTCCCGCTCTTCACCCAATCCTGCCCTCTGATCAGCAAATAATGAAATCACTCTCAAACTCGAAGACCGAGTTTGTGAGTGCATAGGTGATGCTTGTTCCATCCTCAACGGTATCGGCTGGGTTGGTACTTCTACTTGTGCTTCCGGTGTTTGAGCAACCTGTTTTCCCCTTCTCACCGATAGCGGCCTTGGGTCACCCATCAAGCTATAAGTAAGGGCGATCGATCTGCTCTTAAGTCTGCATACATGTCTATCGACCCAAGCCCTTGTGAAAGTCAACACTGGAATAGAGAGCGTGTCCAAGTCCATGATTTCTGGCTCGGACCAATCAGGTGGTGGGACCGAAGTATCCCTGACTGAACCATAGTCGGGTTGCATAACGTTGACATCCTCTTCCACCTGGTCGGGAACTGGGATGATCTCACATTCCCTGATCAATTTGAGGGGAAGCCTGGAAAACATCCTTTTCCTTATTTCAACCTCATCAACAACATTTGCCCAAAAGTCCTCAATGTGGGCCTTGTGTCGGTACTCGACGTTCTGTATCATTCGGATGTTTCTGTACGGATCGAAATCCTGTCTGCCTGTGTGATACGATAGATGATAGAATTGCAGCTCATCCTCTGCCTCTCGAGCTGCCTGCAAGGAGGGACACACCTCAGTGGAATTTCCCATGGCAATAGGAAAGTCAAGTCCACCCTTCTTCTTCTTTTTCTGAATCTTATCATAGGCGATCAACTGCCTAGATATTTCCAGCATTATAATGTGATCGGTGGGGTACCTCGGTAGCCGGTATGGATACGAAGTGAACCCCTGCAGCCTAATGTAAGTGAATTTCGGAAATTGGATGAGCCAATATCCATATTCTTCGATCAATGCTTGTGCCTCTTTGGATATTCTTTGCTGCGTTCTCCGCTGAAGGGTCCTCGTGATGTGCATTGTGAATGCATCATTAGCCCGTTTGTAACTGGCAGGGTTAGCTAGATGCAACTGTGTGCAGGCCTCATGGATTTTGAACTGATCAGGTGCACAGCCTATTGGCTCCTTGTATGTAATCCCTCGGTACTTGGTCATTCTTGCCAGCATATATATCACATACGAGCTCATGTAAAAGGTTTTCGTCCCCCTCAGGCTCCTGAACTGTTCATCTATGTTATCACTGATCATTCTTGCCCAGTCAACACACTCCTTTCCCTCCAAGATGATCTCGATGAAGTAGAACATCCAAGGCTCGAAGAAGTAGGCTTGTGCACTCCCATTTATTCGGCTCAGCATCATCATCAAGTCGCAGTATTCCTGTTTTACATCTTCGGCAATTATCTGCTTTGGGAGTCTAGTGCGAGGTGGCTTTGGATTTTGCATCCAGACTCTGTTGATGACCGCAGCAACCCTCTCGAAGGAGGTGGAGTACATTTTATCCGCCCTCTCCTTTGATCTGTACAGCATCTTTTCGGCAGTAGGAATCCCAAATGCCTCTCCGATGGCATCTGGCGTGAAGTTGGCAAGCAATTTGCCATCCGGCGAGACAATGGTTCTACGCTCCGGCTTGTAGTAGTTCGCACACTCCATAATTAGCTCCGGGCACTGAATTGCTGGTGGAAAACCAGCGGCTGCATAGATACCACTCTTCATGATGTTATGTGCCGTGACTGATGGTTGATGGCCTCCCAGTCCGTACATCCTAGACTTGAGTGCATTTAGATTAAACGACCCGAGGTTGGTGTCACTTAATCCTGCCAACTTTGAAACAATTGCCGATTTTGGGAGAAATGACTTGGCGAGCCTTTTGATCATTGCCTGTCGGGATGAGCTAGCCTTGGCCGTTTCAGTGTTTGCAGCTCTGCCTGCGGCTCTGCTTGTTCCTGCAACATCCTTTGCTCCAGCCATCTGCAAGAATAAGATAGAATAATAATAAGTTAGTTTGCAGATTTTTAATAAAATAAAATAGCCTCCGAGACGGCTGCGGATGTGGAGTTAGCTTTTGAAAATAAAATTCTTCAGCATAATTATCTAACTCCAAACCTCAAACTGTATAAAAACTCTGAGCTTATAAAGAAGCTTCCAGCAACTGCACTCTGACTGGCGAAGAAAATTACAGCAAACCAACAACTTTCAGTAATGTGGCTATTTTCCCAGCACAAAATAAATTAAACTCCCTTGACCACACTTCGTTGACTTTGGCAATTTTAGAAGAAATAAATAGATTGCTGCAATATGAAATTTCGAATTTCTTCTCAACTCTAACAACAATCAACTTCCTCAGCACTTCGACTTTCAGCAGTTTTGAAAATAAAGATCTCCAAAGAAAAATAAATCTCCAGCAACTCCGGAAATCTGCAGCAAGTCCAACAACTTGGAAATAAAGTTTCAGCTCTCCAACATACAATTTCGAAAATTGCAGCAACACACCTTCAGCCTTTCGGAAATAAAACTCTCAGCGACTTGGAAATAAAATTCCTCCAGCAACTTCGACTTTCAAAGTAAAACTCAAATTCACTCTCAGCAACTTAAAAAAAATATTTCAATCTCTCACAAAGTTGCTCACTTCAGCAATTCCAAGCTCTTCGAAACGTGTGAAGAAATGAAAGAAATGAAGTTGCTTAAATAACTCTTCGTGAAGAATCCTGCTGAGTAGTGCTGGGGCTATTTTTGACACCCTCATCAATTCACCACTCTTTCCGTTCGACATCTTTTAATTCAGGTGCAGTAGTGGGCTAGTCGTCAGCCGATCATTATGGCAGTTGCCATTAATGAGGATTCTTTCCTTGTAAAAATTCGAATTTTTCCTCTATTCTGCCAGTTAACTCTTGGTGATTTAAACAACTCGCAAGAAAAATCACTTGACTTGATTGAAAATTCTATTTTAAAATCTTCGCATTATTTCGAAAAAATTTGTGGGAGTTGTAGATTCATTTCCAACTTTTAAAATGTCTGCCATTTAAATCCTCAATTTCATAAAATTTGCCTTAGACATTTTAAATTTTCTCTTTAAAATATTCAACTCCGGGCGATTTAAAATCACTTGCCTGCTCGAAATACTTCATCCTTTGAGATTTAATTTCCGTTAGGAAAATAATCTAGGCAAAACGAATTTCCTTTGAAAATATTAAAATTTCCCTTAGGAAATTAATTTTAAAATTTCCCGACCCATGGGTGCCTTTTAAAAGGGTTCATTTAATTTTTATTTGACCCATGGAAAAAATATATCAGTTGCTTCCGCCTTGGAAATAAAACTTCTTCACTGTGTCCACTTCATTTAAATGTCTTCGGAAATTTTTTTTTTTTCAATTCATATCAAGGCGTACTTTCTCCAGTGAAATATTTATCTCACTTAGAAAATATTTCTAACATTTTCTTCCTTGGCGTACTTCCCTTGGTATATTTTTTTTTTAATTTCCACGCCTTAGCCAATTCACATACTTAGCAATAGATTTAAATCTTTTCACTTTGGGCGCACCTTGACCCATGTACCTCCATGCTAGGGCGCATTTCCATGTGTGACTTTCGTTTTTAACTTAGGCAAATTCTTCATTACTTAGGCGTTTTCAAGAGCTTGCTAGAGATGGGCGCATATACAGGTTGAACTTCTATTTTATGCCTTGCACTTCTATTTTCCAAGCCTTAGATTTTCCTATGTTTGCTTGATCTTGTTTGTGGCTTCGGTGCATTTTATACCATGTGCTTCCATTTCAAACACTTAGAGAATTTTTAAACTTCCTCATACAAGCTAGGCGCATTTGGGGTGGCAAGCTTTCATTTCAATGCCTTAGTTTATGACCCTCCATTACTCATGGGCGCATTTCACACCTCTAGCTTTCATTTTCCCACGCCTCAAGAGTACTTTGCCTTGCCTTGGAAAATTCTCCAGTCAACTCCTCCATGGTGAGCGCATTCAGCAAGTCCACTTTTATTTTCCACGCCTTAGAGTATTTTGAAACTTCATCGACTTCTTCAAGGGCGCATTCTCACCTTAGCATTTTCGTTTTTTTAACACTTAGAAACTTTTTCTAAGTCTTCACTCCTTGAGGTGGGCGCATTTTGCCTAGGAAGCTTTCACTTTATGCCTTAGGCATTTTTTGGCCTCCAATAACCTTGGGCGCATTTCCTTAGTGAAGCTTTGATCTTTATCATGGGCGCATTTGAGAGGTGAGACCTTGATTCTTTATCATGGGCGCATTTCACTAGGGGAACTTCCATCTTATGCCTTGGGCGTTTTACTAATCACCACCTTCCTTGGGCGCAAATAGCATGGTGGGCTTCAAGATGAGGGCGCAAATAGAGGTGGCTACTTTCATTTCAATGCCTTAGGAAATTCTCAATGCCTTAGAAGATTTTCAAAAGGTCTCCATGGTGGGCGCATTTCAAGGGTGGTACTTTCAAGCATAATGCGAGACTTCGGACTTCGGACTCGGCTTAGAGCGACTCGACTGGGACTCGAAGCTTGAGACCGGCAAAATGAAAAAAAGTTGAAAAAAACCTAGAAATTTAGAGATTTTTAAGGATTTAAAACTTGTTTGAAGCACCCTTTATTGAATACAACACAAATAAAAGCAAATTTGATCACATACACAAGTATACAACGATCACATAAGTATAAAGTACACAAATTGTAGTTGCGCTGCTGAAGGAAATAGCATACTTAGATATATAGATTATAAAACTAGTCAAATGTATACAAAAGTCATGGAATATGAAATCCATAACATCAAATGTTCCATACAAATATGAAATATCAAAACAATAGCTATGACTCTATGACTCTATGGCATAGTGGAGCCAACATCCTTCCTACGAAGGCGTCTAACGCTCCTGGATGATGTTGCAGCTGCAGCCATAGTCTCTGCCTCTGTCTGAGTCTCCATGCCACTCTCACCAACAACAGCTATGTCTCCTCGTGCTCTAGCCTCCTCCTCAGCCATGGCTACAACCTCAGCCTCTCTCTCTGCCTGGTCCACCCAATCAAGGTCCTCGTCACTAAAGACTGCATCTGTAGCCTCAGTGGTCCACTCAGACTGTGGATCAACCTCATCTAGATTGATCGGGGTGTTGTCGTGGTCAAAAAGCTTCCTGTATCTGAGCCGAAGGTTGTAATGAACATAGACCAAGTCATTCATCCTCTCCACTGTCAATCTATTGCGCTTCTTGGAGTGTATGTGCTCAAACATACTCCAATTGCGCTCACAACCAGATGAACTGCATGGCTGGCTCAATAGACGAATGGCAATATTCTGCAGGTTCCGTGCATCAGAACCAAACAACCTCCACCAGCTATCTGAGATGAGAAAAAGAAACAAAATCAATCTCATTTCAAGTTTCAAGTTCAACATTTAATAATAAAATACAATATAAAAGATGACAATTATGCCCTTAAATATATTTTTACCTGGTAGTAATGTTGTCCTACTGTCTATGGTCATTTGACGTGCAAAGAAGTCTCCTCGTGCCTTACTGAAGGCATCTATCTCCTGCACTATCTGTGTAGTAACAGCGGGCAACATCCGCTCTATCGTCGAGTAGAGCCCACTAAGAATTTCTCTATCTCCACGGATATCACGGCGGAATTGGAAGGCCGGATTTAGGAAACATGCGGCTGCATGGATGGGCCTATGAAGTTGGTTTTGCCATCTCCTATCAATGATCTCCCAAATGGGACGATACTTATCTTGAACTCCACCATAGACTGATCTAATGGCCTCTTTGGCCCTATCCATGCCCTCATATATGTATCCCAGTGCGGGCTTCTCCCCATCTGCAACTCGTAGGAGAACTAGCAAGGGCTCAATAAACTGCAAAGTGCAAACATGTTTCACAAATAAGTGTGAATGAAAATAAACAAATAAAAGATATGATTAAAAATTAAAACATAATAAAGAATTAAATTTTACCTTCACAATCTCCTCCACTGGTGTCCAAAACCCTTGCTCATCAAAAATGCAATTGGCCACACCAATCCCTGCAGTGCTTGTAGAAAACGATGAGGAAGACCACTCCTCACCAACAAACATGCGCCTTAAGGCTGCCTTTGACCGAATCAAGGATTGCAACGTGATAAAATTAGTTGCAAACCTAGTGATGCCAGGACGAGACAACTCCCTCAACCCCGTGTATTGCCTCATAAGGTTAAGCACCCATGTGTGATTGTATATAAATTTGCAAATGTTTCTACCTGCATCCACACATGTTTTGATCCATGGGAGCTTGCCAAGATCCTCCATCATGAGGTCAATGCAATGGGCGGCACATGGAGTCCAGAATATAGTAGGGTGCCTCTCCATCAATAATCTACCAGCAGCAACATAGTTTGCTGCATTATCTGTCACCACTTGCACTACATTCTCTTCCCCCACATCAGCTATCACCTCCTCTATAGCCTCACACAGATATGTGGCATTTTTGAATTGGGTAGAAGCATCAATGGACTTAATGAAAATGGTGTCACCTGAAAGAATAAGCAAAACCAGTTATTCAATAAATTAAAAAACAAAAATCAGCCATATTAAATTATTAATCACTAAATCAAATTCAAATTTCAATGCATTGAGGGAAGTACAATTACCTCCGGAGGACACTAGAAAATTAAGCAGCGTCCTATTTCTCCTATCGGTCCAACCATCAGTCATGATGGTGCAACCAATCCTCCTCCACTGCTCACGCTGCTCCTCTAATTGTGCTTTCACATCTGCCACTTTTTGACTCAAAAGTGGGCCCTTTAATTCATCTTCAGAAGGGGCTTTGAACCCCGGCCCACATATGGTTATGGCATCAACCATGTTTTGCCAAAAAGGTGACCTAAAACATGTCATAAATAAATTAATAAGTTACTTACATAAGTATTGTAAAATGAAAAGTTTTAAGATTTTAACTGCACTAAATTTGAATTCGATAATGAGATACATCTAGATTCTAAAATAATAAATTTTAAAACAATTAAACAAAAAAGAATTACCTGGCTACATGGAAGGGAATGGTGCAGTAGTACCAAAAGTCTGCAATTGTCTTTTTTGCTGCATCATGTACATCCTTGTTCCAACCCATGCTCTCAAGTGACGGTTGGGAACCAGGAGTAGTGCGTGGTACAAAATATGAGTCCACCCTAGATTTACGAACTCTAGGGCCAATAATACTACCACTACCACTACCACTAGCAGTACTAGTGCCACCAGCAGTAGGAGTATGCACAGGGATAGCTGGTGCAGAAGCAGTACCACTAGCACAAGCACTAGCACTAGGACGGTATGGAGGCATGGAAGAAGCATCTCCAACAGCACCAAGTCCATGTCCAACTCCCAAACTCACCAATTCATGCTTCTGTTTTTTTTTCATCTCTTTTTGCAATTCAAAAGTTTCTAATTGCACCTGCACTTCACGGACAGCCTCAGGAGGTGCTATAGGGCATCCCGCTGCATCATGGATGGGAATGCGTGCAATATGGTATTTTAATCGATTTATGCCTCCATGATATATTGTTTTGCAGTATTTACATTTTGCTTCCCCTTTTTTCATTCCGGGAAAGATTTCAGCATGTTTCCAAGCAGGGTCTTTTCTGCCTGGGGTTTGAGACATTGTGAAAATAATAATATGTTTTGATTTGCAAATGAATGTGGCTGCAATAACAAGTAGGGTTTATAAAATTATTTATATTGCAAGTAGGGTTTGTAAAAAAAAAATGCAAACTAAAAAAAACAATGATTTTTCAAATTACAATGAATTATTTGTTAAAAAAACACAAAAAAAACCAATAAAAATCAAACTTACCTCTTATATTTGGCTTGGAATGCAATGCAAACTCCTCCCAATCACTGGTAATGAGCTCTCAATGCACCTTCTTGCTGTTATGAAGCTTCCCAAATGGTATGTGGCCCTGTATTTGTCTTCAACAGCTTGCTGGTTGCCCTCTCTTCTCCTCTTATTTTTCCTCACAACTCTCTCTTCTCCTCCTATTTTGCCAAATGAATGAAATGAGGTTGCTTTTAGGGTTAGGGAGATAATATAACACAAAAAAAAAAAAACTTAAAACATCAAATTTTATGATTTTTTGTTCACTTTTCTTTCTGCTATCGCCGGCCGCGTCCAGGGCTCGGGACTCAGGGAGCTGATGCAGCGATTCCGGCGAGAGTCCGTGAGTCGGCTAGGACTCAGTGGGACCTACGGCATGTCATGTCCAGGCTCAGGACGGCAGGAGTGTGCTTTCATTTCGGGACGCTTCAGCCAGAGTTTGGTAACCAAGGGGCAGTCTGTAACTATGGCGGGGCTTACACCATATTAAGCCAGTATTCAATCTACGCCCTTTGGAAGATGCAGGCAACACCACCATTAGGCATCTTGGCCATTCAGGTCTTCTCGCAGCAGCGTCCATACCTTTCTCAGTACAGAGCTTAGAATTCATAATTGCTTGTATCAAGCATTATAATCCAACCACAAGGGAAATCCAGTCAGTTGATGGAAGAATCATATATAGCCTAAAGCTAGACATAATTGAGAAATGCTTCTCCATCCCACCATGGCCTGGAAGTGTTACCATCAACATTGAAGAATGTGAAAAGATATGGGAAGAGCATCAAGAAAAATACAGCAAGAAGATTGCACAAAGGTGGCTGAAAGATAAATATAGTGCATTGCCAAAGTATGTCGGGAAAGGAGAGTTCAAGGACGAATTTGCTATAATAATCACCCTACTCAACCAGATTATTGGTCAAGCAGATGCAACGAAGTTTCAGCCTTGGATGTTCTACGTGATACCTCACATAATGAAGAAGACAGAGTTCTATGATTGGCCTACATTGATTAGCGATTGCCTTCACCATCAGATAACTGAATATTTTAATAGACATGCATTCTACATGGTCTCCTACCTAGTCTACTTGGTTGCCTATCAAGGTAAATTCAGAGGGTTAAACACGGAAGGTTCTCTAAATGTTCAACATGTCTACAATTATTACACTCAGTTGGAGTTCATTGCAGCATCACATCATTACAAAAGAGTGAATGAAGCATTCTTAATCTACACAGTGTGTGACCTGGACAACGAGCTACATGTTCGCATCTCATCTATTGCCAGGACAACAATGTCAGAATGGGCTGATTGGTTTATTTAGTTTGCCACTTTCACTTACCTAAGGGTCTACGGTTATTCAAGAGCTCCTCTTATGTTACCAAGGTATCCATCAGATGAAGTCGTGTGTATGGAATTTCTCAAACAGGTATCAAATGTTCACACTCACTTGCGCAACAAAAAGAAACCAGCCTTCAGCTTTTCTTTTGCTTTAGGTATTTACATTTGTAGATCATCCGCCGACGCTAAAATAATTGGTGATGAGTTATATAAACTTGGTCTCAAGCTTTTCAGTGAGAGACGATCATATGATCCCCATGGTGTCTATGCAGGCCGACATGGTCAGAACTACACTCATGTGCCCGCACTCGAAGACTTTTGGGCTAACTGCAGAGACGAGTACGAGGTGCAAAGGAGAAGTAATAGTAGGCTCACCCTTCACCAAATGAAAGATTGTTTATCAGAAGACATTGAAGGGTTATCAGATGATGACTGGGATGTAATTCTCCCAGCCTATACTAGAAACCAGGTTGAACAACAACCTCTTCCACAGGTCAACTGGGCCAACAAAGAATGCATTATAGTGGAAGAAAGGACACGATTAGTGGTAGAGTACAGTAAGACTTTCTTAATCCTCAAGAGGAGGGAGTCCATTCCGGTAGCAGAGCCGCCAAAGAAACATTCATCTCTTCCTTCTTCAAAAGCTCAAACGAAGATGAAAGGAAAAGTTCAGTCTCAAGAGGTTGCAAAGGGCAGTAGATCAGCAAAGAGTGCCAAGAGGAGGTTGGACTACACATGAATTGTTATACAGGAGCAACCTACAGCTGAAACAAAAGTTCCTCCACCAGAGCCCATACTTCAAGAAGAAGTACAAGATGAGCCTTTGATACAAAATCCCTTACCATCTCCTAGGTCTTCGCCAATTCACATTGATTTGGAAGACGAGGAGATAGAGGCCGATGTTACAATTATTCCTCCCTTGGATGTTAGTAGAGATACCACATCTTGGCTTGAGAGCTCCTTGGGAAGGACGAGAAGAAGGCCTTCGTATCAGGTGATTGATGATGACCTCAGTATATATCAGGAAGCACCCAAAAAGAAGGCGAAGAAACAAATGCATTTTGAGAGGAATCTTGAGGGTGAAATGGTCATGGAGACAGCTACGCCTCTTGAAGATAAAATCAGGGATGAGGTGGATGTTGATGATTTCATAATGGTCAAAGCAAACCTTGGTAAAAGTACCCGACATGCTGATATGAGTTTGTTTAAAATGGTAACTGAAAATATTCAAGAAAGAGTGCAAAAGGATGGAGAGGACAAGGCAGCCCTCAAGGCTGAAAATTGTCAACTCTGGCTGTATATATCAAATCTTATTCAAGGCACCTCATAAACAACATAGTTGCTGCCACAAGTTTTAGAAACACCAGCTGATCAACAGTAGTTGAGGCAGTTGGTTATTTGTGGAAAACAAACTCAGGAATGGATTGAAGAGTTCATCGTCAAAGGAAAAGAAATTTTAACACAAGTCTTCCAGTTGAGATACAAAGCTCATGACTTACGTCAAGGTATCCAAGATTTCGAGCAGCTGATAGCCGAGTTCAAGCCTATGCACGAAATCATAATTGCAGGTTTAGAGATGGCTTATGGCTCTACAATGACAAGAGAACACAAAAGACAGATCCTGGAATGGAAAGAAGGTCACCTTTTCAAGGTAAATACACATGTTAGAATATCTGAGGAGTTTGCAGTATATAAACAAAGGGTTATTGATACTCTTAGGTTCATCAGAGAATTTGTTGCAGCAATTCCTTGTCAATATTGCCTTGAGGATGGTTCATACATTGGGCTTGACGTAGTCCAAGCAGAGTTTCAGAGTGTCTTGCATGGCAGCGATGGCAGTGTTAGAAGAATGAAGATGATTTCCATGATGTCAACACAGTTCGAGAAAGTGGCCAATGAGTGAAGATTTCTTGAGATCTATTGCAGATGGTGAAGAAATCTTGGAAAAGCGGCATTTTGCTATTAATAGTATCAACACTCCCACCACAGATGAAGTTGCCCGCTTTTTAGTAGATGTGATCGAGATTTAAATCTGCTTTCTTCTATAAGCTTCTTCCACTCTTTCTTTCTATTCTTGTCTCAATTCTTATCCATTCTTTGAGGATAGAAAGAAAACAGTTGTAACAAGTTGTAATGAGTTGGCACTTTCCGTTTTTTGATGCTTTCTAGGGTTTAGATGTTTTATCTTTTCTAGGATTAGAAATAAAGCTTGCATGTTGGCAAGTAGTAGTTGTAAAAGCAAGGAGATTTTAGGGTTCCCTATTGCTCTGCTTAGTTATAAATAAGAGCAGTGTTTGCTCATTTTAGTTTAACCGTGCTTGTGATAACATAATCACTGAGTTTATGCCTTCATGTTTGTTATTGTTTAGTGTCAGTTCACTTTGTGTGAAAAGCAAGTTTGCATGCCTCCTTAGCTGCAAATCCTTGTTTAGTGCATGTGTTATGTGTCAATTATAATTAGGTTGATCTCATGTTGCAAGTATTTTGCTACAACTTGTTGTCCCAAAATTGTAATCTTTGTTCTAGAAGTTTGAGTAAATAAAATCTTGAAGCTTGCTTTGCTGCCCTCGATATAAATATCTTAGATTTTCGTTTATTGTTTTGTGTTAGAAGTGTTAGGAAATAAAATCTTGAAGCTTGCTTTGCTGCCCTTGAAATAAAGTCTCATATTTCCGTAATACTTTTATGACCTCCTTTTTCAGCTTGCATTGAAATTTAGAAGATGTATGTTGAGGAAAGATTATTCAAGTATCTTTGTCAGAAAATCAACCTCGTCCATTTCTATACTCTCTTGCTCTGTGTTTACTCGAGAGGATAGAAACGTTTTAGCGTAAGTTAAGTTGTAGTTGTCAAGTTTCATTAAAGGGAAAACCTCGGCTGCAACATCTAGAGTTCTATAACCTTGTGTTCTTGTAGTTGAATCAAAAAGATAGGCAAAAATTAGTTTTAGTTTACTTACTTTATGCAACTTAGCAAAAGAGGGAGCTTCCCCTCCTAATTCGAAGAGCAGTTTACTGCACATAGCTGTCCGTTTCCAAAGCGCATTCTAGAGGTGCGATTTGAAACGCCAACATATTTCAATCTGCATTCCTATAGAGTTCACTGGACGCTATTTTAGAGGTATTGTGAGGGCTTTTGGAATGGTTGCAGCCTGGACATGAGTCTGATATAGCTCAGAAATTATATTAAACCTTGCTGCTGTTGACATCAGACCTGTACGTGTTAATTCTCAGGCTAGAAGTCTTCAATCTGCATGCTACTGTACATTTTATGGAGGTGTTACCAGGTCTGAGTGTTCCTTAACTATATTCTGAACCTTAAGTAAAGTCTGTCCCTCAGTTTCAGACCTGCAATTTATGATCTGAACATTGTATCTGCTGCAACAGTCATATTAATCCTAGTTTGCAGATTATATATCTTGGTAACAACTTTTTGTGTATCCTCATATATGCACCAGACCTCTATTTGTTCAGTTGAGTCTGTACATGCCTGTAGTTTCATATTTCCATGTACATTCATGAAAGACAATCAAAATGATGAAGTGAAGCTATTATGTTATGTCATTGAATTCCTTTATGCATTATATTGTGGAAAAATTATACTATGCAATGAGATATGTTTGACAAAATGTCCCATATTGTCAAACAAAATTAATCAAGCAAATTCGCAAAGTCAAAACTCAGATCGGGGGTGGGACATTACAGGTGTAACATACCCCCATCTCACTTCCCATCATGTATAATTGATTTGAGAAAGTTTCATATGTTCGTGATGTTTAGGTGATGTCTTAGGCATTATACTCATACCCCCATTTCGGCCCAAGCACCCAAATTGAAAAGTGTGAAGATTGCCAAGGGCTTCAACTTATATAACACCCAATTGAGTATCTTTGATTCAAATTTGAGGAAAATCCGACCAAAATTGTTAAATTATGCAATTTTGGGATTTTCTTAATGTCAGGGATGTATTTCAAATTTGAGGAAAACCTGACCATCCGACCAAAATTGTGAAAGTTATGCAATTGCGAGATTTTCCTCGTGTTAGGTATGTTGTGTTTCAAATTTGAAGAAAATCCGACCAAAATTTTGAAAGTTATGCAATTGCGGGATTTTCCTAGTGTCAGGGATGTCATGTTTTAAATTTGAGGAAAATTCAACCAAATTTATGAAAATTATGCAATTGCGGAAATTCCTTGTGCATTGGGATATTTCTCAATTGCAGAAATTTGACCCCAACAAGGATATATCCATGTTACCCTTGTTGTACCCCAAATTAAAATTTTCCTAAGTTACCGGTTCGGGTTCGGGGACGGGTTCGGGTACGAGAACCCGGTACGTGGGTACGTGAAAATTTTTTTTAGGGGTTTGGGTACGTGTATATATATATATGTATTATATATACAAAAAAATAAGAGAAATATACAGAATTGTAAAACTAAATCATTTCATAGTATGATACTTGATCATTGATCAATGCCAAATGCCAAAGATAAATATTAAATGTCAATTGATAGTTGAAAAATATTCAAATACGCCATATCAATGATATCAATTATTGAAATCATCACAATTACAGTATTACTGAATTACAAAATGTAGTTCATGAAAGTTGAAACATGATTCAATTTCAATGTTCATCAATCATCAAAAGGATTATCAAAAAAGTCATCTTGATTTGGATTTTCAGTGGCTTCAACTTCAAGATCATCATCATTTGAACCCAAAGCGGTTCCGCTTCCACTTCCAGCACCATGCATGTCATGATCATCATTATCATCCACATCATCCATAGTGGCTCTAGCAAGATCCTGAATGGTTGCATCCAAGTCAGCAGACTCGGGTGCTACATCCCAAAGCTTTGCTGCCCCCTCCTTGTATTGAGGTTCCTTACGTGACAGAAGACACAAATTAGAATGAATATACACCAAGTCTTCAGCTCTTTTTGCAGCCAACCGGTTACGCTTCACTGAGTGGATAAAGGAGTATGTACTCCAATTCCGTTCAGCAGCAGAAGAGCTTGCAACCTAGAGAGAAAACCAACAAAATAAAAAATAAAAAATGCAAGATAAATTCAAGAATGTTAAGTGTTAAATTCTACAATACAAGTGGCAAAAAAAAAAACTTACTTGTGAGAGGATCTTGATTGCAAGAGGTTGGAGGTACATATAAACTTGACCATGGAGGTACCACCATGTAATAGCATCCATTTTGTATTGGTCTTTGGCAACAGAAGGGCTAAGATTTTTTCCTATGATAAACATTCCAAATTCTTTCATAACACTTGTCTCCATTTCTGGATCACTGAAGAGTCTCTTAAATGCACTCTTATACCCTCTAGCAACTTCAAGATCTCTATATGGCGGTATTCTCCCTGGGATAGAAAGTACTTCTCTAGTATAGTACCTTGGAGATAGGGCATATGCAAGGAGGTGCAATGGTGTTGTCATCTTGTTCCAACGATGAAGAACGATTGCTTCCACCCTTTTGTAAAGGGTGTCTTCAGGATCATTCTCTCTCTTTTGTATTTCAATTTTTATTTTCTCCAACATTGTGTCCATGCTATCATAGACATCCCCCAAGCATGGTTCATCTGTATCAGCAAACCGAAGCATAGACATGATAGGTTCGGTCATCTCCAATACATAATTCACACGATCCCACCAATTGTCATCCAAGATCAATGCCTTGACCTTTTGGGCCCTCTCTGAATTTGATTGCTTCCATATACCCCATTGGTTGCTAATAACCATTTGACTCAATGCCCCTTTCACCTTCACAAGTCGTCTCAGAACAATTGTGTGAGATGCAAATCGGGTCTCAGCAACCTAAGAACATGTAAATAATTAAATAAGTTAAAAAAAAAATTATTCAATTATGTAAAACATGACATAAATGAAACTAAATAAATAATAAATTAAATTTACCTTCAACAATTCCAATCTTGAAAAAATTCTGAAAATTGCTTGTGACATATGGTGGTTTGTCACAAACATCTGGATCTCCTCGGCCTCCTGGTATATTTCTTTCACCCACTCTATTTGGTTTCCAATTGCTTGCATCACCAAATTGAGGGAGTGTACGGTGCAAGGTGTCCAAAAGATGTGCTCATATCTAGCCTCTACCAAAGCACCTGCAGCCCTGCAAACTTTTGCATTGTCCGTAATTACTTGGACAACATTTTCATCACCCACCATCTCTATGGAGTCAATGAGAATCCTAGAAATGAACTCTGCATCTTTCACTTCCCCTTCACAGTCAACTGCCTTCAAAAACATTGCCCCCTTGGGGGACACTGCAATAACATTGATCAATGGACGGTTTTTGCAATCTTTCCATCCATCGGAAACAATAGATACACCTGTTTCAATCCAAGAATCTCTAATTGGTTTTAGTTGGGCCTCTAAAGATTTTTTCTCTCTTTGCAATAAGGTGGTACGCACCTTTTCAAACCCAGGACTTGTGAAACCAGGAGGTGCACTATTTATTGCTGACACCATGTCCCGCCAATATGGTGATCTCACCAAGTTGAATGGAAGACCATTGGCATAGAGGCAACGTGCAATTTTTTCTTCAGCAATATCTCTTGCCTCCATTTTAAATGCCCTCTCCAATGGACCTCTCTTGCGGGTGGTGATTTGTTGTTCATCTTCATCTTCCTCTTCCGTAGAGGGCATAGGCAAGAAGGGATGTTTGGAGGCCCTAACTGCTTGAGAGGGTAATGTTGGTGTTTTTTTCTTTCCGGAAGAATAACTACTTTCTTTTCCTTTTGCAATTGATTTGTCAGCATTTTCTTGTTCTTTTATAAATTCTGCTATTTGTACAGAAGACAACCCCTTCTTATTTGGGCCCACACACATATTAATCCCTTTGCCACTAGGGCCCATAAAATGAAGTTTCACTCGGTAATAGGAGCTATTATATTGTACATTGCATAAATTACACTTCCAAACAAAACCCCCACCTCCAGGAATTTGTGAAATTCTTGTGGTATGTGCCCATAAAGGAGATCCTTTCTCAATTTTGAACTTTTGACTTCCCTCCCCACCCACTGAACTTTGACTACTGGCCATTGTTGCAATCTATAAAAAATATGAAAAATAAATAAATAAATTTGAAAAAATTCTTCACAAACTTGAAAAAATTCATCAAAAACTAAGAAACTTGAAAAAATAGTTCAAAAGATCAAAGAATAGGGTTTAAATGCATACCTTAAACACTTAAATCTCCTTTGTAGAAGCTATTTGGCACTCCACAATCGATCTCCTTCGAATACAATCACCTCCTTTTAAAATGCCAAGATGTAGAGAAAATATGGTGAGAGCAAAATGAGAAGTAGAAATGAAATGTTTTTGTGTTGAAAAGCCTCATATTGGGCCGGATTAGGGTTAGGAAATAAAATAAAATTAAAAAAAATGCTTTTAATCTCTATTTAGGCGAACTTTATTGATGCTGGGCCGTGGGTTCTTGAAGGTTCGCCCGGGTTCGGGCCTGGTACCTTCGGGTCCACGCACCAAACACCCGGGTGCGCCCTGGGTACGCACAGGGTGCGTGCCCAGGCCTGTGGGTTCTCCTGGGTCCGTGCCTGGGCACGCACCCTGTGCGTACCCAGGGCATACCCGCAGGCGAACCCGTACTGGGTTCGCACCCGAACCGGGTTCGGGGCCTCCGGGTACGAATCCGGTAACTTAGAAATTTTCGCTACACTTAGGCATTTTGAAGAAATGAGTCAAAATACTATTAAATCTGTCAAAAAGGTCAAAGTTAGGGTTTGCATGTCTTGCATGAGGGTCAAAAACTTAGAAATTTCAAAATCAGACAATCTGGGTCGGCTCAGATCGATCAAACCAACAATACCCAGATTTCAGTTTTTCATCCCTAAATTTTAGAAAAAATTCTATTTTTAGCAGTTTTCTAAAAATAGAAACTTTTTTTGGGTTTCTCAAGAAATGGATACTTGTAAATATTTCTAAAAATAGAAAGTTTGGCCTCTAGGGTTAAGATTGTTTTTGATTGGCTTAAAATACTTCCTCATCAGGCTGGTGCAGTCAGAATCACAAAAAGATCAGTTTTACCCTACTAGGTCTATTCTGCTTTTTCGGAAGCTTTTTCGGGAGACACAAGGTCATCAATGGAGGTCAATCAGCTGTGTTGTACCCAAACCGAAATTTTTGCTTCATTAAGGCATTTTGCTTAAAATGGTCTAAATCTTGTAAAAGTGGGGTCAAAACTTAGTTTTTGGGCAAATAAAGTATGGGCTTTTAGTCAGTGTGATGCCAAGAAGATACTGGCAAAATTTGAAAATTTTGAAAATTAAGGTTTCTGAAATCTATTTTTAGCTCGAAACCCTAAAAAATAGGAACTTGTCAGAATTGGCTGAAATTAATTTTGATTGGCTTATTTCACATCACAATCACAATGGTGAAGTCAGTTTCAGTTAAAAGTCAGTTTAAGGCTGGTGGGTAGTTTTCACTTTTTCAGGAGAAAAGTTAGGATCTTCGGGGTCATCAATGGCAGTCGGCCAGTACCAGGTATCAATATCTAAGCCTGAAACTCAAAGAGGAACGCTCTACGATAAAAGATGTTGGAAATAATGCTTTTTGATGGAGGGGATTTTCAGATTGGCAAAAAGTGCTAAAATATTCTAAGTCTGGGAACTTTTCACTATGTAACGTAGTAGACACTTGCGCAATCAACGTGCAAATCAACTTTATAGTGTCCGTACATGTGAAAATGATGAAGTATAGTCATCCACACACCTCAGCAGTCACAACGCTTCGACATGGTCAACCGCAGGATGGATACAGCGTTTGCAAAGCATAAAATGGTGAAAATCAATGAATTCAAAACAAATCCGCTCCCCTGTAGCCTAGGGGCGCCCTTCCTTTTGAAGGTCAAGATTTGATTGTTTTGGATTAAGAACACATTCATTGTTTTATGTTTTCAGTCAGCTTTCCGACTAGCCATGAAGCAAGATTATCGAGTTACAGAACTCCGGCAAACGAAGACAGAAGCAGAGGTTGCGAAGAGTGTTTTCTCACAAGGAGGCAGTCTAGAAATGCAGATCCGCTCCCTTCTAGCCCAAGGGCGATTTTCTTTTTGAAGGCCCAGATCTAGATGCATGTGTGTTTTGATGGTTTCAGTCTTTGCAGAATTAGTTTAGCTTTTCAACGAGCTATCAAGCGGAAGCGTATCCAGTACAGAAATCCAGTTATCAGCGTTAGAAGTGAAATTGTAGGCAGGATACATGTCAGAAGAAGTTTTTCAGAATGCAAATCCGCTCCCCTGTAGCCCAGGGGCGATCCTGAATAAGACCTGTTTGATGGATGAATTTGCAATTGAGGTCTTCCTGAGATCTCTTCCAGCTCAGTTCAGTTTTGTAATGTATCCGTTCACAAGACGATCCGATGTTCTGAGTAACTGTGACAGAGGTCCTACCAAGCACGTAAAACAGAGGATGGTGAAGCGTAGCTACACAAAGCTGCACAGTTGTAGGCTAGGGGCGATTCTCCTTTAGGCTTGCCAGACGGGGTTATTTGCAATTACAGTCTTCACAAGACTTGTGTGCAATTACTCAAGCTATCCAACGAGTCTAGCCGACAGCCTTCGGGATTTGGCAAGTGCTCGTACGTGTGAGGTCAAGATGATAATGTTGTGAAGAAGAGCTGATTGAAGGCAGTTCAAAAAATGACTAAGTGTAAGAATATAATTTTCTTTGAAAAAGGTGATTTTCTTTTGAAGGCCTTAAAAGCAATTTTCTG